>OU026077.1:8795000-10045000 GCA_907269065.1 Crocallis elinguaria | reverse complement strand
TCTTACTATTTTGTTACGAACATGACTTTCTTTCATATTTATGTTTTTGATGGGATTAAAGTTACTGTAGGATATAAGGCTGAGATTCAGAGACGAATCTAAGCGAGGACCTACGCTTCCATACGTCAAAATTCTATACAGTTTTGACATATGGAAGCCAAAGTCTACGCTTAGAATCGTCTCTGAATCTTAGCCAAAGTCCCTAATAACCTAAGGAACGTAAAAAATTGTTAGAGGAAATTATCGACGCACTAAATAAAAAAGGTAAGTAATGCACTCTATTAAAGTTATTCAAATATTGCCGGTTCCGGTGATCGTAGTAATGGGCTAATGGCGATCCTTAAAAGTTAAAATAACAAGTACTTATAATTAAAATAATTAAAAAAACACAACTGCTTTATACAATGTCACTCGGGATGATTCTACGGTACCCAGTACATTTATACAAATCTGATCAGGCATTTAAAAGTTATTGTGGAGTAAAGAAACCCATGTACGTACAGGAATCCTGAAAACATTACCTTCCTTTTTTCGGTAGTTGGATAAATATACGCCTAAATTCAGTAACTATATTTTTTACCGAATTGATATCACTACCACCTCTGTGGCATTCTGCGACAAAAAACTGATACAAATTGAATTTTTATACTACCAGTGAAATATGCAAATTAAAGAAAGTTAATTCCTTATAAATATGCACCGTTTAAACCTAGAATAATCAATCGCAACAATCGATTTCGTAATACACGATCACTGACAAGATAGTGTTCAGAAAGAAAAATATGTTGTATATTTTATGAAGACCAAACCGAGAGCATTATTAGTCAGAACGGTCGCCAACTACTGACGCAACAAGCCCTTATTAACAAAAACCTCATGTGATAAATCAGTCACAAATCAAATAAGCAGCTATGGACGATCATCACTGTCACAAACTTAATCCTAAAAGGTATATAATGCTGTAAGCCTCAACGTTTCAAATATGTATAGAGTCACTCTTTCATCCCATATATATGCCCTCATTTAAGTTATATACTTAATTTTTGTATATCAAGTGGCACATTCCCAACAGCTTTAAAAACTACAATTGTAAAACCATTATTTAAAAAAGAAAATAAAGAACTTATGGAGTATTACAGACCCATAGCATTAATATCAATAATCTCTAAAATATTTGAAAAATATCTTTATAGTGAAATTTATACCTATCTTGAAAAAAAGGATATATTATGCAGAGAACAACACGGGTTCCGAAAAAATAAAACAATGAATTTGGCCATTTTTAATTTTATAAAGACTATATATTCACACATGAACATAACTTCTCCGATATGTGCGGTGTTCTGTGATATGACTCAAGCATTTGACTATGTGGATCACACAATTTTAACGTCAAAGCTTGAAGCTTATGGGATTCGGGGAAATGTTTTGGGCTTAATTCAATCATACCTCACCGACAGAATACAATTTACTGAAATTACTAGATTAAATTATAAAACAAAACAAGAAGAAACATTTAAATCTAAAGAGCGTAATGTGCTATATGGGGTCCCACAGGGTAGCGTTCTTGGTCCACTTTTATTTATTATCTACATAAATGATTTGCCAAATGTAACTGTTCAACCCATGTCGCTGTTTGCAGATGATAGTACAATTACTATAGCCTGTAAACAAGTTGACACCTATGAATCTGACATTAATAATTCCTTGACATCTGTTATTTCATGGCTCGATAATAATAATTTGAAAATTAATTTAGATAAAACAAATATAGTACATTTCAACCAAAGATCACCAAACTTATCTGACATAAATTTAATATATAATAATAATACAATTAATCAAGTTGACATGACTAAATTTCTTGGACTCATAATTGATAAGAAGTTAAACTGGCAGAAACATATAGAAGGATTATGTAAAAAAATCAGTAGTTTAACATATGCACTACACAAGCTTGCTACTACCATAAACACCGACGCCCTTCTATCTGCCTATTACGGCTTGATTGAGTCTGCTCTCAGATACGGTGTCATCTTTTGGGGTAATTCTACCGATAAACAAATAGTTTTTAAAATGCAAAAACGCTGTATTAGGGCCATGTTTGGCCTTCAGATGACTGATTCTTGTGTACCGTATTTTACAAAACATAGTATTCTTACACTTCCGTCCCTATATATCATGGAAATTTCTTTATTTGTCAAAAACTATCCTCAACTTTTTCCAAAATTATCTGACATTGTTACAAGAAACCGACGTGATGGTAATAGACTTTGTTTACATCAGTCTAAAACTGCACTTATGCGCTATAGTGTAGTGTGTATGGCACCAATTATATATAACAAAATTCCCAATAGCTACAAAGAGTTAGGTACCAATTTATTTAAAAAAAGATTTAGAAAGCTTTTAATTGACAAATGTTATTATAGTATTAATGACTTCCTCAAGGATAAATTTTAATAATGACTTTAGTTATTATTGTATGCAGTATTTTGTATTACTAATTTGGCGTCTTTGTTTTGACATTAAAACTTCTTTTTTGACATTTTTATACTTGTAAAAAAAAAAAGTTAAATCATTAATTTAATTAAAAAGAATGTTTTTTTTTTTTTATTATTGTATTTGAAATTATTGAAGTTTGTTTCAGAATATGTAACTTAAAAATGACAGTCCGCCTCTCAATTTGTACGCCTACATATGAGGCAAAACATGATGAACCTGTAATGACTATAACATCGATGTACCCACTTATATAATTTAAAGTTGGTATAATACTCATGTTTTATACAAATAAAATTTATCTTATCTTATCTTATCTTATCCCTTCAGTCCAAATTGTCACTCGGCGATCTTAAGCGGCGACAAGGATTTTCGTCCCAACAAGACCGATGCTTTGAACGTTTAGTACCTAAATTATGAATAACTAACTAATACTCGTGTTGATTCGCAAGCTTAATTTTACCCAAACAATCTCTATTAATGGGCTACTAATACTAGAGAGATGAAGTGACTCATTTAAAGTATAACTTGAAGTTTACGAAATGTACTGAAATTAAGTTTATTTGTTGTTCTAAATCTATACACATAAATAAAATTGAAGTGTCTGTTTGTAATATCAAAATAATAGCTTTTTACTAGATCCATATGAAAGTATATACGGTACATATTATAACAAAAACACAATTTTTGCCTTTCTGTCTCTCTGTCCGTCTGTCTGTCTGTTTGACCGGGTAATCTCCGAAATAGCTGTACCAATTTTGACGGGACTTTCACAGGCGGATAGTTAATGTTATAAGGAGTAACATAGGCTACTTTTATTTTAGAAAAAGAAGTAGGGTTCCGCGCAAAAAAATAAAACCCACGTAATCTAATATCTCCGCGCGGGTAAAACCACGGGCAGCAGCTAGTATTATGATAAAATGTCGTTTTAAAACTATCTATGCTATATTTTTTGTTCTGGTTTACTGTACTACGTTCCAGTAAGACAGAGTATAAGTATATTATGTTAAAATTACATAAACCTGTTAGCGACGACCAAGACTCATATTTTCAGGGCAAAAAATTACCCTCGCGTGTGTACAGAGTGACTTTCACAAATATCGTAATAATGCTAATAAAACTACTCCAATTCGAGGATGGCTAGGGTTATCGAACAAGCCCTCTCTACTACATTTCATAATACTTGCTGATTGACTGATGTCTCGGTATAAATTATTCATTGTAAACACTCTTAGTATTCCTGCACAAATGTCTTTTTTTACGTGAGCGGACCACCCAAAATGAAATGAAATTCGACACGAAAGTGTAAAGAAACTTTGCTACGTAGATACACGTACCTGACCACGCTTCCTTGATAGGTATTAGTCAATGTCCCTTGTATTACGTGATGCTTCGGGCTGTAGAGACTATTATTTATCTGGAATAAAATAGGTTAAAACGGAGCTGGAATGTCATTTTGTAGCCGCTTAGCTTGCGTCTTAAATCCGGCGCCCAGAGTTTATTAGTGCATTCACAGCGGAATTTAAAATCATCGTTGTAACACCTGTGATCACATAATTATATAACAACTAACGTAATAGTCCAAGGATTATGAATAAAATTGTAATTAAGATGAGACTGTATCGCTTTCTTATTTGCCATAGATCTTTAAAATATTTCAAACTTTTGCTGTGTATTTCTGTAGTATAAAAGCAAAAATATGAAAGCCTAAGAGACTTTCAAGATTGTACCTAAGTACAAAAGCCCATTCGTAAGGTAAGCTTCTTCGCGTCTTGTCTTCAGTATTTACACTATGACTAGCCCTTCTAGAAATAGCACAATGTGAAAATACTCTTATGTTACATAAATATGTAATCATTTTGTAATGCTACTTCTTACTGTATAAGTTTCAATGTTATATTTTCCTTTGATTCTTTCCATTCTAATTACGTAACTCGAATGGAAGAAGCGGAAAATACAAACGAATATATTACGAGTCAAACTTGTACCCTTGCAGTCGCGATACCTCTCTGATTCACCTTCACGTCTTGCTCTTTTCAGTTCTATAGCAAGGGTGGTAAAGTTCAAAACAGACAAGGTGGTCCTTTAATATTGTACAAACAGTATTGAGCGGGTTACCCAACCACAGCCAAAGACATACCCGGCGAGTTTTTCGGCACAATGCCAAAATCATGTCATCTCGCGACGAAGGAAGTTCTCGGGACTTTATGGCGCTTCTGAGCAATACGACTATTGTTGTAGAGGCACAAGTAAGGGGACGTTGAAGTAGAGTGCTTGACTCGGCGTCTTAAATGCTTCAATACATGTTCTTCAGATATTTTTGCACAAATACACAACAATGTATGCGCAAAAAAGTCGACCAGAGAAAAGGACATAATATAGAGAATTGTCAAAGCCCTTCCTTTATAATGATTTCCCTAAATCAAATCATGGATTTCGCAAACTCCAATATTTATCTAGTTATTGAAAGACCCGTTACCCAAGTCAAACCCTTATCAATCTGCCTAGCTCAATGAATTGGAATTCTTACTTGAACCCACATAGGTTTCATCAAATCTTTAAGAAAACTGGAATAATAATACGATACCAACAAGCACCAATTTGTTAATCCTACGAATCATTTTACGCTCTGTTATAAAACAGAAATAAAGTGCGATACTATTACAAATATAATCCAAATTAACAAAAAAATGCTAAATAATGTGTGGTCTCTGTGAATTACCCTAATCCATTTAATTGTTAATGACTCATCTTTCGCCTACTTTAAGGATGTCGGAAACAGATAGTGTTATGTAACTTTAAATGTTTCGTCATTCACTAGATTATAATGAAAGTGTAATTGCACGTATGATCCATTAAAGTGTGCATAACGAGAGCGGTCGAGTGGCGAGCCAAGTAGCCACGTGACAGCTGGCCACAGACGCCGCACTCGCTCGTTACACTCTCTTGCGTAACAGCCTGGGATTGTTACCAATTTCGATTTTATGTATGTAGAAGCTAATCTTAGCTCGAGCGCGAGAAAGGACCCGCCTGATCGCGACCGCTGCCAACGCCCTCGCTCACGACTCGGGGGCAACCTTTCACGACTACTTTCGGCAGTGACGTAATACACCGCTCAAAAACTTGTACTCCAATTAGGTGTCACTAATAAACGAAGTAAGCATCACATTTGGTTTTATTATAAAAATATAAAAGCTATATTATAATACATAACATAACAGTCGCAATATAATACCTCCTTTCGAACAACATTAACACTGTGCAATAATAACAAGTAGAGATGAGTGGCGATGATGAGGATTTCGATGATTCGTGTTATGTCGTGGTTGAGCTCGCGGGCGAACACGAAGCAGGTGACTATTTACAAGGCGTTCGGCCGCGCGCTGCGGGCTGTGGTAGGACTTAGATAAGCTTCAGAACTCCCAAAGCCTGAGTGGCTAATACTAGTTTGGTATTAATAAATAACCGGCGTATCCAAATGTCCTACCACCGAAGCTTACATTCGAAACGTTTAGTGCAGAGGACCAGCAACGTGTCCAGGAGGACCGTACTGAGTGCTAGTAGCACCACCGTGGCCAGAGCCCGAACCACTGTCGTCTCCGCCGGTGGTTCCGAAGTCAGCGCTGATTTCGGCACCTCCATGTCCTCCGGCACCACCACCGATGCCATCGCCAATACCAGCGCCGCCGCCGAGAGCAAGTGCGCCCAGGTCGTCACCGCCACCGATCCCGCCTCCGATGCCACCTCCGATGCCACCGCCGATGCCTCCGCCGCCGATAGCACCACCGCCAAGGGCACCGCCACCGATAGCACCACCGCCGATACCACCGCCCTCCTTCTGTGTCTGGTACTTGATGAAGTAAACTTCGGGTTTTGAGGGCTGAGTGGGCGCCTGAGTGGGTATGACGATGTCGGGCTGCTCCTCGGGCTTCTTGACAAGCACGTAAACGAGGGTCTTCTCTTCGTTCTGGGGCTGCACGGGGATGATGGGAGCGACAGGGGCAGGGGGAGCCGGCGCCTTAATGAAGATGATCTTGTAGTGTTTCTGGGGAGGAGCGACTTCAGGAATACGGGGAGCTCTCTGTTCAAGGGGTTCTGGTGGGGGAACGTGCACGTAGATGTGTTTTTGCACAAGTGGAGCACCAGAGTATCCACCCGCGTATCCACCTCCAAAACCAGAGTCACCACCGAAACTCAGTCCGCTGGAACCACCGCCGAATCCACCCGAGCCGCCAAATCCACCGCCTCCGCCACCACCGGAGTGACCGCCGGAAGACTGTCCGCCTCCAAACGATAGTCCACCGCCAGACAGACCACCCAAGGAGCCTCCATGTCCACCTCCAATGGAGACAGTCCTGTGTCCGCCTGAGGACGACGAGTATCTGGAGCCGCCGGGCGCCGAGTAGCTGTAGCCTACCGGAGGCTCGGGGCGGCCGTAGGCCATTGCCACGAAGGCGAGTACCTGGAAAGTGGGAGACAAATATTCAATTTATTTCTTCTTGAATCCATTAATTTACCTATCGCCGGAGTCTCCTGTGGGGAACACACAAGGCCTTTTTGATCGCGGTAAATTGAACATCGAACGGTTGAATAGGGGTGTGCGGCGATGGGCGTTCGATGTTAGATCCCCTGATTACACTGCCCCTGAAGCTATTAATATCACTTAACGACTATATACATCGCCCATATTCATTATCTTGTTGTATGACAATTTTTCTTAGGATTTCCATTTTAAATAATGATTTTCGTTGTCTCGTAGTAAACTTTACACAATGATAAAGCGATTAAATCAGAGACACAGGTTTAATCGTTATTACAAGTTGTCAAAGTAAAGGGCTCAGCAATATCAATTCGCCAGGCACACGAGCAGTTTCTCGAGGATGTTCCCAAAGTTTTGCAATAAATGTAACAAAGATGAGAGAGACTACTAAGATGTAATAAGAGATAGTATCCACACGAGCGGACGTGACGTAAGATCTGTGAGCGTTGTGTGGTTGCTTGTAAACAAGTTGAAATCAGTTATGAATTTGGGTTGTACTCGTAGTTAACTTTTTGAATATTATAATAAATATTCGACTATACAACCTAACGTCAAAGTAAAAAATACAAACGGTTTAACTTTATCGATGCAATTGGATTATTCGAGTGAGAAAATGAACTTGGAAAAAATGGAGACTGCACTCCCCTTGAATAATGATTAAGCACTCGTTTCGCGGCGTAAGTAACAATCGTGGTTCACTTTTTACTTTGGACTTTTATTTTAAATTTATATTTTAAATGCAAAAAAAATAACAAACTTTAATATCAGAAAAACACTGCCAGTGTCTTAGTAGCATTTTCCGCTGATAACTATCATTAACAATGGAAATGTTCCGTCCCGTATTCGGTGCCCCGATAGTCAAATTATTAGATAGTTAACTGATATTGAATTGGACGATTTGGGCCCTAGACGGAAATATCCCGAAGATGATGAATATCCATAATAGCTGGTACACGCGAACTTTAATATTCCAGTAATCCTTATCCACATTTTGATGTCCTTTAAACTGATTTAAAACTCCACAACAAAAGACTGAACGTTTAGTTCAACACTCACAGATCACTTTGATAACACAAAATGTTATCCACTATTTGGCACTGCGAGAGTCCATATCGTGACATTTATATCACTGAACACTTCACTTAGATTCCATGGTATTTTCTGAAATTGTTGTTGAGGTACAAAATAATCACATAAAAAGAGACATTGGATTATAATCGCATGTGCCAAATAGTAAAATAGGTATAATGGAATACACGCAAGCGATCCTTACCACGAATGCTCGCATATTGTGCTTGGGAAGAACGGAGCCGCCGATAAAGGAGCTAACTGCCGGTACTTGGGTATCTACCGATTAGAACAACTCCGCGGTTTGGAGATGTTCCTGTGTCGGTGAGCTTGTGTTAACTGATGACATTCGCCATGCCGGACCGCTCTTAAATACCGAAGTGCTCATCTCGTCAGAACTCCATCCCTACGAGCATTTCACTGGGTAACGTGCAACTATCGTCATTATTTAACAAGTATACGGTCCTTTCTTTTCGGCGAGGTCCGTCGGTGCCGCGGCGCACTCGACACGCTGCCTTAGCGACCACCGCTCGCCTCCTCGCACCTGGTCCAACCACGTACAGATACCAATAGAGACCACTTTACTTTAACACGTGTGCCATTTAATTATATCATCAATTAAATCATCCAAAAGTATCAGTGCTAAAAACAAAGCTATTTTTAAAAAGTTGAATGAGTTTGTCGCAGATTTTGACGTGCCTCTATTTCAACCTAAACGAGTCCATTAGAGATATTTGATCCTTGAAAATGTCAGTATTAAATAAAAATTAAAAAAATATATAATAATAATAATAAATATTAAATAAATAAACTATCGTATAATGAAGCTAAAAAAGTTGAACACCTTAAATAATGTTACAATTTTTATACAGCACAATACGGCATCCTAAGTTTAAACAAAAATGTATTGATTATTACGTGCTTCAGGTTTTCAACATTAAAATTAGGGATGTCAGTATTAACATCACAAAAACAAAGCTGGGTACGCTTCCAACTGGTAGTGGGCTAGACCATTTGGATTATCTATAGGCCGACTTGGGCTTGTAGATTATCCAACTGTTTTTGTAGCTAGGTTAGATGTAGTGTTTATTTATGTATTAGCTAGATAATAAAGGCATTTAGCCCGACAAAAAAAACGAAGCTTTGATATTCAATATTAATTTCACTGAATATGTTAATTGAGACTTCTATTGCGAAATTAACCATTTTTACTACAAAAGTTGATAATCTACACAGCCCTTATTATACATTTGCCATTTCATTCCAGTCAGCTTAGACTGCATTATTACCCTGCGTAACTTTTAACTGGCCATGGTGTTAAAAACAATATTCACTTTCAACTGTTGAGTTTAACTCCACTCCTTTGTTGTTTGTACCAACAGATTTAATTCAGAGCTTAATTACTTTAGGCTAATTGTTTCGGCATCCTTTTAATAGCTGTCTAGTGGGCATGGTTATTCATGAATTAAGAGTATCATCCCTCAGATATATTACGGTATATATTTAATTAATGTAATAGGCGTTATGCTTTAATTTATATCTTTGTCTGTAATTTATTTAAGTTGAGTTACTTAGCTACTACTTTTTATAATTATATCTTAATTATATATAAATTACGCGTCACTACTTAACCGAATTTAATCAAATTTGCACACCGTGTGCAGTTTGATCTAACTTAAAAGATAGGATAGCTTACATCTCAATTTATAGCCGCAACAGCAACGCGTGGCCGAGTCTTCTAGTACACCTACAAATAATATAATATATGTACATTTTAGAATATAAAATCTATATATTTCACATTTTCAAAACAGTAAAGACAAAGAAGACAACTTTCATTCCTCCCAAGTACCAACTATCGTGTTCAAAATAATTATCACGCTGCACAAAGTAACCGCTAAGTAGTCTAAGTTGGCCTGAAGGCTCTTAAATGCAGCTACCAAACAATTAAGCGGTTATGCTATTACTGCTTTTATTTTTCTATGTTACTAAGTAACCTGAGTGACTTGACGAGCCGGTCGTTCGGCTGATGGTGATTGTTACGTCTAGCGTCTCAAACTCCTGCACGGATCTGTTTTTATCTCACCACCAGGGATATCTAAATTTTTGATGATCATGTATTTAATCCTGTAAATAATGTTTAGGCTTATTTTGTACTTTTACAATAAAACACTTGTAAACTCGTCCTATCTTAACAAAAAAGTAACTTCTAGACACACACACACACAGTCCACAGTTCCCAAGGGGAGCGACGATACGATGCATGTAGTATTCCATAACTTATTATTGTTATTATTCAATATGAGTTATAAAGGCCGACACTGATTTTCCGCTTATATTGAGTGCTTCTTCTTACCAGCATTTATCCTAGCCATCCTAATTTTTGGGTCGCTGGCACAACAGTTCAAGTATTATTTTTATTCAAATATTGGTGGTGTTAAGACGTTAGAGGCTGATTTATGTCATGACTTTCAGATTGATCGTCCTTGCAAATCAGTACTTTTTCTTACAACGTCTTCTTACGTGGCTGTAAATCATAACAGCATGTGCTGCACAGTCTTATGTTCCTGCATGCAGCCTTGGTACACAGGAGTGTATGTGGATCCAGTTTTATGTGGGTGACAGTTGATGTTGTAGTGACCTGTGAGACCTACCATAAGGTTAAGGTTATTTGTCCTGTCAATCTTAACAGGGTCTATTTTATTAAAAAAATACTTCGATACGTAACATAAGTACATCGATGTGAAAGTAGTAATCCCGAATTACGATCGCGCAATACAATAAACACTGTTGATATAAATATCATTAGATCAGAATTAATAGAAAAAACTACCTGAACAATTGGCTAGTTAGAGACGACGAGATCTACATCATGATCTACATAATACAAGTTCCACAATTGTCAAAGAAAGGCCAAGAATAAGAATTTGGGCAAATATTACTACACGGAACCAATGAAGAGGAGCGTTCGCATGTAGCGCAGCTTTCTTTCCATTCAATGCTTAGCAATAATTTAAACTATATGTACTTTTCTACCGCACTGTACGCTGCGTTCATTGCATGTTATTGTCTTCAAAATAATCTGATGGTGTTCGATTTGACTGAATTCGATTCGAATGAACGAAAAGAAACTGAAGAAATCATTTTAAAATGTACCAAAACTGATTCCCGACCTCTTATGCTCGAGTAAATTCACATTTTACCTTTGTGTTTAGTTTATTTATAGGTAAATACACTGTAATGTCAAAGAGTTGAGCAGAAACCGCCAAACCGCAAAATTTGTGGTGAATCTGTTTAGAAAAGGTGCATCTAACTTCTACGTACGTAAGGCGAACGTTACAATGTTCTAATGAAAGAAATAAACTGTAATTAATAAAATAGTACCTCTATCTTTGAGAGAAGGCCGGTATCCCAGCAGAGGGAGCGCAAGTGCAGAGCAAGAGCGTGATAATGTAGTAAAATAGAATAAACAAAACATTTATTCAGTAGACGTAATGAAACAGAAGTAGTACATAGAAAAACATACAAACAGATTAAGTCACTGTTCAATTTTAAACAAGTTACATAATATAGGTAGGTAATATTAGTGAAAAAATAAAAAACCTAATATTTTGTCAAATCCATACAGATAAATAAAATTGAAGTGTCTGTTTGTAATATCAAAATAACAGCTTTTTACTAAATGAATATGAAAGTATATACGGAACCTATAATAAAACAATCTTTTTTTAAATTTTTGCCTGTCTGTCTGTCTGTTTGTTCCGGGTAATCTCCGAAACGGCTGGGCCGACTTTGACGGGACTTTCACTGGCAGATAGTTGATGTTACAAAGAGTAACATAGGCTACTTTTATTTTAGAAAAAGAATTAGGGTTCCGCGCCAAAAAATAAAAACCATGAAATCCATTATCTCCGCGCGGGTGAAACCGCGGGGCAGCAGCTGGTACATGATAAATATTTCACGGACGCTTATAATTGGTCAACTAAAGATAGCAAGCGAAGCTGTTATTAAAAAAAATCTCCTACATTGTCATGGTCAATTTCGAAATCATTCGCCTTGTACGTCTCCGCTTGATGCATTCTTGGTGTAGCTGAATGATGCCACTTGGTACAAACAAGGTCAAGTGGTCACGTCTAAAAGCTCTCATAATCGTATTACCTTCTGATCACCTCTCACGCAATCATTATAAAACCACGTATGAGTTGTTGTTACATCGTCTACAAACTTCTATATTTTATAATTTTCCTCGAAGATTGATGCTATTATATTTTATTACTTTTCATTTGTGATCTGTTTTGAACTATTCTTTGTTTCTAATTCATCTAAATTGATATTGTATTTACCTACTCTATTGTGTAACAAGACGTTTGCCTGATGGTAAGCATAACTCTAGCCCGTGAAAATTGCATTCAGAACTTTGAAACACAAAGGCCTGCGCGGCACTGCAGTGCGATTTTACCCAGTCCAAAGACATTCTATTATAACACTAACTTCTACCCGCGGCCTTCACACGCTTGAAATCAATATAAAAAGATGTCCTATAGCAGCTATGCCCCGCGGCTTCGCCCACGTAGCCTAAGCTAGTCCTTATAACATCAGCTATCTAACAGTGAAAGTCCTGTCATAATCGGTCCAGCCGTACAGACAGACACAGAAAAAACTTTAAAACTGAACACACTCTTCTGAAACAGACTCTTCAATTTTATTTATTTGTATATCGATATAATAAGTACTTACAGAGATCAAAATTGAAACTAAGAAAGATAACTCTGATTCAGAGAAAAGTGAATGTGATTGCCGGCGAACAGAATATGCTTATCAATTTACGTGTGAAAACCTGTTTTAAAAAGTATACCGGTTACGAATCGTTAGCTTTAATATAATAAAATAGTCACGCGTCGATACATAATACTTACCCAGATATGTTTTTACGCAACTAAGTGACTTGATGAGCAGGCCAACCACCTGATGGTCACTGACAAGTCTCTTCTTATTTTATTTTATTTTCTTCGGAAAACTAATAGCTGGGTGCTTAAAAATATTAAATTAAGTAAACACTGTTTTAAACTTTCACGGTTATTTACTGAGACATTGGGAATACTCCCGGGAGTATTCCCGTGAACATGATGCTTGCAACAGCGTCGAAATATCGGGTGCTCATCGTTCAATAATAATCACGGTAAATATCCCGTTACAATGTCTCAATTAGTAAATAACCGTGAAAGTTTAAAACAGTGTTTACTTTACGTTACAATGTCTCAATTAAATTAAGTAACTAATTAAGGCTAATTAAAAGTTTTCTTCTTCTTCTTCTTTCTTTATTTCCTGGCTTCTGCGGAATGTTAGCCACAATTAACAAGTTTCTTCTTCTGTTACAATTATTACAGTGACAGCATGAGCTTTGAATGAATAGCTAACGTCAAATTTCCCATAATATGTCATATATCCCACATTCTTGAACGAACCAAGAGGTATATATTTTCCTTACAGAATTATATACTCTGCTATTTTTAATAATTAAATGACATAATTGGGTTTTCAGTGTACAACACTGATCGTTTATAAAAAAAGTAAAGACCAAAGAATCGGAAACAACAAATGCCCAAAAAACAATATTGATAAATGATGAGATCCGTTTTCTTCTTCGTAAAAAATACTATGATAAAACATACATTGGCATTGGCTGTTCAACTAATAAACTGAAACACAGTTATGTCCAAAACTTTCCTTCTTTATAGGGGCACTATCATTTTTGCACTTTAAATGAAAGGGAACGCCACTTTACCCTTTCTTTGTATATATATTTTTGGCCCAAAGCTATTTATTAACTATCGCCAGTTACATGAATCCATTTTTTAATACCACCTTTGAATACACGTATTGCAACCAAGTGCCATTAACCTGATCATAGTCGTAGTAGTAGATCTACAGTACCACAAATTGTGTCTGATTGTAAGAAAAAATACAAGAAACCAATATAACTCTATGATCTCTACGAGAATAGTAGTTTTGTAGCAGTTGGCTTTGGTAATTGCGCAAAACAATACCTAACGTTTTAGTTTTCAAATCATCAATTTCAATCTACGATAGATTAAATAAAATACAGGGGCTTAATAATAGACTCTACCTCCCAAAATTTCATTACTTTGTATAGGCAAAACAAATCAAACCTTCAAAATTGAGAGATATATAAATAAAATGTTATCTTTAGCTCGTTTCACACTAAGTGGATTCCTTAGTTTTGAATAGCGTCCGATTCAGTGCCTAATCTAGTCTAAGATATAAATCACTTTTCTCGTTCTGAGTACGAACGTCGCAATGGTTTCTTAGGCGAACAGTAATTTTAGAACTAAATCTTATTTGTGCCTAAAATACAGATTTCCCTAGATATACGTGCTTGAAGTAGTTACATTATTATTATTACTTGTCCCGATAGTGCCGTAACTACGCTATCTGTGTACTTAAACAGCTCTATTGTAGGTGTAACTCGCTTTACAGACACGTGAATACGATCTAAAGGAATCGACTGGATATTTTTTTTATGTGATTTGATAGCGAGACGAGCTGGTCGTTTGCCTGGTGGTGAGCATAAAGCAGGCCCATAACATTACAGTGCTACTCAGAATTTTGAAACACTAAGTCCAAGCGCGATACTGCAGTACGCCACCCTTAGACATTAGGTATTAAGTCTCATAGGCCCAGTAATTTCACTGGCTACTCTGCTCATCAAACTGGAACACAGTAATGCTTGCACACTACTGCTTGGCGGCAGACTTCACGAGCAAAGCGGTGGTAACAACCCAGACGGACACTCGCAGAAGAGTTAGCCATCTAGTAAAAATTTGAGGAAGGAGGGATGTAATAACTCGATATTTTTATTACTAAATATTTAAATGCCTAAGCGTTTTAGAGGACAAATGTACAATACATCTCACCTACCTGGCTGTACTACGAGGAATATGTGTAAATGTACTATGATATAAATACTTACGTGAACGTAAATAATGTCACCAAGCAGTCGTAGTGTTCTGAAGATGCATTTACGAGACAGAGGTCTAATAGCTAAATTGATGAACGAAATATCGTTGCATTTTTTGTGTTTATTTGTAAATATTTATTTTGTGTGTCTAAGCTTCATCGTTATCGTATATTTATTATTATATCGTATCGGCGATCGAACGAATATTTTAAATTTGAGAACAAAAGAAACATGTTAGCATGACCAGTTCGATATATGCGGAGCAGTGTTGTTTCGATGTCGTATCGTGGCGATTATAATCGTTTTCGTTTTTGTTAGTAGACTCCAAGATCAGCAGAGTGATTTTAATTCCCTCAGAATGATTCCGCGTAGAAAGCGACTGTTTCTGATTGTTTATATCTCCCAAACGCATCCCGACAGAGAGATATTATTGGGATGATATCCGTGTTTATGCAGCTGAGTTGTCGAATAAAACGGGAAATTTCTCTGACGGTTGCGATTCCAAAATATAAACGATAAAGACTGTTCCGACACGGATATCATTCCGAGTGAATTAAAATAACGCTGCGGTTCTTTGTTTAGCATGTCCAAAAACATTTGATCAGATTGTCACTTTATTAGTTGGGATAGTAGACAAACCGTTAACTAATTTCATGTAAAAAATTGAACATGACCATTGACCGTCCGTTTTTGATAATTTCTTCAATGGAAAAGAACTCTTATTAGTTTCAAAGAATTTTATCGGGGATGGATCTTTAGGGAGCTGTAATAGTGGGTTCCACTTCAGACTTAACCGATTTCTCTCAAGAGGGTCATATCTTTAATAACACCGGTGCAGACAAAGAGCTTTCTCGGAGTTAAAAACTCAAGTAAAAGATAGACATCTTGTTGGTCTTGAGAACATTTATAGTTAATGAGGAAAGTCTGAAGGAAACTTGAAGCAAAGTTAGCTGCTACCTTTTGGTGGTCTTTGCTTGCAGTATAACTTTTTACTTGAAAATATCTTCAATCCGGTTAAATAGCTGAGGTAGGTAAAGTAAATAAAAAGTGGTTATATTTTCAAAACAAACTGTAAGTATTATTTAATTGGATTACGCTGATCGAGGTAAATAGTAAGATAACTAACGACTTTTTTCGTAACTAAAAAAAACTAAACTACTTTTCCCTGAATTCTTAAATAAAAGTGGCATTGATGGATAAGTTTTTTTTTAAGACCTTAAATTTTTTATCCGGCTCGCGATTCTTGTTAAAATAATTTTCAAGAATTACACGTGTGTTTAAATACATACATATATAATATTTATACCTAATTGTATTTCAGTATCACAAGCCAAATGTGAAACGAGTTTGTATCTGAAGTTTTTTACGGAGCTTACAAAATTTTTTTTTTCTGAATAGCGATGAAAAGACAGACAGTGCTCAAAGCCTTTGGAATTACAGGTGTCCATAAGCGGCTACGGTCGCTTTAACCGTCTTCGTGTTTGTCACTATATTCTATGGTATAATAGATAGTGACAAATATAGATCCTATATACTTGTTGTACAAACTATAGTATCCCTAAGTGCTAAAGTTACATCTTATTTTGTTTCCACGCATGCAAAGCTGTGGACAAAAATTACTTTCTAAATAATTTGCTAAACAAAGTTATAGAAGCTAATAAAATTAATAAGGCCCACTATCTGTTTTGATACTTGGACATTGCAACTGCACTGCTTTCTTGATACTATTGGAAAACGAGACGAGCGGGTCGTTTGCCGGATGTAAAGTATAATGCTTGTTTCTAATATAAATCAATTGATATAGGCCTTACTATTGCACCTAGATTTCTCTAAAATCTGTAAACAGTTTTATCAGAAGATCTCGAAGGCTGACAAAAATATTTTTGCACTTACTTACAAACACTATGTATTATTTACTAAGTACAAACATTTTCCTTGCCTTGCCTTTGGACTGCCTATAAGCCTACAACAGTAAAAATATTTTTGCAGTAGACATTAGCTATAAATATTTACGTAGTAGCTTTATTAAAGGCCACCTGACCGTCCATAAAAAGCATCTCAAAATATATATAATAACGATACATAAATCTAGAATAAATGCTGGTAGTTTTGTTACTGTATCGTTATTTTTGTAATGTTTCTCATCGAGAACAATTATCTCTATAGAAATTTTACTTCCCCGAACTATAAGGTAAAGCGTCTGTAATAGTTATATAGCGCAAAACTATTCATTTCCATTTAAACCCATTCATTAATAACCACAGGTAAGCATTTCTTAATTGTTAAACTTCATTAGTGACTGAGCGTCGACTGACATTGAGGTTTTCTAAATGAAGATGACCAATTAGCTATCTCCTTGAACTATACATTGACCCGGGTCGGTAAAGTTCGGTAATGATGAATCAGTAATAATAATTACTAAGTTATGTGCTACCATAATTATCAAGTAGAGGTCACTCATATTGGCATTAGTTAAATTGTGAAAGATTTGGAGATCAAATGCTTAACTTGAGAAAGATTGAGACGCTAAAATTTACACTTTTAAATAGGCAAGTGTTTTTGGCACCTTTTTCTGATTTGTGTGATCATCACGTTAAAAAAATAATAGTAGCTACCCAAAGAGCTGTCAAGAGCTCCCAAGGAGCTTCTATCTGTCGTGATGGAATTAGATATAGATAGAGATAGTGGTCAAACGCAAGCCTATTAATATATTAAAAAAAAAAAAAATATTCATCAGTATGTCAAAACATTGCACAGGTGGCTCCTCTGTTTTGTGTCTTTTTAGGATCACAATGTTTGAGATTTTTCCTTGAATCCATCCTAGTCAAATACAGTTTAAACACCATCCATATAAGACCGATCGACATTCAACATTCGATAGCTATGTACCATTAATATTAGTTAACTGAATATTTCAGCATTTTCGTTCAACCGCAGATTGTGTTTTGGTATTGCCCAACATCGTTGTGCCCGCAAAGTGAACCTTGGCTTGACCTTTCCATACATTCACTCACTAAGTAGACGAACGATGAAATTTCAGTTTTATTAGGTACCATTGCAATCTCTCATAAAATGTCGAACATCAGTGGACGCGCATTCAGGCACAGTACTACAAAAGTGTAGCGCGCGAATATAACGCACTACTGAATTCCGCACCGATTTTATTAATTATTTTTTTAACATTGAAGAAAAAATTATTTATATGTAATTAATCGAATTTATACAACATGCAATTTTTAAATACAATTGCGAAATTGTGACACAAATTTAATATTCTTTATTCACATACGTAATAGAGATAGGACACCACAAAATAGTCGGACTACGTGGCCAAGGCCACATAAGTTGTGCTCAACATGTTTGCAAGAATTAGTTGCAAATTTTAAAAAGCTTAGTGAGGCTTAGCAAGGCTTAGTGATGATTTCACCCACAGAATTGTAATAATTTGTTGTCACTTATTTATGGACATAAATAGAATTAATTATACAAAAATTAATTTAATCCATATGTAGGCACGGAGCTTCCGGCAATGAGGAGATTCTAATCAAAGTTAAAAAAGTTAGTGATTATTTACTATGATATTCATATTTTATAAGCTTTGAACATGCATAAACCTTAAGAACAAGCGAAAAACGAAAAAATATACAAATGGTTTTCCAAATCATACAAAAACTATAAATCCGGACCAATACTTCGATCGCCGTCTTTATTTGCAACATGAGACTTTATTAAGTCCCATTAAAATGATCTTCGTGGGCATAAAATCTAATCTAGCAAGTTTTCCGATCAAATATTAAATTATTCTCCCTCTCCAACCTCCATCATAAACCTACCGTTTGTGGTCTGCCACACATTCATACTGTAGAGGTAATGGCTACAGAGCCGTTTTACCGTGATTATTAATCCTCTTTGACTAAAAGCTCACATTTTCCAACTTTTAGTCATTTTCAATTATATCTTTTATCGTATAATTTAAGCCTAAACTAATAAAAGTATAATTGTTTAACAACTTAACTTTTGGAATGATATAATTCGCATTTTTCTGAATTGTATTTACACATGTTAATTTTTTTTTTCAATAGATTTTGACACACGTTTACGCTTGACTTCAGATAGGATATACGTTTGTGGTAGATCACAGCTGTATACCTATTGCTAAATACTATTTTACGCTTAGCGTGGCACTTTCAAATAAAATACTGTAGATATTGATAATAATCCGTTAGGCCTTACTATGACGTTAGACCTTAGTATGTTTTATTTTAAAAATAGTCACCCATTCTAGCGGTAAAAAAGGTAAGCAGTCGTAAGGCTGAAGTATATTTCGTTACAGTTGTAATAAACAAATATTCATTATATTTTTACGGTTAGGACGTACGTAAGACACATATATTTTATTTAGACTTGTGTTACTTTAAAAATACCAAAGTTATTATAAAGGCAAGACAATGAAGATATATTTACTACATATTATACTCGTATACTGCGCCAGCTTTGTTCCACCTAACAATTAAGGCTGTGTACATAGTGGAAGCGGGTAGCAATTTAATATGGCAACATTCTGCCCGCTGTAAACTCCGACCACAACGCGCTGCCAATAAGTTTTGTAAATGGTCAACTAGCACGGTGCTCTATAATAGCATAGTGCCTCCCTTAGACTTGGTTGAATTGAGGGGTTCTCAATTTTCCAAACGATCAATTTTTTCTTTTTTATTTTGTTATGCATCTTATGCCAGAACTGAACTGGGATCTCCCGTGATCATGGCGCTTGCAACAGCGCCCAAATATCAGAAACTCAATACAAATAATATACATGGTAAATATCCCGTTAATTTTGACTTTTTCGTTGACAGTTTAAAAACTTTTGCTTATGATATCTTCGCCATTTATGCGCCGTTTTTTTTCTTCTAATGAGGTATATTTACATATAATTATACAGGGTGAGGTTAAATTGGTATGTTATCCCGGAAGGGGGTGATTATGACCATGGTTGTGAACAAGTCGTGAAAACCTCCCTTGGCAAAAATGTCATTCAAAATTTCCAAAAAAGAAGAAAATAAACTTCAAGCGCTCGCGTGTGTATGTGTGTGTGTGTGTGAATGAAAATATAAAATACTCTACTTATACTAATTTTTTAGTATGTCCTAACAGTGAAATCTAAATCGTACAACTAAGCAAACATTGTCTTGCGTACTTAACTTTACCCCACCAATAGATTCTCAAGACCCAGTTGTTTGCTATCTTGAAGTTGCGGTCTCAGCAAGTCTGTGGAGTCTACAGGCTTATTTGTAACAGCTATAAGTTAAAATAATATATATGATGTAATAATAGTAAGTACCTTAAAATTGTTTTATTTCATTCGAAGTTGCCAAGCTTTTGAATGGCATGAAAACCTTATCCCCATACAAATAAATCCAATCAGTTAATTGTTCTTTTATGAAATGACAGGCGAACAAAAGTCATTCCCTCGTTAAACTGGGACGGTCCGTGAGAATCAATAATGAGTATATTTCATCAGATATACCGTTTCAAACAATTTTAAGGATGTCAATGGTAAATTTGAAAACAAATTGCGAATGTAAGCTAATGTGGACCTAAGAGAGATCTTTAAGCGAACTTAAACTTTACTCAACCATAACTCAAGTTGAGTTTCGTCTGCTAACATAAAGCTTTATTATTTTTATAATAAAGCTATAACTATGTACATTGTACACGGACATCTGTTGGTATGTACTGGGTATAGTAAACCTGGGATGCTTTATTATATGACATAACTTTACTGGCGAACCACTCTGTGTTTTTGCACAATTCAATACTTGATAGACTGCCAAGATCGATTTGGATTCAGGGGTCTGCTGGGGCAAATGAATGTTCCATGAATACATACATATCTTAATAATATACGTCACTAAGATCAGTAGTGTTTTATGATATCTTTACAATGATATATCATTATCAGCCTCTTACACTCCCACTACTGGGACACCGGCCTTCTCTCAGAGAGAGAGGTATGGGCCGTAATCCACCACGCGGGCCCAGTGCGACTTCGTGGATGTCACATGTCCTCGAATTTGGTTCTTGAACATGCGGGTCTCCTCACGATGTTATCCTTCATTCTCCGTTTTCGAGCGAGTGTAAATAAACCGCACATAACCTGATATAAGTCATTGGTGCGAGCCGAGTCGAGATTCGAACTATGGTGCGTCGGATTGAAAGTCGCACAAGTTCCCGCTCGGCCACACTCGCTCTATGGTAAATAATAAAATCCAATTCAATAGTGTCACTCGTGTACCGTAAACCCTTGGTACATGAGTGCCAGGTGCAGGTTCGGTCCCCGAGATGCGCGGGATCTTTATTTATGCCCAAATAAAACTATCTACCGTCTGCCCGCGCCTTCACATGCGTACTGGGATTAGAATAAAATGTAGCCTATAGCACTCAGGGGTAATGCAGCTTCCTATTAGTGAAAAATTTTTTAGAATCGGATCAGCAGTTTTTTGATTAACGGTAACAAATAAACAAAAAACTTACACACGTTACTGCTTTACAACATAAGTACATATTTGGATATTAATCGACCTGTCTTTGTATGAACTAAATTCTTGTAGTGTTTAAAAGTACGCGATATAGTGGTGAGGCTCTGTGTAAGATATCACTGAGTATTGTTTATGAAAGAGAATTATATAATTGTAACCGATTTCCAAAAAAGGAGGAGGTTCTCCATTCGTCTGATTTTTTTTGTGGCATCGTTATACGTTATTTCTCATCCATTTCTCAACCGATTTAAATGGTTGTTTTCAATGAGGAGGAATATTTCAAGGGTAAATTATAAATTTCATTGAAGAATACCATCCCTAAGGGTATTATACGATATTTTCATTGAAGTGGGTTCCCGCTATTTTAAAAGCAATTTCATATACTATAGAGTGTTCTTTGTGGTGTAATGAATAGTGATAGATACTTATAGACTGAACATCACATTACCAACAAAAAATCTCAAACTAGCAACTACAACACAGATAAAGATAAAACAGTAAAAACAGATAAAGTACTTAATTATGTGAAATGTTGGGAAACAGTGACCTTCGTTTTAACCACCAACTGAAAATTGAGTGGCTATTAATGTCAATTGTTATCGTCTACATTTATTTGATTGCTTGAATATTTCCATACAAATATTATTATAATTATAATGAGCGCATAAATTTAATATTAATGCTACCTACCTATTCTTTTTTTAGAATGGCTACTCATAGTGGTGCGGCACTTTGTTCTCTACGGCTGGCAAGACATTTCGGTGTGCCACCGAAAAACTGCAAAATAATTAATTACAAAGAGTGTAAGGTAGAAAAAAATCGTAATAAATAATTAATGTGTTCCATAAAATTTACCTTATATAGAGGAGTGCATGTGTCGTAGACCGAAACCCAGGAATAGAAAAATAAACATCGGTCTTGCCACAAAAAAAATTAAACACACTCTCAGTACGTGTTAAACACCATCTAACCCTTAATCGCCTTAGTCGCGTATTTAAATATTAACAACCACAAATCTTGATTTAATTAGTGTCTAAACGTAGTCTAACTGATTTTTTTGTGACATTTCTAAACATTTTAGACGCACCGTCTAGCTAAACAAGCGTCTACAAGTTGTTTTTGGGGTAACACGGAATAGGTTTAGCGCATACACCAACATAAATAAAAACAATAATTAATCATTTAAGTTATAAAGTATTCTTATGTTTAACACAAATTTACTTTATAACTGTAGAAGTGTTTAGACGCTTCCACAAAATGGGGTGAAAATAAATATTTAAACTCACACACACAACACAATCATTCAAGTGAAGGTTAAAAAAAAGTAATCAATCGATTCATTTGGTATACATTTAAGTGCTAATGGATTAGTAGAATACTATTCTAAATCTACTCTTAGAATAAATATGCGTAGAATGCGGAGTGTCGACAAAACACTAAAGCAATAAAGCTGCGCGCGAGTTGCATATCTTTAAGTTTATTTTACAAGCACAATCACAGTAATAAATAATACCTTACTTATGATATCACGTAAAAGTGGATTAATGTGTTTCTTGTGATTGGATGGTTGTGGACTACCAAATATAGCATTGGCTATCCCAGGCTCGCCGACAAATCTTTAATTACTTACTTTAGAACCTTTTATTCAACGGGCTAAAAGCATTTATTAACTATCTACGGCATATGGATGGATAAAATCATGGTAGGTTAGGAAAGCCATTGATAGTAGACATATAGATAATCCAAAAGTTCTAGCCCGCTACTAGTTAAAAGCGTACCCATCATGCTGTCGGCATTGCCTAGGACAGATACACAACCGCTTATTTTGGTAGGATAATGTCGGTCTCACTTTAGCAAGCTAAATAATGTTTCTATACATATTTATTCTACTGATCTACGTTGTGAAACATGACAATGAAAGGCATTAAAGAGAAGCAACACCTTTTGTATTGCAGCGGCTAGATCTTAAAGTGTGTCAGGCATTCTCTCTACCTATACAGATGCTAGATAAGTTTTAATACTAACTCTTTCTTTTGATCTCCCGCTTTTAGTCTTTTTATCCGAGTTGTCCTCATTTCGATTTTTAGTAAAAATTAAAGCAGCTTAGGTAATTTGGATCTAAGCAATCTAGAGCTAGAATCCTGTAACAGACAGATTTGCCAAAGGAAAGATCACACTCTCACCAACACATTATGCGTTAGCTGTGATGGCTGAGACATATCATCGGTCTGTAAACAAATACATACAAAACGAACAGAGAATTATTAATCTTTCTAGCAAAACATTGTCAAATGTTCAATTTCAGTTACCTGGCAGCATGCGTGTTTATACAGACAAACGTGGAAACACTATCGATACATCGATATTCCCTCCTGACACATGAAACGTTATGCTTCTACATTCATCATTCGTGCTGAAAAAAGACTACTTGCTGTCGTTATCTATGTTTTCCAATTGATATGTCCTGGGTATCTTTGAATTGCCACAGGACCATAATATAGAAATAGTAAACTAACGGGTTATTCTGTTATAAAAAGTTAGTGGGAGGACTAACTCTTCTGCGAGTGTCCGTCTGGGTTGTTACCACCGCTTTGCTCGTGAAGTCTGCCGCCAAGCAGTAGTGTGCAAGCATTGCTGTGTTCCGGTTTGATGAGCAGAGTATCCAGTGAAATTACTGGGCTTATGAGACTTAATACCTAATGTCTCAGGGTAACGAGCGCACTGCAGTGCCGCGCAGGCCTTTGTGTTTCAAAGTTCTGGGTGGCACTGCAATCGTTATGGGCCGGCGTTATGCTTACCATCAGGCAAAAGACCAGCTCGTCTCGTTATCTAATAACATAAAAAAAAAATTGACGCCTAGTTTAATCTGGTGCTATAAAACGTGCAATTCTGCATACGAATCTGTACATCTTTTGCATAGTGGGTAGTCACTGGCCGACTGAACCCCTTTCAAAACAACTGCACACCCGCGCACGAGACGTGCATAGTAATTATACAATTTTGTTGATTAGGTAACTTGGTCAGTTTAGAAATCTGATTCTCTTTAAATTAGTTAAACAATGTATTTGGTGTAATTTTACTACAGTTAGTTTTTATATCGCAGTTTGATTCATCTTCCTAATGGCTAATAATAATAATAACAGGGGCGGCTTTGTGGCGAGCCGTCGGTGACTGCCGACACCCTGTACCCCGACTCCCTGGGGCTAAATAACCCCGAAATTGCAGTAAAAAATAGGTACTTCTTTACTGCAATTTCGGAAAAATAATTTCGGTAACAGTAAAGGAAGCATTCTGTGATAGGTACTTCAATGGATGCTTCCTTTACTATTTAAAGTGTTCCTGTTGCTACTTCAAAGTGATCCCGTTGTTCCCATCCAGTCCTACGAGTATATGTATATGCTTTTCACTAAGATGACCAACAAAACGGTCAACTGCAGATTTTACTGCCTGGCAAGAACAATACTTATTAGCATCCAATCTGGCTGTGTATAGAGGAGTCGCATGAGTGGAAGTACTGAAAACATGTATTAGTACAGCCGAGATGGTTCCAGATAAAAGACAAAAGAAATATTTGTATACAACACAACAATAGACTAGAACGAACCACAGAATGAAGTCATTGTTTACTAATCGGCATGAGGGCCATCGATTTTTTAATTTAATGAATGGTAGTTTATACAATTCATATTCATAACTTAAATCGAATATAGGTACACGTAAGCCTCTAATATCGTTACATTCTGCTCATGACGTCGTAACAACTAGTATTTGTTTTGTGACTATTTCGCTACAGCTGCTATCAGTTATAGTACCAGTGGTTAATGCACATGATAATGAATCGCCGTACGTTGCGACAGCTTGACGACTACAGTCCAATCCTTATATTCTATGCGTAGCGTATCACAACGAGATAGCGGTGAAACGTTCAAGTCATCGTCACGCACAACAGGATGACTATGATGCCGACTACCATAAGCGAAGTTCCCATATCACTATGGCGATAGAGTCAATATATAAAAATAACCAATGCAATCCCGAAATCATGGCCGAAAAAACCATATTGAGTTTTCTTTAAAAACGTCTAGGCACACCCAAATACATCATGGAAAATAACTCCATAACATACTAGTTGTTTATGTTATAGTTTACGTAACTATCGGCTGCCAAAAAGTTAAGCTAGCGCAACAATCGCAAAAGCAACGTTGCGAACAAGTCACGCTACTTTCATTAGAACACCGAACAACTAGTAGACGGAGCGACATCGGTACACTGAGCAATTCATCAAGATAATCAGAGAGACAGAGGCTATCGCGGTTGTGCGGACGCAATCGTCTCCTAAGTTTAGGTCAACAGAATCGCCCGCATTATTTCGGATTACGATAGGTGCTTACAACCTTCTTGAGTTGGCATGGTGTGATGGTATCTTTGTGTTTCAGTGAGACCCGTTGTAAATGTTTTATGCATAGCCTGGCTATGGCTGGGCGAATTTCTCCTTGATGACAAATTTACCCAAAAAAACAATCTTTACAAATTGTTACCCTATGAAATTCATGTCTTCTTCAAAAATGGAAGGTTCTGTGAATTTTGATGATTATAAACGTTACAGTTGCGAATGAATCAAGAATTTTTCAACTGTTTTAGGAAGGCAATGGCAGGCATGATTCTCAACATCAGGCAAGTGACCTGCTCCTCTTGTCATCATCATCAGCCTATTATGCTGCCACTGCCTAGATACAGGTCACAACCCGAGGGCCTGTGCGGCTTGGTGGATGTCACATGTTCTCGAATTTTGTGGTTGTTGAACGCGCGTATTTCCTCACGATGTATTATAGCGAGTGTGGTAAGTCCGCAATCCGTAAATTGGGATATTCGGATTGAAAATAGCCCAAGTGTGTTTTATACAATTTTTGTTTAAACAAGCGACTTTTCCTTTTTTTAAATTTACTCATTTGTGAGAATCAGTCTCGGTGCACCACCACTTTCCCGCTGGATATATTCTGCCACAAATTGAAGTGTGCATGCATAACTGCGTTTCAATTTGAAGGGTTCAGTAGCGTCTGAGAGTTAGGGCAGAGTTCACCAACCATTTTAAATCCAAGTTCATCTATAAACTAGGTTTAACTCATGAGCATATCCTACTCTCATAGCTAACTCTTGAACTTCCGATCACGTGAACGTCGTTCATTTCATATTTGATGAACTCCGATCTTTAGAGGCAGATCTAATATACCATAACTAATCACCTATTTTCTACATATAAATTGCCATTCGCTATTTTGAAAGCGCATATCCTTGAAAAGCAGATGACGAACCATAAAAAATTAACTATTATAATCACGTATTTTCTACATATAAATTGCTATTCGCTGCTTTGAAAGCGCACGGGCTCGCTTATTCGTCTGTAAGAACGTATATATTTGAATTCTAAGTTAGTTTCAATGGCAATAATCTAGTGATGGTCCAAAAGGCTGCTACAAGTGGACAGACCACTTTCGCTCTCCTCTGCACGGCGGGCGCACTCTAAACCTTTATTTTGACTTCGTTTCACTTAACACACTCGAGTTACTCGACAAACATGCAGCACGCTCTTTTTAACCGCCTTAAAAAAAGGTTTTATATTCAACCCGTATAGAATTTTTATTTATGTTCACAGATTTCTCAGAATTGGCTTTAGGACGGAGTTCAGCAACCATTTTGGAACAGAAATTCAATTATGAACTAGGTTTAACTTATGAGGTATGGTTCATTTCGAATTATTTGAAAAAGAATGTTGCCAAAGCTAGTTCTTGAACAGCCGATCGTGCATGTAGTTTATTTCACATTTGATGAAGTCCGGTCTTTAAACTGCATTCTAATAAATCTAATAATGTACAGACACGGTAAGAATACCTTCGTCAGTTACCAAATTATTTCCTTTATCACGTTTTAACACTTAGTACCTTTTGATCTTATGGCAGTTAGCAGACTATATACCGTTATTGTTACAGTCATATCAAGGGTTAAAATAGCATTCACCTTTGACCAATGTCTGGTTTAAATCAATATAAAACCTTCTTAATGGCGTCGCTATTTAGAAAAACAAATCAAATTTGTTTCATTTAACTGTCAAATTTGATCAGTATAATTTGCATCTCCCTCTTTTCTTCTTTGTTATGTATAAATCTTATTATAACGGAATCGTTATCATGTTAACGCAATACTGGCATAGACTAGACAAATACGTTTAAGTAAGGAGTCATAACACAAAACAACTACTGCGCAAACAAAAATAGATCTTAAGGTGAGGAACATTTTGTTACTGTGACTGTATGTAGGTCCCAAGGTGGCCCGTACATTTTTTTGTCAAGAACTGATGATCCACTCCAAAGAAGCTGACAAAAGTTTAGTTCTTATTATCACTAAGAATTATTTATATTATTATACTCTTATACGTAGATACACTTAGAATAGTCTATAGAAGTCTTGTCTACAGGTACAACAGAAAACATACCGTGACTTCTTTTCAAAATTCGTATAGAACTATATAAATGATTTCTTATAGCGCTACAATTAAAATATTATTATTCCACATACATACTAGTAGTTCTGCATACGTGAGGTATATACATAACAATTATTCCAAATACATACTGGTACTAGTATTAGTTCTGCACACGGTAGACCTCGCGAGCGCAATCTTTTTTGCAACATTTGTGTTCAGTCTAGATTATGTATATAATTCTGTATGCTTTGGAATACTGACAATAATTAATGTAGTATACGAGTATTAGGATGATGTTTGGATGTAGTTATTCCATACACCATGTCCATCCATAATCAATATCAAAATCCCTTTCGAATTGTATTTCACACCGTCCTGTTTATAGAATTGAGTACCGAATGTTTCAGCCAAAGAGTATATGTTTCAGCCAAATATTATCAATAATTGCCAACGACAATGAAATCTATGAAATTGTAGGCAAACCTTTTTTATGTTGAAAAATACGACCTTTATTTCCCGTACCTATACCTGGACATTCATCAGATAGATGAAGGAAAATTTGCCAATTATTGCAAATACTTCGCTCGCTCGGTCAATAATTATTAGGTATATTTACAATAAGTACTGTTTGGCGGCAGACCTCACGAGCAAAGCGATGGTGCCAACCCAAACGGACACTCACAGAAGAGTTTGTCCTAGGTACCACATATTAAGTACATTTCATTATTTTATATATCACATACCAGACTAACAGCCAGTTTGTACTTTTTCAGCTTAATTAGTCCCAAATATCGGTCTAATCCGGTCCGATCCACTGAAGAGATACACCCTTATAAAACCTACAGTCATATAAAAGCATTAAGTCATCTGATCCAATACCATTAGCTTACTTCCAAAGATAACATATAGCTGTATACATACATATATACTGTGTTCCTGTTCTACCAGCTTAGAATACCATACACTTACGGACTCAATAAGCAAAAGCCGATAACCTTGTAACTCTTGTAAGGTTACTTATAGAGTCGAGGGCAGAACTTACATAACTGAAACAAACATGTAACCGACATTATTTGTACTGCATAAATGTCTGGTGAATTGCAAAAAGCTTGTAAAGGTACTGTTATTGAGCTGTGAGATACTTTTTATGGGTTCAGTGAATATTCTTTGTTTGAGTTTACGAAATAGTATGCGAAGGAGACAGAACAAAGAAATGTAATGGAAAAATTCAAAATTATTCGAAACAACAAGTCGTAGACCGATTTTAGTAAAAAATTTAAACTACATCTTTGAACCTCGCCATTTATTTTGGAAAAAAAGCCATACCCTTCACTATTGCAACAATATTGCTGATCAGGATTGCAGATAAGAAAAAACACTTCTGAGACTTAATTTCAGATTTGGCTACACCCATCTCTTGTTGAATGTATGTTGGCTACTGATAGTATGCGGACACACTTTGGTAATAATGCGGTATCCCAAACGGATCGCAATGTCATCAATATTTTAGGAACGTTGTCTACTGGCTATTGGTAAGATAACTGGTAAGATTTAAGTAGATCTTATTTAAATTCTTAAGAATTTAATTCTAATTTAGAAGCGTTCTAACAATAATGCCTTTAAATAATACCTATACTATAAAATAAAACACACAACTACACTCAAGCATACACGTTCAAATCACTCTTTGAAAACTATGATAACAATGAACAAGAAAATGAATAAGATTCTGTCTTCTGTCTCGGGAGGAAGGGGGTTGGTATCCCATGCTACAGGTTAATCCTAGTTTGGGTACCAATTACCATCCCAGGATTTATATCAACTAGCTTAATTTAATTTTATGGCTACGTACTGTTTCATATTAGGTTTATGCTAAGTTATGGAAGTTTGTTAAAAAAAAAAAAAATCATTTCAAATCATTTCATAAAGGTCATTATTTTATTTAAATATAAGTATATATTTTTTTAAACTGTATACATACCATTGGTATTAATATGCGTGGTATTAGTTAGAAATAGATCTATATTTCATGCTGTGATTATATATTCTGTTTTGCTTGGAATAGTTTTATTTGTGAAAGTTATTATCGAACCCGCGTGGTAGATTATAGCCCATGTTCTCTCTCTGAGAGAAGGCTGGTATCCCAGAAGTGGCAGTGTAAAATGCTGATTATGATAATTGATAATTTTAAACTCAATCCAAAATAAGAAAACACTTCGATGCTTATGCTAATATATAGAAAACGCTCTTTAGATAATAATACAGAGAAGAGGACCAGACCTTTTTACGCATTATATGTTTGACTATATGACGTGATATTTAGTCATACATATCTACAGCAGTTACTCAGCTCGGCAAGCACAAATTAATTAAGTGAACTGCATCACATTTTTAACTTTAAGATAGTAATTAACCAAATGAGCATTTCGAAAAGCCGTATCGTACCTACCCAATCCAAAAGTGGACTATCATAAAGCCTTTATCGTCTTAAGAATACCACGCAATCTTCACTAATATAGGCTATAAATCTCTGACAACTTTATAAATCTCAACTACATTCTAACTCTATTCAAACTTAGAAATCAAAGTAAAGACAATGTTGACATAAAATATCTACTATATTATGAAGTTATAGTTACTTTGAAACTTTAGGGTCACCTATCGAAAGTGAGTCCAATGTTCCCAAGAACTGATTTATTTACACCAAGGAGAATCGTATTCAAGCAGATGCCATTGAGAGGCAAATAAAGATTTGATCAGCTATGGCAGGATATAACCCTCGTATTATAGAGGTAGTAATGAATATTAAGATTTATTTTATTTTTGATTTCTTTAGTATAGTTAAGAAATCACGGCCATAACATTAGTACATCACAGTCATTTCATTGGTGGATATAGGAGCTTCCTTCAGGCATGCACCCATAAGTACGTGTATTTAAACTTACATAGTAATTACAATTATTTATTCCGATATTATAGCTTATACGCACGCTAAGTCATCCCTAAAATATATTATTGGTATGTTCATTACATAATACTATGTCGTTGGTACCTACTTTAGTTGGAACTTGGCAAAGCTAGTTCCTGACAGATGTTGATTTATGGGACTGACTCAAGAGTTTTGCGGGAGAGTATATTAAGTCCCAGTTAACTGGTATACTTGTATGTGGGCTATTTAAATAAATGTTTAGAATATGTCAACGCTGCAAGACTCGTACGCAGTCGTGATCTTTTGTTTTAGTAAAAAAAAAACAAAGATGAAGGAATATCTAGCTTACGTAATATGTCATAAATCTAAAATCATTTTTTTTTAAACATAATTACAGAAAATAGCAAGTTTAAACGAGAACAAAAGAACTATTGCGGCAGCAGTGGTTTTGACAATCCGTACAAAGGGACACTTATTTAGTATGCTTAAGTAATTTGCTTCTTGTGATTGGTTTCTAGCGCAGAATTTAAAGGGGAGCTTCACATTGAATAATTAAACTGTTTCGTTTACATGATTCATTTCGTCGAAATTGAAAGGCCGAATTGAGCCGTTTTGTTTGTTGCGCAATTCGTTGTGAAATAGGTCCAAAGATTTTATTCGTACAATTGTATTCAATTCATACTACAGACAGTGTGTCTAGATACAGAGATCATTGTTGTCCAAGTTCATTTATTTTATGACTATAATTTGAGGATTGAGAACGATGTGAAATTGTACAAAATTGACGGAGCTTGGAATCATCCATAATACCAGTCGGTTCAAGGTATGTACGTACATTTTTAAATGTCCACCTTTATAGGCTTTTTCATCACGCCTGTACTGTACTGAAGGATAAAATAGGGAGACGAGGAGGCCCCGCGAATGGTCCTCGGGACCATTGAATAATGTATTGAGTGTGCGTGGATACATGCATTCCCGGAGGCGCGGGAGCCAATGGCTATTCGTTAGGGTTCTGCTACGACATTGTTCGGTGCTTAAATGTGTTTTGAACCATATAGTTAAGATTTTTTTCTAAAAGGTTAAATTGCTGATAGTAACAAATAATTCTAGCAGAGTCTAACGCTCCCTACCACGAATAGACATTATAATTAGTCGCTATTCGCTATACAAGTGTTAGAGAGAGCATCGATAAATCAGATGTTGCGGGCTCACGCACTAGGTATAAGGTTACCACCATATCTACAAGAACACGGAACGTCGCTATAACTGGACGAAGATAATCCAGTGTAAACGAGCACGTTATATGCTCCATCTCGTTTCCCCGTAAATGGATCACGGAAAGTGTTTTTGACTCCCTATAAAAGAAGGTTATCGAGCCCTATTTTTTTCAGAAACGTAAGGACCGTTTTTTGCTAGCGATTGACTGTTAATGGCACCACAGACTACGAATAGTATAGTACCTAATGGCACTTTCACGTTCACTTATAAGTGGAGTTCTGCAAACATTTTGTGCCACGTCTCACATAATGTTTTGAGCTGAACGTGCTAAAAACTTCTAGATGTTAGGTATGCATGAAAATAAAAATGATTTAAAAGTAAAATTACTTTATTAACTACTTTACTTAGCCTATTAGCTTCATTTGGGTACAATACTTATCGATATAGGTGCAGAGGTGACGGAGAGATAAAGAAGTCAGTGCAAATGATAAATTGATAATTCTAAATGCCGTTGCCCTTTGAACTAATATCTGAAGGGATATTAGTTTAGAGAATCTTTATTTCTAATTTAAGACTAAATGTTACTTAGGTGAGAATACAATTAATATTAGTAAATACAACTATTATCGTCGTCCATAACAGGTGCGATGTCGCTTGGAGCCAAATCCAGTCGAGCGTTAGTGTGGTACATGTTATATATAGATAAGCTATTTGTATGCTTAATTAGCAGTTGTTTTTCTCTAGCGCCTACCGTATTGTTACCCTAGCTCTTAAGGCGCCGCTTCATGACCCGCCTAACGCAAAAATCCTAGAACGCAAAAATGCCCTAAAGGCTTTTTTGTTCATCGAAGAAAAACAGGCATTACGGAAAAACAAGGACAACGCCAGAGCCTTCAGTTGGCATACTGAAAATTTGGAAATATATTTCCAAAGAAAATTTCCGAAGACAATTAGTGCGTGGTACTTTCCTAAAACGTGTTCCAGGAAATACGTGTTTTTGAAAATCCCTTACAAGTTTGTGAAAGAAATGTTTGTTATTTAGATTCTCCATTACATGTCCAAAATAAACTGAACTGTTTTCACATCCTATCACAGCCCCTACTACTCAGACTCTTTTATTTATACTTATATTCGAATTGCGAGTGGCACCAGCATATAAATTTCCAAAGAAATATAATGTAAATATTTTTAATATAAGTCTATAATTTATAGGCCACTCATGGTAAGTGTGCAAACAAGAGCCCATTTCCTGTAAAAAAACCCGGTAGCACGCCAATTAAAGCTTAATTATATACATTTTGAATCCGGTCTTTCTTTTTGGCTTGAAATATACCTGCAACGAAACAAACGAAATATCTGAATATAAAACTCATATCACAAAAGTGTTGAATTGGAAAAATCAGAACTTATTTCACGTCTCGCCGGCATAAGCTTCTTAGAGATCCCACAATTTCATCTTTGCGGAATATGCCGAAAATATTTCTGTCTATGTTTTTAGTAGATAACTCATGTTCGTATTCCTAGATATTTAAATATACAAAGAGCAAACTAGAGTCGCAGCAATATAAATATATATTTCATTACTTACTTCCGTCTAGAATTTCATTTAGTACAAGCATGAAAGAAAGGTCCTTTACGTCAAGAAGCACTACTAAAACAATAATCGAGTGATCCTGCAGTCTGAATTAGGTACAATATCACTAATTGGCTTTATCTATATCTAATTATCTATAACTAGTAGATAAATATTTAGACAACAGTGGGTAAGTACTACGATATCTCCGATTTCCATTTTTATATTGAAGCGAAGCGCTTCTCTAATTAACGTGACTTTAAATTTACCCGCCCGGATGGAGGATGGAGTTAAGGTGTTACCCACCGTGTATGCATGTGTGGTGTATGTAGCTGCTATATACGCCTTAAGTGGCCACAAACCAATATCTGCAGTCCGGATATTCCGGATTGCAATCAAAAAGATCGAAAACTAAACCGAAGGCCGCGTATTGAGAACGTTCGCTCTCAGTATTGCCTTTTTATAATTCAAGGCAGTAAAGACGCCACTCGCTCTCAGTAATGATTCACAGTTTGCTACTTGAAAAATGTACGCTCTACAGAATCACACTTCGTATTCATAAATGCGGAGGCATGTATGACTTCATTTTTGATTACCAAACGTAACCAATTTCAAATTACTGTTACAGAAACATTTCGAAATTATGCTTCTCATCGAACGAGAGTGATATTCTTAAAACCAACAAGGTTTTAGATTAATCTTAATATAACATTTAGGTAGCGAACAGAAATGAAGGACAAAATCTTCTAAATTCATCTCAACCCTTATCGTAATCACAAGACGAAAGCGTTAAAGTTTATGCTAAAGTTCAAACGAATCGGTATTTTTAATCGATTATAAGCTAAGCTGCGGCAGATTTAACGACTGCATAAAATTTAAGCGAGATTTTGAATGGTAAATCATATTTACTGTGATCTGTGATTACATACATAATATATGTTATACTCCTTTCACTTATGATACCATAACTTTTTAATTTCTCACGGCCACTTGTTTATGGTATGTTGGTTATTTTATAGTGGGATTTAAATTTAGAATCTTTCACAGTACGGTAGGTCATTGTAGTTAAGCCGGCAAGCGACAACTAGGCAAGATAGCCGGGCAGGGGCGACGCATTATGTCATTTGCATCTGTCCGGTCTCCGCTCACTTCCTGGCACAAATTTCGCTTGGGATTCGTATAATGTTCTTAATTAATTAACAGTTAAGAATGTTATTTTTGTCAGAGTATATTACAGTTATGTAATTTACTCTGATACAAACTGACCGACCTCTCAACCTCGCTAATCTGACACACAATATTAAATATGTTGTAAGCTCAGGGTCGTAAGTTTAGTCACTACTTATCGATGTAAAGTTGTAAAGATTCCTAAACTGTTACGTTGTATATTGATTTTATAGGTCCTTGTTGAATGTTTGGAGCACTAGCAACTTGTGTTGCATAAGCATTCTCAAAACGGCAATACTATATACCTACATCCCGCTGAGGAAATTGTGCAATGCTTTTGTTTGCAATTTAACCATTATGAATCAACAAAATTGGTGCAATGGGTATAAAAATTGCTTCATAAAATCTGTATACAATTTGGTTTTATTTTACAGCATTTTGGTTGACGTCATATTTTCTAATATAATGTATTTATATTCTCATAAACACATAATCATTTCTATGGAACTATTGGAACTAGAAATGTTTCGATACATATAGACAACTTAACCATTTTGGACACAATTTGCTGATTTTATCAATGAATATTTAGAAGCTTTTATATACATTTCTATTCAAAACAATGTAAATTTGTGTTCGATTTGAATTACAAATATAGTTGATAAACTAGGCCTGCTTCTTCTGTATTTATGCGGTATTCTATTCTATTTTTGCAATATGTCTTCCTGACCATATTTTATACTTTTCTATAGGTTTGATAAACACATTTAAGTAAGTCTATGTTTAAACTAGGTTAAGATATTTATTCTTCATTCCGTTATATAGTAGTAAATAATAATAAGTACTAGGCATAAAAATATATAGGTGCACTATACGTATATTATGAAATATAAAATTTGAATGTAGGTGTTTGCTTTGGAGAAAAGTTTTGTCAGGATTCAAACTAACACTAGTTACCTATGTTTTACTATTAGCATTTCATTTTATACAAAACTGTTGGATTTCTATAGATGTAGTACTTTACAAAACAACACAAAATTTACTCGGATATTGTGATAAAGGTTTTAATGTCAAAATCAGCAGTTAACTTTGTACAAATATATTTAAGGGCCATTTTAGACGCTAATGCACATTTGCGTTTTGCTGTCAAAATTATTATGGTATTGCAACAAGCGCGGTAGTGCTGTCTGTAAATATATTTGGCATTAGATTTCTTTTTGTTTCGAACAAATCTGATGATCGATTTTTAAATAACTTGAAATACTGCATTTGATAAATCTTTGGCTTTGAAGACAATACAATACGCATAGTGTCGAACGGTCAAACATAAATACATACAAAAACATCTATACAATTTTATATTTCTTTAGAAGCCCTAATAGATTTACTACTAGATTAGCATATTTATGTGAATATATTATTCCAATAATAATTCAGACATACGTGTCGATTTGATAACCTCCTTATATTTTAGGTCAGTTAAAAATACAATTCAGTAATAAGATTTAGGAAATTGTAAGTTCTATGACGAATGACCGTTTATCGATGGACGGTGCGCCTGCGCTTTTGGACTATCAGCACGTACTTACTGCACGACCAGCCCTATACTGTGGTCGCTGCCATGTCACTATAAGAGCTGACTTACTTCGACACTATCTCGAAATCCGTAACTATCACCTTTCGAACTTTAGAACGCCTACCGGTTACAACAGACCTTCTTAAAGTAAATGGCTACCTTTTACATGGAAATGATTCAACGCTTTTAAATTTGATTGCTACTAAACTAATTACAATTTAATGTACAGTTCTGTTGATTACAGTTTGCTACATTGTTTTCATACATTATTATAAGGGGGTAGTAGAGTTAGTTCACGCAAAATTATAATGGAAACTTAGGTACCAGACTTTATCTATAACTTTGAAAAAAAAAACAGGTGCGAAATCTCGCGCTCCAAGACTTCCGTACCAGTCGGTTTAGTAATGTTAAGTATTGCAAAATCAATAATCTGTAGAGAGTATATACCATAATTGGCTTAAATGTACTACTGTATACTATGTACTGTGTGTATGTGTCCGTACATGTCGATTTATCACCCGTTGTCAGTTGTTTGACCCACGGTAAATAATTTAAAATACGTAATAATTCTAGGATTTTTTGATTCTGCGGGTTTCCTTGTTTGTGTGCTTGGATGCCTTGGTCTTGATAACGTGATAGCGAATAAGACTTTTGATATAAGATTAACTTTGTTCTTGTTGTGTTAAACTAGAAACTTTGATATAATACTGCAATTCGGATCTGTAGGTGTAGACTGTAAACAATGTTAAGTTTAATCTGATAGCTCAAACTGCTTTTAAATCAAAAGTCCCTGATGGCAGACCTACATATCGATAGATCGACATACAGTAGGACTACAAAATGTTCCTACAAGTATTCTGTTTTTTAAAAAGGTACAGAACATTAAAAAGGTCTGATTATAGTTTACTCGAAGGTATACGACCCAAATACAAAAGAACGTTTTGGAAAAAGACCGCACAATTCTCTTTATTTCATCTTGCTAAGGTTCAAAATGAGTTAACATTTTTTAAGTCCACACTTGTGGAGCTAATTCCGTCGCCGGCTTAGAGCGCCCTCAACTCAATCAAGGGAAGGTAGGTGGTTGGTAATACCAAGGAGCTCTCGTAAGCTGTGAGAGGTTTGCTCTAGCATATATAGATTGGTGTGAAAATAGAACTTTTGTACACTCTTCTGTTACCACTTTTATTTGTTAATGAAAACGCGAAACACGCCAAACTGATGGAGAGTTATCAAGTGAAGCTAATAAAAGTATTATGGATCAACTGCATGTGGACACAATCCGCATCCGCGCGCATAGTCGCATACTAAGAGAGAAAACACCCTATATACACACATATACTGAGCAGTCGGAACGTTGTCAATCAATTGGTACCTACTTACTATACATCAATTACACAATCACACTCACATCAGTTACAAGCTATTGCCATTAACTAGATTTCCGTAATTTAATCTGGATATCCATTTCTCTCTATCTAATATTACTGAGTGTATCAGGGAAGAGCTAGGTGTCACATCACATCTCGATTTGATACCCGGTAGAGTAACAGATATGTACCACGATTCAGTACGCACTCGATACACTCTACTGAGTATTTCATTCTGTCTTTGTACTTACTACTAAGGGACATCAGTGATCACTAACATTATGTAATCTACTCTAAATATAATGAAAACGGTTGTAGATAGTTTACTAAAACCTACAGAGTGGAAATAAAAGCCTATTTAATTGCTAGCGATTTTTCTTGACCTAATTTTTCCAATTCTTTACCAAAGATCTCTCTTAACTCTGTTTAGAAGTCAGATGATTAAACATTAACATCATCATTTATTAGATTTAATTTTAATTCTCCGCTATATAGATTTGCGTTAGGGCAAAGGTTGGTCAATGCTAATATAATCACATAGACTGTGGTGTTTTGTTATTTTATACTGGTATCATTCTAAACCATGGTGCTTACACAAGAAAATAATGTTTAATTTATGTAGATTTTTTCTGTCACTGAGGTTTATCAAGATAATTGGGTGTTGTACGAGTAGTCGTTCTACGTTTCATTGTTAGTTTTGTTTGGATGGTTATTCGGTTTACGTAAACCTTTTAAAAAGTATTTATGGCATCTTTCAAGATTTATCTGAATTTGTGTGTAGAACCGTAAAACGGGGCGACTTTCAAATTACGGGGCGTCTTTGATGATTACTACAATTTTTACTTTTTTATTTCGTATTTCACTAGTTTCGACACGCAGATTGTTAAGTTTTTTGGGTTGGCTGCACTGACAGTTCTGCCATCTTTTCACAAGAGCTGTGCGCGCTGTTGTTGTCAAACAGCTGGTAAAAAAAATTTAAACTTAGTATAGAATTCAGATAAATTTTGTGACCTTCCTTTGGGGATACTATAAGAATCAGTCGAGAAAACAGGGGCAATCAAAGCGACCCCTTTTTCAATATAAGGTTTATAGGCCACATTCTAGTTTTTTATTCTGAAAGTATAAGTCCTAAATTTTTTTTACTGTTGTATTTAAATCTGCATATCAAGTCGTCATTATGAAATTTATTTCATAATTTTAACTTTGAAAATAAAGTAGTGAGACGCGTTTTAATTTTAAAATTAATCAAACTAACCCCGTTTTACGGAACTGGTGAAGAATAAAATTTCCTATCACGTTTCATTTTTGGACTTAGGATATACGGGTACGATATGTTATTCTCAGTTTTCACTCGCCCACAAAAAACAAAAGATCCCGTTCTGATAACGTAAAGACAATCATGTGGCTGGACAAGGAGTGCTCAAAGGTTGCAGCATTTTGCATGTTTGCATGCCCTTTAATTTTAACCCGTCTATTAAGAGTTAGGTAATACATTACGAGTTTTTGTTGTCTCCTATTTCTGCCTTATTCCCTTTCCTATATAATCCTTGGACATTACCTATTTGGTAATATTCTGATGGCGCGCTTGAAGAATGTAGGCTGTACGCATAGTCATGCCTTATGGGGGACTCGGGCGTTAATATTTAATTAATTGTGACATATTTTTGACGAACAAATAACGTTTCGATGTTTGACCAAATGTATCTTTGGGGGTGATAAAAATTTCGGGTAAAAAAACAAATATTTGCCTCCATTTGACAAATTTCTTATAGACACAATAAAGTCTATATTAAAATTATTTTTAAAATGAGTGTATTCTTAGACGGGACAGAAAGGGTATATCTAAGACATTTTCACCTGCATTGTATTGTGCATTTGGTACTCAGACGAACATTCGCAGAAAAGTTAATCCTACCATGTATAAGTCAAATATAGTCTTACATATAAAATATTTCCGTTGCAAATTGTGAAAGGAAAGACTCGCCCAGCGCGTCGCGATCTCCCTCGATTTGTTTTTTTTTAACTTTGTTCGAAAGCTTTACTTACATACTTCACGTCATTTTATTTTATCGATATAATATGTTATCGATTTTACTCTTACTTTATTTTCCTATGTATATGTCAAGGGCCTTTATTTCCTACTAACTGCTCCCCCGCGGTTTCACCCGCGCGGAGGTATTGGATTTCATGGTTTTTATTTTTTGCGCGGAACCCTAATTCTTTTTCTAAAATTAAAGTAGCCTAAGTTACTCCTTGTATCATCAGCTATGTGCCAGTGAAAGTCCCGTCAAAATCGGTCCAGCCGTTTCGGAGATTACCCGGAACAAACAGACAGACAGACAGACAAAAATTAAAAAATGGTTGTTTTGCTATAGGTACCGTATATACTTTCATATGCATTTGGTAAAAAGCTGTTATTTTGATAGTACAAACAGACACTTCAATTTTATTTATTTGTATAGATATGTATCTCAAATTATATTATGGTAATAGGTTGAAATAAAAAAACTTTGACATGTGACATCCACCAAGCCGCATTGGGCCCGCCTGACGGATTATGGCCTTTTATGTAATATAAAAATATTTTCATTGAAGTCTGAAGTAGGTAAGGAAACCTTGGAGCTTTGAGGTTTTCTTTCATTTACATTGTTTCTCATCATGAAATTGTGCAAGGTACATACATGGCTTGTGAAAATTTAAGTAGCTTTTAAAAGTTTCCCAAAGTCCCGTTAGTTTCTTTAAAGTGTTGCATATGCATTATCAAAAGGTTAAGAAAAACGTTTTTCATTCAAATATAATATTTTAGAGTGTAATTGTTAAACTAATTGTTTAAGTAATTATTAATGAACTGTCTTGCCTGCCGTGATAGTGATTCAAGGCACTGAAGACATACATGTATACGTTTAGTAATTACATGTATAATGTATATGTGATTGTTGGTACAATTAGTACTAACTAGATGCTGCCCACAGTTTCACCCGCGTGGATAATACCTCAAGAAAGAAGGACAAACCTACTAACACACTTTCGCATTTATAATAGTACTAACATACGAAATACAAATTAATTGCTATTCATGACATGACTTCGCAATACCATTGTATCCATGACGCCGTGTTATATAATATAATCCACACTAATAATAATTTGAATCCGAAATAACAATGTATTTCTGTTACCTCTTCACGACGGAACATTTAAACCGATTGAGCTCAAGTTCCGGAGAGACATAGTTTAGAGCCTAAATGCCTGTTCAGACTTAATAGTTATTCGCTACCGCCTGTGGTAGAGAACTCCAACTTCATATAAATACCCGGCGGGATAACGCTCGATATTCCATGTCCTTTTTTTATGTGAACGCGTGGCAAACAAGCAAATGGCCCCGTATGATGATAAGCTGTCAACGTCGCCTGTGGACTTTTCAAAAGTGGGGGCGTTGCCAACGCGTTGCCGACCCTTGAGAACTTGTTTGATACACCTCTTGAAGAACTGTTTTTTGTAGCACTGCGGAAAAACCTGTGGAGGGAGCTTGTACCACATTTTACAAGTATGCGGGAGAAAGGATCGCATAAATCGAATGGTATGACTGTATGAGATTTCGATCTCGATTATGTATGCACAGCGATAGCATATAACGTTGGTCTGAGCAGGCCTTTAGCGGGGTCTAGACAAGGTCACTTTCTAGAATCGTTAGCGGTGACATAAGGATTCATTATGATATCTTGTTGTATTCGGGTTTATATTTAAACGAGTTGCTACTGTAGACCACTTACGATCGCGACCTCTCGTACTATTCCTATATAATAAAGTCAGTTTTTGTTCGTAATAACAGTACTTATTAGTTTGTTATTTAATTATTATTAATATTAGATTAGACGTATTTTAGCCAAATGAAAATTCAATCAAATAATATTGGATCAAATGAAATGTACTTTCATTTGATCTAATAATTATTTGTATTGTGTATATGTAATAAAATGAAACAGATAAAAATTCGATCAGCTTTAATTATGTTTAATTAATGATTATATCAATCAACTACACAGGAAATAAGTATTAAATTACATGAAGATACTGGTCAAAAGCTATATTAAAAAACAGTCGAATTTGCAGCGATAAAATTGTGTACTAAGCGTTACGTTAGCCTTTTGAAATGTATTCCACTATGAAGCCTATGTTGCGACACTCATAAATATTAACGAACTAAAAGTGTTATTTACAACTCTAAATGTGGTTTTTAACGAAGCGTAAGCGATGTTAGTGAGGAGACATACAGTTAATAAGTATAATTACAGCGGTAAACAAGCGTACGAATCAGAATTATATAGTATATTTAGTGATCCGATTATACAAAAATGCTGCATAGCATGAATGAATGAACTTTCGCTTTTATAATTAGATATGTTATGTTGATGGCAACAGACGTGATAGATTTAATCATCACAATTTTAAAATCACCAGCAGGTTTATTTTAATTCACTCGAAATGATATTCGTGTCGGAAGCGACAGTCTTGATCGTTTATATTTCGGGATCGCATCCCTTTGCTTTTAAGTACATGCCTAATTAATACTCGTATATGCATACCTAACTAAAATTGCATGTGCTTTTGAAATTTAAAAATGAGATAAATTATACTTTCTTATGTACCTGTTCATGTCTACGTACATTTCAAAACAAACTTGCCATTCGACCTCAATACGAATGCGGAATGATTTTTAAAAAACAACTCGTGGACAAGAGGTTTTAACTAGTGCAATCGTGCCAATGTCGGCAGGTGAAATACGTGATAACGTCAGAAAGTGCATGAATTAAAAATTAAAATACCGCTGAATTTTCAACCTTGCTCTAGTTTGAGACCTTGACATCCGTGATAATGACGGAATAAATTGCAAATCAATTGCAGACCAAGGTGTTTTGAGCTTAATTATAGTTACTAATTACTCAGAATTGCTTTTAAAAAAGCGGTCGAACTGACATCAATCGGCTCATTTCTGAATGTATCATCTAATCTTGACAAAATGATAAGATCCGTCGGGACCAATTTACGTCGATTAAATTAGCTACAAATACAGTTGGATAATCATTTTACATGTTTGTTGTAAAAAAGTGAGCATAATTCTAATAGTACTCTGAGAGGTATCTAAAAGATTGATAATCTGACAGTTAAATTAATTTTTCTCTTCTCGACTGTTGCTCCCAAAGATGAAGATGGGGTCAGCCTTCCTAAAATATCACCTCCACTTCGCTCGGTCAAAAATATCCAGATCAGATACTTTGCATGTTTTATTTTATTTTATTTTATTTATTCAACAAAATCCACAGCTCTTATACAATTAATTATTAGGACTTACATCTAAAACTTATAGCCAATAATGGATTTACATTCTATGAATATATATATATTATATGTTGCGGGTTGACATATCTCTACGTACCACATCTATCCACCTGGTTTTCTTCCTCGGAATCTCTTACGAGGTACGGACAGGGGCAGTGCTACATAGGTTACCCACGTAATTCGTGGTGTTTTCTTTAATTGCCCATTAGTATGGACAATCAGCCTAATATGCTACACCTCGTGGGCAACTAATATGACTTGAAATATAGTTCAATTAGGTATAAACATAGTGAAGAACCAAGCAATATTGGATCTATTACCACACAGTGAGCAGTTGGTCGTATAAGCTGCTTTAATGGTTGTTTGGTAAGTCGAGAGAGAAAGATTTTATGACTTATCCATCTCAGTAGAAGAGTCGTAAACTGCAAACAGCCTTTGACGAAGCGGTGACCCGATTTCAAAAACGTCTTTAGATAATTTCAGGTAGATTTATACATACAGGTGCACTTTTGCTTCCTTAGGCAGTTCATGTTCTCTTACTTTTATATTTGACAAAGATTGAAGGACGCATTACGCATATAGTACAGTTACCTGCATGAACACTAGGGTCTGAAATATTGGGAATACAAATCTTGAATTTACAGGATAAAAACCATTAAAATTGTTTTAAATTCAAAGTGAAATAATTACTAACACGTATGAAATTAATATTTGATTACTCCTTTATGTAGGTACTATTATAAATATTTAGATTAGTGTCAATTATGCAATTGATTCAGGAATTGCTAGAAAGTTTTTAAGTATACCTTACCCACAAGTATCTATGTTCGTGTTTTTTCCTAAGCCCCTGATTTCTTTTACTATTCATTATACTCAATTTCTTGAAATCTCGGCGAGATGTAATTCAATTCCGATAAAATCGTTTGCTCCTTTAATAAATCAAGAGTGTATCTAGTGCTGATAATTAATAAAAGTCCAATCTTCTCTATATTGTAGTATTTGTAGAATATTGCAACAGGGATCCGTAGTGAAATGAAACGTTGAGAGTTACTGCAAAGTATAGGTACTCGTACTACGCTGTTGTTTGATCTTCTTTTGCTGCGCTATATTCAAGATTTGGTGACAAACTACAGACTCACACGTAAAACAGTAACAGCTAAATACAGCAACTAATACATTCCTTGATTACAGGCCTATATAAATTATCCAACCTAACATACGAGGGACGAAGGACATTTTACAAGGTAGGTTTAATAGTCTGTCCTGCCCTGCCCTACGTTGCGTTCCTTCACCGTTGTAGTTTTACGGGCTTGCGTTTCGCCACATCTCACCTGATGGGAAGCGAGAAATAAAATAATAGTAGATTTTTTATGCCCCAAATATTAGCGTTTGACTATGAACCACTAGGCCGAGAGATGGATAACGAGCAAGTTTTGTCATGGCTAGTTTTATTAATTAAACATTCCATGCCCTTGATTATTATTATGCAATATAATAATAATTTAAAGCTCTGAACCATAAAATTTCTGTTTGGATATATTGATAATAGTGCATTAGCGTCGAGGCCGGAAATAAAGCAATTGACGGCCGAGTAATATTAAAGGACGGGGCGCCAGCCGAAGCCTTTTTAATATGAAAGAGGCCGTTAATTACTATTTCGGCCGAGACTTGTATAGTACTTATCTCCAACTTGCGAGGAAGCAATCAAAATCCAGCAAAATATCCACAATACGGTGCGTAGCGTTATATTATCTTTGAGTACGGTATCAAACTTTCATTCGCGACAATTTGACAGTGCACGTTTTCTTTCTTAATTTAATCTTGAAAAGTAATGCGTATTCATTATGAAATGAGTATTTTACAGAATACGTTTCGAATAGTGTGCGATGGAATTGCACAACTTAATTCCTTCAACTACAATTTATCATCGGACGATCAGATGCCAATGTGCCACAATCAAAAGATTAAATACCATTTCTATTGTTCACCATAACAATCTATTCAAAAAACTATACCTTCTCCTTTTCCACTTTAGAACGCGCTTCGTCGGCAAAAGGCGCCTTTATTGGTTCTGAAGCCTTTATTGCGTTTTATTACCAGCTTTCTACAGTGTAGTCGGTTTTGAAAGTTTATTTAAGTTAGGGTTGTGACTACTTGAGTTGTGGCGGCATGCCCTAAGAGCAAAACTGCAACAATATTGAAACTGAAATATGTTTTAGCTTGTACTAATAAAATTTTCAGCTTCACTAAATGGAGATGTTTGTATTAATGTGGTGTGTGTGGTTTGGTGGATGTGGTGGTTGTGTTGTTGTATTAATGGCAATATTATTCTATGAAGGCAACATACAAGTTTAGTAATCTTCAAAAACCTTAAGGCTCAACTAGGATGGGGCAACGTAAATATGTGAGATCAAGATTGCGTTACAAATAACTTTAAAAAAGAATTAAAACATCGGCCGATTTTTTGCTACATAAAATACTTTGCTTTTACTTTAAAATGGCGCAATAAATAAACTGTATATATGACTGTAAAGCCATAGAAAAAAAGTGACTGTACTGACGTTACTGAAGAATCATCAATAAAGGTACGACGTTCCGTTAATAGTTTCCTGTGTCCAATCCCGTACGCATTGTTGTAACAATAAATTTCTCCGTGATACGGCTGGAGCATGCAGAGGGTAGGTCTGCAGAGAGAAACGTACATCCATTAGATCGCAATGTGTCGCAATGCTGAATTATACCTATAAGGGGCAGCGTAGACGCTTATGCAAACGTACGTTTGCTTGTCAGAATAAGAACGCTTTTGCGTCAAGCGCGGATTTCGTGATACCTACTCGAAATGCGCACTTGACGCAAAAGCGTTGTTATTCTGACAATCAAACGTACGTTTGCATAAGCGTCTACGCTGCCCCTACAGCTAAATGTTTGGTCTGACAACCTGCCACGCCATTCGTGAATTTTGACAGCGAGGCTACGTAATTGGATACGTATGAATATAGTTAGTATCTCAAACAGCAAAATCCAAATGCTATTTGTGTATGTGTATGTGTTACCTGATAGGTAAACAATTTCATGGAGTTTATTATTAGCGTTATTACTATATAATTGTGTGATTTCACTTGCAGTTCGCTGCTTGCACGCGTTTTGTTGATAAAACTCACTCCTTATAACCAGCGACCCTTAGGTATCTTCAAAAGCAATAATAAAAAAGCAATAATAAAGCAAGACATTAGATGAAATATTTAGACCGTCTCGCCCATATAAGTAATTGGCTTTATTGTCTACACTTTCATACAGCTTGTGCAGTCAGTCTCGTCTACCTAAATAAAACTTTTCCAAAAATCTATGCCGAAAAGGGATATTCTAATTAAATACCAATAGCAATGGATTTCCACAGATGTCCACCTTTTGCCAAATGCTGCGTCTCGTTTCTTTATTATACCCGTGGCCATTTTGAGATGATTTTCTTAGTTGCCGCGCATTCTATTAGAAAGACAATTTATTTCAAAACGTTTAAGCCCTTTTTAAATTTATATATTTTCTCACAAAAGATAGAATTTTTTTTAATCACAGAAAAATTTTTTCTTCGAATTATTCATTTGCCAAATTTTATTTTACATCAACGAATTTTTAGAATTTATAAACAAATAATTTTGTAGGTATTTTTGAATTGCAGATATATTTATTATAAGTTAAACTATACTGAAGTCCCAAGATACAAGCCTAGTGCTTACCAAATTAGTAAGTAGTTTGGGGCTCACCGTAAACGTCTTGGGTAAACACTTTATTAATTAAGAAAAACCTCTGTTGTGTACTCTACAAACGTGTAAATTTTGTTAACTTTTATGACAATATATTATCTTTATTTTATCTGCTTATGTATATACGGCACACAGTTACTTTTAAAGTATATTTATTTTTGAGATAATATTAAGATCTGCTACTTATCTAAACATGTCTAAATAGATATTTGGTCAAAACTAATTTTAAATTTGATTGTCGTTTTGAAGCTAAACCCCATGCCAAAGGTGCTAAATTGTTAATGCCTAAGTTATACTCGTAACAGTATGAACATTACCATAATTTGGTCATAAGAAAAATGTTTTATTGTTATGTTGTGACGTATTCATATTTACGATTTCTTACAACAAACCGAGTAGCTACCTGATAGGTAATGGATGGCGTAGTCTAGCGCGTTTATGAATTCATATATTTAGTATGGTCAGGACTTAGGTTCACACTGATGTGTTGGGTTGTGTTGTGGCGCCGTGTGTTGTGTCCATACTGAACGTATGAATTCGATATCGTTCTGTCGCCACACGACAAACCGCGACACAGTAATCCGGCTTTACACCTCCATTCCTTCCAAATAAATCTCTTCCTAAGGAGTGATAATTTTAACTTCAGTTTCAAGGAGAAACTTGTGACTACCGTCTTAACTAGCGTAGCGTAATTTTAGATCTGTGGTGTTAACTAAAGTAAAATTGCAATGAAGTTGAGTTGATATTGAACTATAAGCACAAAGCAAACTGCCCGAGTGCATCTTTTGTAAGCGAAATTGTTAAAACTTATGTAATAATAATCCAATTATATTGTGGAATGCGAAGAAGGAATTTGCATTTAGATTTCAGTACAGACAATAAAAAGTATATCAAATATACAAGTATTAATTAAGTGCACAAAGAAGAATTACACCTAAGCATTACAATACGTATATATTGTTAGAAATAAACACATAGCAAGAAATAGGTATTACGAGTACAATCGAGGTGACAGATTAGTTTCCATTTGAGAGTTACAAAAATATGTTTACATTTAAATAAGTTGATATGTTATGTGACAAATACTTGTTGATAAAGCACATGACAGTTTCATCTTTTCACTCTATGCTCCATAGTTATGTATACGACTCATAGAGTAATTGTCATACAGTGCACTCGTTACAGGATAATATTTCCTGTCAATGTGCCATTGTTACTGCAAATACGTACGTTACAAAAGTCACTTCAAAGTTTACGCTTAAAGAGACATTTATATGTACGTACTCTGAAAACCGTCGAAAAAACACGTCTCTTGTAAGAGAAAGTTACATGCAAAAGCTAGTATATCATAGAAAACTTCGAAACACTGAAATTTGTTAAGTTGAAATAATATTATTATTATTGAAAATAAGAAAATAGCTTTCAATGGAACTGTAAAGTTTTCCTTGTAGCAAAATGTGATAATAATAAATGTATCTATAAAGGTTAACTTTGAAGTGACGTTTTCAACGTATCTCCATATTTATAGCATATAGACAGAAAAGATTATCCTTTAACATGTGTTATAAACAAATTTATGCACATAACAATGTATGACAACTATTCTGTAACATAAAAGTATGCATAACTATGGATCTTTGAGTGAAAAGATGAAACTGTCATGTGCTATATGAACAAGTATTGATCACATTGTATTTCAACTTATTTAAATATAAACCTAGGTGTTTTTCTAACTCTCAAGTGTAAACATATATATGTCACCTCGACTGTACCTACGGTTTGTTATCAGAGAAGAAAATTGCGTGCTTTCGTATTGTTAGGTCTTCTTTCATTATGAAAGACTTAAATTAAACGCAAATGAAATGAAAAATAAGGCTTCTTTAATTTGTAGTAGATGGTTTTCAGGCTGAAAACAATGGTTAAGGAAATATTTACGAGTTCCAATTATTTATAATTGAGAATTGGAACTCTCGGTAATCATTGGAATTATTTTCAATTGATAGGGGATTCGATTATCCCATAATTTACAAAACAATTTTGTAATCATTTATTACTAAGGCACATATAATTTTTACAGAAGTATACAATATAGGCTTACCAAGTTTCATATTTGTTTGGTAATAAAGGTAAGCTCAGTGCTGTAATCATAATTAGACGCAGGACTGTAGTAATGAAGCTCTTTTCTTTTCATGCAATCGTCGAAAAACAATTTAAATATATTTATATTTCGACGAGGTAACTTTACGTACTATACAAACATTATTGTACCTATAACTTCTACGTATACATTTTAAAACAAAATCTTTTTATTGCGGTGTAATGTCACATATTACTTTACAAATTAATAATGTACTATGTACTAATGTAATAATAATGAACTATGTAAAAATTACACGCAACCTCACACTTGACTGTTATTATTTCATATTTGTCGCATTATGATATTATATAAAGATAAATAATAGTTTAAAATAGCGACAGCCGTCAGAGGATTACAATACAATGTTTTCTGTTAGTTCATTTCGGGATTCTGTTTCTACAATGTGTTGTTCTCTATTTTTTAGATAATATGTGACGTCTTTATGATTGCTATTGTAACTAGTAAAGTCTCAGAACGTTTTATCACATCTGTACTAACACGGTTATAGCATGTCCATTGACCGTTGGATATCTAGAATGATTTTTCTAACAATTTTTAAGGATTAGGAGTTTAAATGAAACACACTATCAGTTCATGTTATAGATTCATTACCGCGTTACTGCATAATAAGTATCACTATTGATTAACTTATTCCTAAATTTAATGAACTTAGCCACTCCTTTGCTCTTCAATCCAGTGACCGTACGATTACTGTTGATGACAATAACTGGATCAATTTTGTCCTTCTTTTTAAGATCTAACAGTTCGGCGCTCTTTTTAACGAAATATATAGCTGGTATGTTGATATTACTGGAGTCTTCGTCATGCTCTGGAAATACAATGTAAACGACCGCTGGTTTCGCCTTTTCTCCACGGATTTTCATGTTCCAAGGTGCTGTAGCTACAACAATTTTGTAATCGGAGAACGGTTGACTTAAGATTGGTATTTTGATAAATTTATCATATATTTCGGTGGTTGTGTTAATTTCAGACAAATTTGGGGGAAACAATATTTTTGCAATTTGGTTCGTGCAGCCGACTCCAAGCTCCGAGGAATGTAGTGAAAAAGCTTTGAAAACAAATTCTTGTCTAGGGGGCCCGTTTCTCGGCGGATTTTGGGGAATTTTCGCGAGATGTGCCCGGGATTCTTCGGATGTTTCCGGTTCAATGTCTTCTTTAACAAAGATTGGATTAAATAGTGTGAACCCGCTGTTTATCGCTTTACTCTGGGTGAGTTCATTAGCAGTGATCATCACCAAGATTGAAATTATCTGTAAAAGAATAATTATTTGAATTGCGTAATTATACACTGTGGGTGATTTTTTTATTTTTAGAGCCCGCTCTCTCTTTATCTTTTCGGAATGCGTTATGGCTATATTTACTAGTAATACAATAAACGTACATTATTCCGTCGCGTACGCAACGCGTCGAATGTTTGTGTGTGTGAATGTTTGTTACCACGTATTTCCGTAACTACTAAACAGATTTTGAAGAAATTTTGAATGTAGATAGTTTAGGTTCTGGAATAACACATAGGCTATAAAGATTTATACCAAGCTGGCGAAGCCGCGGGCAAGAGCTAGTTCTCTATATTTTTGACTTTTGTATTATAGATAGTAGTCGTTTATTTTGGAGGCCGAGAGTGCACTGTAATTACTACAACATATAGATCATGAAACAAATATGCATATTACTGAATAATGATATAGGTATAGAATACATATGTAAAACGTAATTAGATATCGTAAATCTGTGAATCTGAGACAGAACAGTTACCAAGTACTTATTCGTGACTTAGTTCTTGTGTAGGTATGATTAAATAGAAAGTGTAACATGTGGAGGAAGTTATGATATTCCAAGCAAGTCTCGCATTATGAGGTAAAGCTGTGCTTTAAATTGATATTGTTATAACCACTAAAATATTACTTTTAGAAAAGCTGGTTCTGACTTCCATTGTCTAACTTCGGAGTGCATCAACCTATCTTGACATAAAATATATGGGATGACCTCGGGGTCTACCTTTATAGGAAACAGTTTAAACCATTCAAATCGGTTTAGACGTTTCCGAAAAATCGCGCAACATAAACACATAAAAAATTCAGATGAATTGATAACCTGCGTTTTGGAAAAAAGACTTACTTTTTCCATAATCCTAGATGGAACTATACACTACCGCGAGCAAATGCGAACTAGTAATACACGCTGAGGTTGGTGTCATTGTTGTTTAAAAACATACTAGCAGACAAGGCATACAAGGATGTTATAGAAAGAACTGGAAAAAGCAAAACACGCCGTACAGGTTTATTTAGGTGTAAGACGTCTCCACAACGCTATGATATAGTTCATATAATAACAAGTGATATTTCATTCGAATTATTCGTTTAACTGCAAAAAGAAAAGGAAATGAAGTTGGGTGTTAATATAGACATGTAACCAGAGGCAAAAAGTGTTATTAATATAATTTTAGGTTGCGGATTCCGGAAAATCATTGTGCAGTTAGAAACCACACTACTGTGCTTCAAAATAAAAAAGGGAGTCGATATAGGTCATCTATCTTTATGTCTATCTGAGAATTCCCAACCCCGCAACCGACAGAGCGGGAGTTACGTGTTGACGCACTGCACATATTATTCATACGTGTGTATGAAAGCCGAGTGCCGACTCATATCATATCTCAATAAACAAATTAGTTGACTCTGGTTTTAGCTGGTATATTTAGTTCTATGAAGATTAATATACTTAACTCACATTACGGTTCAGACCGGAATCTCAAAAAACCGTTTTTAAGTATTCAATTCAATGAAAAGTAATCGCGAAAGTTATACAATGCTTGCTCCTTTTAATATTTTATGTTTTTCTACCACGTACAAGCATTAACTTACCCTATCAATCTAAGTTTAATCGACCATTAAACGGTCCTTAAAATTGGGACAGTTGAAGATACGAGCGCCTATTTCAATTTTATTATACGATCCATGAAAGAAGCAGTGTAATTCAGCTTACGTCGGCTGCACCCGGATGTCGACCATGTATATACACAAATATAAATATATATGCACCTATATGTATGTACTGCACAATGTACATTGTTAATTCCTGTTTGTAATTTTCAATTTCGCATGTCCTCATTCACCCGACTACTAACCAAAGTTTTATCACAAAATCCCAAATAAATTTCAGTATATTATATCATAATTTAGAAACAATCTTAATATTCAATGTCCAAATGATTGTTTCGTCATCACCAACAATTCATATACCTACGTAGCATCCTGTATACAGTGGTATGACAAATTTATTACAGGAGCGACACGTCAAGACCGTCAAGACACTAAATTATCTATAGGTCTACCAACAACTAGCAATATAAATGTTGAAAGCGTCTATTACTAGTTTAAAACTGAAACACAATAACCACCTTCAAGTTGTAAGTTAGAAAGTCTGTCCCTTAGCCCCTTTTGGGGTATTCCAGCGTTGACAGCCATGCATTCCTATTCTAGGCTTGGTCTGTTTACCATCTTCGATTACATCATGATTAGAGACTAGTATTCACAGATAACTATATTAGCTAATATTGTATAAAAATATTCCCGGGCAATAAAATGTTAAATGAACGATCAAACGACAAAAACACAAGCTGACAACTAAACAGACAAAAGCATAGATCAAAGTTATCTAACTAGGCAACTCCTAACTTAGGACTCGCCTAGTAAATATCTATTGGTGAAACGGGAGTTTATGCTTAGGCCTTTGCTTATATTAGGAGTTACTTAGTTATGGTATCGCCTTACAGCCATTAGTTATTTCTGTGTTGTCCCACGCCTAAAGGAAAATGGTTGCAGTTTAACCCCACATCATATTGCAATAATTTCCCCGGGGAGTACCCTCCCGGTTGCCACATTCAAGTTCCTGGATAAGTATTTAAAGTCCTCGCCACGAGGCGAATAAGAAATACGTAATCCGGTAACTTTGTTCGGAAAAGTTACCAACATCGGGGCTATTAAGGCCACTTTGGCCGAATCATATTATGATTCATTTCGTGAATTGCTAAAAGTTGTCACCTAAATGCAATTCATAAAGTGATTCACTTGCCGAATCATTGCAAGAATTCATCTATTTGACAGTTTTCTATGAAAATTCGTAAAATGGCTCACGAAATATGAATTGATTAAACGTCAAATAGCAGAATCATAAGAAATTATTAGCCAGGGTGAAAAATATTATGATTCATTTTTCATAAATCGTAGTAAGGCAATTCATAATGTGATTCACATGCCGAATTATACTAAGAATTGCTATATTTGACAGTTTTCTATGAAATAGCTCGCAAAATAGGCGTCGATAAACGTCAAATAGGAGAATCGTAAGAAGTTACTCGAGAGGAACTTTTTTCAATTCATTTCGTCCATGTTGTTGAAACAAATAATAAATCATGGCAGTTACCATAGAAGTAAAATAATCAAAGGCAGTTACATATAAGACTATGAATTTTTTTTTTAAAATGAATTTACGTGTGTGTTACACAAAGCGTTTTATATCGCCAACAAAGCGTAGCGCTTCGAAAAATGGAATTAGCTTTCGAAATGTCCAACTCTGATTTTGATGGGTTATACAGACTCAACAAAGTGCTTGTAAATATGGTATACTAAAGCTAGAGCTTTATTTAACCACTCGTCGTCAAAGTGGAATCGGTTTTATATCCATGGTGAGTGAATAATAAGACATATTATCTATACTAGCTTCTGCCCGCTGTTTCACACGCGTTCCCACAGGAACCGTTCATTTTTTGTGATGAAAAGGCATATGTTACTCTCCGGGTCTACAAACTATATCTATATGAAAAATCACATCGATCCGTGAAAGAACAACAAACCAACAAACATACGCATACGCATTTATTAATGTATATTCTCCAATCGAATTCGATTCCCAGTGGTTACAATTAATGTTCTAAGTTCCATCTATCTTCACTATTCCTCTCAATAACAAAACTAATAAATTAACTACCTAGATATTATATTTATAATTAAAATAACATATATTTTCGTTTTAGGTATTAAGTACACTGGGCTTTTATGCCTCAGGTTCGTACCAGAGATAAATTGGAGTCATTGCACTTAACAAGATGCACCAAGTGTATCCAACTGACTTTATGAGGGCCATGATGCAAGCTCTAAATAATGACCACTTAATAATGTCACCGGGACCAAAAATACTCAAACAAGGGAGGTTGCTGGCGCAGCTACCCAGTGTAATACCTGAGAAATTGCAAAGACAGTAATAAAACAAAGAAAAATAAAAAACATGTTATGCTATTACTAAAATTATAATAACTATGCACTATTTTTTACAATAATTAAAACAAAATAATACTAGCAAATTTACAGTAGAATTTCTGTATAGACATATGCAACATAGACATCAATATTTTGAGCAAGTGATGCTGTGGAGACAACCATAATTCCGGGCACTCCCTTGAACACCAGCCTGAAAATGAAGCAATATGGTTTTTAGGTTCAGTATTATGATACCTACGATTCGATACACATGAGGATATTCAGAAGAAGCAATGACAGTTAAGCTGTTGAAGAAGCAGCAAGCCCTAAAGGCTATGATAGATCATTGACTTGCTGACCAAAGCTGATCTCACATAGCTTTAATTTATTTACTTTATTAGTTAATTGTGTAAATATTTTGTATGTAATATTATATTAAAGGTGATGCATGTGTACTCTATATTAATTTTATTAGGAACTAGCTATGCCCCCCTGGCTTTGCCCACATTAAAAGTAGCCTAAGTTACTCCTTATAACAAAATCTACCAGGAAGTAAAACCCCCTAAAAAAAATGTTTGTATTAAATTATTACAATTACTACTTTCTTTTATTCTATTTGATAATGAAACAAGCTGGTTATTTGCCTGATGGTAAGCATAACGCCAGCCCATAATAATTGCAGTGCTACTCAGAGCTTTGAAACCTAATGGCTTCGCAGCACTGCAGTGCGCTCATTACTCTGCGACATTAGGTACCGAGTTCCAAAAGCCCAGTAATTTCACTGGTTACTCTGATCATCAAACCGGAACACATTAATGCTTGGTGGCAGACTTCATGAGCAAAGTGGTGGTACCAACCCAGGATGGTCACTCACGGGAGAGTTAGTCCTACCACCTAGTAAATTAGTAGTATGACTAGTAAATGATAATGATTCAAATGGAAGATAATTAAATACCTAGATAATTATTATCTTAACTATTTTATCATCTCAATCAAGACTTGTTTTGTTGGCATTAGTCATATTTCTCAGATGTTGTTAGGAATTAAATTGTACTAAGTTGTGGAGGTAGTGGTACTAAAATTATGGAGGTCTAGGAAGAAGCAGTATTTCAGATATTAGTGTATGGAGTTTTTATTAGTTGGCCAAAAATATAAACAAACTTGATGGCTCACCTACCAATGACATTTTTAGTATTGGAATGAATTTTATTGCATCTTTTTACATGTGCAGAAATTCAAATTCGATTAATGTTAACAATTGGATCATTATTGGCTTTCAACTATAAGCTATTGCGTGGAACATGCATGTTATACCACTTAGGTATGTATAGTGAAAACGGGCCGTTTCTATGGAGTTAACTTATTCTTTTTTTATTATGTGCCTACTACTGAATTTTAAGTAAAACTTGCCAAACTGTCAACCATTGATACTACAAAGTACTTATAACAGAATGTTCTTTTTTTGTATTTTGGTCATACTAGATACTGTGGAATTAAGCAATCCAGCCATCTCCTAGAAAGAAATGCAGACTCTTTCCATCCCTGTAGGTGCAGAGCAGTTGTTATAACGCCGACCAAGGCTGGAGTTTTGCTCAAGAAACTCGAGCAACATTTATTTATTCCATTGCTCCTTGGAAATCCTCGATGAACGCCTTTCCTTTCCTATAAAATAAGTAAACTTTATATTTACACCAGAATTCATTTCGTAAATAAAAATGTATGAGAGCCAACACTTACCTATTTTTATTTATTTACATAATGGAAATGTTGAAATGTAGGTCTGCGACTCAAAATATCACATTTTTTCATTGGAAATACACATAGTTCCAATTTTTCGGCCCTTGTAAACGAACCACTTTGCTAGCTATGGGGCCCAATTGACAAATTCTAGTGTTTCAGAGTTGAGAGGCTGATGTTAACGTTCGTTTTACTTCTTATTACATAATTATAGGTATTAAAATTATTTTATTTATTGTATTATCATTAGGGCCAACGAATAGAGCAGTAACAAATTTTGTTCCGCGTATTCGTTATCGAGTAACTAGGTAACGAGTGCCAGATTCGAAGTAACGAATCGTTACTTACAAATTTAATTCGTTTCTCGTATGTTTCAACGAAACAAAGTATTTACTGGTTAATTATTTACTGGTTGGTTCGTTTCGTTTTCCGAGTGTTAGTTTCGAGGTTAAGTATTAGCAGTCTTATTCATAAAAACAGCTAATCACTGCTTAATTCGGTGAATAGCAAACTACTGCTTAAAATCTTAAATAGTGCATAACTATTTCTTATTCATAAACGTTTAAGTAGGCTTATTTATATAACCAATGATTAATGAATAAAACTAGAACTGTAGCAAACCGTACAATGCGATTAAAATAAGAATAGGACCGGCCTAGCGCCATGTTGTGACGTCACTACTAGTGGTGGTTAATATAGCATATAGCAAAATAAAGCACCGTGCTTTTTATACATATCATATAGCAAATGCTATCGTGGCTCTCACTTGATGCTATTTGCTTTATTTCGCACTCTCTTATATTATCTGTCCATCGCGCATCGCAAGTCGCAATGCAAAGCATGTAGCAAAGCAATAGCAAGTAGCAACGCAAAGCAAGTAGCACGCCGGGCGGCGTGTCGGCGGCCAGTCGTCGCATGCTAGCGATTGCTATCCGCCGCGTGCGTCATCGTATAACGCCCCGCGTGCGAATTTGCGATCTACGCGCTATTTTGCGTTGTGCTTTTTAAGTGTAATATTGACTATAATTATTATCGCCTTACAATCCTTACATACTAACATACTTTATTTCATAATAACACTTAATCAATTATAGACAGTCCTAAGCCTGGAAAGTATGAAGGAGAGTTCATTTTTCTTTTTTACTGTTCTATTTTATCGTAATAAATTCATATACGCGATGTACGTACTTAATATTCTTATAAAGCATGCTGTCTGTCCAACGATAAGGTAGGAGCTGCGAGTTAACAGTCACCTCCTCGCATGCTTTATTCGTGCCCGCCCGTTTTGGCGTAACAAATATGCTTTTAAAAAAAGCATGCTATAAAAAAAGCACGTAAAATAGCATGCTTTTAAAATAAAGCAAATAGCATTAAGCAAGTTATTGCCATAAAGCAACTTTGAACACTACTAGTCACTACGGGAACTTGGTATAGTGTGCAAAAAAAGCAATGTTAAAAAATATTGGCTTGTTTTATATTGTAATAGCACGTACATTTTTATCTGATAGGTAGAGAAAAAATTAGTCTAAAAACGAATCATAGGTAGGTATTATTTATAGTAGTAGGTATTATTAGGTAATTCGTTAAATTTGCCATCTAAAAATCGGGAGATTTTTATTCGGAATAAAACAAGAGTATTTTATGTTAATAATATATTCATTTATTCAAGATCTTTTATTTTTGCCGTATGAAGAATATTATTTTCCATGTTTATTTATGAATATTATTTTACATTAGATGATAATTCAAAAATCGGGATACTGAATTGCTAAATCGGGATATCGGGAGACAATGACCAAAATCAGTAGATCTCCCAATAAATCGGAAACTTTTGCAACACTGCGTCTGTGCTGCCAACCTTATAAATATATAAATTTTATAAAATGAACGATTTTTAGTCATTCATTTAAAATTAATCTATTTTTAAGTTTGTTCTGCTGACCGTACTTATATGAGTGAAGTTAGCCGAGAGCCCGTCCTATTCTTATTTTAATCGCATTGTATGTATTTGTTACCGAGTAACAGGTACATCGCCAGACCCGAAGTAATGAATCGTTACTTTCAAACTCACTTCGTTACTTGTACGTTTCGTATGATGTTAGTTAGATTCATTATCCGAATGGATACAAGGCATGATGCGTGAACTGAAACTATTTGTCCAGCGATAAAATGTATCCGAGTGAGAGACAAGCATCGTTGTTTCGTATTGTTCATATTTTTATCCGACTGAGGAGGAGGGTTCTCAATTCGCCTGAATTTTTTTTTGGGGCGATGTTACTCGATATCTCCGCCATTTGTCGACCGATTTGAATGATTATTTTTTTCATGAGTAGGGTTTCATAAATTTAATGAAAGAATACCTTATTCAAGGGTGAAAAATTAGGTGATGATATTAACACATTTTTATGTAATATTATGAACAAGGCATTGCTTTCCTTAATATATTGTTATTCTCAACTTTTGGATTTCATTAGTTTAATAAGGATTTTTTATGGTGTTTCTGTGCTAATCATATCATTCACTACATCTAAATGTAACAAGACGAAAATAGTTCATAAATTATACAATACATATGTACAATTGTACATTTATATATTAGTTAAGTCAGGTAAACGTAAGTTCGGTACGCGATGCGACTCGATACTATACTTCATGCCAATACTCAATTGTATCAGAAGTAACGTAACGATACGAAAGTGCGACTCGATACGATACTTCGTGCCCGTACTCAATTGTATCAGAACTAACGAGTAACGTTACGAAAGTAACGAATACTGACTTAAGTAACGAATACATACGGATACACAATTGGGTTGTTGACTGTATTCAAATAAAAATATAATTTTGCCGCGAAACGGTAGTTTTTGTGACAGAAATCCTATTAAACACAATATTTTTGTTTATTTTTAAGGAATTTAATTTAAATTAAATAATCAAAATGTAATCACATCAATCCGAAGTCACGTGACCTAAAACGCCCGTGACGTCACTGTTTCAATCGGAAGGGGTATATTTTTTTTTTGTTTTGTTTTTGGCTCCACGTGATTTGCGCATTTAACTAGTGTCAAGTTATATAAGTAATAATATATAATAAATCTCTAGTTTTGGTGCATGAAAGTCGTCAAAGTCACGTTAAAGTTTAGTCTAGGCGCGGTCGAGTCGAAGTGACGCTTCAGTAAATTGGTGGATAGTTTACTGAAGCTTCTATGGAGTTTTGGATAGAATACGTAAATACACGTTTTTCGTCTTTGTACTATTTGCCTTTCACTCATGCAAGTTTACGAACACTTAATGGTTAATAATCCACTATTATTACACATTAACACTCTATAAAACAAAGGTTTTAGTAAATAACACAAAATCAACAACAGCACATTTTCGCATTCCCGCCAAAACTCCAATGAGTATATAGCTCGTTGCGCTTAACTGCTTAGTATTTTAGAGTGATTTCTGTGATTATTTATCTGTGCTGTGAATTCCGCGCCTATTTTTCTAAATTTATTTCGACTCTTGAATATTCTCCCATGATGGAAAGTGGCTTCATAAAGGCAAATAATTCCAATTTGCCGAGAATTGATTGTTTTACGGTGGCCAATTTCTTCTCGACAAACGATAATTTCTGCTCTGCTGAATTTAGAAATGTGAAGACCTCCGTGTAAGTACCTACTTATTTTACCAAAAATCATTATTTCTATAACCAACAATGAATATATAACAGTAATCGTAGATTCTAAGATCCAAAGTGTATTAATTAACCAAAGCATATATATAAATCAATAAGCTCAAAAAACTTAGAACTCATATTTTAATACATAACAATACATACACAGAAAGCATCGAATGAACTTGTCACTAAACGTAGCACAGACTAGGTAGTAGTGGTTATATTCTCTTTGCTTGTCACTTTACAGTGTTATAGAAAATTACTCTGTGGTAATTGAACAAGTGACGTCACTGCCGTTTTGGAGCAAAATTTAAAACGGCATTTTAAATACATGATAATTAAAATATTACTTGTTTTAAAAAGTAAATTTAAATATTTTGGGTTATATTAGGCCCATACGCATCGTTTTAAACACTTTCCCAAAATCAGTCAACATCCCAATTTCTTGTTACTTTTACAGCTGTATTAAGTATTAGTTTTAGATAATGATACAGATATAACTTGATACTAGCTAAATAAACAAAAGGCGTGATGCCGAAAAAAAAATGATATCAGTGTTGCCAACTCCCAAAAATATTTCGCCCTAAGCTGTGGTCAAAAACTCCTAAAATCACCAGAATTTCTTAGAAAATAAATGCATTCATAAACTATCTTTCAATCTAAGAAAGTTAGAAGCCTTAGAGATATTTCTAGTAAGTAAAACGTATAATAAGATTAGATTATATCATATATTATAGAAATTATTAATAGAAAGTAACGTTTTTGTTTATTTTGGTCTGGCAATGTTAACATCTACATGAATCTGCAATTCTGCATATGAATTGAATTGAAATACGATTCACCAAATTAATTGACCCATTTACAAAAAATTAGAGGAATTGCTACGGATCTGCTGGTGAATCACGAAATGAATTACTTGCAGAGGAATTGCTCAATGTGGCCTTTTTAGCCCCGCATATCTGTAAATAAGTCGCATTTCAGCATGTTTCTGCGTATATTTAATAATAAAGTGGTATTTTACTGACCGTTACATTTTGCTCATGTTTATTTTTTGTTTCGGATTTTTGGAATTTCATGTTATATTTTTCGCTTGGAGGTTTCTGTTTTTTATTTTCATATTTTTACGTACCCTGAGGGTAATAAATACTGAACTCTATTGATATAGCTATTAGCTTCCAAACGAAATAAGATATAGTTTAAAATTTATTTTTAGTATCACTCCATAGGTACATTTATTTTTCTATACTATACTTTTATAAGTTTAGATTTTTGTCTGTTGGTTAGTGGTAATCTTTGGAAATACAGGACCGACTCTAAAAATTATTTCACTAAATATGAAGCTAATTGTAGCTTCTCTGAATGTTATAGACTACATTATATTCTGATTCCACGCGTGCGAAGTTTCAGATATTACGACAGATTTTTCAGCAACTTTGCAATCGAAAATCAATTATACTATCATTACATTAATATAGATGATAAAATCATGTAAATTTTGTTCAACCTATTGTTTACCACGCCAGGTGAAAAAAAACTGCATGTTACAAAGCCACAAAATTTAATGCTTCGGCAACTGTGAAAGAGTTCACGATTCGATTTCACTCGGGTTAAAAATGCATGTCACAAAAGTTCTTGCGGTAACGAACAATGCACTCAAAAAAACTGTAGATATAAACACAGAATATAAATATTTATGTGGATTTCGATCACGGCGGTGTTCATGCTGTGATTTAACAGCATTATCGTCTGATGGTACAGTAGCCTTAATGATGTTAGGGACAAGTACCTACACCGGTTTAATGTCATAGTAACTGTATCTTGCGATGGGTTGCGAGGTGTTTTACCTACATGGTATAAATCATTATCTTAATAAATATGTTAATCACCTCTAGTATTTAATTTAGTCTAAAATTGCTCTCTATACCATTTAGGCGACCATAATAATTCGTGCTACAAAATAATATATCCAAAGAACCCGGAGGTGGCAGTAAGAAGTGAGGGTGCGCACGGGCACTCGGAAACGAAATTCGTGTACTTACCATAATGTAGTTTTTTTTTTTTAATGAGAATGTTAAAAAATAATGATGTGCGTTTATTAAATTCATACTACGTATCTCATCTCTGTGATTGTCTTTAGAGACGAAGCCTTGTTTCGATCATGTTTTCCCTCTGATTTGATCAGCTTTAGTGAAGAGATTTCTTTCAGAGAAGGGTAGACAACGCCTTTGATATTGCAGATGTTCATATGTGGCGATTACCACTCAACATGACGTAGGCCGCGCCGCAATTGTCACCCATCATAAGTATAAAAAAAATTGTTTCAACATTATCCAACCCAAAAATCCAATGTGTCTTTTTTATAGCAAATCGTTACAACAATTAATGGCTTTGGCATTCTCCACATTTTCTTTTCATCCCCCTGAAGAATTCAACAGCTAGTTTAGGAAAGTGACTTGCAGTTGCGAACAATATCTAAACTCTGGTGAACACCGCCTAAGTTTGACGTTTGATCTAAAGTTCTAAGTCGTGGCCGCGGGTGAGTTTTCACGCCGAACGAGTCACACGCACCCAGAGGACTTTGTTGATTTCGTAATTTGAGCTGACTCGTAGTTAAAGCTTTAGCTTATTTATTTCTTGAAAGGTTACCTTTTGATCTACTATCTATTTTGATTATAAGTGAATATGTTGTGGAAGGTGCTTGCTATATTTACTGGAGACTGAACCACGAATAAAATTGCCGAACTTCACCGACTGGTGCTCGTGATAACATACAATACAAATACAAAATTATTTATTGCATACCACAGAAATACATACTTACATTGTATACTACAATAAAATTAGTCCTTCAATATGGTAGTATGGCCATTGGCCATGGTTGCCATAGTAAAAGAAGAAATTGTTATTTAGCTATGGTGATATCTAGGCAAGAGATTATTAGAAAAAAATAGGCTAAGCAACCTCAGTGTAGGATTTAACCCTGATCTGTAGGTCTGAGGGCCTAGACAAGTTGCATTCGATTCGAAGCGATTCCATTTAAACAGTCGTTATCGCTTTTGCGTCAACGAAATTAGCCTAATGCATTACATTTAAGACTTTTCTAATATCAATAGCGATTGTAGAAAGTGGTTAACATGGTAAACTATCTCAATTTCAAACAAACTACATGCGATAAAGGCTGATGAATCGCTTCCAAGCGAATGCCACTTGGTTGCTTGAGTTACTACAACTTTTAGATCTTTTTAGAATGCATTTCTACAAAACGTCTCCATTTTACAAAATAAGAACATTAATATACTACATGTATACTTCAAATTCGTTGACGCTGTAAAGGTTAATCGCCCAACAGCACGGCCCTAAAATCTGTTCCAAATCGAAGTAATCCAGTATTTTAAATAATTTTAAAGTTATGTTGGGTAAATCACGGTATTAAACCCACACTCTGTAGTGACCTCGTGTCATAACAGTACATTTTATATACTCAGATAAAAATATATAAGTAAAATACAATATTCCGGGCAGAGAGGCTAAAAGCAAACTAGAATAAATTACTGAGAAGCTCTCGCAGCCATTTCCCTCATAGCTTTCACACTTAGGGAATCTCATTTCATTCCACTCCCTTAAGGCTTGACACATTTTTCTGAGCTGTGGTGTGGTGGAATGGAGCTAAAATCACAGATTCATTTTTCATGTTGTAATTAGGAATGCCGCTAAGTAAAATCTGTATATCTATGGATACAACCGAGGCAAAAAGAGAGATGCAAGATGTACTGGTTTAAAACCTCTCTCAAAACTAATTGCTGACGAAGCAAAATTCAGTGAAAATGTTATTTGTTTTATTTACACCGAACCAAAGTTCTACAAAGTACCAAATATATAGTACCTACCCGCCAAAAATAAGTGCGCCTTTGATGTTTGCCGTAGTCGGCATTTTGTAATTCGGTTTAGCAAGCCATATGTTAGAAGATAATAGAATTTATGCGGTCGTCTTCATTGAAATCAATGAGGAGGAAGGAGTAGGTATATACATACAGTTGGGTAGAACGATTTTAGAACGTGAAGCATATCACTATCACATTCACGCGCCCGGTTCCGCAACACACCGCCATACTATCAAAGTAAAGGAAATAGCGCCCCATCTAATTTCTATCGAGGTCCGTTCACATTTGGCGAGTGCCATATCTAAAACCATCTGCGGGGCTAAAAAGGCCACATTGAGCAATTCCTCTACAAGTAATTCATTTCCTGATTCACCAGCAGATCCGTAGCAATTCCTCTAATTTTTTGTAAATGGGTCAATTAATTTGGTGAATCTTATTTCAATTCAATTCATATGCAGAATTGCAGATTCATGTAGATGTTAACATTGCCAGACCAAAATAAACAAAAACTTGACTTTCTGGTAATATTTTCTATAATATATGATATAATCTAATCTTATTACACGTTTTACTTACTAGAAATATTGTCTGAATTTTAAGATGACAACTGTAAAAGATATTACAGCTAAAATACCCTAAAATAAAGCTTAAAACATATAAATTAATTTGGTCTTTACCCTAGCAACAGACTGTATATCATTCAGGATTCCTAACATATGGGGAAAGTGTGGGATTTCCCCTAAATTTATGGCGAAAATAGGGGAAAATAAGTGGGAAAGTGTGGGTTTCCCCCCTAATTTTTAATTAAATTAATTTTAGGAGTTTTTGACCATAGCTTAGGGCGAAATATTTTTTGGGAGTTGGCAACACTGATACCATTTTTTTTTTCGGCATCACGCCTTTTGTTTTTTTAGCCAGTATCAAGTTATATCTGTATCATTATCAAAAACTAATACTTAATACAGCTGTAAAAGTAACAAGAAATTGTGTATCCGTATGTATTCGTTACTTCAGTCAGTATTCGTTACTTTCGTAACGTTACTCGTTAGTTCTGATACAATTGAGTACGGGCACGAAGTATCGTATCGAGTCGCACTTTCGTATCATTACGTTACTTCTGATACAATTGAGTATTGGCATGAAGTATAGTATCGAGTCGCATCGCGTACCGAACTTACGTTTACCTGACTTAACTAATATATAAATGTACAATTGTACATATGTATTGTATAATTTATGAACTATTTTCGTCTTGTTACATTTAGATGTAGTGAATGATATGATTAGCACAGAAACACCATAAAAATCCTTATTAAACTAATGAAATCCAAAAGTTGAGAATAACAATATATTAAGGAAAGCAATGCCTTGTTCATAATATTATATAGAAATGTGTTAATATCATCACCTAATTTTTCACCCTTGAATAAGGTATTCTTTCATTAAATTTATGAAACCCTACTCATGAAAAAAATAATCATTCAAATCGGTCGGCGAAGATATCGAGTAAAATCGCCCCACAAAAAAATACAGGCGAATTGAGAACCCTCCTCCTCAGTCGGATAAAAATATGAACAATACGAAACCACGATGCTTATCTCTCACTCGGATACATTTTATCGCTGGACAAATAGTTTCAGTTCACGCATCATGCGTTGTATCCATTCGGATAACGAATCTAACATCATACGAAACGTACAAGTAACGAAGTGAGTTTGAAAGTAACAATTCGTTACTTCGGGTCTGGCGATGTACCTGTTACTCGGTAACAAATACATACGGTTTGCTACAGTTCTAGTTTTATTCATTAATCATTGGTTATATAAATAAGCCTACTTAAACGTTTATGAATAAGAAATAGTTATGCACTATTTAAGATTTTAATCAGTAGTTTGCTATTCACCGAATTAAGCAGTGATTAGCTGTTTTTATGAATAAGACTGCTAATACTTAACCTCTAAACTAACACTCGGAAAACGAAACGAAACCAGTAAATACTTTGTATCGTTGAAACATACGAGAAACGAATTAAATTTGTAAGTAACGATTCGTTACTTCGAATCTGGCACTCGTTACCAGTTAACTAGTTACTCGGTAATAAATACGCGGAATAAGATTTGTTACAGCTCTATTCGTTGGCCCTAATGATAATACAATAAATAAAGTAATTGTAATACCTATAATTATGTAATAAGAAGTAAAACGAACGTTAACATCAGCCTCTCGACTCTGAAACACTAGAATTGGTCAATTGGGCCCCATAGCTAGCAAAGTGGTTCGTTTACAAGGGCCGTAAAATTGGAACTATGTGTATTTCCAATGAAAAAATGTGATATTTGAGTCGCAGACCTACATTTCAACATTTCCATTATGTAAATAAATAAAAATAGGTAAGTGTTGGCTCTCATAAATTTTTATTTACGAAATGAATTCTGGTGCAAATATAAAGTTTACTTATTTTATAGGAAAGGAAAGGCATTCATCGAGGATTTCCAAGGAGCAATGGAATAAATGTTGCTCGAGTTTCTTGAGCAAAACTCCAGCCTTCGTCGGCGTTATAACAACTGCTGCACCTACAGGGATGGAAAGAGTCTGCATTTCTTTCTAGGAGATGGCTGGATTGCTTAATTCCACAGTATCTAGTATGACCAAAATACAAAAAAAGAACATTCTGTTTTATGTACTTTGTAGTATCAATGGTTGACAGTTTGGCAAGTTTTACTTAAAATTCAGTAGTAGGCACATAATAAACTAAGAATAAGTTAACTCCATAGAAACGGCCCGATTTCACTATACATACCTAAGTGGTATAACATGCATGTTCCACACAATAGCTTATAGTTGAAAGCCAATAATGATCCAATTGTTAACATTAATCGAAATTGAATTTCTGCATATGTAAAAAGATGCAATAAAATTCATTCCGATACTAAAAATGTCATTGGTAGGTGAGCCATCAAGTTTGTTTATATTTTTGGCCAACTAATAAAAACTCCATACACTAACATCTGAAATACTGCTTCTTCCTAGACCTCCATAATTTTAGTACCACTACCTCCACAACTTAGTACAATTTAATTCCTAACAACATCTGAGAAATATGACTAATTGCAACAAAACAAGTCTTGATTGAGATGATAAAATAGTGAAGATAATAATTATCTAGATATTTAATTATCTTCCATTTGAATCATTATCATTTACTAGTCATACTACTCATTTACTAGGTGGTAGGACTAACTCTCCCACGAGTGACCATCCTGGGTTGGTACCACCGCTTTGGTCATGAAGTCTGCCGCCAAGCATTAATGTGTTCCGGTTTGATGAGCAGAGTAACCAGTGAAATTACTGGGCTTTTGGAACTCAGTACCTAATGTCGCAGAGTAATGAGCGCACTGCAGTGCTGCAAAGCCATTAGGTTTCAAAGCTCTGAGTAGCACTGCAATTATTATGGGCTGGCGTTATGCTTACCATCAGGCAAATAACCAGCTTGTTTCATTATCAAATAAAATAAAAGAAAGTAGTAATTGCAATAATTTAATACAAAAATTTTTTTTTAGGGGTGTTTTACTTCCGGGTAGATTTTGTTATAAGGAGTAACTTAGGCTACTTTTAATGTGGGCAAAGCCGCGGGCATAGCTAGTTCCTAATAAAATTAATATAGAGTACACATGCATCATCTTTAATTTTACACAATTAACTAATAAAGTAAATAAATTAAAGCTATGTTAGATGAGCTTTGGTCAGCAAGTCAATGATCTATCATAGCCTTTAGGGCTTGCTGCTTCTTCAACAGCTTAACTGTCATTGCTTCTTCTGAATATCCTCATGTTAATCGTAGGTATTATGATACTGAACCTAAAAACCATATTGCTTCATTTTCAGGCTGGTGTTCAAGGTGGTGCTTGAGGGAGTGCCCGGAATCACGGTTGTCTCCACAGCATCACTTGCTCAAAATATTGATGTCTATACAAAAATTCTACTGTAAATTTGCTAGTATTATTTTATGTTTTAATTATTGTAAAAAAATAGTGCATAGTTATTATAATTTTAGTAATAGCATAACATGTTTTTTATTTTTCTCTTTGTTTTATTACTGTATTTGCAATTTCTCAGGTATTACACTGGGTAGCTGCGCCAGCAACCTCCCTTGTTTGAGCATTTTTGGTCCCGGTGACATTATTAAGTGGTCATTATTTAGAGCTTGCATCATGGCCCTCATAAAGTCAGATGGATACACTTGGTGCATCTTGTTAAGTGCAATGACTCCAATTTATCTCTGGTACGAACCTGAGGCATAAAAGCCCAGTGTACTTAATACCTAAAACGAAAATATATGTTATTTTAATTATAAATATAATATCTAGGTAGTTAATATATTAGTTTTGTTATTGAGAGGAACAGTGAAGATAGATGGAACTTAGAACATTAATTGTAACCACTGGGAATCGAATTCGATTGGAGGATATACATTAATAAATGCGTATGTGTATGTTTGTTGGTTTGTTCTTCTTTCACGGATCGATGTGATTTTTCATATAGATATAGTTTGTAGACCCGGAGAGTAACATATATTTATATGCCTTTTCATCCCAAAAAAATGCACGGTTCCTGTGGGAACGCGTGTGAAACAGCGGGCAGAAGCTAGTATAGATAATATGTCTTATTATTCACTCACCATGGATATAAAACCGATTCCATTTTGACGATGAGTGGTTAAATAAAGCTCCAGCTTTAATATAACATATTTACAAGCACTTTGTTGAGTCTGTATAACCCAACAAATTCAGAGTCGGACATTTCGAAAGCTAATTCCATTTTTCGAAGAACTACGCTTTGTTGGCGATATAAAACGCTTTGTGTAACAAACAAGTAAATTCATTTTAAAAAAAAAAATCAGTCTTATAACTGCCATGATTTATTATTTGTTTCAACAACATGGACGAAATGAATTGAAAAAAGTTCCTCTCGAGTAACTTCTTACGATTCTCCTATTTGACGTTTATCGATGCCTATTTTGCGAGCTATTTCATAGAAAACTGTCAAATATAGCAATTTTTAGTATAATTCGGCATGTGAATCACATTATGAATTGCCTTACTACGATTTATGAAAAATGAATCATAATATTTTTCACCCTGGCTAATAATTTCATATGATTCTGCTATTTGACGTTTATGCAATTCGTATTTCGTGAGCCATTTTACGAATTTTCATAGAAAACTGTCAAATAGATGAATTGTTGCAAGGATTCGGCAAGTGAATCACTTTATGAATTGCATTTCGGTGACAACTTTTAGCAATTCACGAAATGAATCATAATATGATTCGGCCAAAGTGGCCTTTTTAGCCCCGCTGATCGTTTTCTAGTCCCAGCATTTGTAAAATAAACAACTATCTCACTCGTGCACCCCTACATATATCTATTCTTTTCCTTTTCCACAGTTTTTAAATGGATAGGAATAAAGCCGATGAGTTCTACTTTTAGTTTTACCACAGAATAGATAAGTTTTTCCACACATATTTATAGTGTACCTGTTAAAGCTATATTAAGAATTTATCAAGTGTGCAGATCCTCAAATGTTATTAGTAAAATAGGTAGGTACTTTTATTGCAGAAAAGGAACGCCGGTTTCTGCAGGAATCTTCATACGTATAGTTGAAACCTCGGGCCGCAACAATTTCTTAAGAATCAATATTTATCAATATTACCAGTTAGAAAAAGTCCACTGCTGAACATAGCCACCTCCCATGGGGAAATGGGGGGTATACATCACGTTTGACGTGCGTCTTCGTGATCGCATATTCGCAGTATATTATGATGTTGATCGAGGAGAATGCAGGGAATGGGCAGCCATTCCCTACAGAGTCCCCGAATCAGCTCTTGTGGTCCCGTCAGAAGAGATAGTGTACTACTCATAACGTCGGGACCTCACAGCAGACAAAATTATTAAAGTTAAAAATGTCTTACTGTTAAATTGTGAATCGTTCTTCGCACAATTGCGTATATCGACAGGAATAATATTGCGATTCTTACATCTCAGTGCCATTCTTTCGCATAAATTCTGTCACGACTTCCATTGAATACGACATACCATAAAACAATTCAATATGCCGCGCCGCGCCGGGGCCGATTGCGAGTGCTATAGATTATAATATAATATACAAACAAGGCTCATGCATTTATATTCCGATAAGTTTGTTCGAGATACACCTGTAGAAAAGCATGGAGCAGAGAGGCATAGAAGTGCATAGGAGGCAAGCAAAGGCACGCAGAAAATGCCTTTAGAACAACATGTCCTACTTACTGCTGACCACACAAAGCTAAAATCGCTACGCCCAAGTTAGTGAATAGACGGACCAAAAACTTGGTTTTTTTAATTTTTCACATAAATTTTGAGGTTATGTGAAAAAAGTGTTTATACAAAAGTTTTAGATCTTTTTATTACCTACAACTTTGCGATTTGATTTTTTTCCATAGGACTTTTAGTTTTGCCGGAAATCGAGAAAAACCGTTTTTACCCTTAAAAACTCACCCCCATCCCCTTCCCGACCTCAGATCGCCCGTAAATTATTTTTCCTTTCATTTTTATAATATTCTCCTCCTTTTCTAATGGGTTTCATCCTACTATTATTATTTTTCACTTTTTATTATTTTTAAAGGCTTCTACCCTGGTCTATTTGACTAATTTGTAATTTCCCATTATTTATTTCAACTGCATGCCCATTGCGGGAGGATATTGTTATGTGCAAAATTCTCACTTCACGCGTCGCATTGCGACAAAATGTTTCTGCCTACATTTTTGCATCAAATAAAAAATTCTATTCTACGATGTGGATCTCACCAATAGCTGCTTCAGCTACGGTCAGCTACGTAGCTCTACCGCCAGTGAGCGATGCCTTGAATGTTTTTGTGTACTCTCCAGAAACACAACGGTAAATGTCATGTTTAGAGAAGATTTTAAAAGTGGCTAAAGAAAAACAAAATTATTTCTTATCAAGAACTTAACTATCTTTATTCATTTTTCAAATAATACCAAATTATTAACCTAACCTCATAACTATCGTCCATGTATACGAAATCGTGGGAATACAGCTAGTACCTATATAAAAGATAGCGTGTATATAAAAATTACATATCCGCAACGCAAACATTTTGAACTCAACAAACCTTGAAAACCAACATCTTTAATTTACTGTTTTTTATCCGTATAAAATTGCATTTGATAGCTTAAACTAAAACAATGTGTAAGTAGGTATATACCTACTTACACATTGTTTTAGTTACTTATATAAGTAGTACTAGAATAAGAGTCTTCTTCTGGGAAAGCTAAAACATTTCACCGATATGAAATCAAATTTAATGCTCCGTAAAATAATAGCATGGGGACGGAAGCTGCCTTATTCAATTTATTTATTTAGTTACAAGGTCCATATTTTATCAGTAACAGCCACTTTCCAAACATAGGTACACGCACATAGAAGAACGTGACTAACTGAGTTTTCGAAGTAAAATGGAATCGTAAGTACCTACACATTGCTTCTTGAGTATGAACCTCATTATTGGACTAACAGTATACTTGATTAACTTAAAGGCACCTCTAAAGTTTTTCATCTATCTAGTTGTAGAATTTTTTTTTTTATGTTATTAGGTAACGAGACGAGCTGGTCGTTTGCCTGATGGTAAGCATAGCGCCGGCCCATAACAATTGCAGTGCCACCCAGAACTTTGAAACACAAAGGCCTGCGCGGCACTGCAATGCGCTCGTTACCCTTAATAAGGCACGTTTAAAGATTATCGGCGTCGCTCGCACGTTCATTTGACTTTGGATGCTTGGTCCGGTCACAACGCGTAGACTTCATGCAATCGCATAATTTAGTTACTCCATTTAACTCAAAGCCTCACCTCTCTAATACTTAAGTATTCACCTGTGCTCGCTAACTGCAAACGTCTAATACGCGTAAAAATTACACCAAAACTAATGCTAATCCCTCGGGTTTTCCTAAACAGATTCAAAGCTATTTTTTATGAAATTATTATTAAGAGAATTGGACTTACTGGACGTGTCCATGAAAAAGTTTATTCTTACTGGTTTATGTTTGCCGATAATTAATTACTATTTCATAAATTTTATTAATATTATTTTTTCTTTTATTACAGTTACCGAAAAGGAGATCCGGCTATGGTGAGAAAACATCACAAATTTAGAGAACAACTCTTAAACTCTATGATGTCTACATCTGTATTTTATAAAATGAAATGGCTTCTGCGAGTGTGGCCAATCGCCAAACTTGTGCGACCTTCAATCCGTGGAACTCCTGTTTAACACACTTTTTAACCGGCTTCCAAAAAAGGAGGAGGTTCTCAATTCGGTTGTATTTCTTTTATGTTCGTTATACCTCAGATCTCCGTCATTTATAAACCAATTTGAAAATTCTTTTTTTGTTTGAAAGGATATCAAATTTTCTCTATCTTTCAAATTGGTCCTATAGATATTTCATCAAAATAGGTTCAGTAGTTTGTCACTGTAAGTAGGTTTGTCGCTTATTTAAAGCAATTTTACTTGTAACTAACGATAAGATGTAATAAAATCTTAGAAGTCAATTTTAACCTACTTCTAATGGTCGTATCAAAATGAAACTTTGTATGTATATGTAGTTCGAATGATAAAACTATAATTTGGTATCATGTAGCTGATCCGATGATGGAACCAGGAGCTGGATAGTGGGACTCTTAAGTGGCTACAAGTAAACTCTTTCGAGTTTGGGCTCATAGGATTCGTTTTAACGAGTCCAAGAGATTGCACTTGGTGTCGAAGTTCTGATGATGGAGCCAGGAGGTGAAAGTGTGTTCTTTAGTTTTAAACTACATATAATTATTTCTGGGACTTTAATTATTTTTTTAATTATCATTATAGGCACAAAGGATTCCTGAAGGACTGCCCAAATGGCCTCCTGACCGAACAGGTACGTCCAAAAATATGGCTGTAATTTATTGAAAAATATAACATTTTGAATCATTGGCGTAGATAAATTCAAAATACTTTAACACAACAAATACATACACATATGCAAGACCTAAGCTAAGCTTTTTGGTCTGAATTGGACGGTCTTATGTTAAGTTCCAGCCTTTATTATTCCTCGGAGACGCTCTCTAACTGAGCAGGGTTCCCAATGCTTTAAAACAATTATAAAGAAACTCAATTTATCTAAAGCATTAGTGAGCGAGACAGAAAATTCAAGAAGACGAGACGTTTATAGCCTTATTAGCTTGCGATACGGCTAGAGACATTTCATTCTTTGACTTCCTTTCATCATTGTGGGTAGCTAGCTACCAGCCTGAAACCGACGAAATGAAAGCGAGGTGTGTAGGTACGTGTAGGTTAAAAATTAAAATATTTTTGTCTAATTTTTTAATAGCAAAGTGTAACTTTTATTTAAAATAATATAAGCTGTATTATCTATAGGCCTACATTGGCTTATAGATGATCCAACGATTTTTGTAACTATGTAGTAGTTAATTAAAAGAGACTATTAGTCCGTTAAAAAAATATAATCTTAAACTAAACTTATCTCAAATTGAAAGTACGTGAATTCAGTAAATCAATGCTGAAAATGGGATACGTAAGGTTCACCCGTAATCATGAGTTTTTCAGTTTTTCCGGAAAACTTGACGATGTCTACCATTAAAACAGCCGAGTTCGAGAGTTCGAAATCTTTAGAGCCGTGTTGGAAAAATCAATCACATAGACAAACACAAGAATCGCTCGTATAATATCGAAAACAAGTAGGTCTAAAATATGTACATAGTCTAAAGTTAACGAAACGATGTAGACCGTATATATTTAGAAGGCATCCATCACACCCGTCGAACGAAATTACTACCTAACTTGAAACAGTTTCAGTAATTTACATCACAGCTTCTTGGCTACGGTGTAGAGAATAATTATTAACAGTATCTCAAATCAATACAAACAACACAATTTGACTCACATTACGTAGGGAGTTACATTGTTAGTGGTAGGACTAACTCTTCTGCGCGTGTCCGTCTGTGTTGTTACCACTGCTTTGCTCGTGAAGTCTGCCGCCAAGCAGTAGTGTGCAAGCATTACTATGTTCCGGTTTGATGAGCAGAGTAGCCAGTGAAATTACTGGGCTTTTATGAGACTTAATACCTAATGTCTCAGGGTAACGAGTGCACTGCAGTGCCGCGCAGGCCTTTGTGTTTCAAAATTCTGGGTGGCACTTCGGCTTCAAACAGCTCACGCCTTTGTGTTGATTTAGATTATTTCGACGTGAGTATGATAATATCATATTAATTTAATTCATATTTTTCCAGGGCTTCATTAAGATCTACAAGCAGTTCTTTCCACAAGGTGACCCCAGTAAATTCGCGTCGCTAGTCTTTCGAGTCTTCGATGAAAACAATGTAAGTAACTCATTAAAGTTAATAACAAAATAATAACTAATGTTATTATTATTGTGCAATTGTCATGTAGTGTCCGGGTTGGCCGAAAAATGTATCTTTCAGTGTGATTTATTAATTGTTTAATTACGTATGTTGGTAGTAACATAGTATTGTTTATGGGACTGGATACTTCCACACCATTAAATCATTAGCGTCCACTGTCTACCAGGAATCCGTATCGTAAGCAGCGCAGATAATTGCCAACATAAATCATAACCGTGCGCTCAGTTATCAACCTTGTAGACAATGGATTGCTCAGGAGGCAAAGTGTCCAGGCCCGTTGATATAGGGTGGTTGGTTTAAGGTATTCCAGTCCCCCAAAATGTACAAGTTGACTATATTGCAGCTGGCAGCCACCATATTACTTTTATAAAACTTTAGACACCCTGTCGCTTTCAGTACCGCTACGACTTTATGAATTTTGGTGAAGACTTGGAGAGCATTCAAATTAAAAGTTGTTGGTAAAAATAATTAAAAGTTGTTTGATAGCCACGACTGCCACGGTGTATTATGTCCTACCGTATCAAGACGAATATCACATCTTCCGCACACTACTTACCGAAATCTTTAATTTCGTTACTTCGAGGTAACGAAAATTCCCATTGAGATATCTATGCACAGTAAATTTCCTCGACCGCCAAGGTTGAAGGTTCGTCCAGTCAAGGCAAAATATCATAAAAAGCACCCACCTTAGCCAAACAAAGAAAGCCATAACGTTTGATTGAAATTACAACCGCTAATTAATATGAAAACCACCCAATTTTATTTTATAAAAATGGATTTTTTTCATTTATTGGTATTAATTATAATACTTAATGACCAGCTCACATAGCGCCAGAATCTCAAAATTCGTAAATGAAAATGTCATATTCGTACAGCTCGTTACAGGTTCCCAACTAAAACTTCGAGAAGGATATTTTCGGTGTTAATTACATAAAGATATAATAATATATGTAGGAGAAATAGATAATAGTAATATAGGACAGTTATGTTCATAATAATTATCATCTAACTTGTTTCTTGAGTATCCAAAATACTAACTTTGAATAATCGAACTATGAACTCTCTAACAAAAATAAATTAGGTCGTCATTACATTATGGCTCATTGCATGGATGGATTTTCGTCATACACCTACATTCTCAATATATTAATGATACCTAATACCTAATAGTTGTCGGCAGTAAGTAACCACATGTATTTAGTCACAAAATATTGACTACGAGAATTCACTCGATCTATCTCTGTGGGACGGAAGGTATCCCAAAATATGCCGTTGTGAGAATGGCGAATAACGTGGTTGCTGTAGTATGAACTCAGAATATGAGAATGATATTCGCGCCAATATGATATCGTGGTCGCAAAACAATTCACAACTGGCAATCAGTTTCCACCTTTGTTCCATTGTTAAACATTTATTAAATAGCTTACAGCCCTACTCCTCAACACTATCGCCAATTAAAGTCGAGTGCCATAGTGAATTACTACTTATTCTTCTACTACTTCATAAAGAAATCTCGCAAGTTACGAAGTATTTCAAAAATGCAGAAACTATATTGTGTTCGAACTTTCACAAAGAATTTCCTTAGTCGGCTCTGGAAGTTAATGTCAGATTATTCCGCTTCTTTCAGGACGGGTCAATCGAGTTCGAGGAGTTCATACGGGCCCTGTCAGTTACGTCACGGGGTAATCTCGATGAAAAATTACACTGTAAGTATCCATCTATCAAATTCGGTATAACATTAGGGATAGATTTAAGCTTAGCCTTTTGTTTATCACATCTACTACTACATCTTAGGATGCTTGAATTGACGCTGTATATAGTCAACGAGACGAGAGATGCACTAATTATACTAGTCTGTGGATGCCAAGGATTTTATAATACCAAACACGTCCATGGTGGATGCACTTACTGCAAAAACAATAATAATGGGACAATATCCGAAAGGGTGCCGTTCACCAATAAATTAACCTCGTTTATCAAGTTGACGTTTATCGTACCCACCTTACCCCGCGCTCACAATGTAATATAAATCAGTTATTAATGTAAACAAATTATTTTCGACTAATTTATGCAAAATTCACGACTTTTGTGAAGCATACCAAGCAAGCTTACTTTTAAGGAAATATTCTATGGACATTTTTACCTAAAAATGTGAATATTATATTATCCTATTTGCTTAAACTCACATGATTGTTTTTGTGCAGTGTGTAGGTAGTATCGAGTGTCCACGTTCTTATGATCAAACCCTGAATTTCGTAGGAGTTTCTTTACTGTCTCAGAGCTACATAGCATGGCAAGACTATCACAGTGGATTTATGCGTCTACGTTTAAATTAATTACTTGATCTCTATTGCAGGGGCCTTCCGTCTATACGATGTGGACAACGACGGTTACATTACACGGGACGAAATGTACAACATAGTCGACGCTATCTACCAGATGGTGGTGCGTATGTTTTGATATTTCTATTTTTTTAAACTATTACATCATTACCTATTATCTAGTAAAGTAAAGATCAAACCCTTATTTACCTTAAATAATAAAGATTCAAGTTTGTGAAGATAAATGTCACACCTGTGATTGTAGAATAATGAATAATGGAAATTTTTAATAATCTATAAGCAATAAGCATGTATAATCTTTTTAGGGTGTCGTATACTTCAAAAGGAAAAAGGATTCCTTATAGTCCCACTTCGTTGTCCGTCTGTCTGTCGGCCTGTTAAGACAGACTGTTTTCTCAAGAACAAGTACATATAGGTGTCAATTAATATGCAGTACTCAGCTCTTCAATCTGCAATCCCTTGGAGCTAAGGAAAAAAACTAACTTCTAAGTTAACATAATCAAAAGATACGGCAATTAAGTATCACAACCATTTCAGGGATCACAATACAGAAGCTTTTGCTACTGGAATCAAACAATGCTTACTACACTTGATCATCAAGTGTACCTACCTATCATATTTTTTATACCTACTTTTTCAGGGTATTTATTTACTACGAAACATATCAGTGTCGCAATCTACTCAACTGAATTCGAGACGCTTTGAACCTTTGAATCTCATCATTGGTGCGAATCTCGATATTCACCTTCGTCGACACAGAGATGACCTCTCATATTGTCTGTCATTTGTAAATTGGACTTGATGAGATATTCTCGTTTTCAGGGCCAAACACCACAACCCGAGGACGAGAATACCCCGCAGAAACGCGTCGACAAGATTTTCGATCAAATGGATAAGAACCACGACGACAAACTGACTCTCGAGGAGTTCCGCGAGGGCAGCAAGGCCGACCCACGCATTGTTCAAGCCCTTTCTCTTGGAGGCGATTAATCGATGGTCATCCTCTCGCCGGAATTCACATTTACTTAAAGAGCCAACAATAACAACCGCCGCGTGTCTATATTCCTTATGTCTTCTTAACCCAACCTATTTACTGTCTAGTTCTGAACTCCCTCCTTCCAAGCTTTTCTTCCTTGTTCTTATTCACAAACGCTGCAACTAAACCCTAACAACATGCCCTGACCTTTTTCCTAACTCGAGGATAGGATAGTTAAGGGATAAAGTTGCGGAATTAGGGAACTGGATTTACGAAGAAGATTTATTAATAAAGGCTTTGACGTAGCCTCTCCCCCTTTTACTAATCATTTTCTTAATGTCATTTCCTTTATCGTTCTTCTAATCCGTTTCTCATAAGCCCCTTCTCTAGTCATTTTTTTAATTCTCTCTGTTTTTTCTGTCTTTTTGCTGATCCCTTCTTCTCTATTATCTAAAACCAGCTACCAAATTTCTATTTCCTATTTCCCCTACCCCCAATGAAATATATTGAAGACTAAAATTAGTGTAGGATTGGTATTGGTATTTCCTTTGTCTAAATCCCCTTCCTTCATTAGGGAGTAATGAAGACTCTCATTTCCGTTCCTCTGCTGTTTCATGATAACTACCACACATGCGCACTACACTCCACGCTTTCGATGTTTGGTGTAGAACCTTTATATGTATCAATGTAACTTTAAGCAGCTTGACGTTGAGACCCTGTCTTGACATTAACTTGAGATTCAAAACATTAGTCACCTTAATGTACACCTGTGATATCAATCTTGAATGGTTCAATTCTGTAACATTATTTGTTTCATTGTAATCTCTAGGTACATATGTATCGGTCTCTAACTGTTAACGGCGTAGATTTATGAATAACAAATTTAAATCACTGTTTGATATTGTAACACTTCATAAAAGTAAACATTCTGACAACACATTGTTACTTTTTGAGCACAGATTTGTAATACTCACAAGTAATACTGTGGTTTTGAGGAACCCGACAGGAGCGGCGGCGGCGGCGGCGGCATACAAAGAGTATGCATAATAAGTTGAAAAAACAAAAATCACGCGGCGGGTGTCTATTGACAATTTTTCTTTTAAACGTTTGCCAATATGATACCTGGCAAAGAGCGAGGTTTTAGTTCAAAATGTTCATTTTCAAAACAATTAAAATTATAATTTAAGTTGAGTTCTAACTATATTAATTTTTTGAATCCTTGATAATAATAATACGATGTACAGAAACCCAGTTTTGTCGATAGTGAAACTTTGCAATAAAAAATATATGGTTGCTTATTATATGAATCGAGCTTTTGAGTGGTCGAATCAATGATAAATCGATATGCCGACACTACCTATTTGTTGCAAAACCAATTACTTTATCAAAAGAACTTTGGTTATCTAAGCTTAATTGTTTTGAATACTTTTTAGCTTTTAAATGTAAATGTAATTTTATTTTTTGTAGCTATATGTATTTTATATTATTTATTGTAATATCTATCTAAAGTAAATGATGAATGTCGCTACTTGTGCTAATGGGTCTGCTTGTTTGCATTTAATCAATTATTTAGGTCAGATTTTTTAAATTGAACTTCTACCCTAAGACAAGATGCACCGAGCGAGAGTGATCAAGAGCGTCAGAGCCTACGACAATGACTACGAACATCTTTGTTATAGTGCACATCAAACACGCATTGCGATCATAGTGTCTTTGTAACAACATGAACTACATAATTTACTTTATATTCAACGTTTTAACAAGTAGAATCACACTATTTTCATAATACTCTCTGTATGTACGTAGTAGAAGAATAATATGGAAGTATATAAACGTTCTGCGTCAGCACTTTACAAAAATTATCAACCTACAAATCTTTTTTTAATCATTATGGCACCTTACTGGGTTTGCTGTTAAGATCGACAAGTTATATATAGTTAGGTAGTCCGAACATCTTTTATCACTTTACTGTTATCTTTAATAAATTAATAGATTTTTAAGAGTTGCGCCCCATTAAATTTGCATAAGACAATATAAAAATTGACATGCAGACGTTTTGGGTTTTTACAGCCCATTGAAACGTTTCAAAATATTGTGCTGATTGGCAAAGCCAGCAAAAGAATTGAGACTTGTTCATTAAATAAAATGTCTCGTCTATTTTTTGATCTTCAAAGGGACGTGATGTTAAATTGTGTAAAATTGTAATTAGGAATTAAACGTTCGGTCACTATACAATACTTCATTTTGAATAACGTCGACAATTGGATAAGCAATTCGTAAGTGATATAAATATTTGCGATGCTGGAGTGAATGCGAAATCACAGTAAACTAGAAATATAGGTACGGACATTAGGAGAGGCACACCTCTTACGCCGCACACATCTACATGCATAGAACCGAAGACTATTTCACCATTATTAGCCTGTCTTGGATCGAATGAAGGGTCGCTTCTCGATTGTAGGTATGTGTCAAGGAATGATTACTGTGATGACGTGGTGTTGGTAGCGGTAAATGTAGCGAAAATAAGCAACGCGAAGCTAACGGACGGGCCACTTGTCGGGTTTTACTAGAAAGGACAAATAAACTTTTACTTACCTATATTTATATTATGAACTTTTCATGGAGTTATTCAAATGTTAGACCGTAGTGTGTCGTAGTATATGTGTATTACGATTTAACTTTGAAATATAGCACGTTCTCACTTTCCTGCGACCGGATTTTTCATGCGGAAGCACTGCTGTTTATTGTTATGTATGTCTTTGCCAAATATTTCGTATTTAACTTCTCACACTATCCTAGGGTTTCGTACGTCTCTCTCCATCCTTCTTGGCGAATTCTGAAAACATATATTTTGGACGACTTTTGGATATTTCCGTTAGCGACTCTCAACGTAAATAAGTAATGTTTACGTGTAAGGATCTACTTATAGTGTAAGAAGCGTACTTTTAACCGCTTTATACAAAATAATTATATTTTGCGTACTTGTAAAACTAAATCTTCTTATGATACTCGTAATGGATTTCTAAATATATATTGATCTAAAATGTAAATTTTGCTATTTACTTATAACGTTTTGCTATTTGTAACGTCCCAGCTATTTGTCGAAGGCGTCGTACTTTTGGATTCTGAGGTTAGGTAACTTTATCGGTAGTTTTGAATCGCGAGTCAATTTGTGTCTTTCGGTTGAATTAAGAAGCGTTTTTCGAATGAACTAGAGTAGGGATATTGTTCGGGGCTGTGCAATTCGTCTAGATTTAAGTAGCTGATGTTACAGTGTGATAAATTCGTTGAAACGTTCTTGAAACGCAAGCGATGCTTGCTTGTTGCTTAATTGTAATTTTAATATAGTTTTGCAAATTATATATACATGTATTAATTTAATATAACTGGACATCTGGCATGATCTAATTTGTGGCTAGATTTTGAAGCAAACGAACAAAATTGTCGCGGCGGCACTGTCAGAAGTGTTGAAAAAAATAACGTAAACATGAAAAAGTTATTTCAGAAACGCCAATTCTATTTTTCACTGAATCTGCAATACTAGTTAATGAATCCATTTTATGTGTCAGTTGTTAGCTTAGTTATAGGACAATGTTTACCTACGTAGGAATAATCTTCACTGTTCTTTTAATCTTCTCTTTTCACATTTATTGCAGTTTGTGAGTCCTTTAACCTCTTTAGATGATTATATACCCACCGTATAATAGTGTTAACTTCATTTAGTCTAACGTACCATGCTCCGTACAATAACTACCCAAAATCGTTAGGTACAAATAACATATTGCTCTACTAAATCAAAACCGTATCAGCGCAAAATCTATATTTTTTAGAATATATTTTTCGCTATTACCTACTAAAAAATAGAGAAATACTGTTTAATTTTATGCATAGTGAATGTGTTTAAAGAAAATTATAGATGACGAAAAAATGCACGGTGGTATTTGGGGTCACCGTTGAAAAGATGTTTCGGTCAGTCCTTTTCAAGATAGATTTTCTCAATAAAACCAATTCAATAACGAAAATTGTAAGAACTCAAATAAAAAACAAATAATTACTTAGGTACCTACTACCTACACATTATTTTTGGCGCAGGGTCCACCTTCCACCAACTCCTTCCAACAACTTATTTTGAGAGTAGCAAAAATATGATAAATCTGGTTTTTTTTCATTCATTTTATCTAAACAATTAGTTTTAAAAAAATACTAAATAATCGTATTTATAGTTACTACTGTTTTGATTTGGATGTGTGATATCAAAGATTATTTTAACGTGGTGTAGGTAAAGCATGGTACCCTTTTCTTATCGACATTAAGTATATAAAATTATTAAAAATAATCGGGATATATACCTAATTATACCTATATTATGTACTTAATCAAAGTTTGTATTTTAATCTCAAAAACTGTATTTTAATCTAAAGACCTACAAGATACATAATTATATTTAGCCTATATCGTCATTCTCTGCTTTGTAAAATTGTTTTTATTTCTGTTGCTTTTCGAGACGATTTTTGTTTCATATCTTTTCGCAAAGATACTGAAACACTTTACAGTCTTGGCAAAATATTTATACTTATATAATTATTACATATATATAAACCTATATATACAGTACATACCTGCCTTTATTATTATTGTTGTAATATAATAATTTTACTACTCTAATAATTTATTTCTTTTATAATATGTATCTTCAAACTTGTCTCACTCTGTGTACATAGTAATTATTATTCGCCTACTTTACTAGAAACTATGGTATGTACTTCACTTTTAATAATAATGACGATTATTAAATAAATGAAGTTGAAACTTAGGCGTTTTCTTTATTTATTCCTTTTCCTTTCTATGATATGGTTAGATGGTGCTGTTTTAAATAAAAATTACATGTAGGTATGTATATTCATTGATATACAGTGATATTCGTGTTATATCCGTATTGCAATAGGTGATCCAGAGGACTATTATACATGTATTTCACAAACCTATATTTAATTTCTACCTGACAGAGTGAACCTTCAGATAAATTTACCTAAACCGTGTTACCATAAAAACCACTTTTAGATGCCCGTTCATCTAGACCGTGTCTAAAGATAAACGTATAAAATGATTAGTCTAAAGATAAACGTCTAAAATGTCACAAAAGAATGGAATGAAATAACGTTTAGAAACTACATAAATCAAGATTTGTGGTTAGGTACTCATATTTACACACCCAACTAAGGCATGTTTAGGAGTTAAACACTGTTTAACACAGGTGTAAAGTGTGTTATTTTTTGTGGTAACACCGTCAGTGTCTGGGCATGGCGGCCGGAATCAAACCTGAGGCACCTCGCTTTGCAGGAAGGTTCACCTACTACGAACTTGGCTATGGAGCCGTCATAACTGATTAAATCGTTAAATGGACATCACTACGCCTAGGATTCACCATGACCCATTCATTAGGTATGTCAAGTAATACTGCTTGATATTAATTTACTATGGATATAGTTATCTATTTTTATCAATTTGCTGTCAATATAAATAGGTCAAGCTCTAGCTAATGTAAATAAATCGTAGGTACATCCTTATAGGTACTGCAGGTGCTAACAACCAAGTCTCCGTTTATCTTCGTCCATCTCAGAAAAGACGACGGCTTTGGGCAAGCGACCTAGCTACAATACAGGCGGCTAACTCTACTGCCCAACGTGTGACCGGATATTTAAAACCAAGTACGGTATAGCCAGTCACATTAGAGCTCGCGCTAGAAAACAAAGCAAGTATTAAAAAATATGTTAAAACTAGAACAGTTACTTTCACATTTCAATGAGTAAGTATCGAAATATTGCATGATCACCAGGTCATCTAGTTGGTTTCACGAAGTCTAGATCAACTGTCGATGCTGTCGAACTTTTTGAAGCTTGGGAGAACTCACAGGATAATTGGAGAATTCTGTGACCACTCCAGAGCATTTGATTGTGAGGACCACAGAACGCTTATACAGAAAATGCACCTTTACGGTGTATGGAACAACTCTTGATATTATAAGTTCTTACTTACAGGTAGACAGCAGAAAGTTGGCATTAATTGAATAACGTCTTGTGGGTTATCTGTGAAGGTAAGCGTAACGCAGGGATCAATACTGGCCCCGTTCTCTTTTTAGGATATCTGAACCGTTAAACGACTTACTCTTTATGACAGACCATATAGCATTGGGTATAGTTTTGTTTGCTGATGAGTGGTGACAACGTCGAAATATCAGGTGCTCCTCGCTCAATACCTATAGGTACATCTATATGACGAATTAAATAAAACCCAAAACAATTACTTCGTCGTTGTAATATATTATTCACCAAATATATTAATACAATCATCACATTTAGAATTCAAGTAGAAACGATACATGTTGCTTTTTTTCTAAGGATGTATACTATGTATCCAGGCTATAACTAGCGATAATCTATATATCTATGTATATACATCTATACAGATAAATCAAATTGAAGTGACTTTTCGTAGTGGCAAAATAACAGGTTTTTATTAAATGCATTTGAAAGTATACAAGGAACTAATAACAAAAACAATTTTTAAAATTCTTATCTGTCTGTTTGTTCAAATCCACGAAATCTAATATCTCCACGCGAGTGAAACCGCGGGCAGCAGTTATTTACAACTTTATTTGGACGCAAAACTACCCTAACTCCTAGTGGTAGATAATTTGAATTTTCCAAAACAAGTGTCAAAAACACTTATATTATTGTGTTTTGGGTCTCACTGCGACAAAGTTAGCATAATTCGAATAGCAAAGATATTACCCATCGAATAATAATGAAAAACAAAATGTAACTTTACATAACTCATTAAAAAATTAAAAAGCATTAAAATAATCAAAAATCAAGACATGATCGTCAATTTATTTCTAGGTTACTAAACACTTCAAGGTCCATATTCATGCTTATTCTTGTTTATACGCCTATTTTTTGTCACAGAGAGTGAATGTAACATAAGTACCAATATAATCGCTAGTTCATGCCCAGACACACTGTATGTAGCCACGTATGCTGTGTTGGGGTTTCCATACAAAAAAAATTGTGCCAGTTTTGTGAAACATCTGTAATGACTAATTTTTGTCCCAACAAAAGCATACATCGGTTATTATAATACACATAATAATGACAACTACATTAATCACTGTATTAACTAGCAAAAATCATCGTCCGTCTAGAATATAGTTCACTAATTATGTAATGATTGCAATTTAAACTAATTTAAGCTTCACAATTATTTTAAAGAACATTTTTTAAATTTACCGACCGGTGAGAAGGTCGGTGTTAAAGTTCTTTGACGCTTAGTGTAAGACTTTGTTTTGCTACATTTAATTAGGATAAGACTAGTATTTGTTATAAATAGTATACCAGCAGTAGTAAGGGAAAGACTAAGAGTGTATTAGCAGCAATCACAACCAATTCATTCACACTGGTTTACAAGTGTATACAAAAGGTTGTTTCGCCAATAAGAAGAGCATAGTGTTCTTTTTAAAACCTGCCCTGCTGAATAGATTCAGAATTATGTGAAATGTTTAAGGGCAGGATACTCCGCGCAGCTTTCTCGCTCGCGCATCTCAACATTTATGAAGATAAACAATCACTTAATATTGTTATGAAAAATCGCATTCGGTGAATTTGCTGGCAATAACATTACATAGGTATGGCAATAGTATCATTTTGATCCGATCCTGTTTTCATACATGAAAATGGGCAAAACATAAAATCCTATTTTTAGGTTTGAAAACTTAAGTGGATCAAATTTATTTTTTGAACTTTTTTAATGTTATTGTCAGTTAATTCACCGAATGCGATTTTTCATAATTATATTAAGTGATTGTTTATCTTCAAAAATGTTGAGATGCGCGAGCGAGAAAGCGGCGCGGAGTATCCTGCCCTTAACACCATACAACGAGAGCAGATTACGAAAAGTACGTTAGAAAAAAATAATTAGGAAGACGATTCCTATGCTTCACATAAATTGATGAAGTTGAATCTAATTTCTAAGAAATACTGTGTCACGTAATACAAAATACCAATAGCATTTCATGCCGTTTGGTATTTCCGTGAGCTAGTTCGTCTTCTCAAGAAAAAACCACTGGACCGATTCTAAAAATTATATCACTAATTGGAAGCCGCATTATCCTTCAGTGCTATAGGCTACTTTTAATCCTGGTTCGAAGCGTGCGAAGGCGCGGGCCGAAGCTGGTAATGTATTTTAAAAAACAGAACCATACCTGTCTTTGTTTCAATGCGTTCAACACTTATAATAAAAAATTGGTAATAAAAAAAAACAATCGTTGATAGCCAATCGTTCAAATGAAGTGACTTCACAAATTCATAAAAAATTTAATCTAGGCTTAGTGATATTGTTGGTAACATCAGAATAGATGTATAAAATATTGATCAGCAATTGCAACTTTGATGCAACCACATTCTTATGAAGTCAAATTTAGATATTTATATCGCATCATATAAATATGAGGCTGCTACGGTATACTACCTACATATTATATAATAAAAAATATCGAGACTTACAAGACTACATATCACACACATCGTTCTAATTTCATCTGACCAATGTCTAAAATTCCAAACTTTCGAAACATCAGTGATCGTAATAGTAATAAGTGTACGAATTCCTTATAACTAAAACCTTTCAATAAATATTAATAATAATGTGAGATTGGTCCGCATCCAATAACTCAAACTCGTAAATGAAAGTTATGTGTGAGACGTTATTTTCTATTTTTATAAAGCAGACATTGGCAAGCTATTATTTTTTTATTTGATATAAATAATCGAGTTCTATTTGTTCTAAATGATTTGTACATCAGTATTTCATTAGTAAATTGACCTAACTGTAGCGTATGATGATATGGTTTAATAATACTCAAACACAAAGTAACTTTAACATTATGGATGCGGACTTGAGTAGTACAAATTAGGAACTAGCATTTCTTGTCTAAACATAAGGCAAGTATTGATAGATTTAAAATCTGAACACAACACAAATAAAATTACAGACAAAATAGTTAACCTAATTTGTAAATACGCCAAAAAGTGGAAGAGGGTAAAATAAACAGAAGGCACAATATTTCGAGACATAGTAAGTTGTTAGGCGGGGCACTGCCTCAGAAACTCAGAATCGAAATATACCACAGTGACTGTCATGTCGTCGCGGAACATTCGACAAACATCCGGAGACAAACTGAGCAGATGGGCAAGGCGCGAGTGATCAACTCCATACTCGGTGCCTCCAATAGCGTGTCTGATCAAGTGGGTAGCTGCATTCCTATCCTTAGGCTTACTCTTCAAGCTCTCTTTCCTGTGAATCAGAAGCTCGTTTATATCCCCCAGCTGTATATCTTTCTTTGGCAGCTTCAAAGGATTGAAAAACACCTTCCCTTTCATGTGTTCCCCGACCAGTTTCACGGCTTGCAGAGGAGTCATCATATCCCATAGTCCGTCTGAAGCAATCACTAAGAACTTATCTTTCGGTGTCAGGCGGTGGTGGTAAATGTCCGGCTTGGCGGATAAATACGGTGGAGTGTTGTAGTTCGCCGGGATGGCTTTCGGGCCGTAAACCGGGACTGCTACGTTTTTCAGCGTTTCAACAGACCATTTGTAGCGATAGTCGCCGAGACTGCGCAGGGGAGCTAGCTCGCCGAGCAATCGATCCCTTCTTATGACCGTTTTTCTTTCGCTGTCAGGATGCTCGTTCCATATTCTCTTCAGTTCGTCGTAGTTCTCAGCGTTGTGCTCTTTCGTTATCTTTTTGGCGATCCACTCATCGCCTTCAAGCATGGTGCCCAAGACTGCGTTGCAATCCCCTATGTTCGCAACGTGCAAATCGGGTCCGTCTATGTGGCACACACAAGCCACAGCTCCAGACAGCGCTACAGATAAAGTCTGCCGATTCACCTGGCCCTTCTCTTGGTACAGATCTACCACTTCTCTCGACAAATGGTTGTCGAGCTTCAAGATTGCCGTTTCTAAACTAGAGCTCACACAACCTTTTCTATCCGTGGCTACGAGTTCTTTCAAATATTCATGGAAACTTTTTTCATATTGTTTTTTCAGTTCTTCAACAATTTCAACCTGAAAGAATACTGAGCAGGATTAATTTCTTATTTTTATGTTTTGTTCAGTTTTTGAATTGAATACCTAATCTAATTCATATTACAATTCATATCAACTTTAAATATTGAGGTAAGTTTTGGGGGAGTTTTGCAAAATTTACCGTGTCACATATCAAATGAAAGGGCTTGCTGTGAGAGGCTCAAATATTTTTTCTATTTTTCTCTACTTATAGATTAGAAAAAAATATATAAGAAGTCTACGGTCTTAAAATAACATGAGTAAATCTCTTAATATTGCATTGATTTTTTTTATATATCCCAAGAACAAACTTAACACAGTATTTGAAAAATTATGCACCCCTATAGTACCACCTTCATATTACACCTTCATATTCGTACAGTGGTCCAATAATAGCATATTATTATTGAGTATAAAAATGGTAATTAGTAAAACTGAAAGATTCGCCAATTATTGTTACAATATTTTCTATGATTTTGATAATAAATAACTCATGCTACATTCAGAAGCAATATAATTACATTTCATGTTCAAAAATACATATTTCGTGTTTCGTGGTTATCTATGCACCATTACTTTTATTTAATTTGAAAGTTTGATTTATGTATTGTAACAAATATTGAGCTTAATTTAATTTTCGATAATAATAGTCTTGGCTGTGATTTCCTCACATTAGATGTCTTTCAGTTTTTAAAGTACTTACTCTGTCATTGTAAGTTTCAATAAGATTATCAGGAGATCCCTCCTTCAGGAATTTGTTGAAGACTTCCGGGGGTAGAAGAGCGGCAGCGACGTAGCTCAGCAGCCGCTTGGAGATCACCTGTGCACATGCAGGCCCACCATGCCCATCAAAAACACCCATTAGAAGACCTGGAAAATTTACATTCAAAATTAATAGTTTCAACAGGGTTTTGTTTGTTTTTGTCTAAACTACAGTATATTTCTCTTTGATACTTTGCTTTAGTAGGGTAGTAGGATATGAACATTGAATAAATGTTCTAAACCGGAAAATGCTGAGAATTGTTGGTCATTGAAAAAAAATCACCATTTGCATTACAAAACGTGCTTAAACAATTAAAACACATTAAAATGACGTACGAGTGTACATCAAGCTATTGCTTCGTACCTTCTGAAGCTCTTGTTGTAAATAACAACTGTGATGATTACAAACAAGGTGCAATTTTAACCTTGATTTAATTATCTTGTTACTTACCCGAAGTCAATTTGCATTGCGCCTCGCTCCTCGTATCTTCAATTGGATCATTTGATGCCAGCTGATTGGAGTCATAAGATTTCACTGATCCAGTAGGAAATTCTCTTTGGTACTCATTTTTGCGCAGAATGACAGTTACCTGGAAATAACGAAAGTCTTAGGTAACACTCAAATTCTCAGGCACAGGCCTTTGTGTTTCAAAGTACTGACTGGCACCGAATTGTCATGGGCCGGCATTATGCTTAACATCAGGCAGATGACCGGTTTGTCTCGTTATCAAATAGAATTAAAAAACCTATCTCAAGCCTTCCTTTGGCCGGTATTCCACTTATCAAAGATCTTTGTCCAAAGTGCCTTTGAGTTTGGTCAAAGAACTGGTTTTTTTTCCGTATGTTCTACCGTAGCTACTACTATAGAAACAAACTTGAATGACTTCATCATATTTTCTAGGAAGTAATAACATCTATGTTTGATCAAAGATTACGACAACAATAAAAGCAGCACACAAGATCGAAATTCCCCCATTTTTTAAACTATGCAAGTTGGGTTGCAAAATATACTAAGAAATCTTGGACAAAGATACTGTACGAGTGGAAAGGGCATTTGTCAAAGATATTTCATTGACCTTCTGAATTCACTAGGAATTACAATTCATATGTGTATACTGCTAAATAAATGCATATGAATTGTCTCTTTAGTTAAATACAATGTTGTTTTGGACCAATTTTATCATAATAAATTATCTTAACCAATGTATGTTGTCAGTTATTGGTAAAATTTATCCACTGACTGAATGAAAAATGTTGTTCAATAGGATTGCATCTGACCCTGTACAAAGGCAAAAATGGATTGATGCTATACCATATGTCTGAATTGGCAACCATCAAAATATACCAGAATATCTTCTAGCCATTTTTGAGCATCATGCAAAAATAAGTTCTATGAAATCATTTGCAATATCTACAGAATACATATAAATAACATGGATGTACAAGTAACCACTTGAACAGATCAATAGCAATACTATTCCTAAAAACATTACAAAGGGGTAGTAACATTTTAGCATAGTGATCTGCAGCCATTTTCTTTTTTTTCAGTCCCGTGGCCACCTACCTAACCTATGCCAATGTATAGAGGATATTAATATATGATATATTATGTAATGAAATCACGTAAAGTGTCACATTATGTGGTAGAAAATAAATATTACGGCAACTCTCCCGAACCTAAAATTTCCCTGTATAAGATAAGTTAATATTGGTTTTGATTAGGTCATTCTATTAAAAATATCAAGTTTTATACATTTTTGGATGGCTTATGAAACAAAGAAGTCTATTTTATTAACTTGTATGTTTAATATCAGTGCTTTTTTAACCACATCAGTCTATTTGGCTAGTAATTATTATCGGAAAAATGGAAAACAAGGACCAAAATGATAAATGGAAGAAGCAAAACTACTAGCATGTAACATTATTTATGGTTATCATTTCTTGTTGTAAATCAATTCTGTACTTACCTCCTGTGGGGATGGAAGAACTGTAATGCCATCATGTGTCTGTCGGTTTGAGGCGGAGGAACGAAGATTGCGAATAGACTCAAAATCAAACTTCTGAATAAAAATTAATGAACTTTTACGCCACTTTGCTAATAATTTTTGTCTAAAACTCTGATCCAATCTTAAGCATGTGCTTAGAACAAGATTAAAATTCGATAAATTCATATTTATAATTTACACCAGGTAAGCTATGAAATAACCGGGTATCACGAGCATGTTATGCAAGCATTGATTTTATCTTTTCCGAAAGAAAGAATAAATGGAAAAAATATGCAGGTATATAATTTTTGTCAAAGAAAATTTAACAAACATATGCAATTTTGTGCAACATTTAGTCAATTTCACAGTATATAATAATTTTCTGATTTCTATCGATCGTAAATATTTTTTTTAATCTTCCATTGCAAGATTTTCAAGTGACAATTTGACAAATGACAATTCTTCTTCTTCTTTCTTTATTTCCTGGCTTCTGTGACAAATGACAATAATCAGTCTTGAAAACTGACACTTGACAGCAATATTTTGTTGACAGTATGCTTTTTTTTTAATGCATCACTTCCTACTGGTTGCTTACAATGATATACTAATATTATGTTATATTATTTTTTTTTTTTTCGCCATCATCATGGATCCCTATGTTTTAATAATAATTAAGTCAAATTAAGTTCGTACTAAAAATATTCCTTTACATTCGGCATTATATCAGTTATCTGTGGTAGGCAGTTGTTGCTAGCTATCAGTCAGTGGCTATCATAAACAAAAATAAAAACTTAAACCAGAAGGCAACGTCATCTCAGTGTCAAATCAAAGTTTTTTGTTTTATGTTTGGCTTCATGTGATTTGCGTAATTAGCCAGTATCAAGCACAGATATATGTAGCTAGGTATCAAGTTTAAAATTAATTTCAAGATAATATCACAGACTTTAAAGTAAAATTACATATCTGTGGATAATATGGCGTACAGAGGAAAGTCGTCAAAAAACTAAGTGTAGTTCACAGACTTAAATTAAATATCTGTGGTGTAGTTACGGTGGTACACAGACTTAACAAATCTGTGTTACGGTAGTCAAAGTCACGCTTCAGTAAAGCCACAGACTAGGTAGAGTAAAGCGGTGGATATTTTACTGAATACTTCTATGCAGGGGCGTATTTACCCTAGGGCCAAAAGGGCCATGGCCCGGGGCGGCAGGCTGCGAGGGGCGGCGCAAGCAGAAGAAATTTACACACAACATAATATAATATATGTATATTGGATATATTTGGTGATTCCCTGCCTAAAGTACAAAAGACATTTAGTGTGTTTGCCGAATTGGCCAACACTACTCTCTAGCTTTTTGTTTTTCTTTGTTTTAATTATTTTGCATTAATATTACTTGTGGAGTTTTGGCGGGAATGCGAAAATGTGATGTTGTTGATTTTGTGTTGTGATGTTTACATTTTGTAAGTGTTAAAAGTGTTGTGTGATACAGGACAGTTATTTAGTATAAATTAGTAACACACTCATATTCTTTGTTAACTTTTATTGTTGTCAATACATAAGATACATAGCATTATAAACACTGCACAATAACTTTAAATAATCAGAACATTTGTAGAACTGTTCATTTGTTAATAATATGCTTCTTAAAACTTTGTAAAGTTCAATCCTATCTTCCTGTTTGTAGACCATATACACATATCTGTTCTTGTGTATCTGATAAATGTTTTAATAACTGTAAACAGGCAAAGCACTGTTATTGTTTGTGAAATTGCAATTTAGTTCAATTTACATTAATTATAATAATTGTTATGTTTTTGTTTAATAAGTCAAGATGACAGATTATCATAGAATAGATTTCTATTTGTCAACGTCATTATAATTTAAATGAGTAGATTTTAACTTGTCAACGTCATTATACTTTTTTTATTATCATATCATCTACTAGTGATTTATAATTGAAATAGTGATATGAATAATACTTGTAAAAAAGGAAGATGTGTACTTAGCATGTTAGGGTGGCAACACCCAGGATTTGATGAATAAATATTATCTATGGATCAACATGCATAAAGTATCCACCGCTTTACTGAAGCATTACTTCGACTTGACCGCGCTTAGACTAAACTTTAACGTGACTTTGACGACTTTCATGCATGAAAACTAGATATTTATTATATATTATTATTATTCATATAACTCGACACTGGCTAAATACGCTAATCGCGTGGAGCCAAACAAAAAAAAAAAATATTTCTTGTGAAAAAATATGTCATTTAGCAATGGTAAACGATTATAGATTAATAAGTTATATTGATTGCCATTGTAAAATGAAAAGTATTTTTTATACCTATATTTTATTTTTTTAAGGGTAGTATTTTTTATATAATTAGAATAATAACTGTTATTGGCCTTCTGCCGATTATTGTTCCATGTTCGAATATCGATATACTTTCTCGGTTATTGTTAACTTTTTTTATATACATTGTTAAGTTTTATTGCATGCTGTGTTTCCCTTTAATAGATGGTGCATTAAGCAAAATAATCTAAGGTTCGATTATATATTGTATGTTATAGTGTAATTGTCGATGGGAAGCCTAAATAAATAAATAAATATAGTAACAAATTTTCTGGGTATGAGAAGGAGGCATTTCTTTGAATAATTTTTAAGACAATAATTTACAGTTCATATCGCAAAACAATTAACTAGGTATTTAACTATGTTAAATACATATATCGCACCATATTCGGAAGACAATTTTGTCTTAACATCAAACCAAGTTAGAGTGTAAACTTCATGATAAATTTTGCTAGTTCCTTAATGTTTTGTCGGTTTAGCTGTTCCAATACATATAAACGAAGAAACCTGTTTGCGAAAGTCAAGCATCGAGAATGTGCCAGTTTTCCTGCGTCTTTGTTAGCCAAGTTTGCTACCGTACCAACAGAGCTTGCGGAGCACAAAATGCAGGTATTTTTAATCGGTTGCGAGGTAAAATACCTACACGGGGGATCGTGGTGGCATCGATCGAGATCAAAAGCGTTTCACAACTGTATGGATTGTAAAACTCTGGTACTGCATAGTTTGGATAAGTACACTGTGACGTAAAACGATTTTACATCATCACCGCACGCGCAACCTCACGCCACTAAAATTTTAATCCCGTTCAAAACTGAAGCATTTATTATCATACGAACACGTCACACCTGCCAAACACAACAAAAATGAAAAACAAGTTTCAAATACATAATTGGTTATCAAACCTATTAAAACGCAGCGTAGTTAAACGATCAAAATGGTTTGAGTCAAACCAAAATCTACCTGTATCAAACCGTTTGATCGTCTCGGGGGCCCTTAAGCCAAAACCACTATATACGTGGCGTAGGATGCTTGATGCTTCTGTGGATTAAAAGGTGCATTATGAATTATCATTGAAGCCTGAATTCTTTGTCAAGAAGTAGCCCTAACTTCTGTTCCTGCTTTCAAGTGATGTCCGATAACTTTCCTACTTCAATTTTCCATTTGCCATATAGAGTCCTTTTCCTTTCTTTTACACAAAGTTCTCAAACCACTTGCGAAAGTTATACTCACAAACTATTAAGGGATACTTGGTTATACTACTATACTTCAGAATATACTCACGATAGGCCGATTTGGGTTAAGGGTGCCATCTACAAGTTCCAAATTAATATTTTTTTATTTTTTTTAGTCTGTGAAATCCCGCGTCTGCCGAGCATACGCAATGCGCATGTCGTTGTCGCTCGTTCTCGACTCGAACGGAATACGGATTCGTCATTCATCGTTTCGTTCGCTTTGGCTGGCCGACATCGCGGAACGATAAATTTTCTTTCAATCTGCTAATTTTTGCCTACGAAATACTACATTTATAATAATACAAAATGCCCAACCAGGTGTTAACTATAGAACCACAAAATGAGCTCAAATTTAAAGGTAAGTGCCCCATCATTTTGTTGTGCTAGAGCTAGAACCGCATTGAAACTTGGGTAGCAGACGTCGTGAGCTAGCTGCTGACAAATGGAGTTTCTATTTCCAGATATCGGCGTTTTGTCAGGGTGCGGTTTTTTTACGTTTTCCTTATTTCTTGTTGTCGCAAACCATGTATTTTGATATCGCAGCTGTGATTGGCGACGAATACGTAACGTCTCCATGCAATATCTACTTACATGCGAGGCACCTGTACAGTGTATACTTCAGAAATGTAAATGAAATTATGCACTTCAATGTCCAATTATGTTGATGTAGTCCGAATGTAAATGCATTTCGAGGCATCACTAGGGACATGACAGCTGTGCTGAAGTTGATAAACTTAAAAAGACGCAAATCGGTACCTACGCCTACTCTTGCGACCTACAAGTAAGACAGTAGGTACCTCAACTGTGTATACAAATTAATTAAAATTCCCTTACTAGCCTACCCTATAGCTACCCTATTTATTGTTTATATGTCACCTTTAGAATTGGTGAATAGTTCATTAGAGTATTAATTTGTTACTGACACTAAATGTGTGTAGTAGGGTGTCACTTAAAAATCAAGTTCGTTTTTTTTTCACGCATACCCTCTAAAAACTTTCGTAATGACCCAAAATAGTCTAGAAAAAAATCAAGTTCGTTTTTTTTTCACGCATACCCTCTAAAAACTTTCGTAATGACCCAAAATAGTCTAGAAAAAAATATTAGCCCGTTTTAAAAACGGGAACCCGTGCCGACTTGCGATTTTAACTTTTTCATACAATTTGCTCTGGTACTGCACTGCGGCCTGTAACTATGTGTTATATTAATTGTCATTTTATACGTGATTTTTTTTCAGATTATTAGTACGCTGTATTTATTGCAAAGATGTCGGTTGAATTACACAGTGATAACCAAAATATTTTCAGTCTAAAGCCGGTAAATTTCCTTATATAGTCGGACTGCCTAACCATAAATGGCCAAATTGTGCAAAAATACCACCTAAGTATTCGACAAGTTTTCGCTGTCTTATTTTACAATTTTTTTGTTATGAATTTTTATCAATTTTGTAGGACCAACCAAATATTAGGGCAAAGCATGATTTTTGATAAACTTTGCGGCTTGGTCGGCACGGGTTGCAATCATGGTAGAAAAATAAAATTTCATATTTAAGTATGTTTTTGCATTTATAAAAGATATAGAGGGTATGCATTTCAAAATTCGAAAAAAAATTTTTTTTGGTCATATAAGGGACACCCTAGTGTGGAGTAATCTGATGTAGATTTGTCATGAGTACAACAATATTGTAATAGATTATAGTAACACTTGTAATTATTTTAATAATTTCTGGTGTAACATTTGAACCCAATTGTGTTGTTGTGAGACACTGTCATTGTAAGACATTCTGAAGTGCTTGGTATAAGGCAGTACAAAACTACCTATGCCTAAACTTAAACATTTTTGTAAAGTCACAAACCTTTTAACTCTGAATTATCTTCATTGCACTTAGCTATTTCTTGCAATATACCTTTGAAATAAATTTCATTGTTATATTATGTATTGTAAAATGTTAATTGAGCTCTTGCCACAACCAAGCAAGTAGTATTTTTAACTATGGTCACGTTTTCTATACATGTCTAAAAATGAAAATAAATTTGCCGAATACCATCCGATGACAATGTGATCCGATCACTCCCCAATGAAATAATTCTAATTTGAATTTCTGTCTGTCATTGGTTGGTGAGCTGTCAAGTTTATTTACAATATTGGACAACTAATAAACACAATACCATAGGTTGAAGCGTTTTATGTATAAGGCAGCCCATTCTTATTGTTATTAAGGGGTTATGAGGTCTGCACTGATGACCGGATTGGGGTGTTCTGTGCAATATAGGGTAGAGCGAAACAGCCTAAAATATTTTATTTTTCTTTACTTCTCTTGTCTTAGTTAATCAATTACCCGATAGGAAAGCTTCATTCATACTAAAACCAAAAATCTATGACTTTATTTTCATGTCACACACTGTTAGGTTAGTTTAGAAAAAACTAAAATTATTAGTTCTAAGTTGTATCTGCAAAATTGAAGTCATGTTGTAACTTTTTCTCATAAACATACTACTATTACTTTGTTCTTAGCTTTATCTCGCGTATAAACATATTATTTTGTATGTAGTGAAATATCATCAATTGGCGCTGCAAATATTTGCATACTGGGATTTTTCCTTCATAATAACTGCCAACAGAAAAGTTAACTTTATGTTAAAAAAGTTACCAAAATATTGTGATGTTATAAAATATATTTAGCCCTACACCAGGCCCTAATAGTTTTTCTAGCAGCATAGGAGAAAAGACTGACAAGTGCCTTGACTTGAAAGTAGAAGCATTTGAACCCATTCATATACCCCCCCATTGTACCTGCTTCGGCAGTACATAAACTAAAAAAAAATCCATTCATATAGAATTTCCGAATCTAAACACTCATTTGTTAAGCACTAATTAAAAGTACCTGTATCAGATGTGCTCCGCAATTCCTGCTAGTATGGTAACAAACTTGGCTAACAAAGACCCAGGAAAACTGGGACATTCTCTATGCTTGACCTTCGCAAACAGGTCTCTTCGTTTATATATATTGGAACAGCGGACAAAAGATTTGAAGGAACTAGCCGCTTTTATCATGAAAGTTCACACTCCAACTTGGTTTGATGTTAAGACAAAATCATCTTCCAAATATCATCTGGTACATGTATTTAACATGGTTAAAAGGTTTTTGTTTTGCGAGATGAACTGAAAAGTATTGTTTTAAAAATATTCAAAGAAATGCCCCTTCTTCACATACCCAGAAAATGTGTTACTATATATTATATTGTGTGGCTATATATTTCCTATGTTAAAAGATGAGATGAGGTTCACAAAATGGAACTACTGGCTGTTCAGATAATTTTAAAGGCAAGAAATCAGTGCAAAGGGAGTAATGTTCGCGAATTCCAACTTCCAGAACTTAAGGTTGATGTGCCAACAAGTTTATGATTTATTAGATTGAAAAAAAAAGAAGAGATAACTGAACTTCCAATAACAATGAGATACAACACAGAAATCTCAACAATCTCCTCAGGAGACAGTTTACTTGAAATTGAAAAGTATCCTTGCCACACTCAGGCAGTAGAGAGGTTAAATCTTGCAACAGAAGCTTCATCACCTATTTGCGGACCAGAAGCAAAATATGGTTTCATTCGTAGGAGGATAAAAGCTAGGCAAGACATACTCAACACGAAATTCAGTATTTTTGTCAATAATATGATGCTGGAACTTCCGAAATAGAACATTAAAACATATTTTTTGTGGTGATTTATAAGTATTGTTCATAGTTATTCACTACTTTAGTAATTTCAAGTACCTATTATCAGTGCGGTAAAAATATAGTCGTAAATAAACTACTGTTTGAAAATATTGTGCATATCCTTCTGCTGGCATCTTCTCTAGCCAACCAAACTCCTTTTAATGGACAGTCCTTTATAAAAATAGTATACTTTTCCTTTCTGTTAATTTGTAATGATCAACATACCATTTTTAGTAAACCCTAACATCTATGTAACCTAAATAATTATTACAAATTTCAATAGTGCTAAATACTACACAAATTTTGCAAACTATTGTACAAAATCATAAATAGTACCTAAAAAAAATGTGTTATACCTATTCATGCATTCATCCACCTACTACTAAACTGACCTAGCAATCCTAGCATAGTTCTTCATATTATGTTACCCACACCATGCTCTTATGTATCATGCTGATCCATTCCATGAATTTTATAAAGCAGAATAAATCGAGCCAAATTTGCAAGACATATTTTCTTAGGTTTTCTTAGCTTTTTTCTCAAACCATTATGAACCAAAGTTAAACTATGAACTTATAGTTTTAACTCGTGGTCCGAAGTTCATGTTCTAGCTTACACTTTGAATTATTTTAAAGATAATATTAAAATAGCTGCTGTCAAAGCTTGAACTGCTTATTGTTGATTTCACATTCGGCAAATTCTGACCTAAACCCCCTTTTCCTAAAATGCAAATTTAACGACCCATTTTTTTTAATTCTTTTTGATCTCATTTCAAACATACTTTTGAAAAAACAGGCATTTTGACCAATTATTTTTCTGTGATTCTGACACTATTTGCAAACTTGATTTCAGCTGCATATAGAATTAAATATTACTGGCTAAATAAAAAATAAAGAATTCTATTTGGTCCAAATCAGTAGATTACCCAACTTTTGAAAAGAAAAACCTCTACAGCTTTAGTCAGCACACAAGGGGCCCCTCTATCTGTAATTCCTTCAGACAAATTAAGCTGGTTGATTTTTGACCTTGTTGTTTTGACCTTTTGAGTATTTTTTAACATTACATTTGGCTCAAATAGTAGCATCAACCTTAAAGTGGAACCAAGCAGCACCTGCAGAGGCTTACATTATGAATCTAGCTGCCCTTGATCAAAGAGAGTAGGATACAAATAAGTTTAGTGCAAACAAGATCCTTGCTGTCTTGCTCTCACTGCAGATAATAGATAGTAAAAATTAGATCTTCATGACAGCGCTTTAACCGAGCGCGAGCGGTGATGAGCTTAAGTACTGCCACACATTCCGGTGGTGGCCACTAAACGCGCGCGTTGTTAAACTAAGAGATATTGGGCCATCAAACGTGGCCACTAGACGCAGCCACTAGACGCGGCCACAAGTCGCTAGTTGCGACCTCCAGTCGCAGCCACTGGTAGCCACAAAAAAGAAAGAACAAAAGTGGCGCTCGGGCGCATAATCCATTCTTACGCTCCCTTTATGTTCTCTCTTTCTACTTTGTGCGGGCGGGGAGGAACCGGAGTTTGTGGTCGAGTGTGCACGGGATGTGAGCCACAAACGCGGCCACCGCCTCAGCTTGTGGATCGGTCGCGGCCACTCGAACGCTCAGTTTGCGCCGATGCCATACAAAATGTATGAAAAATCTTGTCCGCAGCTTGTGGCGATCACCAGTGACTTTGTTCTGGCCACCACCGGGGACCAAATTTGCGGTAACACGAAGTCGAGTTGTCTTACTACGTATGGCCTGGTTTACACATGGCGAGCTACTGTTCGTGTATTATTTATAAATTGTATGCCAGTCCGTCGTACTGGTATGAAATATTCGTCCAACTACTCACCTGTTCAATCAATTCATTTGACTTGTTTATAAACGTGACGTGTCGTGATATTCTTCAACTTTCAACAATAACAAATTCAAATTATTTATTTTCCAAAAAAATGTGTCCAAGTGGTTGTTTACAATATGACATTGTTATGATTATGATACAACATCCATCCATCGATCTAGTTAAAAATAAAATACAAACAAAAATAAGTATTACAAAAAACATTAACGAATTAAATGACCTTTTGAAAAATGCAAACATGATGCAAATACATAACCGATTCAATTTAATTTTAAAATTTTAATTTATATTTCATTTTTCGGTTTTTCGGAGAAAGATTTCTGTCTGGCAGTCGGAACTCACGATACAATTAAACCTAAATAAAATTGAATTGTCTGTTTGTAATGTCAAAATAACAAACTTGTACTAAATGCATATGAACGTATACGCGGTACGTATTTATAACAGAAGAACAATATTTAAAAATTTGGTATGTGCGTCTGTTTGTTCTGGCTAATTTCCGAAACGGCTGGACTGATTTTGACGGGACTTTCACTGGCAGATTCCTGATGTTATAAGGAGTAAGTTAGACTACTTCTTCTGTGGGCACTGGGCACATTCGTGGGACACAGCTAGTTTTGGTATAAAACTAGTTAATGACCGATGCTTTTGTATAACTCAAAGTACTTAAACCTTTCCGAGTAACAAATTGGTTTCGTTCTAAGGTTTCAATAATTTAAATGGAAAAAGTAGGCCAGCTCGTTTCCGAGGTATAATGAACTCGTATGTATCGTAACCTCTTGAGTGCGACCGATGGGTGGACGGTTGCATGATATCATGATATGTCATCAGTGCAGTATAGGATCCGTGCCGCGCACTTGGGAATTATATTTCAATTGCCAAGGACTTTAAGGATTCAGTGGCGCTTCTTGAGAAATGCTTAATGCTTATGTTCAGCAATGAACTGATAAAGTCTGATGATGATGAAAAAGCATGCACTTTCGTTTTAGTGCGTAATCTTCGTTTAGCCGTGTGATAACCTTCTTAGGTTTTGAACCTAACTTACATTAACATACCTAAAACCAACAAACTCGTATTTCAATATCATATGATATAAGCGATTATTCAAAGTAATTCAATATCGAGGACGCCTTTATAATAATGTAATATGCATTGCATGCATTTTCGGCGGCCTCTCTATTAGGGTCCAAGCGCACTCTGTTGTTTTAGCTTCTTATACCTAATTGATATTAACTAGCTGCATACAAAATATATCAAAAATATTGTTCGCAGCTTGTGGTCCAGTTAGTGGCTGCGTTCGGTGACCCAATATGTAGCTGCACTATGTAACAGTTTTCATTTAATATCGGATACTGCTTTGTATACGCATTGAACATAGATTGCATCAGGCAATGACGCACAGTTCGTTCCTCCAATGCCTTTGTTTCCCGCCTACATACTATTTTTCTTTGCCGACCTAGTTACTGTTGTTTTCCCAGGTCTACAAAGCAACTTCATTTATTTTTTTGATATTGATTTTATAAGTTAACCGAAGTTTAAGTTGTAATCGTAAGTTCGAATTCTAAAATAAGCTTGGGCTCTCGGTGATGGAAAATACCATGATGCAACAGTAGCACGGTGGTTCGTTATTTTCTAGTGCTTGTCTAGCTATACCTACAGTTGAAAATCGGTCTCCAAGCAACTATTGGTGAGGTCCCACAGCACCACTTGAAAGCCAGTCCTATTCTATGCTTAGCGTATTCGTCATCTTCGACCATATAATTATATCAAGCAAAAACAAAAAACGATCAGTGGTTGTTTATGCCGTTCGAGGAAACGAAAGCGGTGATATCCTCCAAGTCCTACCTTAAGTAGTAGTTTCTTAGCCTATTACAATTAACTTGCCATGACGAAAGGAATATTCTTTCCAAGCTTATCCATAGATGAATAAAGTTACAACAGTTGCGCGTTCAACTGAAACATTTTAGTTCTATGAGCATATCTGCTCATGTTTACATCTGGTTTTATTCTAAAGGAAATAGTCATTATTATTCAAGGTTTTAGTGGATTTCGCAGGGATGTTCGAGCAGGGCTGCACCACATATTTGAAGCTGGCCAACCCATCCACGGATACAGTCCTGTTCAAGATCAAGACAACGGCGCCAAAGAAATACTGCGTGCGTCCAAATTCTGGCGTCCTCGAGCCGAATTCCAAGGTGGAAATCGCAAGTAAGTTTCATACAAACCTGCTAACGTTCCTTAATATCTTAATGTCTATCTATGGGGCCCTTCTGACACAATTTCTATAATACAAAAACCAGAAGTTCTTGCGTTGGTTTTATGGCATTGATACACGAGAATCTAGACTACTTTTTCATTCTAACTTTGTCATCGCTATCATTTTAAAGAAATGACAATAACAAAAGTACAATCGAAGGAATGTGTGTTCAGTAATATTGCAATTCATATAATATTTATTTATTCAAATATGTTCTGTGGATGTAAATGCTACAGCGCTTACGTTCAGAATTACTGATTGCATTTTAGGGCAATGTTTTCATTGAATTATTCTTAACTACACATGAAATACATATTTTCCCTGCTGTTGTTTTGTTATTAGTCGTTATTTGAAACTTGTAACGGGTCTATTTTTTTTCAGTTACGCCCCAGCTGGTCTACGTTGATCCGAACGAGAAACATAAACATAAGTTCATGGTACAAAGCGTCGTCGCGCCTGAGGGCAAGACCAATGTTGATCAAGTTGTGAGTATGCTCTTTATTAGGGTGGTATACCACTCATGCAACATCTTTGTCCAAATATTTCTTAGTATATTGCGTACTTTGAGAAAATGGAGGAACTTCAACTAGGTATTATCAATGTAATAATCTTTGATCTATTAATATCAGTGTTGGTAGGTGATTTACAGTTTACGGTTCAAGACATTTTATTTGATGAAATCCAATTTCTTTGATCAAATGTACATTGTAGTCTATATATTTATTATTTTATGTTCGTATTTTTGGACGAGTATATTTTATTATTTATCTGAAAAATAAAGGGCAAGTATTGTTTGAGGTTATTACTAAAGAAACATGAAATTAAAAACCAACTTATACTGACGCACATTAAAGCATACCATTTGTATTCTATAGATATTTTACTAGTGTTTTTTTTTTCAAAATATGTAAATTATTTCATCGTTCAAGTCACCTTAACCGAACGTTTAATTGTTTCAGTGGAAAGAGATCAGTCCCGAACAGCTAATGGACTACAAGTTGAAATGTGTCTTCGAGACACCGCGCGGAGCTAATCTCAATGTGAGTAGGTATATTAAATTGCGGATGATAGGACACAAACACGGACGATAAGCCAGCCGTAAACACTTGTGCATGTTTGCGTTTTGCTATCAAAATAACCATGGTTTTACAAACCCGAATGACGAGGTATCACGCGCGCAAGCGCGGCTTCAAGAAAAACCATATTTAGCCTATAAGAGTCCTACAATGAACGTAGGACCATTAGGGGGTGATATTAACCCAAACGTCGCCTCTATTATTATTAGTTTCGCATAGCTAATTCTGCTATTTTGATTCTCTTCATGATATTTGCAAAAGATTACTTATGGCCACCTTATCGATTGGTAAAATAATTGAGGCGTTTATTAGTAGCCCGGTACAGCTTAGGGAAGGCTTGCTCTTTGTATTTCCATAGCCACGGTGTCATTAATTTATGAAATTTGCACACGTGAGTCGCGTAGTCGGCTGAGGTACGACGTGTACTCACAATGCGGCAAAAAAATAATGCAAGAATGTGGCAAGCCCTTCTCTTTGCCTGCCACGAATGAGAGATGGTGCGATACCAGTAATAATATGCTAATTATCCTTTTGGTGCTTAAAAGTGCAATAAGAGCTTAATAAGCAGGTATCAGATCGAACAGTTGGTCAGAACATTCAGTTATTGTCGCTGACGTAACATACCGGTGGTCCCATTCAAATTTAATCGAAACTCTGAATGAATACATATATATTGCTACTTGAAATCCGTAGAAGTTTAAGTGGCACCAAATTTTAAATTATATCACATCAGCAGTGCAAGTCTATCTATCTTCGATAAATAAAATTGTCAGTTCGAATCGTTAAAAATTTAAATTAGAGATTAGTTCTTGATTTTTTCGAAAATGAAACGAAGCTGCATCTACTTTCTTCAATAGGTATGAAGTGAATATTCTCATCTCACAATTCGAAGACTGGTTTATGAAACGAAGACTATCTTAACTTAAATGTATAAATGGTTTTATCATCGTTCGAATCACGAAAATCACTTCGCGAAATTTGTTATTCTGTCAATGCAATAAAAATTGAACGTCATATTAATTGAACGTGTAGGAAATGCAATCGGTAACAGATTACAAGTAAAACTTGTCGTCGTAAAACAAGTTTTGAAGATTACTTTTCGTTCTCAGTTCAAGTTTCGAGCTCAGAGACAAAACATTCAAAAAATTCAAAATGCTTTATTGATATTGGCCCCAAGGGAGCACTTATGAAGATTAAAATAAATTACTCTAACAGCGGGTCTCTGTAACTCGCGTCGGCCCGAATCACAGACGAAAACTAATGTTGTCATTATCAGAACATAATAAATGACAAAGACATCAACAGACCCAATTCGTGCTCAAAGTCAACGAACCTTTCAATTTTTACATTACTCAGACCGGTAATAAAGTTTGGCGCGAATAATATGTACTGATATTTTAGTTTTGTTAAGGATTGAACATAGTTGACTGTTCTTTCCAGGATTCCGGTGACAATGCCGCCCAAAACGAAGTCACCAAGAAGCGAGTGGCGGTCGCCGAAGATGCTAAAACCGCTACAAAGGTAACCCCCCTGCCGCCTCTAGACGCTATGGATGTCTTACTTAGTTCAGTTCCGTGCTACGCGTCAACATCGCACGGAACTGTTAGTGCACGATTTGTATGTTTATGTTAGTTTTGTTGTGATCGTCTGCTTTTTCGAGTTTTGTTTGCCCATTCGCCATTGGACCGGTATGAAATAACAAATCGACAGACCGACTCGCGCGTCGTAACAAACTATCGCCACATTGTTCTCCATTAACACGGTGTCTCCAGGACGTGGGTGGCGACCACCGCTCGATACGGGAACGAGATCAGTCCATCTTGGCATGTATTTTGAATTACAGGAAGCCGTAGAAAATCTTATCCAGAACGAGGCAAAGCGGTGGAAGGACGATGAAGTCACGTCAACTTTAAAAACGAGCACGGTACTTCATTTATGTTCACATTTTTTTTGTCCACGAAGCAAATTTGGCTCGATAGTACTGGTCTTAACCGACTGCCGTGTTCGCAAATACCAAAGCCTTGCATCATTCTATCACCTTAAAACTTGTTTTCTTAGCATTAATTTATGCCTTTCAAAAAAAAAACGCGCGTAATTCTTTTAATAATATCTAAACCCAAACAATACAAAACTAGCTTGTACAAAATAAAGCCTTTGTTTGACTGAATTTATCGCGATAAATAAAAAAGCTAGACTTCGGTATATCCATATTTCCTTTATTGATAAATCCTACATCATTCCCATTTAACCCTACCATATACATCTAATCCATGGTTTAAGGTGTCGGGGAGCCTGTCACTGCATGTTTATGTATATGTATAATTTGCAACCACCTTTTTTGTTTTTCTATTTATATTAATACAATCCGTATTACTGTTTGTTATTTTTTTAACCTTTTATTTTATTTTATTAATATTCCAGACTTTGACTTTTCCCAAGTCCGAAAATGTGGAAAACGATCTGCAAAAGGCGTCGTTAGAAGTTACTCTCTTGAGAGAGGAAGAAAGCAAACTAAGACACGAAAATCTGCAATTAAAAGTGAGTTTGTAGATATAGGCTCATTTCTTCTCTAAACACGTCTACAGGGTTTTCTGCGGTCGCGCAATAAACAGCTATAAAGTAGTGCTGACACTATGGCTGTCACTTTATTTTGTTTTTCCTAGCGAATGCTATGCGTGTAGGGCTGCCAATATATCTGTGAAATTGTTGATATTTTTAAAAGTCATTTGAATTCATTGATTATGTTCTTTGGCAACATTTCACAGATAGCTCGCTATTGTTATATGTTTTTCCGCTCCTTGTGTATCCTTGTTTGAATTAATCGAGCAGGGAGGTTGTCAATGTTGCCATGTTACCACGCAGCACGATTGCTTGTCTCCTGTAAAATATGTACAGTTTTCTGCTCCTATGTTGTATTTATGTGTAGAAAGCCACACTGCACTATTTTATTACCTATTCCATCTAGCACCACCTGTAGTCTGTCATATTACACAAATCATTTTGAGCTCTCTGAACGTATAGGTCTGATTACAAAACCGCGCGCGGTACAGTTGATTGGTTAACTTTCGCATATGTTAAAAATACACATGTATGTGATATCGTAATACTAACTCACGGCGCGAGCGGGTGGTGCCATGTTCCCCCGACCCTCTTCTGCATCCCTCTGACATCTACAATATTCGTATACCGCGCAGGAACTGGCTCTTCTGAGGGCTCAAGAAGATTTGCTTTAACTAGTTACCTGTTACACCTTTGTATTTCAATAACGCTCACTTCAAAATGCTTGCTATACATGTACAACAATAATTGTTTAAATCATGCTTGACGCATCATACAATATTCAAAGCTGGCTAGTTATTCTACCTAAAGGATTACTAATATGACGGGGTTTTTGTAGTCAATGAAATTACTGGGCATATGAGACTGAATGCCCCGATGTTGCAGGGTAACGAGCGCAATGCAGTGCCGCGCAGGTCATTGTGTTTAAACTCCTGAGTGATATGCAATTGTTATGGGCTGGCGTTATACTTACCATCAGGCAAACGACTCGCTCGTCTCGTTATTCATTAGTATAAAAAAGAAAAGATCTTTACCCCCAGCAATAGGTACAAAATATAAGGAAGCTAATAGAAAACTGTGTGTGCACGCAATTGAAAACAGTCGGAACTGATTTCTAGCAATAACTTAGTCCAAATAAGCCTCTTTCTACACTCGAGATTGAGGAAGTCTGAAGTAGTGTAATCATCTGACTATCGTTCAATGGATTCTGTGCTTTATCGCTCGGTAGTCAAAGTAATCGAAACAGAAAAGAGCTTATCATTGAGATAGTAGTGATGTTCATTTAGAGAATTTCAAATTACAGACAAAAAGTACAGCTTGTTTTCCAACCCAAGGTCTTGATGGTCGACCTCGTTGTTTGTAAATTGATATGTACACATAGTGTTAAGAGTCGTGAGTGTGTGAGATGTTTAGAGCCGATATGACTCCATCATCATCGTACTGTACTTGAATCGTTACAAAACGACTGACTCACAGTTGAGTAATAACACATTCACTTGAGTTAAGACTCAGTCGTATCACAGTAGGTGCAATGGATCTACGTCATCAACACAGACTCCGAGCGATCGAAAGAGATGGCAACGCGAAGCTTGCTGTTGAGTGACTAAAATACTGTATCTATATTCACGGTGCACAGTGCGGTAAGAGACCCTATTTTTTACCATGCCCTTTTTATTGCAAAACCTGATAGTTTAAACTAAACAAAATGCAAGAGTAAAACTCCCAGGTATCAAAAGTATCTAGTTCCAGAAATATGATTTTTTGAAAATCGTCCAAATTTGATGCGAAAAATCGCATAAATAAATATATTACAAAATACGTGAAATAAATCAAAAAGTTGTTCAAATGAAATGTTTAGATAGTAGTAAAACCTACGTTTTAGAGCAATCAGCAAAGTCCTATGATCGTTTATTTCGATGTTATTACGAATTTAAACATTTTCTTTTTATTTTTTTTTCTCGAAAAGTCGGCCGTATTCGGGAAAGTTATTTACACAAGAAGATACCTTACCTACTCCTCTACGCCTCCACAAAATATCTCGTCGTAATTCCATGGACTAATCAAGTTATCAGCTAAAACGTGGTATATCCGGTTTACTCGGTTTCAGGGATGACACTTTTTGTTTTTTTATTATTTATTGACAAAAAGTGGATATTATTTCTAGTACATTGAGAATAATTTACTCGCACATTTCGTCAACTCACTGAGACTAATTTTCTGATTTTTATCTATCTATCTATAATAATTATATAAAAAAAATAAAAAGTCACTGACTATATATACATGACATCTCGGAAACTACATAATTGACCTATGAAACTGAAATTTATCAGGTAGGTAGTTTATAGGTAGGAGACGTCAGCTAAGAGCGGATTTTGCGACGGCTGAATTATGGTTGTCTATGGGACTATCGTAAGTTTATAATTATGAAAGTCTTAAACTGCTACCCGTGCGAAGCCGGATTGGGTCGCTAGTTCAGTGATATAGACTTCGATAAAGGGCTACAAGTGACTCACTCTCTGTTCAACCTACTTGTTCGTCGTCCTCAGAGGTATTCAGTGAAACACAATCCTACTCAGAGTTCGACGAATTGGGCGAGCAAACAGTAGTTTTCACTTCTGAAAATGACTGTTAAATTGTATGATTGACAAAGTTTTTAATCTTCTTTTGTAGCTATTACTGTTTGGTACTCATAAAAAAACATCATCAACATGACCTAAAAAGTCCGGATAATTGTTACAAAATTCGTGATAACCCTAGCACATATTTTTGAAACACTTTATCCTAGATAGTCCATGGAATTATGGCGAGATATTTTTTGGAGAGGTAGAAGAGTTAGTGAGGTATCTTCTTGTGTAAATAACTTTCCCGAATACGGCCGATTTTTCGAGAAAAAAAATAAAAAAGAAAATGTTTAAATTCGTAATAACACGGAAACAAGCGATCATAGGACTTTGCTGATTGCTCTAAAACGTAGGTTTTACTACTTTCTAAACATTTTATTTGAACAACTTTTTGATTTATTTCACGTATTTTGTGATATATTTATTTTTGCGATTTTCCGGATCAAATATTGTCGATTTTCAAAAAATCATATTTCTGGAACTAGATACTTTTGATACCTGGGAGTTTTACTCTTGCATTTTGTTTAGTTTAAACTATCAGGTTTTGGAATAAAAAGAGCATGGTAAAAAATAGGGTCCCTTACCGCACTGTGCGGTGGCCAAGAACCTTTCCTCGTATTGGTTATCTGTAGTGGACTTAGCATCAGTTCCCTTAGCGTTCAGCTAGCAGTTTTTGCTCGATTTATTTAGTCACAACCTATAGTATAGTATAGTTCACAACCTAGTATAGGTTACCGTTTGATCATTATCTTTGCTTACCTGATTTTAAATGACGATGTTTGCTAAGGTGGTGAACACGCAGCACTTACAACAGAACTGGGTCTGAAGCTTTGCACACCTATAGGAGCTTAGCGGCAGTAGTTTCATTTGAGATTAGTTATTTTGTTAGTCGGAGGACTAACTCTTCTGCGAGTGTCCGTCTGGGTTGTTACCACCGCTTTGCTCGTGAAGTCTGCCGCCAAGCAGTAGTGTGCAAGCATGACTGTGTTCCGGTTTGATGAGCAGAGTATCCAGTGAAATTACTGGGCGTATGAGACTTAATACCTAATGTCTCAGGGTAACGAGCGCACTGCAGTGCCGCGCAGGCCTTTGTGTTTCAAAGTTCTGGGTGGCACTGCAATTGTTATGGGCCGGCGTTATGCTTACCATCAGGCAAACGACCAGCTCGTCTCGTTACCAAATAACATTAAAAAAAATAATTTTGGTGCTGCACTAAAATAAGCCCTATTACCACGCTATGGTTGCTTCCTGATGTTTTCCTTCAGCACATAGATTAGATTGGTCGAACTCGCTACCACTGTATCACCGTCGCTTCAAATATTATCTTCCTAATATATTTGTATTCTTAAATTTGCTCTAAGACTTAAGACAGCAGCATAGTTTACCGCGTGGTAGGACTAACTCTCCTGCGAGTGTCCATCTGGGTGGGTACCGTCGGTTTGCTCGTGAAGTCTGCCGTCAAGCAGTTATGTGCAAGCATTACTATATTCCGGTTTGAAGAGCAAAGTAGTCAGTGAAATTACTGGGCTTATCAGACTTAATATATAATGTCTCAGAGTAACGAGCGCAATGCAGTGCCGCGCAGTCCTTTGTGTTTCAAAGTTCTGTGTGATACTGCAATTGTTATGAGCTGGCGTTATTCTTACCATCACGCAAACGACCCGCTCCGCTCATCCAGTAAAAATACACAATATTATAGAGTTACAAGAGGACGATGGTATAACTCCTTACTAATTTGACTACGAAACTTATCACGGTAGTAAAATCTAGTTTAATCATAAAAGCTATGGGCGATCGTTAATATAATTGTGTGGGCAATGTAATTAATTGTTTTTTAACGCAATACACTTATTTTCCGAAAGCGAAATGTTGAATAGTTATAACGTTAACTTACGGGGCAAAATTGCTGTGCTAACAAAAAATGTTAGTGGGAGGACTAACTCTTCTGCGAGTGTCCGTCTGGGTTGTTACCACCGCTTTGCTCGTGAAGTCTGCCGCCAAGCAGTAGTGTGCAAGCATGACTGTGTTCCGGTTTGATGAGCAGAGTATCCAGTGAAATTACTGGGCGTATGAGACTTAATACCTAATGTCTCAGGGTAACGAGCGCACTGCAGTGCCGCGCAGGCCTTTGTGTTTCAAAGTTCTGGGTGGCACTGTAAATGTTATGGGCCGGCGTTATGCTTACCATCAGGCAAACGACCAGCTCGTCTCGTTACCAAATAACATAAAAAAAATAGATAAAAGTAATGGAATGGGTTCAAATCCTAGCCATATTTTTTTTCGAAAGGTAAATATTGGTTTTAGTTTAAAATGTACGTATCTACTAAAAGAGGCTGTATTATAATAGAAATGAAGGCAGGATGATATGTTAGAGCTACAACCACCATCTACGAAGTTTTCTAGATGCATACGATATTTCAACGTATGATATTAATTATGCGCTAATGTCAATATAAGATGATGCTACATGGACTGTTGCCAACGGTTTTTATACCAGTGTTTGTGCAGAAATACATTAACATTTCTACACATTAAATTAGAACACTTTATTATAAGCGCAGTATACACTCCGCAATAGTGGGCTTGGCTTTGGCTTTTGTAGAGTTCTCATGTTATCGGAATGTGTGCAGGAGGACTCGTATTTCATGAAGTGAAAAGAAATCTGATACCTTGTATTGGTTGACACAGTGCATGATGGTAGCGCTCTTTGAGATTCGACACGTAGCAACATAACACGAAGTATTATTATTATTGAAAATAAAATCAAGTATATAATAAAAACAAACAATTTTCGATAATTTTACCGACATACAAACTGTTGCCTTACCGGCTAACAATCACGTGGTCGTTTTCGATTCCAAACCGATTAAAACCAGCCGTCACTTGTCTTCGTGTGGAAGGAGCTGTCTAGAGTTTTCGCTTCTTTTCGTTTTGTAAGTACTTGTTACCTTAATAACGTTCGTTCTAAAATGATAACCAGCGAAAATTCTAGACTATTCCTTCCAGCCGAAGACCTAGCGACCGCTGGTCTTAATCGGGTTTGAGTCGAAAACGAACACGAGATTGTTTGCCGGCAAGGCCACTGATCTGCACGCTAGCGAAACCGTAAAAAACTTAGGGATACTGCTAATCAAAAACCATTAACACTACGGCCCTGTGGCCCTGGGGCCTGGGCGATATATTCATATTTTTATTACTACAGATAAAAAATATCTTGTTTAATTTTATAATGCGAGTTGCCTATACATCTGTAATGCGTGTGCGAGTTATGACAACGCGTGCGAGTCTATATTAGAACGCGCGAACGTATGCCCGGCTCCCTGTCGGCATGGCGGCTCACGCTAGGGCATGCAAAATGGGACCATTTTGAAGAATCGAAAATTACGATTCTGATTCTTAAATCGGTTCTCACAGGACCAAAAAGAATCGGGTTTTCCCAGTTATTTTGGAATCGGTTAAAACCGGTTGCATGCTAGCTCACGCACAATGATGGATTGATTGCAGGAGGAGTTGCTTCGCCTGCGTCAGGCGGCGGGTGACGGTCGCGGACAGCGCCCGCACTCTTACGGACCCGAGAAGAACGCTCAGGTAGTCATGATGCCGTGGATAGCCACCGCCGTCGCAATGGCCGTCATCGGCATTATAATCGGCAAGTTCTTCATGTGAACTTTCTGCGCCCCCCGCGCGACCCTCGCCTCGCTGACACCGCTGTTACTCCACTCCCGATGACCCTCGCACGAGGCAGCTTCCACATACCCGCATAGGTCGACAATCCAAAAGCAACTCAGCACAAACACTAGTTCGGTCAGAAAGAGTAGAAATTGAATGGAACTAAAAGTTATCAATATTTTTTTTTATTTATTTCTTGACCTTGATACATAGTCCTCAAGTCGCATTCAATACAAAATATTACTCGGTGTTACCAAGTTTCAGTGATTTTGAAGAGGTTGCATAGAAAGTAGCGCCCCCATACTTTTTCTACTTTTTATGGTTGAACTTTAGACGCGCGGGTGCGAAATGACTCTGAATGTATTCGCCCAGACATGTCTTTGGCGGATTGTAATCACAGCGATGCCCGTATGTATCGTCGAATGGGCCCCTTAGAATTTCGATCGATCGCATTGTTATATGAAACCTGATCAAAGCGCAGAGCGAAGATTTGAGAGAAAATGTCGTTAGTGTTTGTGTGACAAGATTTAGTAATATTCACCGTAGGCATTTCAATATGATTTATAAAAAAATACAGTTAATTATAATGACCGTATTTCGTTATAATTTTTTTAGAACTTAAAACAACATGGGCACTATATACGATCGGTACCTTATTGTAGAGTCTAACTAACGTTACAGGGATGATCGTTACGATTTCGTGCTCTTTCTCTGTACCTATTTCATTTGATTCTTGACATTACAGCTGTCTAGATTGTCGACTTATAGCCAAACTACGCTTCTGTTGTAATGCGTCTATGTTAAATTGTACATTATAAACAACTGGGTCGGTAGTGTTGTAAGTTTATTAATTTTACTGTCTAATAACTACCTATATTTCATTAGTAAACGCTTTTAACTTCCGTAAGAGTTAAATTTAAAATAGCATTAACCAACTTGTCCGCGATTTGCATATTACATTAGCTACCCGTGTTACATTTCCTTGAGATTAGTAAAATGGTATTTATGATAATGTTGTACTAAGTGTGTACCTACCGTTCGTTGGTCGAATTCTACTTTTTTTTGTTGTTATTTGTAATTTGTATTAGGCACTCAGATGAAGGCATTTGCTATCTATATAAATATCTAAGTATGTTACATGCTATTGTAAGATGTAAATATATAACTCGTGGATCCCCATGACATTATATTCGTCACAGTACTGTAATTTTATTGTCAAAATTTATTTTTGCTAACCCTTATGCTCGAGCCACACTAACATTTAACGTCAATGCCCATTATCAGGACAAAAAATGCGTTACATTATCTCGAAAATAAGGCGAAAACTGAGTGGCCACACTTGCAAGCTTCAAAGAACAAGACTGTCATCCGAGCTATCTATCGCCTAACGTCAAATGCCTATGTGAATGCATGCGTTGACATATTAAAGTGATAAGTTACAGCTACACTTACGTTCGATGTCCAATAGCGCGTTAATCAATTGGCTGTAGGTGTGGCCCGAGCATTATGTGAAGAGGTGCAATATTGTCTACTTATATATATTATATTAATTTTATCATAATTATGTTTTTATAAATTTATTTGACTCATAATCATACAAGTACAATAGGCAAATAATGTTATAAGTTTGATTGAATTGAGACACGATTTTGCACCGAACATTAAACGCTGTCCGGTGGCGTAACTCGTATTGCAGTGCCCGTAAACCTGAAGCAAGATACAGGTGAAGAGTTGATTAGACTATTCTATAATAAGTATGCCATTCCGAGAACATTTTTCAAGTAATTATTTTGGACCGTATTTTCACAATTGCTACGTTTGTCTTTGCTGGTAATTTAATATGCTTAATCTATGTTAAGAACGTGCGTTAGAATCGTTTTGATTTCATCGGTGTTTTGGAGCCCGTGCGCTTGAATAAACGCTAGTTTAAATTTGTTTTGCAAAATAATCCGTGTTGTTTTTAAAATAATACACGAATTTTCCCAATAAAAGACAAATCTTTGCCAGTTTAAAGCCAGAGTAAAAGAGAACTTATATAGCCATATTACCTATATAGGTCAAATAATAAAGGGTCTTTAATGGGGAAGCCCGGTATGAGATCGCTATATGTTTGGGTTATTATATTTTATACTACAGAGTTAATAAACTTTTTTAGAATCAGGGCACTTCAACACCTAGCTACGCCACTGATTGTACAACTGATTTACATTTAAAACTAGGGTGTGTCATGTTTTTGTGTCAGTCATATTAATACATGTAGGAGAGTTTTTGGTAACAGTGTCGTTTGTGAGTCCAAAGCTATCGTCTTGATTACCGTAATTATCGTATTGAATAGATACCTAGTAAAATATGTAGAATGCGATTTGCAGTATTTAATTGTATGCATTGTATAAAGTCACGAATTGGTCCGATGCCTAAATCCTGTGCTGTAAACGAGAAATTCTACGAAAGTGGCTTTTAACAGTTTAGAATAATACCACTAATAGAGTTGGGCATCTAGTAACGAAGATCTCGGTCATCGGGAAAAATATCTGAGCTTGATCGCCTAGATTAAAACCTCAAAACAACTTTGTTTGAAATATTGTTTGTTGTTTACATCGGCTTTCTGAATGCAGTCTGTGAAATGCTAAGAACAATATCACATGGTTTATGTATGAGTAAATGGTATTTTTTATGTTTCACAAATAATATTTTTTGCAACAATTTTTAACTTATTTATTTTTATGATCTAAATTGACTGCCTAATTACAATAATAGGCGGTTGTACTGCGATTTTACACCGCTAGGTGCGCCACTACTGCTAACATGTCATGCCAATGAAAAAGAGATGACCTATATTTATGACAAATACAGACTAAATAAATAATTCAATCCGTTCATCATAAGTTGTCGCCGTCCGCGTAATTCTATTTATGCACATCCCCATAGGCTGAGACAACTGAGTTAGCATTTCCAGGCGGTACACATGCAAAAATTAATCTACTCATAAATGATGCCTATATCACTATGTAGGCATCATTTTAAACTTAAACCGTGTTACCACAAGACACTTAGACGCCTGTTTAGCTAGACATTGTTTAAAACTAAACGTCTAAAATTATTAGAAATGTCACAACAGAATGGAGTTAGACTACGGTTAGACACTACTTAAATCATGCGCCGTAATAAATAATGGCTGTTACACGCGCAAACCCTAAGAAGAATTGACAACTTATAATGAATGGACACATACTAGCTGTCATAAGACCTCCTATTGGGAAACATTTAGATTTTAATAATACTCTTTGATTTCGACACACGGGCGAAGCCGGAAGCATTTCAAATTGTAGATCGCAGCTTCACTTGAAACGAATGTGTCATTATTTCTGATTGATCATAATAATTATGTATGGCATGCCTTCAATTGTCTTATTATTAGTAGTAATAAATAGTTTTTCATATACAAGGCGAATTAGTTGTAATTCAAATATTTATAAATATATTTACATATTATATGATCAATGAAAAAATCCGGCTTGCCATTTTATGCTATTCAGTAACATTTCAATGTAATCATAGAAGAAACAAATCATGAAGCTGTGTGTAGATTTGTGTGTAGAAATCCAAAAGTAACATATACCTTTACTTACCTTATACAGGGTGATTTTGAATTGGTATGTTATCCCGGAAGGGGGTGATTAGGACTATGGTTGTCCACAAGTAGTGAGAACTGGTGATTTTGAATTGGTATGTTATCCCGGAAGGGGGTGATTAGGACTATGGTTGTCCACAAGTAGTGAGAACTATCGTTAGATATACCGTCATTCCAAATTTCTATACAAAAAACACACTTCAAACGTGAAGTGCACGGCATTTTCTGGAGTTGTTTTTAAGTTCTTTTAATCAACATTATCATTTAACAAAGTTCAAGTGAATCAGCTGGATCAAGGGCTGCCCGGAAATTCTGTAGCAGAATTTTGACGTAAACTTTAAATGCCATGAAAAATTCCGAATTTCAAAAACTCGTAAAACAATAATTGTTGACCTCCAGGAGAGATCCAGGCTTCCGTTTGCAATAACATACCAATTCAACAGGCTGTATTACCAAGTATAGTTATGTATCGTTCCTTCACTGATAACTTCGCTTTAGTGTGCATCTCCCAAAAATAAGTTACGTTTTTGTTTTCTATTTGTAATGTAATAAATAATTATTAAAATAAACCAGTCCAAATAGTTTCAATCTGACCACATTACAGTCAATCTCTTATCATGTCCACTCCGCACTTCAAAAACAACGAATAATAGTTTTTTGTGTGTAATAAATAAGTGATCAGAGTTACATCAGTTTATAGTTTCGATTGAAGAATTAGTTTTAACAGATAAGACGTTAGTTTAAACAGATAAGAGCTTAAGTTGCAATACAACGTTGGTCACATTTAGTCATACATGTATATGATTTTGCTACGAAAAACACACGCGGTATATTTTGGCTTCAACTGATGTTTTGGGGTCGGTTGCGAAGACTGTTATTACCGTTGGTCACAGTTTATCCTTTCAGATACTGACTACCCTGTCCCTAACCTACCATTGCAACATTAATCTTAAGCGAATGTGAGGCATTTTTGTAAAATCGGACATTTTTATAAAAAAAAATATGCATAGAGGGAGTGACAAATCAGCATGTGAGGTGTATCATACTCGCCTCTAACATTAGGATTTCGACGGCGGTCAGTCGGGCTTTAGCTGAGCTTTAGATTTCAAACGGATAATACTTGTCTCCGCAAACTTATCAAGTCTTGCGGGCTCTGAATTGATAATTTGTCACAATTTATTAATGGTGATTTTATTAAGATTAGAAGCTCAGCTAGTGTCGTAATAAAGGTGCGAAATGCGGTTATATAAATGAAAAATAAATTTGTAATTGAACCGTGGGTCTGTTTTATATCAACCACGATTATTGTTATTCAGTAATACTAGGCGTCAGCATTTCATGTTTCATAGCACATTTAATCGTAGTTTTGTGTCAGTATATTAGAGAATGTCACTATGGTTTTATGAATTTCTTATTGGTGTTTGGTTTTAATGATAATTTTGAACAGAAGATTTGTTTTTTATTTGTTATTACTTGTGACGCGATCAAAACACTAAATACGTATTGGGAGTGAGAACAGCGTGAACTTTCTTACTACATTTTGTTAGTATTTACAGCGTCAAGTCTGCCACTGCGTTGGGTTTGCTGTCCGATAAATGGCCGAAAATATTACAGCTATTGATTTGATCTATACTTAATTCTCAATAGGCCTTTTATCGTTACAGGCTGTGACCTGATGAAAGAGTATAAACGTATTATTAAGCGAATTATAAAGAACACTTATTGAGACACTTTCCAAACTTTTTGAATATGCTAAGATTTATTTTTGTGATAAATTGCCATTGAGAATATTCAAAACATGGCTAGCTTATACTCAGAATTCTGATGACTTGAGAAAATGATTCGATTCGAAATGATGAGATGATGATTTCGGCGTCAGTCTCTGTAGATTTTTAACATTAAAGAGTTCATTAGGGCTAGATACTCGTGATGTGTAACTTAAATTTTCGGCGACGAGGTTGTAATTGTTGATTCTGTTGTGCTCCTACAATTTTTACTTTTTTGTTACTTCGTATTCTGGAAATACTTGATTTCGATTTATGTTCAAATTATGGTTCAAAGTGTGGTATGGTAGTCTTTAAAATTGTATTGATGTAGTATTATTCAGAATTCTAAGGCCTCGTCCAGAGTGCATCGCAACTGCGCTGTGAAATCGCCGTATGCGTCCATAGTGAAGTGATTGAGGCGGGTTGCGCGACGAGCGATAGCTCCGAGCGTTAAGGTGACAAGACACGACATGCTCATTAGAAATAATGCTTATGAGCATGCTTAAAACTATTACGCTCTGAGGCTGTTAACATTTACTAGCAATAGTTCGATACTAGCATGCTCATAAGCCGACCTGTTAGACTCGAAGCACGCCCCCTTTCACCCTCAAATTTTCGAAAAAAGTATAAGGTTTCGACCCACATTCTTGTTGCGGCCACAATGGTCGTAGCCAGTGTGCGTTAATTTACGTCACCTCAAAATACATTTACGCCACCAGTGCAACTATTATTTTTAGCGTTTAACCACTATCTTTAAATAACTATGTGGTCGAAGGTTTTGAGACGCCACCTGAGCCTAGAATAAGGACTGATGTCAAGAGCGACTCTCAAAACACCGATAGGTCGCAGATTTTCAACTCCAGGATGGCAGGTAGGTACGCTAACATCACTTTTTTGTGACCTCACTACCACTGTCTCATCATCCGCAATGCATCAAAAAACCAGATAAGCGCTTGCTAGAGAAATAGCGGAAACGCTGTATGCCGTACCACCTGTTACTCCATTATTCAGTAATCTCTTTCACTAACACGTCGATTCCTTAAATACCGCTGAAAACCGGATAAAACTACCTATACGTGATCCGAGACATTGATATTTTTATTGTAAAGGTCATAAATCTATTTGTCTAATGCTAAAAATATCTTTTTATTCAGGTTGAAGTTTTTTTATTCAAATGAGCACGTTAACTAAATGATTTTAACAAGTCTACTTTAATTTTTAGTCATAACAGACGCCGGCTCCTAGGAATACGAAGTCAAAAAAGATAAAATTGAGTAAATAAAAAACCACAATCATTGAAATATAAGTTAAAAACGAGAAGTACTTTGTGGTGACAACAGATTCAGCTCCATTGAAATAAAACTGTGTGTGCATCAATACATTTCTTAACTAACAATAGAAACAATTTAAATTCAAAATTCCTTAATGTATTGTTGTTATATATACTATTATGCTATATTGTATCGTTTTCTGAAATAAAAGACTTAATTTATGATGTGTCTCGTATTATTTAATTGGACTGGTACAAGCAATGCCGTTATGTTTTAACAAGTACAGGCTGTAACCCGCCAATATCAGATAATTATGTACTATTCATTATTTTTTAGAAGATTTTAGTTTTTATTTGTTAAAAAACAACATGCGCCCCAAAAAGTTTAGTCGATCATAAAATATATTGCATATTGGTAACAGGTCTTGATGAACAGGAATGGGACCAAAAAACTAGGTATACCTCGTGGTCCCAAATATTATTACATAAAACATATAGATATGGGCAACGTCCGGCCCGCTCCTGCTTTTGATCCGGCCCGCGGAAAACCGCGGGACATTTTATGATTGCGCGCGAAAAAAGCGCCAATTCACACCATCTGTGTAATGATAATTTATTGTGAATTAAGTCTAAAAAATCATCCCATTTGAGTTTTCTTGGCGTGCGATGCCCGCCGATGCGTAAATAGTTACACGAAAATAACTTAATAATTTATTAAGTTTAAGTTTGTAACTGATAAGAGAAGCGCTTTCTTTCTTTGACTTTTGCACACATACCTACCTGAATGTGTCTGAGTGAGTACTATGATCGCCTCAACTCTCGTTGCGCGACCATAAAGGGCACCTTAGACGCTCAAGAAAACGTACGTTTGGTTGTCAGAATAACAACGCTTTTGCGTCAAGCGCGGATGTGATACTCGAAATGGGCGCTTGACGCAAAAGCGTTGTTATTTTGACAAGCAAACGTACGTTTGCTTGAGCGTCTAAGGTGCCCCTAACAGCTAAGCGCGATTTTGGCACCCGGGGCGGACCGCCCCTGCCGTCCTTCCGTTACGCTGCCACTTCGCTGGGCGATCCAAATGCACACGCTTAATCGAGTTGGAGTTGAAAACGAACACGAGATTGTTAGCAGGTAAGGCCAGGTGCTTGGTAAAATGGAACGAGCAACTGAGATAGCCTAGTCACTTACCATCAAGTGAGATAGTGATTAAACGCAAGTCTATAATATAAAAAAACTCTGTACATAAGTTTAAGAGTATTCGCCATCTTCGAATTCAGGCGAGATAGTCGTCAGACGCTTAAGCTATTATAAAATAAAAATATTAGGGCAGGAAGTGGAACTAAAACAAAGTATTAAATGCGATAATATATTCTTTATTTAAATGTAATACCTTAAAATACAAGAGCAAAACTTAATATCTCCATCAACACTAAGTACTAACTCCATACACTTCACATTGTTTTATACTAAACACTAAAGAGTTCAAAATCAATTGATACAAGTATTCAAAATTGATTTATAGTCTCCTTTTTACATTTAACAATAATAAATAAATTATTCTAAAGTAATTAAAATCTATTTATTACATTTATAAGAACTAAAATGAAAATTTCACCTTCCTCAAGCTGAGACACACCTACGAAGCGAACACTAACTTCATTATCATGTAAAAAAAAGTCTGTTAATCTTATTAGTATTAAGTACTATTTATAACAGTTCTATAAAACTGGTTTTGGTGAAAGTGGCAGCTCAAAAAAGTTAAAGTATAGTGAGATTAATAAAATAAATTAGTATTAATTATAAGCAACAATAGTTGCTCATATTCGACAGATTTGTAATACATTTAAATTGAAAGATATATTTAATAATCTGAGTACATAAAAAACGACATTCAAACAAACATTTAAAAATATAAACTTGTAACAATAAAAATGTATGAAAATTGAGTTACTTCTTATTAACTGAATTGCACTTTGTAATGACTAAACTTACTACGCTGCCCAGGTGTGTCTTGAGCATGGTATTTCTCATAACTTAACAATTTCATATTCAATGTTATTCAAACATGGCCTTTACAGAACTGTACAAAACATATTTTATTGGCTGATGCAGACCGAAATTACAACAAACCAACATGAATACTTGGCATCGCTGAGATCATATCGAAACTTAACCTAACTTTAAATTTATTATAATATACGTTGTTAAAAACTACTACGGCTGGACAGAGACGTGAGTAGACGTGGCGCATTGCTTGGCAGAAACCTAAAGGAATTGCAGGAGCAGCTGTCGATTGCGACTGCGAATTTTAACATAGGATGGGAGATAATTTAACTAACATTCGCTCTTACAACAAGCGGATTCAACAAAAATTATGCATCTACGCCACGATACGCGATTTTAAATCCTGCGGAAACGTAATGGAAATAGAATCTTATCTTACTTAATTAACTACTAAGGAAAGAAAGATTGAGCTGAATACAGAACATAATAATAAAAAGAAGATGGATGCCGTAACCTAGTCGCTTTTTATTTCAAAAGTGATAGTTAGCATTAATTTACATTATATCGTTATATATTAATAGTATAAAAGCAGAATACATGGATAATCAGTTATAATAAAATATGTTATAGTTCTTATGAATTCTTTACAATTAATTATTAATTAGTATAAATATATTAATTTCTGTTACGTTAAACTACATAATTATAAACATACTGGTAGGTCGAAGTGCTAGGTAAACTTCTAAATAAAATCATTGTTTTATCTACAAATACACAATTAAATAAATTAAGACGGTGAGTAATATTTATCTCACAGTTTGCTGACGATGTATAATGAAAAAATAAAAACAAATTATTATATTAATAATTTAGAACACAAAAATATTTTAGAAAATGTAAATTCAGCTAGAATTGTGTACATGAGTGTAAAATTATTGTTAATTACTCATATTGAGAAGAGTTACATTGGTGCAAATCACTTAGACCATTTACATGAAGCCGCTGGCCCTGTTCCTAAAGTCATTGCAATTACAGCGTGTATTTTTGCTCTCATATGTCAATACTGTACAGGCTTTTGACCAAAGCATGAGACCAAGTCGTTACATTAGACCCTCGTATAGAACAAAACTCACGCTTTTTGAGCCGTTTTCAGCATAGTTTAAAGTTAATCCGTTGGAATTGAAATGACTGATGGAATATGGAAAAAAGGTCTCGGTGGAGTCACAGTGAGACTTTTTATATGTGACTGGTTGGGAACTCAGCTTCTGAAGATGTAAAATGCGTATTTAAACTCAAATAATTCTAATGTTTTTAGAGACAATAGAAGGGTATACATCGCACATCAAACATTTTTATAGCGAAAGTTTCGAAACCAGTATAACCGAATTCGAACAGTTTTAGATTGTGTGTCGGTCTATTTGTATCACCCGCGCCTTTACACAAAATCTACCTGACGAATTTGAATGGGACTTATTAATACAGATGCTAATTTAGATCACAATTAAAACTCAATTAATTGTGAATGAAGAACAAACCATTTAACATGTCTTTTATATGTAAGTATTGCTTTTGGTTTCATGTAAATCGTTCATAAGTACACTTAGTTTGTAAAATTCTCACTCTCATGAAATACAAACATAATATTCTTTTCAACACACTTGCTCGTAAAGTGGGTTATTATTACATCGCTTTCGGCTCATATTCCAAGATATTAAACACGCGTGCTTTTTAATTTATATTACCGCAATCATGATTTATGATATGTCCCGATTAAGTTTGTACCTCACTGCAAGTTACATGTATGATGGCGAAGCAATTTACCGCGCAATACAGTTTTTTTTTGTTAATACCACATATTTACTACCAACTTTTTTTCTACTTTTGCTCTTTTTTCAGGCTAAGTCATGAAACCATACCGCCTAGTCTTAACAACAAGGACTTTTATTAAGGCGGCTAAAAAAGTAAATAATTTTTTTTAAAATAATACATTTTCCTTAATTATGATAAATAAACAATTTATTTTATTAAAATATTTACAATAGGTTATGTTATAAACCCGAAAATATTCGGTTTATTATATTTTTAATATTGGCTGTTTCACGCCTTAGCTTGCGCGCGCGCTCCTTTTTTCGTAACAGTAATAAAAATACAAAGTACTCTCTCTGTTTTTTGAATGAAATCTGTTTATTTCCTCGCAAGTGTGTTGAATAACGTCGTATGATACGCGTGTGCTATGTTAGTCAGTACACACTTATATCATAATGTACTATTATAACACTATAAAATGGTACTAATGCATACAGTTTCATTTGGGATATTTATAACTAAAAAAATTATTTTGAATCCATTATAACAATTCATTTTTTTATTATATGTATATTCTTCTATATTGCATAGTTTGGTAGTAATAAAAATAAGTCGTAAATAAAGTTAATGTCAAGACAAGCTTTCAATAAATAGTAAAAAGTATATCAGAAAAATATTACATCATGCATATACTATAAGACTAGCGTTAAATTTCTAACTACCAATGAAATATCTGTCATAACTAAAAATAAAATAGGCACAAATACACAAAGCTCTAAAATATCGGTGTCCGTTCAATCGTAAAACTCTAAAAATAAAATAAAAACTACAAAATGGCAACCGATTTATATATAAAATCATAATATACATTTTTTTATTGCTATTGCCAGAACCAGCCAGCGTAAGTACATCTTTATCTAACGAATAAAAACTTATAAATAAACAAGCGGTCAGTCCGCGCTACCTTAATTAGAGGGAAAGCCCTCACTACTGGCTGTTATAATATAAAATTAAACAATTGTACATGTAGTTTAGGATAAATTATTACAAAGGTTTAAAATAAGAATATGCTGTAAGGAGAAGGATAGTGCCCGCAACCATTGATGATAGACTTTTTGAAGCTTTTCAGAAGTGTAACGCTGCCTGTCTTAGAGGCCAGCGAGCAGTGGGAAGTGGAGCTATTTTAAAATAGAATCTCTTTCTCAAATGAATGGTGAGATTTCGTACAAGTTTACTAATCGAATTTTCCTAGCTCTACACGTCTCCGCTTCATAGAGCAGGGTCTTTAAGAATACACAGGAATGGCTGCACATGGGCATAACCTGTACAACAGTAGTTAAGGTAACGCGATAAATCCCCCTTTTATTAAAGCTTAATTGAATAGACCTTGAGGTTGACCATAATGCTAAAAATACTTAAACTTAAAAACTATAAAATCAAGAACTATAAATACATTTAAAATGGGAATTGCACCACTTAACTAGAGGAATGGACCACAGCAACAAAACTAAAAGCACCTAAGTTCACTACCAGTGCTAAAGGATCTATCACGAATTATACTTAGGCCAAACGCAAACCAGCCGAGCATTAGGGCCTATTCGCACATTTCAGTGAAGTCAGTGTTCCAGCACAGCACACCTTTAATGATACACTATTGTTTCATACATTATTTTATCACTGATAAGACGTGTGGATGCGTTCATAGAGAATGTATGAAACAATAATTATCAACGTGACGGTATTGTGCTGGAACTGTGCCGTTCACTGGAATGTCTGAAACGGCCTTTATTAAGTGGCAGAATATGGCGCGTCGCTATGTCGCTCGCGCATCTTAACATTTTTGAAGATAAACAATTACTTAATATAATTATGAAAAATCGCATTCGCTGAAGTTGCTGGCAATAACATTGCAAAGATACGGCAAAATTATCATTTTAATCCGACCAAGTTTTCATACATGAAAATGGGCAAAACATAAAATAGCATTTTTAGTCTTGAAAACTCGAAAACATCAAAATTAAATTTTTGTTTGAGCTTTCTAATGTTATTATCAGCAACTTCACCAATTGCGATTTTTCATAATTATATTAAGTGATTGTTTATCTTCAAAAATGTTGAGATGCGCGAGCGACATAGCGGCGCGCCATATTCTGCCCCCTAAGGCCGGCGACACTACAACTAACATCTTTAAATTATACTCTGTGTGGTGGTATCACGCTGTGAGTCCGCACAGAGTATAATGTTTTGCGTAGCCTTGCCACGATTACCAGGTTTTTTTAAGTCTTAATGTGTTGCTACAACTAATAAAAATTTAGATTTACAAGACAGTCATACAATATTATTTCTTATACGAGCTAAAGACACGGGAGACAAAAGTGTAAAACGTATTTTAACGGCTTTTAGAAGCGTTACAGACCGATCAAATGTCGATCAAAGCTCAGGGTGTCCATTGGTGAATGTGACATAATATGTATTTATACTAGGCTAGGTTTGGTATTGGTTTGGTGTCCGCTATCAAGCATTTTCAATTACACACCGAACAACTGATAAGTTATTATATTCGAACTATATAAGCAAAGTCAAGTCTCTGTTCGTACATACAACTCTAAAAACAAGCATGGATTCGAACCTGGACAAGAGTGCTGCTCAATGTTTAGCCTATTCACTTCATTCATCTATATCAATATTTGTTGTTTTGTCTCCGAACATGGGCTCGTCTTTAAGGAACGTACCGGAACGTTCCATCACGGGAATTTCGCCGGGGAGTGGGGACCGCGGCGCACCGTGCATACATTTGGACTGCTTCTCTTGTTTTGCAGCGTATTTGTTGTTAGACGTCTCTTTTACTATTTTCGGAACCATTTTAGCCTGGCTGGATTTGGTGGCGTTCATCAGAGATCCGGATGATTTCCGTTCGTTGGTCTTGTTGCGCGGCTGAGAGATTGGCGACAGGGTGCTGTTAAGCGTCTTCTCTGTCGGTAACTTTCGCTGAGAGTCTTTAGTGCTCGCACTTACCGCATTACAAGATTTAGCGCTCTGGTTCAGGTACACGGGAATTTTCGTCGTTTTTCCCTTGTTGTTCATGGAGGCGGTGACTGGATGGCACTTTGATGGTTGGATGGTGACTGCTGTGGATAAGAAACATCATCCATATTAAAAATCTATAACCCAATTCAAATACAGTAACCACATAGGCGCCAGGAGAGTGCAAGTTAAATGACTATAGGTATTTGAAATGTCTGAAACTAACAATGTCTGTCTTTTACCGCTTCACAGCTAAACTAACCACAAGTTATCTAACATCAACCAAATACCAACATCTTTTCTGATGAAGATTTTACATACACATTATCAGCCTCTTACGCTCATACTGCTGGGATACCGGCCTTCTCTCAAAGTGAGAGGTATGGGCGGGTCCAGTGCGGCTTGGTGGATGTCACATGTCCTCGAATTTTGTGGTTCTTGAACATGAGGGTTTCCTCACGATGTTTTCCTTCACCGTTTTAGTGCGAGTGTATAATCCGAACATAACTTGATATAAGTGATTGGTGCGGGCCGAGTCGAGATTCAAACTATGATGCGTCGGATGGAAAGTCGCACAAGTTCCCGCTCGGCCACACTCGCTCATATATCACTCAAGATTTTACATACCCGTCTTAAATTGAACCTTTTCACATAGTAAAGATAGCAACAAGTATTCTATGAATGTCGAAGATATCAATAAATAAAAGAGCTCAAAAAATAGATATAGCAATAAAATAAATACTAACATTCGACGGATCCTTTGGTAGTGTGGCGGGCCTTGGTGTAGGTGGCGTATTTGTTGCTGCCCTGGGACTCCGTGAGCGAGTCAGTGGAAGGGTCAGCGGTGCGCGGGCGTGACGCGGCGCGGCTGTCCTGCGAGCCACGGCCCACGCGGGCGGCCCGGGCCTGCACCGGGCTTGAGTTGCGCGACGACTCGCTAGACGAAACCATCTTCGGCTGCGGCTTCTTCAGCGGCATCTTCCGCTCCTTAACCGGCCGCGGCTCCAAGTAACGCGGCTTCGTGTTCTCGAACACCGCACGCGGCGGCGCTTTGCAATTGAGCCGCTCCTGCGACTGGTTCGTCTTAATCAAGTTGTATTTCGCACGCTCCTGCTGCGCCTTCGTCGTTCGTACGCTCGGCGGCACGGTCTTGTTCAACTTGGGCGCGCGCGCTTCTCGCGTCGGCAACGAGTCTATCGAACGGACCTGCGGCTGCGGTTTGGGCGCGTACGGGACGAAGCAAGCGCGCACGCGGTCGATGTCGAGACTGCGAGACGCGGCCGGGTTTTGAAGCTTGGGCGGCGCGCGGCCGCTGTGAGCGCTGCGAGTCTTGCGCGGCGGCAGCGGCGAGCAGCTGGCGGGCATGGCGTGCGCGCCGAACATAATGCAACCGAGCTCGCGCAATCGCTTGCGCAAGTCCGCAGGCAGATCCTTAAAAGCCTGGGTGCCGACAACGCGCGGCGCAGCGCGCACGAGAGCGCCTTCGCACTGCAGCCGCCAGCCGCTCGCGCCGCAACACAGCAGACTGCCGTGCTCCGCTGGCTTGGGTTGGCCGCCGTTGGAGATGAGCTCCGGCTTCGAGTACAGACTCGCGCGGATCTCCTTTACGAGCGCGGAGAGGAAGGCGTAGGCGCGGCAGGCCTCGTCGGGCGGCGCCCACTCGATGGCGGCGGCGAGGCAGTCGTCGAGCGCCTGCGCGGCGGGCGGCGGCGCGTCCGGCGGCAGCGCGCTCATAGCTCGCAGGACGCTGCTGAGCCGCGGCGCCGCAAAGTGCGCGGCCGCGTTCACGAGCCGCCGACACATGCGCGCCACCGTCTCAGCCCAACGACTGCTCTGCAGCGATGCCACTGTCCGAAATAACACGACAGTTAGCGTCGAACTATTCGACCAAATAAACAATTAGGGGCGACACTGTAAAGAAAACTATGATACGTCTGTAATCCGCGCGTTAGATGAAATTGTGTGCTAACACCAGTTTTCGTTGTCTTTGCAATAACGCTTTTATAATTCTTCTAATTTTAGTTTTGAAAACTTAATTGGATCAAAGTGAAATTTTTGTTAAACTTTTTTAATGTTATTGTCAGCAAATTCAACGAATGCGATTTTTCATAGTCATATTAAGTGATTGTTTATCTTTAAAAAATTTTAAGATGCGCGAGCGAGAAATAGGCGCGGAGTATCTTGCCCTTAAGTGATATAACAAAAATAAAATAACAAAAAAATTCGTAAACTCACCGGTGATTCCACACCCATACACCGTTTCCACGATGTTATCTGTGGTCAGGTTCACAATATGCTCCTGGTAGCACTTGTCGAGCAGCTCAGAAGGCAGCGTAGCAAATGCCTTGGTCGGCCACACTTTATGGAAGTGCTTCGTGATCCATCGCAGACATTTACGGTACAAATCATCGAGCCCGTACACCGACGACAGTGGAAAACATTCCAGGACGCCCGCGGTACACACCTGACACGGCTAAAAATATAATTAAAAACTATCAAACTATACCAACTAGTTTCCTATTTAAACTGATCGCTATCACATTGTACTCTTATAGACCTGCTGCCTTATCAGCTAACAATCTCGTGTTCGTTTTCAATACCAGACCGATTAAAACCAGCGGTCACTAGTCTTCGTGTGGAAGGAATAGTCGAGAATTTTCGCTGGTTTATAAAGAAATAAGCTCTTACAAAACGAAAATAAACGAAAACAACTCCTTCCACACGAAGACTAGTGACCGCTGGTTTTAATCGGTCTGGCATTGAAAACGAACACGAGATTGTTAGCTGATAAGGCAGCAGAATTCAAATAGAAAATCCGATTCATGAAAAATTTTCCTTAACCTTAAAAATTTACCTTGTGGAAATGGTGGCAGTATTTAGCCTTGAGGGTAAACATGATTGCCTCCTTGAGCCCTTCTAAGCCGAGCATATCTGCTAGGGTGGCCAGCTCCACGATGCTGATTGAGTCCGGGATCATAGACACACCCGAGTATATGTGGCACAGCGCAAAGTGCACCACGCTGAACGAAAACCTGCAACAAAGTGTTATTATTAAAATCCGTGTTTCTATACGCGTCTAACGAGAATCGAGTGTCTACGAGAATTCTCGCTATTTATCCCGCTTGGTGGCGCTATTGTAGATGTAGGTAGACCTGTCACTTGGTGACGATTTTTAGATCTACTGAGATTATATTGCCAATGGGAATAATTCTCGCCATTTATACTCGTGCCTGTTGGTGGCGCTGCTGTGATAACATTGTGAATTAGATTTTTTTGAAGGAATCACTGATGAAATTCGACGTAGATTTTAGATCTTATACGCTTAATGTAATGTATGAATAAAAAGTTTGACAGTTACAACATAAATAATTTCATGGAGTAATAATAGTTGTGGCGTGAAACGTTTTACAGTACTGCGTCAAATTTATATCTATTGTCTCACGGTGACCGCGCCTAAATTGGTAACTCTAATCATAACATCGATATGATACACAATTCTGTTTATAAAAATACTAAAACAATAATTTTTATAGGGCCTATTTAAAAATTATAATCAAGCATTGTTTTTACCAACTTTGATGTGTTTCGATCATAAGGCATTGTGCGTGACTATGACCAACATATTTTTTATTTATTTTACATCTGGGTACTCTATTCTCAGCTATGTTATTTAATATAATTATTCAGAGACTAAGGCCGGGTCAGGGGCGTGGTCTCTTGATCGGAAGTCGCTGCAATTTGTGGTGTCGGACACATTTGTCTATCACCGTTGACGCATGCCAACTGCGACGAACCAAACACCATTCTAGACGATTTTCATATATACGACTAGCAGCTGCCCGCGGTTTCACCCACGCGGAGTTATTGAAATTCATGGTTTTTAGTTTCTTGCGCGGAACCCTAATTATTTTTCTAAAATAAAAGTAGCCTAAGTTACTCCTTATAACATCAGCTATTTGCCAGTGAATGTCACGTCAAAATCGGCTCAGCCATTTTAGAGATTACCCGGAACAAACAGACAGACAGACAGACAAAAAATTTAAAAATGGTTGTTCTGTTATAGGTACCGTATATACTTTCATATGCATTTGGTAAAAATCTGTTATTTTGACATTACAAACAGACACTTCAATTTTATTTATTTGTATAGATTACGTGTCCGACACCGCATATACCGCAGCATTATGCGTTCCGATCAAGAGACCATGGCTTTATGGAGTTATTATAAAAAGTTAAAATTATAAAACTTGCCTACAGCCCGTGGTCTCACACACATTTATTAAACGTGTTATAATTTGAGTTTAGTAGGTATTATGGTCTCTTATGATTTCCAAATTATTAGATTAAATTAAACTACTTACGGAGGTAGCGCGATCACATTCCCAGCACTTTCTACCCAACCTCCACTCAGAATCCCAGCAAAATATTGACATCTGAAAATAGAGTAGATACATGAGAAAAATAATGTTGGTCATAGATATAAAATAAAACATAATTTTTCATAATTTCAGTAATTACTTTACCATACAGCTGAATCAGTAATTTTGCACAATGTTGTTCAAAATCAGGATATATAATTTTATTTTAGGAGCAAAGCAGAGGTAGAACCATCCGAACCACAAGTCCTGGCAGAAGACCAATCTATTGAACAGATGAAAGGTATCCTTTCATCCATCATCAGATCTGTCGTAGATACATTTTACTGTTATAGCTATGAATATGCATAAAACTTGAACTCTATACGGAAAGTAATTAAGGTAATGCTCCCAAATTTTGTCACAGACAACTTAGCACTACTATTACGTTATAACAAAATCAGATCCTTTACCTTGAAGATAAAATACACTTATGTGCTTTAATGCGTCGGCCTGATACTTCCACAATGACGTCAGGCGCAATCTCTTCCAAAAACATACGAAGCAAGTCTTGACCGAGCCGAGACTGGCAGTTACTTATCAAACTTGAGGTCTGGTCAGTCTCTTCCGTAGTACTGTTTTCTGAAACACGAAAATTAAATAAGTGAAACAAAATCTTACCACCAATAAAATTTTTCTCTACGTAAGATTGAAGACCCGCCAAAGCTAGCTTACAAGGAAAGCTAATTTTTTAAAACTATTTGACATCGACAGTTAACCAGCTTATAATCCATTAGGAAAATTTAAGCTTTGATGTCCCTTCAATTAACTTTTTATTGTTTGCACTTACCCACTACAGATCGACAGTAACTGCTTTGAACACTGCTCATTTCCGACATATCAGAAGCATGTTCGTCAATATCACCAGGACTAGAGGAAACTCCCAATCTTAAAGGAGATTTCGTCCTACTTGAAAGAGATCCCGGCATGCTTCTGCTAAAGTCGTTTTTCAAGTGGGGGAACAGTCTATTTAAGCTTAGTGCATTTTCAGAATGAAAAGAGCTGATTATTTCGCTGGACCTTAAATTAACCGTTTGACTTGATTCTCTCCAATCGTTATCGGGTATTGATCTTGTCATTCTTTCGTGACATTCCTTTTTCAGAGAAAAAATTAACGGTTCTGCCTTTGGCCCCGGCTTATCTAAATCAGAGAGCTTGACGAATAGGTCGTTATTTTGTTCCTCTTCGATTGTTTTTTTAACCAGTTCGTTCTCTTTATTAAAACTACTTGAAACTTCACTTCCATCCTCCGTGTGGCTATCAGGGTTACTTATTATTTCCGAAATGCTTATGCTGGGATCGTTACATAATGATTCCAACTTTTCAAACAAGGTGCTGCCGTCATCTCTATTGTTAGCTACACCAGTTACGCAAAGCAAGCTGCTAGTTTTTGGTGTCTTCGAACCTTTGGAACTGCATTTAGTCTCTGTTTTATTACTTTTCTTCGTATTTAAAGATGACGACAGCCTGGCAGGCATTTCCTTTACCAATGTGGACTTGTCTCCTAAGTCTATAAACATAGAGAATATATTTTTCTTTTCATTAGTGTCATTGCCCTCGTGTTTTTGTTCCTGCGCCATTGCATCAGGTAAAGTTGATAAGTCTATATAAAATTTATGAGTCGATTTTTCACTGCTATCCGAATCTACAGAACTTCGACTCTTACAAGTTTCAACGCTGCTCGTAGATTTTGACGCCGGTCTTAAAATTACGCAAGTCTTATCAGCACCCTTGTTATTCGGTTGGATGCTGCATTCACTAACGTCTGACTTAGGAATATTCGACATATCAACTACCCAAAAGGACGCATTTGAAGCAATTTTAACTGATTTTTCAGGCTTTTCTTCTGGTTCAGGTACGTAAGCACCAGACACAATTGGTGTATTTTCTATTTTCTGTCTCATTAAGGGACTACCTGATAGACCACTACCAAGTTGTGGTAAATGGTCCTCTACTGACACCCCACCGGATAAAATTGGCGAATCATTGTTTTTTAACATTTTATTGTAATTTAATGTTCGATGTGGTGTTATTTGAGTTACGTCTTCATAACTATTCAGGTGGTTATGCGAGCGTCTGACGACGGTTGCGTCGCTTTCGCTTTCTTCCGATTCGTACATTTTGAAGTCAGGACCTCCGCCTGGAACGGAAATTATAGAATTGTTTGGCGTAGACGACGCATTATTTTGTAACGCCAAAGCTTCACCAGGGTTCTTAATCGCGATATTTGAATCCTGTGTTGTATTAATATTTTTTTGTTCAGTTAACGGTACCGTTTCAAATGTGTTTCCGCACAGAGAATCCTCGGTGATGGGTGTCATTTCAAATATTGTTGGTGAAAGATCTTTTTGGATCGAATCCGTATCTTGTTTATCTGCTTGTTCCAGAGAGTCATCGTTGTCATTACTCCCTGACCAATCATTTGGACTCTGATCTCTTTTAAAAACACAAGCTACAGGGCGACTCGACTCAGCTAAGTTATTATCAGATTTCATGGTAGCTGTAACTTCATTTGTTTCGGGGTGAACAGTTATGGCCTCATCACCTTCATCTGCTAAACTAGCAGCATCAATAAAACATGAAGTCGATTTAAAGGGTGATTTTTGCACTAAACTTGGACAAAGTTCATCGTGTGATTGGTGTTGAATATTTACAGTTCCATGTGGCTTGCCGTAGTTTCCCACTTCAAGTGCATTTTGTCGCTCTTTGTGGATAAACTTTTCACAAAGGTCTTTTTCCGGAAGCTTAGGAGGGAACACTGATTCCCATGAGCCAGTCTCAGATGATAATGAAGATGACTCTAATATTACAATTTCTTCGTTTTGTCTTTGTTTTTCTTCTTTTGTAGACGTGCCACTCATTTCTGTCAGTGTAGGTTTATTAGATTTTCTGTCCATTAAATCTTTTCCTGTAGATGTGCCACCTGTGGACGAATGTTGAGAGGTGCTACGTGTTAGTAATAGGGAATTGTGACAAATAGCATCGTCATTGATCATATCATGAAAGGTGCTCTCAGTTAAAGAAACGTCTGTTAAAGTAACATCTTTGTGGCTATTAAGGCTTTCTAGCATGCCGTTGGTTTCCAGTCCGGAATCTGATATTGTAATTATGTTTTCCATTTTACTGACGTTTTCCCCCACATTTAATTGAGATAAACCGCTAGAAGACACAGCTCCGGGTGAACCTGCGTACGCAGCAGATAAATAATCTGACGAAGAACTGGGTTCGTCAGTGATGAGGCTGTCAGGCGAATAAGGCGGCTCCGCAACTTTTTCAATAGACGTTTCAGGTAAGTTCGAATTTCTATATGGAATAGCAACACTCTTGTCTGTTTCTGATTGCTTAATACTTTTACGTGTTTGACTAGTAGAGTTATTTACTTTCTTCCCGTCCAAATTATTGACCGTCTTTATAAAGCCAATACTTTTCAAATCAGCATCACTCGAAATATCACAACTATTGGAATGTTTATTTATTTTAGGTATATGACTAGAATTAAGAAATAATGAAGTAGGCTTAACACATTGTTGATTTTGTTTACCATTTAGATCATTAACTTGCGATTTATTTATACATTGAAATGCGTTTGAAAGTGCGTCTTGTTCTATAAGTTCTTTATCTAATATATTGCCGTCAATAGGCACTAATGCGTAGTATTCTTTAGTCAACTCTGTGCTTGGACTAGAGCTTAGCGTTTTGTGAAAGCTCTTATTCGGGCTTACACAGCTTGGAGTAGAATACACATCAAGTTCGTCCTTCTCTTCAGATTTATTTTTAGGCGTGTTTTTAACAGCGACAGTTTTTACTAAATTAAGATTTTCATTTAAATAATTAATGATTTCTTTTTCTTGATGTTGAATGTTACATTCAGTGTACGCGTCACTGTAATGAAACAAAAAATAATTTATTAAGATAACTATGATTTAGTAAAATACTAGGGTAGGCCAAAAAGTTCGCAGAGTGAAAGGACTAGAGGTGGACCGGAAATACTTTTTATCTGGTACTAATTATTATCGACTAATTAAGTCATTGACTAGAAAAAGCTCTGAAATAACAAGTTAAACGAAATGTTCGGAAAAAAAGTTTCGTGTTCTCCACATTTTTATAAGCAAAAGCTCTCCAGTGTTCTCATAAGTTTTTGAATCTCTGTAACGAGAACAGAAGTAAAATTATGAACCGGATTGTGACGAGAGATGAAACGTAGATTCATCTTGTGAACCAGAGCCAAAGCAGGAGAATAGGTACAAAAAAAGGCCCCAGCACCCATTATAAAGTTTAAGATGACACAATCAGCAGGGAAGTTTATGGCTACAGTTTTTAGAGCTCAAGAAGAACCTTTCCTACTAAATACAATAAATATGTAAAAGCGTATCTCGGAGTTTACTATAAAAAGATAGAAGTGCACTCGGACTATGCTATCGAACTACAATGTACCGGTTTATAGGAGAGCGTTAGCTGCCTTATATTATTGTGGCTTCAAACATTAAATCACATTCCCTACAGTCTTCGAGGCGTCTTCTGTTTTCATGAGTTTCAAGGAAAACCTTACCTACAATGAAAAAGTAAAGTGGCCCGTTTCGGACTATTTTGAGAGCCTTGAAACAAAATTGAAAGAATAACAAACCATTTGAAAAACCTGAAATGTTTACTAGTGTTTACAGAGAAAAGGAAGATTATTATTATTTTAATGTAATTACTCCTTCCTTACTATTCCACGAACTTTTTGCTCCCTCGCGACTTCTGTTGATTAGTATTGTTAAACCATACCTTATGAACGAGTATATTTCATCGAATGTGTTACGTCCAATGTTCACATGCAAGATTGCTTCAAGTTTATGATAAAATTTATGGGTACGTGCTTTTAAAATGCAAGAGTGAGTTAATATTTTTAATTTCCCACAAACCACTTCAAGGTCAGAGTAAATAGATTCATCAAATATTCTGCAATAACAAGACAACATAATGTTATGATACACAAATACATATGAATACTTAGAAGCACAGAAGGGCGGATGTTTGAGATAGGCTTATGTTGTGAATGTTGTCATGGTAAACTATATTTTTATTTTTTTCCTTTATTTCGGGTATCGAACACATTGATTTTGCTTTGATCCATTTACATAACTATTTTGCATAACTAGCTATGAAAGAAGTTTTTTCTTCGCTGTTAAACAAATTGAGACTTTGAATAATTGCACTAAGCTCCTTTAAAAGTCACCTACTCGACCTTACCATTCAATGATTTCCAGAAAATACGGTAAATACGGAATTACGGATACGAACGAACACACTTTTACATAGCTTGTCTTCAGAAATCTTCTTTTCCTCTTTTACAAAACGGGGATATTCAGGGAGAGCTTTGTCAAAATATGTATTCATTTATTTCAGGCAGTGTAAAAACGCTATCTGAAGTGAAGGTATAACTTGCAGTTATCTTGCAGTCACCTTACGCACATCAACAAACCTCGGGATATTGTACATAAATTTAATTTTCAGAAACAATATTTAAATAGTTATTTTTTAGCATTATTACATAAAATGAACCTTATTTTGATGCGGGCACGAGATGGTTTTTATTTCAATATGCGTCGTGACGTATATTAAAAAAACAGCCGGAAGTAGTAATTCGGTGTTTTACCCGACTTTAAAAAAAAGTGTACCTAATGTTTTAGGGTTCATGTATGTGTGTATGTGAGTTTCTTTATTCCACCATAACTTTTAATGCTTGAATAGATTTGGATGTATGGGGTATGGTTATAATTCTTACATCATGCCGAGTGTCGCTGTCTAGATTACTCTATTTTTTATTATGGAGCAGCTAAAATTAAAGTTTAAATTTTCTTAGGGTTCCGTATCAATCACGATCAAACCTCTTATAATATCACTTTATTGTCCGCTTGTCCTTAAAGTAGTTAAGTACCGATTTTGAGCTACAAATCTCAGAAGCTGTATGTTAAAAATAATATCGTATTTTAATTTTTAACACATACCGTTGAACTTCGACGCCGCATAATCCAACTTTTGCATGAGAATACAATGTTGGCAAGGGACTAGGAAAAACAGCATGTTGTGATTGGTTTACCGAATTTGACATACACAGTGATAATGCATAACCTTGGCCTTGTGATGTGTCCGGTTAAGCGGAATCTATGGGTTTAATGGTCTGTGTATATTAAAAACATTAAAGTCCACAGCCAAATAGTGCTGATTAAAATACAATTTTCTAGCTAGCTAAACCAAACAAAGAGATACTACCTAACAGCTTATCATTATATACATTATATTAAACTAGCGACTCGCCCCGTCTTCGCGCGGGTCTTTATGTATGATTTTCATATAAACAGGAGGCCTTAATGCGGCCTTGTCGCAAAATTCAGTTACAAGTCAAAGTCAAGTAGTTTTCGAGATTTCGTGTTTGGCTTTTTCCTTTCGCTTTTATGTACTTGGGAAGCAATAAGTATATAAATTACATCACAGTTCACAATACCGATAATCCTAATCAAACGGCTTCATTTTTCATTCTTTTTCTAACAATTTGATCGCTTACTGCAGTAATCCGATCGAAGCCCTCGTATCACTCGCATGGCCGTGATGGATTTTAAAACTTTGGCCGTGACATTGGTGTCAATTCTATCATTTCATACCTTAACTAATTTTAGTTTCGCTCTCTCTCTTTCCAATGCATAACATGAGAAAGAGATGGTATATATTTTAGACCTGTCAAATTAATCCACTTGCTTGTGTCTAGTGTAAATTTAATGGCAATGAATTCAGTGGCATCTAATTTATCAAGATCGAAAGGTATTTGACAGCTCTAAAACAAAATTTAGATCTGTCAGACATCTTCCGTTTCTTTCTCATGTTATGCATTGGAAAGAGAGGGAGCGAAACTAAAATTAGTTTAGGTATGTAATGATAGAATACACACCATTGAGTGGTATCTTGGAGATGTTTAGAGGAAAGTGTGGTAACACCACTTCTACCAGAATTAAGCTCTAAGACATCTCGCGTATCACGATAACAGAAGTGTATTGTTTTGCTACTTTATCTATTCTATGGCTAGTATGTTTCTTTGGTAAGTTACAAAGTTTGGTAAGTTAAAGTAAACGTTTTTATTAAATTTATTTTTAATTCGTTATGAGGCCTAATGGCCTCATATTAACGAATAATATTAATATATTAAATTCATATAGGCATGTTGTTGCAAATATATCAACCAAATGGAAGATGTCTTTTAGGGAAGTATTTGTGATATTCCATGAATTATCTGTGTTATGTAGACACGAACCCGGATATATCCAAGTTACCAAAGAACTTACGTACTGATAAACATATAATTATTTTTATTTAGGTTTCTCGAAAACTGCTCTAATTCGAAATAATTCTGGGCCGGTTTTTTAGGGATCCAGAAGTTGTTCTGAACATCGTCGTGAAACCTATGAAAAACGAGGGAAGGCAAATAGTTCTACTTCAACCCCATGTAGTAGTTACTTAAACGTCATATTTAGAAGTCAAATGTAACCACAACAGTATAAGTAGTATTTGAAGTTGAAGTTAATCCTTTCTGACAATTGTCCCATTGGTTTAATCAAAATAATGAAAATCACAACAACAACCACAAAAGCACAGAAAAGGTTATTAGAGGAATCAATCAAATCATATAAAATTCAGGATAGCTGGATAGTATATAAAGCTAACTATGAAATATGTAAGAGTGAGATGATGTTAAAAAGCAAGCTGAAATGAAGATAACAATATACACGAGCGCTCCAATCCACAACATTCCACACCAACGTTACAAAAACCACCCGTGTGTGGGGTATATCATATAGATTACGTGGAGTGATAGGAATACTGGAAATCGAGACGTTCCAACTCATCGTATTTGGCCGATACATCGATCCAAATCACGCTCAGTTGGCAGTACTCGAGATGCAAAATGACCAAAAATGTAATAGGGGCGGGCCCGGAATGGAATGACCGTCCAATCCACGACGCGCGTAGCTATGGATTTGGAACGACCGTGAGTGGTGGCCATAGCTCGCAGCTTTACCAAATCCTAGCTGCTTTACAATATAGTTAATTGACATCTGTTCATTTACACGTTTTGTTATTTTTAATATGGTTTCATAGATTTTAGCCTTACGGCCTATTATCATAGCTCTTAGAAAAGTGTTTATATTTAATTTAGAAAAATAATAATATAATAAGTTACCTGGCTATATCTTCCTCCAGCTGCTGCTGAAGGTGCAGCTCCAATTGCGACACCTCATCTGAAGCCGATGAACCAGAGGATTCGCCTGCCGTCAACGGCTTAACCCAGGATCTCGCGCCCGGCATTAAGCATCTCATAAACCTGCCCACCAACAAAAAGATTAAACTTTTAGCCTTTCCAACTGTAACTGAACTTTCCTTTGAAAATGTTCTAACTTGTATTGTTAAACCCAAGATTGATCTAGGACTTCTAGGACACAATGCAATCCTAGGAAAGGATAGAGAAAAGGAATTGTAAGCCTAGCTTTTTATAGCTAGTCTCTCTAATCTGCTATTCCCCCAGAAAACATGTCTTTTATATTGGCTAAAACATGATCTCGTTCTCTTTTTTGGCATTATATTTAAACAAAATAGTACAAGTAAAAAATTAATTTAAGGACCTAGATTTGCCCATAGTGTACTACAGTCTACAATAAACGAATGAGGACCAAGAACAGAAAGGTTTAACCATAAAATGTGATTAGGAATGCATATCAGGTCCCTATTGTTTGGCTGTATAAATATGACATCATGCGACCATCAATGCCATTCATTCTTGATGGTATGTAGGTAAACACAGTGAATACTACTAAGCTGATTAGCATTTTTTACATAAAGAACACAGATTATCAATAAAAACTTTCATATTTTAAATGATAATAAGATTATGTTATGATTAAATATTATACATATACAAAGCTAGGGGCCTTAAATCTCTGACCGGGCAAACTTTATGTGTAATGTTTGTTATTAGAACTTATTAGCTTTATATATATCTTAATAATAAAAAATAAAATTACACTTTTTACTTTACAAGCTTTTCTATAATTTTCATTTTATACTGTGAAGAGTGTACATCATGTGTCATATATTTTTTGTTTATCTTTAAATTAATCTCTACAACTTCATCTTCATATTCTTGAATCTCCTTCCAGATTGAATCTTGTTAGTGGTAGAGATTGGTGACCCCACCCGCGCCCGCAACACTCGCTTTTTTAAATATTATGTTGTTGCAAGACTTAATTTAAATCTGTGATATTTCCTATGGTAAGAATCCTCCTCAGTACTAATTGTTTTCTTGTTAACAACCTTGTTTATCTCCATAGGCACTACTAATCTTACACTTCTTCTTTTTCTTTATGAGAATTGATGCAGCAAGCAGCTGGAAGTAAATATACTACTTTGGAATCATCAGATTCTATTCAAGGATGCACAAATACATGACCGTTAGGTCAGAACTCGAGATGCAGAATGACTGAGAAATGGAGTTAATGGTGTGCCCAGAGTAGAGTGATAGTGTGTGTGCTAAAAATTTAGAGCACTATTCCACTCAACCCTTGATGTGCTGAGTCATGGAAATGAATTGATGGTGAATGCTTTATACAATCAGCTATATTTGTTTTATTCACATTTTTATTATTGGTGTAAAACACGAACTTGTCATGAAGCCCTTCAAATATACTTTACTTTTGAAACTAAGCAATATCATACTCTTCTACTTTCTTTTTTCCTTATTTCTAGTGATGATTGCTACACCATGTAGTATCAGATGTGCTGATCCACTCATCCACTGTTGAACTTCTTGATACAACCAAAGAATTCTTATAATTTATGGCCAAAAATTGCAAGCAAATTTACTTTTTCTTCGAATTTATTTTCATTTCCTAGATGTCAGTATTTTGTTACTTAAATATAAGAACTAAGGCTGCTATTAATAAACAGTGTTAAATGATTGAATAGTTAAATTAATGTTTTGTCTCTTTTGATTTGGTTTAAAATTGTCAAAGAAAATAAAGATCTAGCCCTTATTCATAAACATTCAGTAACCCTACTACTATAAAGTGTTTTGTCTCGTTTCCACGTGCAGCTTGTTCCGTCAACAAGAAGTCGACAGAGCAGTTTATAGCACAGATTATCTTATTGAGCATTTATGAATAAGGGTAATCGTTTCTAAACCACCATTTAATACTGTTTATTAATAAGAGCCTAATTATTATTTCTAATCATTTTGACACTATTTTCCCTGAAACCGGAGTGGCAATATAGTATGCCACTAAATAAATAAAATAAAAAAATCATGTAAAATGTAGATCACTCTAACTGCTGGAAACTTGCTGTAGAAGAAGAGACACTAACAATTAAAACAAATAACTATGGGGGTAGGTACCCGGCGGGTACGAAACATGGCTAATAAATATCTTTTTGCTAAGTATATCGAGTTTTAATACTCGTTGATGACGTAACGGTATGTATTTTTTACCATCATAACAACTTTAACTAGGTGAATACTGTAGGAAAAATATAAGCGCATTATCACGTTAATTTTGACATCGTATACCTCATCACAAGCATTTCTATTCAAAGGAGCAATATACGTTACCTATTAGATAAAACGACACTCCTCACGGACAAATGAAGAGAATATTGTTAAAATTTATAAACTTAAAAACCAACAAGCGATATTGATCGATTTTTTGAAGAGAAAATCACAAGTTTCAGTATTGCGCTCCTCCGCGACACACCACAGATTATAAATTAGATTTCAATCAATTTTAAGTAGTGACATATGACTTTATGTCTTATGCTTCCTTTGACAACTTTACTTGATAACTTGACATACGTTATATGGTTCATTCCTCACTCCATAGACCTAAAATTAGGCATGGTTCAGTCGGACAATCCACACAATCATGGATTTATTACCATAATATCTATTCTTCTCCATAATTGATGCATGTTGACACGCAATCGATATTTTTCATAGTCATAGCGAATGATATGATATTAATACCTAATACAAATAACGTTATTCTAGAAATAGGGCCCCTGTGCAAAGATTATAATAAGTAGACTACCTCGGCTGTACCACGTAAGTGAAACCTATTAAATCTGTATAAATATTAGTCATACTTACGAATGTTTCCATCGATAAAAAGAGATAATTTAGCAATATACGTATATGAATTGTAATTCCTGGTAAATTCAGAAGATCAAGATTACGTCTTAACGTTTTCTTACGAGTAAAAATATATTCCATGTTCTTTTCTTTCACTGCGCTTATTACAGCACCAAATACATCAACACACTTTTCACGTGTAATTATGTATAGTTCTAATGAAAAATCCACACGCTAATTTCTTATCACAATTATATTGTTTGGCTCCCAATATGACGCATTCTGATAGCGGGCCAGCCAAAAAGTGGGCACGCGGATAGAGACAAAAAATACATGTGTCCTTTTCTTTATCATGCCATCCATACCATATAGAGACATCTTTTTCTATAAATCTAGTTACAAGTCTAATATTGGAGGTCTGTGGGTGTTCTACTACTTAGGACACTCACTCATTAATCTGTCAGAATCTGTGGAAGCAGTCTGTCATTATTTTTCTCTATGCAGTCAGCTATCTGTGGTAGCTAGTAGTTCCCTAGCTACATATATAGTAATCTGTGGTAGTTCCATAATCCATCGTAGAATTTGTAGCAGTTTTTCAAAAATCAAAGTTATCTACCTGTGATTATCTACCTGGCTACCGTGTGAATTCAAATTTCACTTCCGTTTTTCTTTCCAGAAATGGGCACTCGAAAAAAGCTTTAATTATTTTGTTTATGTATGTCCCTATTCACTGCGCAAACAAAATAAAAATACTTGATTCAAAACGATGATCTAATTTCTGCTTTAGCTTCTGTCACTCGTAATGTCAGCCTAGTAAATAATAATCACTGTTTCTTTCGTAAAATTAATTGATACGTGACCATTGATTCTTGTGATGCTGTTTTTTATTTCTTATTATTCATCCTAATCTTGTTCATGTTGAGGATATGGATACGTCTACGGAGAAATGGGATCCAGGTACGTAACAAGGCTCCCCCTGAAAACACCCTTTCGATGTCAAAATTTTTTATTCGCTCAACTACAATTTTTGAGGCGTCAGCCTATGTAATTTGTTTAGATAAAAATAGTATAGTTAAGCCAGACTTCAAAGTTCAAATGAATACCAACTTTATTCTATGGTCTACATCTTTAGTGCTTTGTGAAAAGAAAATATAAATAAAGCCATAAAGCCTATAAAATAATCTGAAGAAGAAGAAGCCTATAAAAATTTTACACAACATAGCAATTTTGTTATATACTTAATAAGACTGGTTAATTAATTAAAGCTTAACACTTGATCTATAAGTTTGGAATATTTAAAGAGAATGCAAGGGTATATGTGAAAAAGTACCTTTCTGTCTTTGAACTCAAGAATTTCAGGAATTTAGGTACAGGATAATCATTCTGATGGATACATTTAGATTTATCTGAATGTGTTAATCAAGCATTACAAATCACAATAAAAAAAAGCTTATATAATATAAATGTACATGAGACACATACAAGAGACCAAGAGAGTCCTTAAGGACAGCCCCTCTTCTGGAAAATTAAATGCTCACTTGTCAATTTTTTCGTTATAGAAACTAGACCATTTACTGCCAACTGGTCCATTATTATCCCATAATCGAAGCTCAATTATAATATGGTGATGCGTGATGACTATAATATGGTAATAACAGGGTGTATATGTTTACGCTTAAGTATAAGTTGAATGTATGTGTGCAATAAAATAAAAATACATAAATAGTATGGTGGTGAGATAAACTTATTATTAGTTTATTCCATGCAACAAGGCTGATGCATGCATTTGTGAAATGCTTAGAAGTTCTTTTTAGGGTTCCCCATTAACAGTGTGGACAATTTGTAATCAAATTCTACTGAAAACAATTTAACCCTATACTAGTCGACCGGCCCCACGTCTGCCCGTAACGAAACAAAAAAACCATGTCGCTCGAACCGCATCGGTCCGCGTGACATATATAAATGAAAATTTGAAAATGTATGGTTGGCGCGCGATGGGTTAACTCACTTTTATTTACTCATCATTGGTTAGTTGACTACCATCGCATCTGACATTAACTGATGATTTTGTGGTCAATAGTGTGGTATATAAATCCAAACTAAAATGAGGATTGATCTTAAGAGGTCCCAACCCACCATACTTTCTAAACTCGTACGTAATTATAGTGATGTATCAATTTTTTTCTTTGGGTGTTTTGAACAAATGGGTATCTTGTGCATTATATCTATTAATATATATTTTATATAATATTATATTCAAATAAATTTCACTGACTACTTTGCTCATCAAGCAGAATACAGTGATGCTTGTACACTATGGCTTGGTGGCAGACTACTTAAGCATAGCTGTAGTAACCACCCAGACTGACACTCACAGAGCAGTTAGTCCTACCACCCGGTAAAATTGCTCAGTCCACACCTACCATCATGATATATTTGTACGGAAATACAAGAAATGATAGTATTTTTTTGAAAGAAAATATTTAAATTTATAACAATGTTTTCAGCTCTCATTCGGCTACTGACTTCACTGAAAGAGGTTCAATCAGATGGGGAAGACATAGCCTTTCTCAGTGAACTTCTTCAATCTAAGCAACTCCATGCACTTGTGCAAGCTCATAACAAAATCGTAGCTAAAGGAAAAGATGACAAGTTCTACCCCCTACTGTCAAATGCCATGCAAGTCACCATTGAAGTGCTTGAGGTGGTTGCAGATGTATTGTCTGTTTCCAAAGAATATCAGGAATTGCTGAGTCTGTTGCAAAAGCCACATTTTCAGGTGAGAGATAAGACATAATAATTATATTCCAAAGAATATTTTATTCTGATAATGATGAAGCATTACAGATACGAGAGACTTTGATGGAAACTTCCTATTTTTTTCTGTCTGTTTCTTTATGAACTCACTACCAGAACATTATGAACCACTTACCAGGTTAATTATCAAACATTGCAATGCTAATTTCTAATATTTGATTTATTATGATTGAACAGTTACATTTAGCAGCTGCCTGAAGCTTTCCCTTTAGTATATATTTTATGTAAAATTCTGAATAAATAATTGATAAATGAATATGATAATGAAACTCCATTAAGCACATTGTTGTTTTAGGCTATACTGTGTACGCACGATGCTGTTGCACAAAAAGACTACTACCCACATTTGCCGGATGTACCACTAGATGCTGATGAAGATGAAGAAACTGTCAAAATAGTTCAACTGGTCAAAAGTGACGAACCTCTGGTAAGTGCATAAAATCTTTTGTAAAACAAATTGATTTTAAGATTACACATACATGTAGAAATAGCAGCTGAGGTTTAGTAGCTATTGAACAAGAACCAAAGTGGTTCTATATTACTGTATTCTTACTACTAATATTACCACTTAATGAAAAACAGGGTGCATTATTTAATTTTCCACAATGATTATTATCAATCTCTTTCTGAAACTTTTTTATTGGTATATACAAAGAAGTTGCGGTGTGTGCAGTTAAATTTAACTTTTCTGAGATGCACCATCAATTCCTAATCAGACTGCATCAACAAAACAGTCATGGACACTTTTGTTTGTGCCTGAACTAGTATTACTATTAATTGGCTTACAGGTATTGCTAGGTTTGGTTAGGTAGTTGGGCAAGGTAAAGCTGGGGTAACGCACTGTTTGGTCTCAATTATTTTTTATTGGTTCGCAAAGTTAGGTGTAGAGGATTGTTATAATTGCCAAAAAAGACAGGTACTTCCGTTATTTCAATCATTAAATAATCAAAAACTGCTTAGTACACACATGAACTTATTTAATATTCTATTTGCTAACGAGACAAGCTGGTTGTTTACCTGATGGATAGCTTAACGCCGGCCCTTAACAATTGCAGTGCCACTCTGAACTTTGAAACACAAAGGCCTGCGCAGCACTACCTTTACCCTGAGACATCTCATAACTTTAAACAAGCAATTCTTGTATATACATATTTATATAAATTTATTTTGGCTATCTCGGAAACGATTCTACAGCGGAAATGATTTGGATGAAATTTTGTATTTAGATAAGGTTTTGCTTTTTAAGTTTACCTACATAGTTGTATTTCATGTAAAAAGGCTAAAATGAACTCAAAAAAATTGTTTTTGTAATTTGTTTGTTTGTGTTTACACAGAGCGAAGTCATCTGAATAACTTATTTCCTGTATCTGTAAAACCTCAACTTACACAACAAAAAATGTTTATTTGCTTGGTCACCTAGCTATTTAGGAATTAAGTCTCACAGGCTTTCTTGACTTATGAATATTTGTACAATATTAATAAGATAGACAATATTTCTATTTTCTTCCCAAGGGAATTTCTACTAACATCCAATAATTAAAAAAAAACTCGATATCTCGAATCTATGGATAGAATAGAAAATAGTTTATTGTTAAACTGGAAGATTCGCGGTTTGGTCAAACCATTTGTTTTATAACGCAGCATTACTTTCCTATTTTGCGTGTGTAAGGGATGAGAATTTAACAATGGTTTATGTGATCACACACCGCGCATTACCTACATATAATATTTATTTGAATTATTCTAAACAGGTATTTAACAATAGCACAAATAGTTTAATAATATTGAAGTCCTATTTTGTTTGTAATTTATGTGTTTATGTATGCGTGTGACCTAGTAGAGAATTAGGAACATTATGGGCTATAGTTAACCATTAATAAATAGGAGCTATTATTTTGATTGAAAGAAATATAATTTTTTATTAAAAGGGTGGAGCACTGAGTGCAGAACCGATCGTGGTAAGTATTGAACTGGGTAGCCCTTCACAACGTTTTACTTTACCTAATGCTTAGTCTTTCATTCTATGGGTCCTTTCATTATGATCTGATGTTATTTTAGTTTCGTCTTCGCTGATAAAGCCACTATCAGATCCTTTTAAAGTTATACCAGTTTTTCCTGTAACACAATAAATGTTAGCTTTTGATAGCGATGAATGTGTATTTTAATATTCATTGGTATTGATTAGCCGCACTGACCCACATGAGCTTTGTTAATATATATATGTAGTCCTTAGCTGCGTTTTCATAATAACCACAACGGTGTCAACGACCGCAACGAACGTTTGCTTTGAACTCGGCATGGGCTGATGTACTTTTGTTATTAAATCTGTGATTGTAATAAGGCGTCGTACACCACGAACTATATATTATTTACTTGCAGACACATGTATCGGCGTGATTATATAATTTGTTTAGCTGTAGTTTCTGTAATGTATCTGTCGTGTGTGTCACGGAGTGAACCACGAGTCTGATCTTGCGTACTCTTTCGTCCTTAATAGTCGATAAGAATATGTTATCCTGACCAACGATCGCTCACCCAATTCGTGTAGTTAGCTACTGTTACAGTGCAAATTTTCGTTGCTATTCAAGAAACTACAAATTTGAAATCCAAACTTTAACCAGAATAAAGCAATAATAGTTTGCACCTTGCTTACGCGGCGAGTATAAAGTTTTAGGTCATACATGTATGATGTCGCGTGTTTCGTAACGTTCGCCGTGGTGTGCACTAACTCTTATCGCATTAAATAAACTGCCAAGTACGACGTTAGTGAAATGAATTTCTACAGAACGTAATTCAACTCTTAGTCACGGAGAACAAGGATCGTATTCGCGCACACTGTATTCGATTAATGCTTCACTATTTACATGATTAAAAGTTTAAAGCAAAGTGTTCATGTAGCTCATGAGAACGCAGCTTATGTGAGTACTGAGCTGACCTTACTTCATGTTTCCCTTCACAAGAATAGTACCTGGCATTACCAATTGGAGAAAACATCGTTAGCTGCTATCTCTAGATGTGAATGCAAGGTGGTACACCTACTTTCTCACTTTTTGTTATTATTCATCTCACTATTTTGCTTTCGAAGTTATATTCTGTCCTTGCTTATCATAGTTATGAAACAATATATACACTATTTTAAACTGTTTTTTTTATTATCTGGACCCAATATCTGATAACGTGATCAAAAATATCCCCAACTTTCTATATATTAAGACTGGTCTTTGTTTGGTGAGGTAATAAGTATTCAAATGTGTTTCTTCTGTTTATATTCTGAAAATGCTGCGCATTTCATGTTTGTAGTTGAATTTATTTTTTTGTGTGGGAACTTGGAATGACGTAATTTCTCACGACTTGTGGACAACCATGGTCCTAATCACCTCCTTCCGGGATAACATACCAATTGAAAGTCACCCTGTATGGACGTCGTGTTTTAATTCTCTACGCCCATGCCATGTACTAATGTATTTTTTGTATAAAGTTGAGTGCAACTCAGTGAAAAAAATGCTTTATAGAATAAGCCTAAAATAAGCGAAATTTAATCTCTTTTTAATTTACCGTCGATGAATGTCTTATTTTTTTTCAAAGCCAACTATTTTTTTCTTGCTATTTACAGGGTGTATTCTAACTTGATAGGTTTATTTTTCAAATTATAATAAAATAGTCCGTAAGCTCTGCTTTTTGGTAGAGATAAAAATATGACTTCGAACGTTCACTGTTATTGCATCAACCTCTAGTTGTTTTAGTGTTAGTTTACTTGCTAAGGATAAATCTTACAAAGAAGTAAAAACGTTACAAGAGCTAATACATAATTTATACAAGTTAATTTCTATTGTTGGAGGTTCGATCTTCTCTAAAAGAGAAAAACAGAAATTACAAGCCATTATTCACCCGTAGCGCACAGCAATCTGAAATGGTTGTTGGATATGCCGGTTTTCTTACGATACCCGAGTATATTTTTGCTGATTTTGAGTAATTCAAACTAACTTATTTTTGGGTGAAATGGTAAGCTGAAGAACGAACACTATCTGCGAATCGAAAGTCACTCGTAGGCACTCGGCCACTATCGCTCTCTATTGCTACTTTTGTTTTGCCACAAAATATTGCTTTGCAATTTTAGATCATTGTAACTCTGTCGATTGACTTCTCAACAAAACTAATTGTTGAATTATTTTAAAAAATAAATGGACAACCAAAACTGTAGAAATAGGGTGCATTAACAAAGAGAAAACCCTAAAAATACGTTCTTGTCTCTCAGGGTGCGACCATAAAAACGGACGAGGAGACCAGTAAGATAGTGATAGCTCGCGTGATGCACGGCGGGGCGGCCGACAGGTCGGGCCTCATTCACGCCGGAGATGAGGTCATTGAGGTTAACGGCATCAGCGTCGAGAACAAGACCCCTGCCGACGTTCTAGCCATATTGGTACGTATTCACTATTTATCAGAAGTCATATTCGTTTGCATTGACACTTCAATCATTATCAGCCTCTTACGCTCCCACTGCTGTGATACCGGCCTTCTCTCAGAGAGAGGTATGGACCATAATCCACCACGCGGGCTCAGTGCGGCTTGGTGGATGTCACATGTCCTCGAATATTGTGGTCCTTAAACATGCGGGTTTCCTCACGATGTTTCCTTCACCCTTTTAGAGCGAGTGTGAATAATCCGCACATAACTTGGTGCGGGCCGAGTCGAGATTAGAACTATGGTGCGTCGGATTGAAAATCGCACAAGTTCCTGCTCGGCCACACTCGCTCTAAAGAGTCCAATTGTAGCCCTAATTACTCATGTTGGCACATATATTATGCCATTCACTGACTATGATAATCGACATGCTAATTACATCCAGCGACTATTAGATTATTATCATTATCATCCGGGATCCCAGACGCAATATGACATCTATTATTCATCGCGCGGATCCACGCTCCCGGCATACGAAAGGTCAGTTGTGTTTTATGTTAGCCAATTAGGCCTATAAAAATCCCCGCATAATGCATGCTTACTTCATAATAATAATAATAATCTAAATTATCTGCTGCAATACCATATAACAAATTGAGTGACTAAATTACTTACTTACTACCTTTTGCCTTCGGATTTACACTCGTGACCTCAGGATACATAGCATAAGTATAATAGTGCTTAAGGATGTTAATATAAAGTGGTTTAATCTTTTGCAGCAAAGTTCAGAAGGCACTATCACGTTCAAATTGGTACCTTCGTACGGTAAGGGCGGTTGCCGAGAGAGCAAGGTTCGTGTACGAGCTCTTTTCGACTACGATTCATTGGAGGACCCGTACATCCCGTGCAAGGAGGCTGGCCTTAACTTCAAGAAGGGTGACGTACTGCATATCGTTTCTCAGGATGACGCGTATTGGTGAGCATTTTCTAGACATAGAATAAAATTATCTGCGCCTCGTGGCTTCGCTCACGTATCCTAAGTTATAAAAAAATGGTTGTTTTCTTATAGGTACCGTATGTACTTTTATATGTATTTAATTAAAACCTGTTATTTTGATTTTACAAACAGACACTTCAATTTTATTTATTTGTATCGATAATCTATTGCAATATTGCAGGTTGCATTAACGATTGCACTGTGGCGCCGCGGAGGTCTCTGTGTTTCAAAGTTCTGGGAGGCACTGTAATTGTTCTGGACCAGAGTTATGCTTACCATCGGACAAACAACCTGCTCATCTCATAACAATATAAGAAACAAATGGTTTACATATATTAATATTGTCAAATTACAGGTGGCAAGCGCGTCGTGAAGGAGACCGCGTGATGAGGGCCGGCCTTATACCGTCTCGGGCTTTGCAGGAGGGCAGGATCATTCACGAGCGGCAGATAGATCCTGCGGCATTAGATGGTAAGTCGAATATAACAATACCAGCTTCCGCCCGCGGCTTGACCCGCGTGGTATATCCATACTTCTATACAAATATATAAAATTGAACATGTAAAATAATAATTGAATAAATAAAAGTGTCTGTTTGTAATGTCTGTATAGATCTGGCACCGTTAGTCAAGAACGATTTACTGGGTGTTTGCACTGCATGGGGTTGAAATGCTATGTTTCTCCTCAGCTGTGAAACCGGCGCTCTGCAGCCCCTCGTCTTCCAGCTCCGAGTGTGGGCCCAAGACTCCTTGCTCCCCCACGCCGACCGCCGCGGCGCTTCTGCCTTGCAAATCCACACCTAAGGTCAAGAAGATCATCTACGATATCACAGGTATTTTGTTAGTGGTAGGACTAACTCTTCTGCGAGTGTCTGTCTGGGTTGTTACCTCCGATTTGCTCTTGAAGTCTGCCGCCAAGCAGTAGTGTCCAAGCATTACTGTGTTCCGGTTTGATGAGCAGAGTAGCCAGTGAAATTACTGGGCTTATGAGACTTAATACCAAATGCCTCAGGGTAACGAGTTCACTGCAGTGCCGCGCAGGCCTTTATGTTTCAAAGTTCTGAGTGGTATTATGGACCGGCGTTATGCTTACCATCAGGCAAACGATTAGCTCATCTCGTTATCAAATAGTATAAAAAAACATTGTATCTTATAGAAAACGATGACTTCGACCGCGAGATGATCCCGACGTATGAGGAAGTGGCCCGGCTGTACCCGCGGCCCGGGCTCGTGCGGCCGCTTGTGCTCGTGGGAGCGCCCGGAGTGGGCCGTAATGAGCTGCGCCGCCGGCTCGTCGCCACCGATCCTGACAAATTCGTCACGCCGGTGCCCTGTGAGTGTCCCATTAACGCCCTCCTATAGGTATAATTCTTTTGTATTGAAATAAGGTTGAAAATGGCGATGTGTTTGCTTGCTGAAATATTTTACATGTTATGTCTTTAGATGACAAAATTTCCTTTTTTTTATTTAAAAAAAAATTATAGCTGTCGCTAAAAATATTGAGCATTTCGAGATAAAATCATTTTTTCGGGATTTTTTTACCATCGTTGCCATGAAACTTACATTATATACAAGCAAGTGGATTAATTTGACTGATCTAAAACAAATTCTCGTGTTTTCATTTAGAAAGAGATAGAAGAGAGGTTGATACTAAAATTAGGTTTCCTCTAAAATTTGTTGAACTAACAGGATTATGGCTATTTTTGCCGTGTCTAGTACTTTATCCTACTTGGTCCGCTAGAGTTTAATGAGAAACAGGGTAGATTAGTATAAAAAAGTTTTGGTGATAACTACCCATTTTCTTGTTCAAATATGTAAATGTGAAAATGTCTTTAAAAGTTAGTGTCGATCTTCTAAGAAGGTTTTGGTATAGTTACAGTGGTCACGGTACCCACCGCGTACTGCCCTGCCTCAAAAATAAACCTTCTATGTACGTATTGTTTCTTTAAAATGTATTTTTATTCGCAGTTACATCTCGCGCTCAGAAGGCTAGCGAACAAAACGGCAAAGAGTATACGTTTGTCTCGCGTGAGAAAATGGAGCAGGACGTATCCGAGGGCAAGTTTATAGAGCATGGCGAGTACAAAGGCAACCTGTACGGAACCTCGGCTGAGAGCGTCGAGTTCATCGTTAACTCGGGTGAGCGGACGGGGGCGTCATCAGTTTAGTTCTGTTCTTAGGCTCTTTGATACTTTCATTACCTACTTTTTTACATTTTGGATAACGAGACGAGAGGGTCTTTTATCTATAACCTTAAGCATAGAGCCGGCCCATAACAAATGCAATGCCACTCAGAACTTTGAAACAAAAAGGCCGACAGCGCGGGAATGCACTCGAAACATTTGCATTGTGAAGTCTGATGTATACTTTTTTCCTCTGAAATTAATCATTGTTCAGTGAAATTACTGGCCTTACGAGATGTAGTGCATGTTAGACTATACGATATTCTTTACTCTCAGCAATATGTTGTTGGCATAACATTGTTTTCCGTAACCATGCTTTTTGGTTGTACTGTAGGAAATATTTTTTCCTTGTGGTGTAATGAGCGCACCGCACTGCCGCGCTGTCCTTTGTGTGTTAAAGTTCTGAGTGCCAAACGACCCGCTCGTCTCATTATTCAATAATATGAAAAGAACAATAATTATTGGGATGTTGCATGATACACAAAATACATAATTTCTGTCGTTATACATTATTAAGAAGATCATATTAACACAATAAAAATGAAATTCACAAAGGATGTAAATTCCACAAAGATACTGCATCTAAATGTTTTCCGAATTCAACATTTTTTTTATCAGCCATTAGTAATTTAAATGATACCATGAGATTATTTACATATTATTTGCAGTTTTTTGCAGCCAAATCAACAAAATGCATGTTTTAGTACAGCTTTACGGCCCGCGTAGAACAAGTGACGTCAGATGTTCTGTCCAATTTGTATGGGGCGTTTTAGCGTTCAGCAGATACGCCCGACTTTGGCTCTAATTTTTGACGATTCTAGCGTTCAATTTCCAGTGTTTTCGATATAGGCATTTGATTCTCATGAGATAACGAATTGATTGACATCATAAAAACAAATGTCAACATCCCTATTACTATTATCTATCTTCATTAGTTGATTTTGACAATGCAGGGCGCGTGTGCGTTCTGAGCCCGCACTGGCAAGCGCTGAAGATGCTTCGTACGCCGCGGCTGCGCCCTTACATTGTGTTCGTGAAGCCGCCACCGCTTCCGCGTCTCGTGGAGACCAGGACCCTCGCCAATGCACGCTCCACCTTCGACAAGGAATCCTCGAGAGCTTTCACTGTGAGTATTATCAGCCTCTTAGGCTCCGACTGCTGGGATACCGGCCTTCTCCCAGAGAGAGAGGTATGGGCCATAATCCACCACGCCGGCCCAGTGCGGCTTGGTGGATGTCACATGTCCTCGAATTTTGTGGTTCTTGCAGATGCGGGTTTGTTCACGATGTTTTCCTTGACCGTTTTAGAGCAAGTGTGAATAATCCGCACATAACTTGATATAAGGATACTGTGAGTATGCGCGCTACTAAACATACAGTGCTATTAAAATAAGACGGTCGGACTCTCGGCGATTATGTAAAATGCGATTAAAATAAGAATAGGACGGGCTCTCGGCTAACTTCACTTCAATGTCAGTTCAAAGTTCAATGATTTCTGTGTTTACTGTACAATTTGGATGAACTTTGCACTGACATTGAAGTGAAGTTAGCCGAGAGCCCGTCCTATTCTTATTTTAATCGCATTTTACATAATCGACTTAAAAACGTATGTGGTTCTGAAGTTGGCCCGGGTACTTTATTTTATAAGTACCTAGTAATATTTTACGTATGATTTTTTTAAATTATATTTGATGTCTGTTAGCAGTTCCATCTTAGCGACTCTTTTATCATTGGATCGGGTTTCATGAAGGAAATTCGTTCTTCGTCAATTTTTTTTTTGTTAAAAGTTTCCGTTTTGATTTAACCCAATATATATGGTTGTACATTAGCGTATTAGAAACAGAACAGTTATTTATTTGGTGCGAGTACTTGTATTGAACCCTGAGGAAGCGAAGGAACGTAGGATTGAAAAATGGAGTCCTGGTTTCAAAGATACGAGACGCAAAATAACTGTGCTGCCGAGCTAAACAAAGCATTTTTGCACGCAGATTTCGAATGATAAACTTTTCCGAGCTTGCGAGGCAAACAAGTAAGCCTAGTCTTCATGGTTCTGAAAGTGGCTTTCATGTGTACGCGCCAGTGCGCACGCACTACAAAAACATAATATTTTTTTAAGCTAATTGATGATAGCGAGACGAGCTGGTCGTTTGCCTGATGGTAAGCATAACGCCGGTCCATAAAAATTGCAGTGCCACTCAGAACTTTGAAACAAAAGCCTGCGCGGCACTGCAGTGCGCTCGTTACCCTGAGAAATTAGGTATTAAGTCTCATAAGCCCAGTAATTTCACTGGATACTCTGCTCATCAAACCGGAACACAGTAATGCTTGCACACTACTGCTTGGCGGCAGACTGCACGAGCAAAGCGGTGGTACCAACCCAGACGGACACTCGCTGAAGAGTTAGTCCTACCACTAACGAAATATCTCAGAATGCCAAGACTGCGACTCTCCTCTAAGTGAAAATGTCTGAATATCCGCAGGAAGAAGAGTTCAACGACATTATCCGCTCATCGAACCGAATCAACTTCCTCTACGGCTACATGTTCGACGAGGAAATAGTGAACGAGAACCTTGCTACCGCTCTGTCGCAACTACTGAAGGCAGCGTGGAGGGTCCAATCTGAGCCCTTGTGGGTCCCCGCCTCTTGGGTCCAGTAACTCCAGGAAAACTAGGGAGAAGGTGCGGGCGAGTGCGATACCATGACTCCTATAATTTTTGTAACCGGGGCAAAGAAATTGCCCAATATTCCTAAACCGATTGTATGAACGTTTAGATTGTGTCACATATCATAATGGGGAGGCACGGGCAAAACTAATCTCAGATGGCGCCACCGTCACTGGTGCTTATCATTGATCTAACCAATAAAGTCGCTCGCGTGTCGCGTCATAAAAATCATTAGATTTTAAATGGTTTCCACACAATCTAGCAGAAGAATTTGGTTTACAATATTTTTTGATGCACAAGGGATTCGTGAACTTTTATTTTTAGACTGAAATACACAGAGTCATACCTTTTTGTTTTTTTTTGTGAATTTTTTGTTTACTTACTAATATTGTATAATGTAATTTCACAGCGAAACAACACCAGTGACAATGCGCCACCTAGCGGGATAAATGAGCAGTGTGTCTCTCCATTGTCGTGCAATGTGTACGAAATTAGATTTTTTGCCGGTAGTAAAAATCCTTACTGTGATGCAATTTGTTTAGTAATATTGGCACTCCATTGATACTGTCGACAAAAGTAACGCATTACCACATTTAGGTTTACAATGCTGCGTTGCGTCCAGATGTCCCATTCAACCTGACTCTCATCAACCAATAGTTAAAACTCAGCTGCTATTGGCTCTAAATGTCTGATTAAAAAAATGCAATGACTCTACAATGCACAGTGATTACTTTCGTTACTGTCGGTACTTCAAAATATCGCGATACAAATAGTTTATAATATAAACGGGCTTACAATAACACAGATGATTTGAATGGGCTTAGCATAGACTAAACGGTTGTATCCACCTAACTAAAGCTTTGTGTTTTAGCAAAGCACAGAAAATCTGCTACCTCGACGTTTCGATCAAGTTGCATTGATTAGTTTCAAAGAAACTGAGAACCGAGGGGGTACTAGGTACTATTATGGGACAAAGCCCGTTTTACTTATAAAGAATGCGATTATGTTCGCGTGATTGAACATGAGAGAGCCAAAGAGGATCACCGCCCAGCCTTGCAAATAAGGTTTACACTTTTCTTGTGGTGGCCAATAACGCAGTGGAATGTAAAAGGACTATTCTCGCGTGTGTAGGGTACAGCTTTTCCATTTACTAACATCGATTGAACATTTGTTCTCCGTTTATAATCTCGAATCGGAATGGAGTAGATCTAGACTAGTCTAGAGTATAATAACACAATCTTATCTTTCGTTATGTTATGTATTCTGATGTTAGTTATCTGGTAAGATATCGGGTTGAGCCCTACTGAACAAACCAATAAGCTGCCGCCTGGCTTGGTTGTTATTTTATAGTTGATGGTATCATGATTCTAGTCAATGTGTGAGAGATATTGCACCAAGCAATCTTATTATTGTATTGGATCTTCCTTCGTACCTGTCTCCTAGCGAGATAGTTTATTTAACATTTAAAATAATCAACGGTTTTTGTATTTCAAGAGTGGTTAGATAAGCAGTCGTCATTGACCTGACATTTTGCAATACATCCAAGATCCAATGATTGATTAATAAGATCAGATTCTAAAGGACTATAAATCGTACCCTAAAATCGCGCACTAGACTCTATGCACAGATAGCGTTGTACACATCCCATTTATTCAGCAGAACTGACCTAGACAAAAGCCACACACTTCTTTTTCCGCTCACGCTAACACCAATTCCGTAGAGTGAAAAGTCAATCCCATAGAGTAAAAAGCCAATCCCATAGAGTAAAAAGGCAATCCGACCAATCACAATCCACCAGTTTAAAAACAGTCACGTGACATCTCACAAGTTAATGTCATTCCCATACATTGTACTGGCGTTAGCTTGAGCGGAAAAATAAGCGGTGGCTTTTGTCTAGGTATTTCGGTGCGCTAGGCGCAGTCTAGTGCACCAGAGTTGTTGTATAATGCACATTCGCTATATTTTTATATTAAAAAAATTGTCCCTCAAGTATATGTATATGTATGTGAACTCATTTAAGTTGATACTTATAATGAGCATGCCCCCAAACAGATTCTTTGGTGTAATTTCACATTCACCTTAAATACTCTTGGACTGGCTTTTTATCCAAACGCACTAAGGCACAAGTTCATCAACAAAGACACAAGTTTAGTATCACAAAAATATTGCTAAATGGTTGTGTAAGGATTCAACGATTGTTTAGAGTTTAAACGTCTGTTGATGAACTCGGATCTAAGCATATGTTTTAACCTCTAATGAAACTACTCTGAGTACGGCAGTTAATCTTATGAAATCTTGAAAAGATTATATTAAGTTATTTCGTGAATAGACAACTAAAATAGCTGTACGCAATTGAAATTGAAACCATTGAAGATTTTATTCGAGTTTTTTAAAGTGAAAGACAAAGAGCTTAAGTACCCTTATTTTCGAGGATTGAAAAGTATGTAACGGACCAAGGGTATACTGACTTATCTACTGGCATCTCTACCATACGCCGGAGGTTCAAAGTTAGTATAAGGATTCAAGTTAAATTATTTACAGACATAGTTGTGCTTTCAAGTTTGATCATTTCGTTTAGTGGATGTTTATTATATGAGACCTATAATTAGTTAAATATATATAACCTTTATCTTTCCACCGACCTAACTACATTCCTATTACAATTACAATCTCAACGTTACTCTAAATAGTTATATTATAGAAATAAGATGCTGACGGATTATAACATGAGTGGCTGCCACTTAGGCCCCACCAATAGTGTTATAACCTAGTCTTTCAAAAATCAATTTATATTTTTGTCTGAATCTTAATGGCCAGCAGCAAAAGTCAAAGAATACATTCAAAATTAAAAAACTCAGGAGAACGAAATCCGATTTTTCAACATAAATTTTAAATGTTTCCTAGCCAAGATTCTGTAGAAGACTGGCAGACAATAACTCCGCTTGGCTTTAACCTTGACCATCGACCACCACCTAATTCTAGGTTTAGGAGCGGAGGCGTTGCTGAGACAAGTGGAACCTTGTGCGTCATTTCAGGGAACTGTGTTTACAAACTTGTCTGACGAGAGTGATGAAGAATAATGCCACGCCATGTCAGCATGGCATTTCGATAGTCCTTCTCATGACAATCATATAAAAAACGATGCGGTTGTGCCAATGTCTCCAAGCTTTTCAGTTAATTCCATTATTATTGTACAAATATTTCAAAGAGTTTTGTTACAATTTGAAATACAGTTGCGCACCGCAACGCGCCGCCGTCTTTCTGTGTGAAGTCTTTCATATACTAGAGAGGAATACAAACGCTAATAGCGCAAAGCGGCCTTACCGGCTAACAAAATCGTCTTCAGGTTCGGCTCCAACCCGATTAAAACTTGCGGTTGCTTGCTTGTCTTCGGCTGGAATTTTCTAGTCTCCCTTAGTTTCCTTTAATATTGTTCGTTCCACGAACGAAAACTAGCGAGAACACTAGACAATTCCTTCCAGCCGAAGAGTAGCGACAGGTCGTTTTTATCGGGTTGGAATTGAAAACGAAGAACTATTTTATTAGCCGGTAAGGCAGCTGCTGCCTTATCAGCTAACAATCTCGTGTTCGTTTTCAATACCAGACCGATTAAAACCAGCGGTCACTAGTCTTCGTGTGGAAGGAGTTGTCAATAGTTTTCTCTTCTTTACGTTTTGTAAGAGCTTATTTCTTTGACTATTCCTTCCACAGGAAGACTAGTGACCGCTGGTTTTAATCGGTCTGGTATTGAAAACGAACACGAGATTGTTAGCTGATAAGGCAGCTGATCCGAATTCCGCCTTAGCACCGCACTGCCACCGCTCCGGATTGTGTGTGTATTTCTTACTAATTCTATCAATAAAAAAAACCACCTCCGGCACGCCTCCGACTCTAGGCTGTGTGTTTTATATAATAGGCTTTAACCAAATCAAAGTTGCAATCCTACATTTACACAAATATTTTCATGTGCTACGTATCCGAAGTACCTATTCGTACTACAAAGCGTGTTATTTACCAGTGCCTGTTACGTAGTGTTCCGTTTACCGAGTTACAGAGTTCTACGGTTTCACTTTGTTGTAAAACAACGTGGGAGTGACAATAAATAGGCTAGAGCACTCACTTGTCACAGTATACCGAACATGCGGCGCGAGTACGGAAGTCGGTTCGATAAATTTGTCGAACCGAAAAACTCGACAAATTTATCGAATTTTGCGAGTACCGAAGTCTGATCGTAAAGTATTGTAGTAGCTCTATATTCTCTTTGGATTCGACCTGGCGTTTCGATAACTTTTGTCGATTGTTTCGAGGCTCGATAAATCCCACGTTATCGATTTGAACTGTCATTTTTATCGAATTTTGTCGAATATTATCGACCCGAATAGATCCGTACTTGCGCCGATGGTAAGTAAGGAAGATTTTGTACGTAACGATCGTTCAAAATCAAAATACTCAGTTTGAATATTCGCTAGTACGAGTAGTATTAGTGAATGCTCGAGTCTATTTCCATCACTCAAATAGTTATAATGCGTTGTGTTTTAGCTAAATAACTTATTAACGTTGTCAGTGAAATTATAATTATATTTACACTTGTGTATTCAAATAATCATGTAACATAATATAAGCCGCGTGTGTCAAACGTGTAGAATAAATAATCGTAGCACTTCGGAAATCGGGAAGAGTACAGAGAGTTAGAGAGGAATAGAAGGGGAAATGTGTGATACATAGTAACAATAAGTACACTCGAGTTAGTTTACAGTTAACTGTAGTGCTCGCGGGCTCTTTTGTATTACCAAATTGTAACTCGCGTCAGATTCCTAATAGGAATAAAGTACCAAGCTTTACAAATTTGGCACAAGTTCTTCTATGACGGGATGCGATTCCGTAATATAAACGATTAGAATCAATCACTTCCTACACGGAATCATTCCGAGTGAATTAAAATTACACACGATATTCAGGGACCGTTTTCCTTATCTATTCCTCTATTCTAGTGTATGGTAGTGCAGGATGATAAAACATTGTGAAGCTAACGATGAACGTAACTGATTTTCGACAGCTATTGAAAAATTCTAAATAAACATCAGCTGTAATAATTAAGGTTCAAATTCTATGTGTAATAACATTTTAATAGCCATTAAATAGATGTAGTACATATTCGGTGTTACCTGTACTCGAGGCATGTTTGTCTGCGTCACTTTTAAACGTTTGATAAATAGTTTGACATAGGTGTTATATATTTTATAACATACAATTTTGATGCATAGCCTCTTATTATAGTAGGTATATAGTAAGCCTCAGTTTCACCTAAAGTGAGACGACTTATGATGATGAGTGGCTCGTCTATGACTCAATATTAAAATGTCACAGTTTCTGAAATACCTGACTTTCTGAATTGTTTCGTAAACAGGCATGAATTATTTGTCACTTGAGCATTGCTCGTCTAATGCCGTGAATGCGTAATGTGCTTCGAATTTGTACTTAGGTACCCACTAGACAATCGTGGTTCATCATAACGTGGTTGTAGACATAGTGAAACTGAGGCTTGATGTTTCTAAAGTTATCAAATCCCCTTTGTGCCTCGATGATAAAATCCCAAGTGTTCTAGTAAATTGTTATCAAGTTATTTTCCGATATTTAACTCAAATCCGGGCGAAGGTTTTTGAAAGCTTTATTTACGTATGATTATAGTATTTAGTTTATACTTAAGATATTATAATTGTTGTGATTATTATCATAGGGGATCGTCCGGCAGGATTGTATAATTTAGTATCGTTCTGCAAACGAAGTCAATTCTCTATGTAAATGGTGTTGGTCAACTGACTGATGATTGGAAGTTTATAATTTGTACGTAATCAACCAAGGTGGTACCAATTGATTACGTACCGAACTGTGGAAACTACACCATCAGCGCAATTGTTTTGTATTATCAACTCGTATAAAATATTTTGGCTGTTTAAAATTTCTAGTCACTACATTACTCGATTAAAATAAGATTTTTATTCGAAAGCATTTTTACTAGTCATTAATTTAGTTAAAATTTTGTGATCTTTAGGTAACGCTTCAGTGTTCAATAATTATGATTAGTCGCCAACTATATATTGTTTGTAATTACTATGTTAAGTATATTTAAATCTTTGTAATGGTACAAAAAATCACTATTTAAAATGTCACTACGTTTAGATATTAGTGTAGAAAAAAATGCATTTTTAGATAATAATTCCCTATGAAAAGCAGTGACCCAAAAGTCTGAATTATACACAATGGGATGAGCGTCCTTATAGTTATTAATAACGTGTTGAATAGTGTACTAACACCCGAATGTAGCGCTGGCTTGCAGCAGCGAGCGTCGCCGCTAACAGTGACGAGATTCTCGCGTGTATATTTAGCTAAATTTTACTTTTGCGTGCTTCTAAAGCATAGATACAGAGTGTAGGCTATATTTACGAAATTGATTTATCTAGCAGAATTCAGTGTAATAAGAATTATGTTCAGAGAGTTTATTAGTTAAGTAGAAACATTGTTATGGTGCCCGTGCTTGTAATTTTCCCATTCAATTAGACAACAGCGGGCCTAATGATGTACCTAAACAGTTTTTGTAACCGATTGGTGTGAAAAATACAACCACAGCAATAACTATAATGCATAGTCATGGTTTGCGAAACGCGTGACCCACGAGAGACCACGTGTGCCGCAGGTAGGGCATGCAGAACTGGACCATTTTGAAGAATCGAAAATTTCGATTCCGATTCCTGCGGCGCGAGTACGGAAGTCGGTTCGATAAATTTGTCGAACCGAAAAACTCGACAAATTTATCGAATTTTGCGAGTACCGAAGTCTGATCGTAAAGTATTGTAGTAGCTCTATATTCTCTTTGGATTCGATCTAGGTTTTCGATAACTTTTGTCGATTGTTTCGAGGCTCGATAAATCCCACGTTATCGATTTGAACTGTCATTTTTATCGAATTTTATTATCGAACCGACTTCCGTACTCGCGCCGCTGACTCGGAAGCGGGTACTCGGTTTTTTCGATTCTTTTCGATTCCTTTTTGTTTTTTATACAATAATTTTATTTTAAGTTAAGTAAACAATAAACGCGTTTTTTTAGTATTTTTTTAGAAATTAATGTATTGACAGTGGCACTTGAGTTGAGACATTTATTGTCCAATCTCCCAATATTGAACAGGCAAACAAATCTAATATCTTACAGGCAAATCGGATGTATCATGATTCTTGATATTATTTAATAGAAGGCTTAAGTTGATAGCTAACTATTGCTTAGAAAAGGGGATATTTTTAAACGGCAATAGAAAGAAATCGGAAATCGATTCCTACTGATTTAAGAATCGGTTCTCACAGGACAAAAAAGAATCGGTTTTTCCCGGTTATTTTGGAATCGGTTAAAACCGGTTACGTGCCCGAGCCGCAGGTCGTCACTGTCTGCAGTATGCGAGCTTTGTCAGAGATTGGTATGTAATAAATTAATAATTTAATTAATATTGATTTATTGTAATGTTTAGCACTCCAGGGTCGTACAACGGTGAATTATCTTAGTTCATGGCTCGCGATTTAAAATTGCTTTCAGACAATATTAATGTTATAAGAAAAACTGCCTCACTTTAATGATTAATAAAAACTCACTACAATAAACACTGTTGATATGCCCCAGAGTGCGAAGATTTCGTTCATAAGCAATATTAGATGTAATGAATAGTACCTGGATGTACTGGACGGAATAAATACATACGAATACATATTTAAAGATTCTATAATTAGACATGATTTATTTAAGTATCTATAAAAATATACACAGATTAAAAAGAATAACAATGAAAACTTAGCTAATAAATAAGTAAAAAGTAATAAACGGAATGAAAGCAATAATAAATAAAATGTAATGGTGCCGTATGTATAGCCAGTTACTATTTATTTATATACTTATGAATGTATATTTTCTCCTAAACAGAGATTATTTAATTAGGCTCTTAAAAAATAGTTTTAAACGGTGGTTTATTTAAACTACTCTGTCTTTGTTTTTCTTTGACAATTTTAAACTGAATTGAAAGAGACAAAATATATTCTACCGTTTAACAGTGTTTATTAATAAGAGCCTTAGTAGGGTCTTACCAATAAACAGTGTATAACGGTTGTATATTTACAGAATGTTTTGTCTTTGTTGTTCTCTGGCAATTTTAAACTGAACCGAAAGAGGCAAAACATTGCGTAACTACACTCTTTATTAGTAAGAGGCTTATTTCAATTACATAGGCAGAAAAGCAACCGCATTAGTAGTCTTTTTATTGCAAAAAAGTGGCTGTAATAATTGTGAATTGTTGCTACGGACCAGAAAATATTATAATATTATTTGTTCCGTACCGATATCCGGAATCCATCTTGAGTCAAGCCTCTGTCTTTTAACGGTTTTTAGTCCCAACAACTTCCTCCCTTCGACTTCCGGCGCCACCGTCGCGTTTATTTTGGCGGAAAAGATGGCGGCGCTCGGAGTGGGGCGCGGTTTTACCTTCATTATAGCGTCGTCTTTCGCCACGGCTAGATGTCCTTACAAAATATAATTAATTTCACGAAGTAAATTAATTTGTATATACAGTTTGAATTTACGTATAATTTTTATAATTAACGTAGTATTAGTAATACTTTTTTTTTAAAGTAATTCCTCCCTTCATTATGGAGAACGAAAATTTAAACGCGTAAACCAATTAGTGTCAATTTTAACAAACGTGTGTCGCGATGGAGGAGTCGTTCTCCAATTACGAGCAGTGCACCAACCAGTATTGCAGGGCTTTCAGTCCTGAAAGGAAGCTGCAGCGATCCAGAGGCTGACCAGTTGACCACGTAAGTGTTTTGTATTTTTGTCGCATCCAGTGGTCTTTTTGACAAATTTAAGAAGCACTATGAGTTTCGAGCATTTCACGCAATTCTAGAAGTTACCGAGGCCGTAGTTCGTACAAATAGTGACGTGGACTTGTGTTGTGTAATTCTAATCAACTTTTATCAACAAAGGGACTTACACTGATTTTAAATGCATTGCTGCCGATCCTCTCATCCTTGTATAGAAAAGGATAAAGAAAAACTACCCCCGGTATTTTTTCTTCACAACTAAATTTTAATGATGGTTCAAGACTTTTTCATGCATCAGGTTACTACCCACAGTTTGGTTCTAAATACCATTCGTTTAAGAGAACCTAATAATTATGTTTAGTTATCATTACTGGAATATATCTACATTGTCTACTTTTTGTCTGTATGTGCTATTCTACACGGAAAGACAAGTTGCGTACGACCTTACAGCTTCAACAGCTTGAAGTGACCTGCCCTTCTATATCATAAATAACTCTCTAGCAGCCTACCTACAAGTAATTGAGGGGGGGGGGGTGATAAGCTAGCAACTTGTTTACAGATTACTCGTATATAAGTAGGCTGAGCTTTTAACTGGAAGCTTGCCTGCGATAAAACTCCAAGGCCATATAAGTAAAGTAAGCAAGCAAGATAATTTTTACCTTGTTTTCCAAAGTGATGTTTATACCCCCCAAAGTCAGATTAAAAGTTCACGCTAACATTTCTAGCAATAGCGGGACATCCGACGTCAAATACAAGCTGTACAAGCACTTTAAATGTAAAAAAGCCAACATTTTCCTTACTTATTAAGAACAGTCGCGCCTGGCTTAAAATGCTTCCGGGTGGTTGTGTAAATATATATAATATTATACATATACATGAATAGAAGAATCTTGAAGCTCCGATAAACAAATACAGCTATTACTAAAAGGAGCGCGGTTATGAAGCCAATTTTAAAATCAATAGCTAATGAGCACTGTCGATTCCTCGTTGCTCTGTTACAACGGCCAGCCAATCCATATGACCTGCTTACCTTTTCCGACTTTCGTCAGCGCCGAAAAAATTCAACTTGTACCTTCACGAATTGAACCGCAGAATACCTTAGGACCCAAAATATCAGGTGTGTAATTTATTTGAAAGGTTCTACGCTGGTACATTGCTCTCACCATGTTTTACGCGAACACAACTCCTTCATGGTGGATCTGATGAGACGGCTCGATTAGCCCATCAACATGGACAAGTCTGTACTGGTTCTGACTCGGCGCCTGGGTGTAATAGGGGCGCCGCCAACTCGACACGAAGTCATGTCGGAACCGAAGTGCTTAACGCTACGCAGGGCACTTTAGTCAGATGTCTAGAGACAGTTGATCCTTCACACAGGCCCAGCCCCTTCTGGAGTGACTCAACTTTGCCTCTTGTAATACGCAGAGGAAGATTGTCAGACTTTGCAGTACTACGGTCGATAACTTTCCTACTTTCCTCTCGATTGGCCGATCAATATGGACAAGACTGTACTGGTTCCGACTCGGCGCCTGGAATTTCTGGGTGCCATATGGGACGCCAACTCGACACGAAGTCTCTGTCGGAACCGAAGTGCCTAACGCTACGCAGGGCGCTTCAGTCAGATGTCCAGAGGTAGTTGATCCCTCACACAGGCCCAGTCCCTTCTGGGGTGACTCAACTTTGTCTCTTGTAATGCGCTAAGTCCGACCATCTTCCTTCAGCCGATAACCTCCTCACCTCCCTCAAAGGCACCTTTGCAAACAAGTGAGTCTATCAGAACCTAGCTATACTCGCAGAAATGAGGTGGTGGTTGAAAGCTTCATAGGGCTCACTACCGATACACACAGGCCCGATCTCGCATTATATTCACCACCGATGCGTCCGGTTTTGACAGAGGTGCGTGGCTGAATACATGAAGATGCCACTCACTGCCAGGAACAGAACAACTCCGTTGGCAAGTGGATTGCAAAGCTACACCATGCTCACATTTTATTGCAACAGTCTTCTGCGTTTATGTCAATGAGGAAAGTAAAACCAGTTCAAAGAAAGTTCTGGACTCATCTCTGAAGTATGACATCTGTTGATAGTAATGAACCAATCAAATTCAAAGTTATTTATTGACATGAGCACTTTTGAAAGTTAATATTGACATAGTACATCATTTATTAAACACAGTATGTCCCGAGCCAATTTAATTTCGAGATGGAATCAGATGGATCACAAGGTAAAACATAAAACCTGTTATGACTTGTATCTGAACATTTCAGCAACGGAAATCATATACCTATAAGATATGGAGCATCTAATCAATGGACGTGTGGGATCAAAGCCCGATATTTAACAACTCATTACTTCAATAGTGGGGTTTACAGCTGGCATGACCGTTTCCTCCGCCAAAGCTAGTTTATTAAATACCTACTGTCCTGTCTGAACACATAAGGTCAGTACATCCTTATTATTTTGAAGTGAAATGTGATGTTTGCGAGAGCAAGCCTACGAGCCCGCATCATTCGAGAAACGTATCGCATCCTGAATATTCTCGTAAGATCTGATATCCGCAAGAACTGGAAGGCATCCTCCAAAAATTTACGACCTCTGAAAACGTGCTTAATTTTGGTGGATAAACTAAATAAAGGATTGGACAAAAGATAGATCAATGTAACACATACGTAATATCACGTTACACTTAGTATAAGCACCTATAAACCTACATGGAATAGATAGTACATTACATTTCTAACAACGTAGATTACAAGAATCCAGACTAGAGCAGGTAGTCCGTTATCTAGAACATCTACATAACAATGAAGGTTTGCATTATCGGACAATTTTTCTTCACAAATCAGTGGTAGTGACCTTTACTAATCATTACAAGAATAAGGACCTGTCATAACCCTTTTATCAAATATGAGTTTCAGTTCCAAAAGAGAGAAAAACCAAACCGGCTCTCTGGAAAGTAAAACTACTATTACAGTAACGCAGTTAGTGAGAGCAACCTCTTCCAAATATCCTGTCGCTTTGCGACATTAAGATGCGTTTCGAATGTGAGTGGCTGCTGCACGCGGCATGATCAAGCGCGCCGACAAGGCGATCACGGAATGCATACCAAAATTTTCAAAAGTATATTGACCGGCATCGCGCCACATATAAAACTTTGTTTGATGCACGCTTTAAACCGATAGCTTTTTGGAACACCTCGCTTCACCCTCGAGTGTTCCATCCTTCCAATCGGCGAGCGTTTCTTGATGGTATCTATTACGCACGCATAGAGTGCTCACCAATGTTCAAGGTTTTACCGCGCCTGAAGTCAATACGCGGCTATACTGTTACTAGCAAGATCGAAGGGTGCTCGACGTCAACGCTACTGAGCATCGATTGGATTATCAACGATTGGGATGATAATTTTAGCAAGATCCAAACAAGAACCTCGTGTGTATGCATTGGACTAGTTAATTATAGTGACACGAAAACTTACAGATTTAGAAAACAAATTACCACAGCTTTTTGTTAGTCAGAAGAGAACCTGAACCAGCATTTAGGACGATAATTGATGGAATGATCAAGTCTATTCCCAGAAAAGCGACTGTAGACGCCTCGCCAGGCTCAGTGCGATCTGCAGTGATATCTCTCATATTTTTGCAACTTGAAATTGAGAATAAGATTATACATTTAGAAAATATTATCAAAGAAGATAATTAACAAATCGTCTACTCATACTTTTGCTAATTTAATTTCTTTGACCCAGTGGGGTAATATCTTAGTTTATTAACGAAGTATTTACTCTTATATTATTAACTTATAATCTGTTATGATTACAGGTACATATAATTACGACATAACCATGACTTTTATTTACATATAGCACATTATAGCATCATATTTTGGCTACCAGGAGATAACAAACACATCACTCAAGATGGATTCCGGATATCGGTACGGAACAAATAATAGAGAGTTTTAACTACCAATAAAACTTACCTATTATTTTTCCAACGATATCCGGAATCCAGGTAATGCCTACCTGGTAGATCGTGAGTAAGTATAATGAAGGTAAAACCGCGCCCCACTCCGAGCGCCGCCATCTTTTCCGCCAAAATAAACGCGACGGTGGCGCCGGAAGTCGAAGGGAGGAAGTTGTTGGGACTAAAAACCGTTAAAAGACAGAGGCTTGACTCAAGATGGATTCCGGATATCGTTGGAAAAATAATAGGTAAGTTTTATTGGTAGTTAAAACTCTCTATTATGTATTATGCTATTACAGCGCGGATTGATCTGTGGCGCTTACTAAACAACAGTTTTAAAAAAAGTAAATGTTTTATGGCTTGCATTGAAATTATAAGTTGGCTCATATAATCTCGTATCCGCGTGATATCAATGGTCTTAGATGACGAAAATCGGGTTTTTGTGCATATTGGTTTTTTTTTTGCTTAAAATGACATTTGAAATCCTTACATAACTTGTAAATTATAAACTTCGTAAACCTCGTAAATATAGTATTTATTAGACAATATTTCATACTATCAACCACTCTGTTAAGATACAGGTCAAACGGCTACATCTACTAACTTGAGATTTTACAGTAGGTATTATACACATATCAGCGATATTGAAGATTTAAATTACAAATAGGTGTTACGGTGTTCCAAATTTATTGCACTCAAAATCCATATTTCAAAAGATGTGAAACTATGAAATATATTTTATAGTGGTAACCGACACTAGCGGATGTTCACACAAATGTTTGGGTGTAAAAATAGCTATACTTACTCTTCATTATAAAGTACATAAACAGTGCTATAGGTATTTTTAGAGACCAACGCCTAAGGGGGTAAAACAAGGGTTTGAAGTTTGTATGCAACTTTCTTCTGGATAGGTTTAAGACTGTGAAACTTATAAAAAAGTAAGTTCTGGACCATAGAAATAACACGTCATTTGAATTTTTCAAGAAAATATTTTTTTGTTACCTTTTCACCTCTGATATCTTGTGACGCGGACACGAGATTATAATATGAGACTTTGGAGACAACGTATAAAACGCCCAAACGAACATATTATAGCTAACGAACATGTTTATAGCTTATTATATTATCTTCCATTTCGAGTTTTACCCTTTTTTTCTATATTTGACTGTACTAATGATAAAGTAACGGTTTCTTTCCTAAAACTATTTACAAAGCATGCTTTATATTATATTATTTATATCACCACTCTCTGACAGCAATTCGAATATAAACGAACATTTGTGTTTATTATATTAAAATTATATTATAATCAATACAAATATTCATTTATATATTACTCAAAATATGTACATCTAACTACTTTATACAATTTTACATTTTATTTAATGTACAAAGTGTAATGTAAAATGCATTCCGATATTAATTTGCAACAGACAGGCTTTGTAACAACTATGGCTACAAAATATTATAATTATTACTAGCCTATTATATCCCACTGCTGGACACAGGCCTCTCCATAAATCTTTACTGTTTTAAACTCTTGATATATTTCTTGAGTCGCTTGATGTGGACGGTGATCCTAATTATTATGGTCCACATTAGCGATTTTTATCACTGCCAGACTTTTCTCACACTTCCATTTTTATCTGTTTATTTCAGTGCTACAGCAGAGATCATTTTTTTTAGTGAGTTTTTATAATTTTTACCTTTGTGCACTGACTGTGCAAACTAACCTGGCCAATGTCTGTTGTATGAAACTATTTTTATGAATACCTCGTTCTTCCTTCATTTTCAATCAGTTTCTTGAAACTAAATCGGAATGCATTTATTAACAATCAAATATTATTTCCCACATCATATGACCCATTGTAATTGATATTAGGAAAAAACCAAATTTATGGCTATTAAATATAATTGTTTTTGTTTTTATCTTATTATATATAAATGTATTTAATCAAATTTAAAGACAATTATTATATATGTACCTACCTATGTATGTAAGAAATTATTAAAAGAACAGCATCAAACATGTGTTTTATTTATATACCTATATATAAGTTAGTAACTATTGGGCGATTTAACCTTTTATACACCACCTGCTTGATCCATAAATAGCCCATTATGTATCATGCCAACTTAACCTAAAGTAAGTCCAAAGTACCTAAGTCATTCAACCCTTGTGAGTTGAAAATATTAAAAAAACGCAGCGGGACAAAATAAAGCAAAATAGCCACTTTACTCCCAAGGGAATAAAATAACTACTTTATTCCCGCTGCGACTTTTAAGTATATTTTCATTTTGTGACGGGTTTCAAATCCCGTCATCACATCAGTAATATGTAGCTAGCCCGTCATTATTATTGGATAACGAGATGGGCTGATCATTTGCCTGATGACAAGACAAGGCCGGTCTATATTCATAACAAAGAGACTAACCTACACCAAGGTTTCATTCGAAAATCTAACGAGCCGCCTCTTCGATAATAAATCTGTATTCTACATTGATGGGCCGCCCAATCTTACCAATCATGCCCGTAGCCAGCTTAGCGATATATTTTGTTTGATCCGTAGGTACACAGAATCTTCTTTTTATTCAGATTATGGCTTTACACAGAATCGTAGGTAGGGACTATAGTAAAGTCTAGTCTGTGTTGATACAACTTGGTGTTGATATCACACTGGCAGAAAAACGTCAAGCAACGATTAAAAGACATAATCTGAAGAAGAAAGACTATTATAATTATATACGTTGACCACAGATCAGTATATATGTAGCCAAAGAGAATATAATCCCGGTAGCTAGCTAACATTCACTATATGTTGATATCCTCTTGTAGCAGAAAACAGTCATATATGGCAAAAACTACTATATATACTGGTATAGTATAGTTAGCTGCTAGGCTGCTATCAAAGAGAATATAATCCCGGTATGGTTATCTGATACCCTATATAATTTGTGGTTATCTGTGATTCTCTTTGATGACGATGTTACTAAAATATAAATTTTTAATTAATTTTACAATTCTAACATTTTCGTTGATCGTGTCAGGAGAATTAAACGATACTGGAATAAAAAAACTCGTGTTGAGTCCTGCAGAGCTTGCTACAATGGTATTAAAACACGAAATGGAGAAAATTGCACCGCGTGGATGGCGACAACACACAATGAAATCTAATTACCCAGCAGACTCGGAGCTGACGACTTGTGAATCTGCAATACCTTTAGCAGGTACGCCCTGAGCTACCTCGGACTGCTTTGCTAATACACAAATCCATTTCTCGTATAGGTACCCCTCGTAATATGTATCACCGTGCGCCTGTTTTAGGGTTACAACTAAAAGGCATTAATCTTCAGTGTCTTTCAGCATTCATATCATAGGAACTTTGTACCTTGATTGTCTATAATCTTGTAATCCAAAATTAAAACTTATATTGGTTAAACTTAAAGTAATTGGGAAGAATTGCAATACAGCATGAAACGAGTTAAGGAAAGTGATTAGATGCACAATGTGACGGGTGACCTATCAGGGGGTCTATAGAGGGTCACCCAATCCAAAATTTGCAGTATCAGAACCACGTCTGTCAGAGTCCATCTGAACTCAAGTCATGAAAAGAAACAAATATATCTTGAGGACCCTTAAGAAAAAAAAAGTATACAAATTATAAATACAAATTGAAATTGGCTGATTTAACACTGCCAAGTGATGGATGCAGTCGACTGAATTAAAAAAGAGAATAAATTTTCTTTTTATGTCGCGGCTAAAGCAAAACGTCCGAAAAAGTCCTGTTTTTCGTCGCACAAATCTCCGGTTTTATAGATATTATTATTACCAGCAAAAAAAATACAGTATTACAACTACCAAATACAAAATGTTGTGAAATGGCCAGAATCTTGTAAAAAATAAATTCAATTAAATTTTTTCTCTAAGTCATGTATTTTCATAGAATAATAATCCCAAAGTCCAGTAGGCAAAATTGCTTCAGATATGATTATGTTTGGCCAGTAGATACCTACTGTATATTTCACGGTGTACTTTATTCAGAGTTGAGCGACGACGAGACCCTTCTGAAGAGACGTAAAGTATGGAGCAGATGGGGCAAGTGGGGCGAATGCTCAGTGACGTGCGGCGGCGGCAAGATGACGCGGAAGCGCGTGTGCCTAGCGGGGCGCTGCGCCCCCGGCGAGCATGAGGAGCAGTGCCGGCCATGCGCGCGCAGCCCCTGTTCGCATGATGAACTGCCCATTTCTGGGGACACGCACGATTTGGAGTAGAAAGGTAATTTTTATTCGTACATGATAGCATTTAACCACTATCTCATCAGATTTGAAGTGACGGGTTATATAGTGGTACCTCATAAAGTAGGAACTGGGTGCGATAGTAACGTATCTTTTCAAAATAAACTAAAACTAAGGTAACGCTATCCCTCTCAAACGTTTAGAGATAAACAGGCGGGTAATATTTTTCTTATTGTACGCAGGTCTACCTCGGAAAAAACCTTAGTGTTGATTTTGAAATCACGCATCCCTTTGCTGCCTCCCATCCTAAATGGATCCACTAGCTCAAGGCTAATGGATTTGATTAGGATTGGAAGTATTTGCCCGGCAGCAGGATACAGGACAGTTCTATCCCAGAGGATGTTAATATCCCAAAAATGTTAGGGTAATAAATGAATTAATTAGCAATGGCGACATTAGCACAAATAAAATTAACCGAGTGCCATGCGCCAGCGCCGTCGTAACCCCTTTGTGTCAGAGCAACATGGACACCGGTGCGCGCAGCCCGGTGTTAGACGTCATAAGGACGGGACTAATTTTCATACCCACTTTTTTATACTGATAACCAAGTAAAAGGAGCGTTACCACAAATACTAGTACAGTACGAAGACATTAACATCTTATATTTTATTGTTGTTGTTTATAATACACTTGAAGATTGAATTTCAATTTCTTTTCGAGGAAAACAGAAATATCTGTGTGATTATTATTGTAAAGAATGACCCAATTCATGTTTCCTAATTTTCACGTTAAAAAACACATAAAATATAATATAGATAATAATTACATTTTTATTACTTATTTGGTTATTGATCGGTTATTTAGAATTATTAAATTTATAAAAAATAGTTGCTGCCCGCAGGTTCAACCGTGCGCTTTTCTTCTAATCAACATTATCATTTGTCCACAGATCTCTTCATTTGTCATAGTTTAAGAGAATCAGCTGATCTAGGGCTGCCCGGAAGTTCTGTAGTATAATTTGACTTAAACCATAGAATTTTATTATATAATCAAAGACGTAAATTTTAAATGCTTTTCTGCATTGAAAAATTCCGATTTTCAAAAAATCGTAATACTAATATTGTGGACCTCAAGGAGTACATTGATTGTAAGAAAATGTTGGTGGAGCTATGTATCATTCTGAGAATGACAATGACCGAAGGTATATCAATTGTCTTTGCACAACTACAAACACGTTTCATTCGGCGGTAAACATTTTTTCCAAGAACTAAAATAATTGTCGTTCGTCACCTAGCGGATCGAAGAAACTGAAAAGCAACTATTGTGAACCGTGACCGAGTCCAGTCTCTCAAGATTGCTTTATAGACAGACGTACCCATACAAAATGCGATTGATTATTTCATTTACAATTTTCTCTTTGGTAACTGATTTCGGCTGGACCGAGAGTGAGTGAAAATGATGAGATTTCAATTTGATGCAACAATTCTTCGTTTGAGTTAATTTGCAAATGTCGTTCGTTCACGCTCGAAAAAATGGAATATTTTGAAATCTAATAAAAATTACTGCCTTTTTAGCACAGCAATATTAATTATTGAATAATAAAATTATTTCCAATCACAGCCACAAAGGAACCTCAGGGAGAAGTTACGCAGAATCCAAACTTGAATAGTTTTAGTATGGTTTTCCCTCAACCCTCAACGTCAGCCGTTGCTGATGCTAATTCACGTTTAAATGCTATGTGGGCTCATAATCCAAAATCACATGTAAGTTTTAATATCTTTAAATACTTAGTCACTTTATAAAGAGATTAAATTGAGTTTTAGGTAGTAGAACGGTTGAATTTTTACCTTTTGCTGCGGTATAAAAATATAATTATAAACCTACCGAGACCATTATATTAATTGTGTGTAAGACAGCGACAAAAGTACTCGAACATTTGATCTGACAATGATCGGAATATAAATTATATTTATTTACAATAAGTTATTCTATAATCAAAATGGCGGAAACAAAAGGCTAATTATTTTTTAAAATCTCTATACATAGGATTATTTACATTTCAATAAAAAACTAAGAATATATCAATTTAAAAAAAAATTAAACAAAACCTTATAAATAAAAAACAGCATTAAGGTCGGCTTCTGCAGGTAGGGTGCCCAAAAAGCTGGCGACATTACCTCGCTGAATAGCTAAACTAATACGTTGACCGAGGTAAGCGCCAGCTCGTTGGTCACCTGTTACTTCTACATAAATTAATATAAAACTAAAATACAATAATTAAAATAATGTTAAAACTACACAATCTGTAACTACCTGTTTTAAACTGTTACTACCTCTATTACTTTATGGATATTAAATGAACTCCAGCGGTCTTACCACAAAAAAATTAAACACACCCTAAACCTGTGTTAAAAAACGTTTAACTCCTAAACAAGCCTTAGTCGCATGTTTAAATCTGAGAAACTACAATTTTTTATTTAAAGTAGTGTGTAACCGTTGTCTAACTCACAACGTAACACAGCAGATGTTATATGACAGCGAGTGTACTGAATATATCGTATGCAGTAGGTACTTTACCTACGATAGAGTGCAGGGACCGAAATTGAAAAATCAGATACAGCAGGTACAGCAGCTGTATTGTATTGTATTTATTTATTTTCTAGCTTCTGCCCGCGGTTACACCTGCGTTCCCCTCCGGAACCGTGCACTTTCCGGGATAAAAAGTAGTCTATATTACTCTCCGGTCTATAAAATATATCTATGCCAAAAATCACGTCGATCCGTTGCTCCGTTACTGCGTGAAAGAATGACAAACCAACAAACACACTTTCGCATTTATTATATTAGTAGGATTTACTAACAATATACATGTTAATAAATAAATTAATAATTGTGTTTGAAATTCAATTAATTAATCTAAATCAGACAAGTTTTTTTTCTGATATACTTAAATTTGATCGCGATACCTACAATAGGAAAAAAAATGGCGTCTACTGGGTCAGCGTACTACACAGGCAACCGCATCGTCAAAAACATACTATTAAAAAATCTTATAAAAGTTCACATATTTTGGTCTCAAAAGTATTTTTGTATTTATTTTAAGTACCTATATTTGTTGTTTTTTTGTAAGCTCCAACGACAACCTGCACAACCAACCAATTTTTTTAAAAAGAAACATACTTGATGTAACCGAAACATACGATACGAACTTCGGAAAAACATTCCATTGCAGTAATTCAGTTTTTAAATTTTAGTTCTATATTAAAAAACTAACAATACCAGACTGTAGGCAAATCAGACCTAATTAATCCAATATTAGGTTAGCGTGCACAGATCTTTACGTTTAGCGTGTGATCACTATTTACATGAGTAAAAAATATGCTACGTAGAAGAAGCGTAAGTGTAGGTACGAGAAATAAATTACAATTACCATTGATGTGTTCCTAGAATTGACCTTTTATCAATATATGACTTCCTGGTAGTAGATACAAGTTGTATGTACAATTCTAATAATACAACAAGTAACAAGTTATAACGAATCTATTTTTGATGTTAAATTTGTTGGTACAAATGATATGTAGTGATGTCGATTCTGGCATTTCATACCTAAATCTAATTTTAGTTTCAATCTCTCACTTTCTAGTATAGCGTTTGTCGATTCTGTTATATATATATTTGTAAATACATTTTTTTTTAATTTGTGAATAAAATCATGTGCATTACTAGACTGGGTATTATTGAAGAAGTTCAACAACTCAACACTAGATGTGTTGAGTTGTTGAACTTCTTCAATAAACAGGGAAACAGGCGTAAACAGGGAAAGCGAGCTTATTGGTTGGACGAGGACTTTTTTCAAATGTATAAATTAAACATAATTTAGCTGAACATTGACCTTTATTACGTTTTCAGCTGGTGCAATCTAAGTTTGACAATGTGGATTGGTTTCGTCAAGTTCCATTTCGACATCCTCACTATATAACAAAAATAGCTAAGACCTTCAACGGGCTGGACCCCTTCTTCAGCAAGGTAATTTAATTAGGATTATTATTTGTAAATTGCCAGTTTGTCTATAACTGCGACCTCTACCTATTAGAGCAATCAACCATAAATTTAGTATAAGTGTAGCTAAGAGCCTATTAGGCCTTCCTTACAGTTATAGCTAGACATAAATAAATATCAACAAAGAAAACTAATAGCGAGGGAAGAGCCCAATTTTTATATTTATTTCAAACTAGCTGCTGCCCGCGGTTTACCCGCGTGGGGATATTGGATTTCATGGTTTTTATTTTATTGCGCGGAACCCTAATTCTTTTTTTAAAATAAAACTAGCCTAAGTTACCCCTTGTAATATCAGCTATCTGCCAGTGAAAGTTCTGTCAAAATCGGCCCAGCCGTTTTGGAGATTACCCGGAACAAACAGACAGACTGACAAAAATTTGCAAAATGGTTGTTTTGTTATAGTAGGTACCGTGTATACTTTCGTATGCATTTGGTAAAAAGCTGTTATTTTGATATTACAAACAGACACTTCAATTTTATTTATTTGTATAGATACTTTTGTATTACCTACCTACTCTAAAACTATTTATGAAGTTGTGGTAGCCTGTTGAATATACATATTAGTAATAGGTATATAAAAATCAGGAACGAATGGTAGCTACTGTACAACATAAACTCAACGCAATAAATCGAGAACAGATCTTAAACCTTCGGCGCGCGACGACGCGATGGAGCATTTTTAAGATATCTACCTACTTCACTAGCCCTACACAGTGGTATATTTACAGAACATTTGCATATCCACCCTACACGCGACGTTTTCATATTTTTGATTAAATACCGGCCGTCCGTCCCCCTCTATTAAAATAAAATTCCGGCCGTCATGGCCTAGAGAGACGATTATGTCCCTCGCTTACACAGTTGTAGATGTATTTCACCTATACGGACACTTCGTTATGTAACTGCAGTATGCACCCTATACCATAAACTATACTATAAACACCCTATGCACCCTATTGCTATAAACTAACAATCAACGCATTCGCTCACTTTAAATATGTTATTGAAAAGGCTCCCCTAATCATCCTAGGTACCTCGACTGCCTCGATTCATAGATACGCGACAGAGAATGCATCACTGATTTTGAACCTTATGAGTAGTAGAGAGTTAAACACTGTTTATTACAGGTTTAAAGTGTGTTTAATTTTTTTGTGGTAAGTCCGTTATGGTCTTAGCACAAAAAGTTTAAACACACCCTAAACCTGTATTAAACAGCGTTTAACTGCTAAACATGCCTTAGTTACATGTTTAAATATGAGCAACCACAAATTTTGATTTAAGTAGTGTCAAACCGTAGTCTAACTCCATTCTGTTGTGCGACTTGTGACATTTGTAATTATTTTAGACGACGTTTATCTCTGTCTAGCTAAACAGGCGTCTAAAAGTGCTTTTTTGTGGTAACACGGTTAGTCTTTGTTGTTCTTTGGCAGTTTTAAATGGAATCGAAAGAGACAAAACATAGTTTAACTATTCAACCATTAACATTTATAGGTTCGTTTACATCTACAGACGCCGATACACACAGGCCGTGCCCGGCCAGTATTCGCGGAAAGAATAATATTTTGTCTACGCGGTTTATGTCTGTACCTAGTACCTACCTACGTGTTTCTTGGTTCTGACTGGCTGTGTGAAATGTGAATAGAACATCGGAACCGTGAAGACATTTTTACTTTTATCTTTTATTCGCAATGGATAACGAAAAACTTATAGAAATTGTAAAGGAATACAAATGGCTTTATGATTTAAGTGATAAAAATATAGTGACAATCAGAAAAAGGATCAGGCGTGGAATGAAATAGGAGACAATAACTGCCGGTGAGAGCAGCCAAGGACGGTGTCTGTCGGAGTCTGCCACGCTATATATCTGCCACGCTCAATGTCTGTAGATGTAAACGAACCTTTATAAGGCGACCCGTACACGTAATGCATGAGTGATGGGTAAGCATTAATCACGGACTACGCGAAAACCATGGAAAACTCACGATCATCGCTTGACGCGTATCTGTGTGCCGTCTATATGGAGCTTGGCAGAAATCTAGTCCGAGCACAAGATAGATTTACAATCCATATGCAAACCGTAGACGCTTAATATGCAAAGTGCGTTTTCTTGTCAAAATAACAACGCTTTTGCATCAAGCGTCGATTACGAGATACTCTAAATCCGCGCTTGATGCAAAAGCGTTGTTATTCTGACAAGCAAACGCACGTTTGCATAAGCGTCTACGGTCTGCAATACAGTTGTGAAATGCCACCACGGCCACCCGTGTATTTTCCTACATAGTCACTCCCAAATGTGTTAGGGTTGTAAGAAAATGGAATATAAAATAAATGTGATTTATATTACGTAATTATTTATTTACAAATACCTACATATAATTACATGTGTTGCACTGCATTACTGTTTAGCAGTCCTCACCATGGAAAAACCACGATCCCCGCTTGATACGATATGCGTCAAGCGGGGATCGTGGTTCTTGCATGGTTTTCCCGTGGTGCGCGATTGATGCTTATCCATTAATCATGAATTAGGTGTGGGAGCTGCCTTAAACCACATATCTCGAAAGCGTAACTTACGCTTACCTGACAGTGGGTCGCGTCTCGCGCCCTTGAAATTTAGCCTCGGCTGGCCGGCATGGGCGCTCTGTTTAGGAACCCCTATACTATTTATGCACAGCTGCTCTAATCGTTGGGGTCGTTCAAGTTAAACCGACATTATTGGGTTGCTTAGAATTCTATTATAATTTTTTGGCACTATTCAAAAACCTGATCATACCTACATCTGCGAACTATCTTAAACGCAATATCTATAGCTAATCATTATATTTCACTTTGTCTGTGGATATAACATAATTGTATGAAGCCAAAGTACGCTTGAAGTATTAACTTTCAGGTAAAATCGGTATATCAATAAATAATTATTATACCTATTGTAGGAAGGCCTGCAGGTCTCATTTAAAAAAAATTCAAGTTCCTTAACGCTTTTATTCACCTAAACGCAACCTTTACATAAGTTAAATCATTTTGATAGTACTCGTAAGCACTCATATCGAAATACGTAAATTTTGAAATCTAAACATTTCACTTTTTAAACGTGAAACCGTAAACTGGTCGTCCCAGGATCCATGGAGATTTAAGAAATTGACTTTTTAATTTTCTTTTTTTACTATGTCTAGGTGCATCCTGAGCACTTTAAAAAATTACCGACAACTTCAGCTAACTACTCTAGATATTATCCAAACAGTCTAGTTCTATCTCAATGTAATAGCTAACTTTTTCATAAGAACTGCTTCGTAATGCAATAAAAGTGTTTTAACAAGGTCCCAGATTCACTCAAAGAACTAACTTACGCAAGATTTCGAACTAAACTTTATACGTGATTGCCAGAGTCGAGCGTAACTGTTTTCAAAGAAAAACAAAAGAATTCCATTCCTTCGCTGTCCGCCTGATGAATGTTGAAGCAAAACGAATAGAAGGTAGGGTCTTGTTTGTGGAATTGATGATGGAATGGGGATGGTGGAATTAAATTGTGTAATGCCAATTGCCATAGCAAAAGGTATCCTATAGAAGGCCGATAATCTGGCAACCCTGCGTCGATGCTCAAGATTCTGGACCCTGATTTCAACAAGCGTATCGTTGCCAAGTCTTATGGCTCGTCTTTCAATAGTTTCGCATACCCCAGGTGAGAACAGTATTCCATAAAGGATCGGCATTGAGCTGGGTAAAGATTAAGATCTGTCCTGGTGTGAAATACTGTCTCACCTTCGCCAATATGCTAAGGTTTTTCGCAGCTAATTTTGCCTTGGATTCAATGTAGGAGCAGAAGTTGAGGTTAGATGTGTAAGTGTAACACCTAAAAGCTCCAGACAGTCGTTAATCGGCAAGGACACATTCTGGAAAGTGGCAGTCAGATAAAATGGACTCCGCTTAGCAGAGAATAGACACGCCTCGATTTTGAAGCATTTTAAAGGATTATTAAGCTTTTAGCCGCAACTCAACTATAGCCTTAACCTTTATTGCTTAGTTATATATTATACTAGCTTCTGCCCGCGGTTTTCACCCGCGTTCCCACAGGAACCGTGCATTTTTCCGGTATAAAAAGTAGCCTACGTCACTCTCCGGTCCATAAACTATATCTATGCCAAAGATCACGTCGATCCGTTGCTCCATTACTGCGTGAATGAAGGACAAACCAACAAACACACTTTCGCATTTATAATATTAGTAGGAAGTAGGATTCCTTTTTATGACATGAATGAGTTGAGGCGACATTTCTATTTTCACCCTGATAGGCTGACGAGTTTAATGATAATCTTACGAAGCTCAGTTCCTTAGAATCCTTCAAATTACTTAATCTAATTTAATCGAAGTTCAATATCTAATAATCGGTTCATTGATCACATCATGAATTGTATACCAAAGAAGTAGAGCAATAAAGCTCTAGGTTATTTTCTTATATTAAGACCAAGGAGGGAGGGGCCTTGCCGGTTAACAATCTCGTGTTCGTTTTCGAATACATTTCCAACCCGATTAAGACCAGCGGTCGCTAGGTCTTCGGCTGGAAGGAATAGTCTAGAATTTTATCTGGTTATCATTTTAGAACGAACGTTACAAGTTCTTACAAAACGAAAAGTAGCGAAAACTCTAGGCAACTCTTTCCACATGAAGACTAGTGACCGTTACCTGTACATGTTTTTCTCAAATAAATGTTGAAGTTTAGTTCTAGCCTACCATTTACAAATATTTTTAAAACCAAAATCTAAGTGAATTATTTCTTTATTTCTAGAGTGTCTTCGAGCCTTATGAAAAGCGGCCCAAGCCAGTTGTTCTAGTAGCATTCAGGACGAATAGATTGTCTCCGAGGGAGATTATATTGGTAAGAGCGATATATTTCAGAATAACTTTACTTTATATCGTAAGTTATATAACTAAAATAATGTCATTAATGTTTGATTGCATTTAATCCGTTTATTTAATGAACTCCGATACCTGCCTATTCCAACTTATGTAATATAGGCTCGCTCATAATACGTAAGCAGGTGATTATTATTATTTTGTTCATCAAAAAAACATGCAAAATAGGACCTATGCGAAGCAGTGGTCTAACAAATGTTGAAGAACAGATGTTATTAGAAAAATATAACTAGAAAAATCGTTCAAAAACCTATCGCAAATGTATTCAATAGCAAAATAATCACATAATATTGTAAATCTATGTATTGTTTTGTTGTTATAACTAAAAAGCTGTCCGGTTACTAATGATACTGTTATGTCCCATGGCAGTGCAAGTGAATGTGAAAATGAAATGAGTGAATGGTTTCAACAAAATCGTGAAAAGTAAATTCAATCGGTATTCCATCTCTCCCTCGGTTCAATAATCATTGCATTTGAGGGGTATTTTCAAGCCTGGCGGAAACTATGCTTACGAAAGTCGAGTTAGAAGTTAGTGAGCTTGAAACCAACTCGCCATTTACTCGTAGATGTAATATTAAAGGTACAACAAGTCCGTTGACAGACGTATTACAAACATTTTGGTGTGTTATCAAGATGGCCCCCGATATGTGATTTTTTTGGGTTTAATAAACCCAAAAAATTCACAATCAAAACCAAATTTGAATATAAGAATTGTTGAGAATAATTTCATTTTTCGACTTTTGTAAGGTAAGTGTTTACCCCTTTATAAAGTGAATAAACCATTGAATTTACTTTTGAATGACAAAATATTGTAGTTATTCCAAGGAGAATAATTATTGTATTAGTATAGATTTGCAGAAGTGGCTTATTCAAGCACCTGAACTAATTTCCGCAGCTATTGTTTAGTTTATGTGTGTGTACATAATACGTTAGTTTGCGACGTAGTCTTCTCATTTCGAAATTTCCTTAGTAATCTATTTAATGCCATTTTTATCTATACCTACCGTAGCTTTTGAATACCGTATAGGTATTTCGTGCACCAAATAATTCAAAGACCTATGATCAGTTGAATCGTGTTGCAAGTTGCAACCGTAGCATGGTGGGTAGTAAGCATATCTCTACCAGGGCTGTAAATACCGGTAAAACATTTGTAACGTTACCTCTATTCGATCGCGTTATCGGTAAATATAAATTACTGGTAATAAATTTAACGTTACTTACACCACGTCACAGCGGTAAATATTCTTAATGATACCTACTTTCAAATTAACGTTAATTTTACCATTTCCTTGAAATGGGTAAAGCTGTAACGTGCAAGTGGGGCCACGCACGGTGTAGCAACAGCGCAATTTTGTATTGAATTTGGTAAAATTACCGTTAAATTAACGTTACTATCTAATGTTATATACTGTCCTGTTACTTATTAACTTGTAAAAATTAACTTACAAATATGTAACTTATTAATGTTAAATATTTTTAACGTTATGCAACGTATTGGAATTAATGTTTATTAACGGTATTTCTTATGGTATTTGGTAACTTTAACAAGCCCTGTTCTCTAGTGCTCGCCTGGTAAGCTACCATTCTCAAGGCAAAATCTGTCAGTGTGTTCCGACAGCTGCTCTTCAGCCCCGGTCCCATTCTAGATTTAGCGTGTTCCCGACCTTAGACACTTTTTCATAGTTTTGTCTTACGACTAACAGAAGTGCGAGATATAAACTTAAGGCTTTACTAATAAACAGTGTATATCGGCGGAAATAGTTACACAATGTTGTGTCGTTGTTGTTCTTTGACAATTTGAAAGTGAATTCAACCGTTATACATTGTTTATACTAATATATACACAGAGTATATATATATTAGACAGCCTTACTAAAGGCTGTCTAATACTATACTCTGTGTAAACTTCGCGGTTCAAACCACAATCCGCAAATTGCCCTATCCAAGTTCGTCAGTTCTCTTTCTTCGCAATTTGATTAAATAAGTAGGTAGGTACTTATTTCAAGTTTGTTTTTATTTTTCAGCCCCCACTGAGAATCTCAAACGAAGTAGCAGAATTGCAGTCACCGTTCAATGATATTGGCTCTTTCTGGCAAGACTCATCACTTGATTCATACTAGCCATCGACCCCTTGATGTCTGTTAGTTCGTTTACTAGTTTAGTTACCTACTTTATTAGGGCATTATGTATTTTAGATTTTACACCATTCTGACGATTATGGAAAGTTTTGATAGCATATAGTGCTATTTATTTCCAGGAAGACAAATCTGCTGATTGAATTAATGTCATTAAAAAAAAATGAGGATAAAACTACATTTTTTAAATCTCATAAGTGAAACCTTAATGATCTTAATGATATGGTATAGTGATAGGTAGATCTACCTATACGTCTTAAAGTGTGTTAAAAGGAAGTTTTTAATTTGTCACATGAAAAATATCCCTTACAGCCCCTTCACACGTTATCATGTCATTATTTATGATTAAACATTTTAATTATAAAATTATTCAAAATAACTTGTTATAAATAAGAAAATATTCGTTCATTATGTACATCCACTTTAAAAAATCGCAATGTTGTTATTTTAGTTTTAACAAGTAAATAAATTACATTATAATATTACAACAAGTAAGTACGATTATGTAGAATAAGTGTAGGTATCGTAATTCGTAACTTTATAAAATTAATGGTATGAAAAAAATCCTTGTTAAACGGACGAGCGACAACTACCGAGATTACGGTTTCCCTTGGAGCCTTGAGAAATGTATATAAAGACTTACCTATAATAGAAAAAGACTAATGATTTTGCTTAGGACTTTGTTTACTTATACCAAAACTTTATCACTTTCTTCATTGACATAATTATACGTTTTTCTTCATTTTATTACTATTAGGTATACCTACCGAACATTTTTTTGATGTCTTAACGTTTTATATTATTGTGAGATACATTAAAACAAGTTTTATTATATCTTTTTTGTTTCATTACCTGTTCCTTGATTCACTTAATGTTTTCTTATAATGCTTGATTTTCAAAGGAGCTAGTAAAGAAGAGAATCAAGTTATTAATTACTTTCCTAGATTACTAGACACTTTGTAGAATGTTTCAAAGAGCTATTCAAAACGTAGGTACGTAAACGTATGTGAACATAAAGCTCGTATAAGTTCTTTGAACACTCACTCTCATTCACTGTCACACTGCACTAGATTGGGATTACCCGTGGTCCCACAGTACATGCACAGTAGTACATCATTGTATCATATCAGCCAGTGAAAGTCATGTGATCCGTCAAAATTGATCCAGCCGTTTCGGAGATTAGCCGGAACAAACAGACTAACAAACAACATTTTTAAAAAGTATATTTATCAATTATACATATAGCTACCGTACCTATATGCTGTATGTCAGTAAGTGTACCGTATATGTGCGTATATGCTTTTCATATGCACTTATAAAAAGCTGTTATTTTAACGTTACAAACAGTCACTTCAATTTTATTTGTATAGAAGATGTATAGATGTTTGTAGGTACACAGTACACACTCCTCATAAAATTAAATCAAATCGCATAAAATGTTAAACTATAACAATAACTTTTATCGCCCACCACAGAACATGTGGCAGATATGGTTTTACGTACTAAAACAGTTATATTTCTGACAACTTTATGTGCAATGCTAAATATTGTAAAAGTGAGTGAAGGTAGTGCTGTAAATGATGACAGTGACTCGGATGAAGATGATTCTCTTAAAGATGCACTGCTCTTGGTTAAGTTAATTAGAACTGGTAAAAACAATTACCATTTTCCTATATTCTTTTCTTTTTTTGGAGCTTTAACTCGATCCGCGGTCCACAAACGACCTCACCTTCATTCTACGATGAGCTTCAGTAGGTATGTAGCACAGACATACAGTAGCAGACCAAGCATTCGGTATTTAATAGCGTGGCAAGTACACACACCTAAATGCTTAGTTTAGACTGGGCCGCATCAAGGATCCTTGTAGTTAACAGATATTAGATGAGTGCTTCCTTGGGTGGATTAGATAATCGGTTATCTCTGTGAAGATTTTATTTTCTCAAAGAAAGCATAGTTTTGCTCTTTGGTTTGACATAAAACCAAAAGGCACCTCTTCATTAAAAGCCCATTCTCCGTGTTATAGGAGTATTCTGTATAACACTGATAGGCTTATGACTTCACGGTGATGTGCCAGGCTCTATAGTTAAATAATAATAAATAGCTAACTTACTGTTAAATAACATTAAACTTAGATTAAATTATTATTGTTTTTTATTTCTGTTCTTCCTGCTTCATTCTCAACAATCAATCAAACAACTAGATATTTATTTATTTATTTGTTTATTAAAAGACCAACAGCACAAATGATAAATACAGATAAAGTTTGGAAAATACAGCCAATAATAGGTCTCGATAATAGTGTTTTTTTTTTGTTGAGCATTTTGAAAGAGACACAAATGAAAAATAAAAGTAAAATAAACATGCATGTATGTATCCGTGAATGTATGAGAATATTTAGTTATTTTAATATGACTGATATGATATGATATGATGTAGATCAATACGTGCTATGTATACCTAATTTGTATTTTTCTGCATCACATTCTTGAAACAGCCGGAGTCGACTGCCCTAGCGCGACCTCTGAGCGTAGGTATAATAAATGAAGTACATACATACATTAGCTTTACTTCTTTACTCTCTCTCTCTCTCTCTGTTTTGTACCCGTACTCCATAGATTTATCTTGTTACCACCCTGACCGCAATCGCTAACCTAATCGCTAAGCTGAAAGTCGAAGCTGGGCAACTCGTACATAAACCCAGAATGTGTTGTGTCGCAAGTGCAATTGCCGAAACACACCGGTATAGATGTTTGGAGACAGATTTTCAATAGGGTTTAAAGAAAATATAGTATTAATTATTTCGCTGATCGTAATTCGTAAATCAGTAAAGATCTGCGTTTACCACAAAGATCTGTGGCGTTTACTGATTTTGGAATTAGCGGTGGACGTTTTCTGCAAAACATTTTATATTATAATGAAGTAAATTGATTGTATTTCAGGAACAGCATCGAACATGTCATCGGTGGTAGAGTTATTATCTAAATATCATGGTGGTATCACACTGCCGACTCCGTCATTACCGAGGCCTCCGATTATGGTTTCTGCCTTGAATAATACACCCCTACCAGTCCAAGATACTCACAAAAGACTCGTATTGGAAGATAAGATGTTTGTAGAAGGTGAGATCGATTAAGAAAACAAAACATAGGAATAATCAGGAACCATAATCATTTATTTCTCTATTAAATTCTTTATCAAAATTTTTCCTTAGATAAACGGAATTTATCTTTTTTAGGTGGGTATCCATGACCGTAACTAACCAAACATAAAGCTCTAAATAAATATTCTCCTTCGGAGGGTCAGATGCCGATGTTGCACGCCCCTCCTTGGTACGCGGCACATAGGTAGTCAAGAAGTTGGCATTCCTTTCGTTTTTTACCGACTTAGGAGCCAATGCAGTGATTTTAGTTATGTTTTTAATAATATTACTTACCTACTCTGATTGAAAATGGAGTACATTTTAAAAAAAGAGGCAAATAACGTGGACTCGCCATTAAAGTTCAACACAGAGTAAGTTTTCTCGTTAGTAGAAGGCAAGATGAGCAGTGATGCAAAGTTGTTTGCTGAGTTGTTTACTAACTTACTTTAGTTGCTTTCAAGAATTTATTTATAAAATATGGATAGGTGCACTGAAATTACTGCTAACAATCTCTTCAGGTAAGGCGCAAGTGTATATTTGTATGTTATTTTAATGTTTGGTAGGCGTAGAATGCCCCGGAACAATGCTAATATTATGGTTCGTAACACAGATCTTTATATCTCTATGGTTCTTAATAATGTTTGTTGCATAGTAAATAGTAAGGTCCATCAACCATTACTGAGGGAAGAGAGAGACCCACCACATGATGCCGCGAGCAGAACCTTTTTCGTGAGCGTGACAGTTCCAGTTGCTTACACAGATGAAAATAGTTTTACATAGGTACCTATATACTATGTGATTGTAGGGGTGATCGGTGATTAGGAATTATCAGCCGTGGACCCTGCGTTTCCTGACCTCATAGGGCTTGAACCGTTGAACCACTTCTTTGTTGCGGTGTTGTATGGCTTTTCGGAGGTTGTAGTCCACGATCATTTGTGTTGTCACTATCACACTAGCCTGCCTATCGCGTCATCACTGTCATCGGTGTAGTAAACACAGCTGACAGTGTGTCGCGATATACTACTGCTGTATGTGTGGAACGCTATCGTGAAGCTGTAACTTTTTCGATCTTGTGCCCTGAGCTTCGTGTATAGTTAGAATGCGCGACCCTTCACCACATGTGTATCTCTTGCTCGTCAGGGATTCATTTTCTTACTGGATGTTAACCAGACACAGGATGTTGAGAAGTATGATGGCTATTTGGGCATCCTTATAGATTTTCAGCTTCAGCGCGCACTTGAGGCCTTGAGGAGTATATACCGGGCATACCTCACTAAGGGCGTATGCTACATCCATTGGATTCCAGTGTGTGCACAACAACTCATGACTGATGGTTGCTATCTTAGACTTGGGCAATTGTACCTTAGCTCGAACAGGTTTTCCCTGTCGATATAAGGCAATTGGTTGAGGTCTCCGACGAGGACAACTTTATTAGCACCTGACAGTCGAGTCGCCAACGCCATTACACCTTACTGAAGGTACATATGAAGAGCCACGCAGTGAAACTACTGCGCCGATAAGGCTAAAAACTTATGTTTTAATGTGAGAATGATCGCAGTGCAGTGCCGCGCAGGATATTTTTATCCGAAATTCTGGCTGGCACTGCAATTGTTAAGAACAGTCATAACGCTTACCACCCAGGCACACGAACATTGTACGTACAGTACCTACATCTTATCAACTTACTCAAATAATACAAAAACTCGCACTCAGCAGTACCTAACCCTTTTTCATCTATATTTGAAAAACTGAAAACAAATTAAAGGATCAATTTATTTATTACAGATGGACCAAGAGCTAAAACAAACCATCGCCGAGGTAAGATTACTTTTGCCATTTATATCCATTTATATAAGCCAGATCGCATAATAGATGACGCACCGCGTCTTTAGATGATGACTGATGTGTATGAAAAGTAATATTAAATAAAATTATTTTGAAAGGCCTCAGCTCGTGATCCCGGCTGCAGATCTGTGGATAGATGGGTTCAATCCTATTACGTTTCATGAGCATTCGGCGAAGGAAAACCAAAACCATTTCATTGTTGCTAAACTCGCACGGTTTAGGGGTAGGTGAAGTGTTTAGGGGGGAGGGGGTCAAGCCGAATGTCACCAAATCTCACGTAGGGGAATGGGGGGGTGTCACCAAATATGAATCGCAGATTAACGTATTTGCACTAAAAACACGTATTTTGAGAAATCTCACGTGAGATTAGGGGGGAGGGGGTCGAGCCAAATCTCACGAAATCTCACCAAGGGGGAGACGGAATCACCTCATGTAATTAATATAGGCCACCTTATTGGTTAAGAACGTTAAGAGGTAAGATAACCCTACAAACGCGGTACTTTTAAATTTATAAATAATTTTATTATTATAGTACAAATTGTATGACGTTGTTACTTCAAGAAGGATAGAGCCTTGAGGTTACTGGTTCACATACAGATATTAGATTATACATTGATTCACATCAGTGCAGGTGTCTGCCAACGATAGTAAGAAGGGGCTACCGTGGCAACTTGTATCAATTTCAAAGAAACTTCGTGCGACGACGGCTGTAGTATCGGAATCGCTTCGAAGCGAATGCTTGCACTAGGCGTTCTGGTTAACTACCACCTTGCGGCGTATTCCAAGTATTCCAACAGCTGCACATGAGCGCCAGTTCTATTCTAGGTTTAGTGCTGTATTGCGCACACAGACCATTGGACCTATAGACTCCGCTTAGCCGGACACCTCCCAAGGCCAAGGCTATGCATTATCACTGCGTATCACAAATTCTATAAATCAATCACAACACGTCGTCTTCCCTCGCCTGATGGATGAGTATTAAACTGACCAATCACAACACACCCTCTTCCCTCGTCTCCCGCCAACATTTTACGATTGTGTTCTCATGCAAAACTTGGATTATGCGGCGTCTAGGTTTAATGGTCTATGATCGCGCTGTAGTTTGTTGCGAAGTATTGTTGAGGGGGTGAAGGCCGGAGGGTGGCGCAAAGCGGACCGAAAGATTAAATTTGTTACTACTGGTAAACTACTTTAAAATGAGGTACAAGCACTAACCTATGTGTATAGAGAGCATGAAATAGGTAAGTTTTTTATTTTAACACTTTTACTAAAGTTTATATTATTTTACAGCATTTTACAGAAGACAGGACTATGATGATCCTTTCGGTCCTCATCCAAATGCCACGAGTAAGTGTTTGTACTTATACAACCTTATCATTATGTAAGTATAAGAAAATAGCTTCCACCCGCGGCTCCGCACGCGTGGTAAGTAGATTACTTTATATCATTGTAAATTTTAGTATATGTGTTATTCTAATATGTACCTAAGTGTTAACTAAATATTACAGTCAGTTTTATTACTGTACAAAACCCGTTCAGTAGTTTTTTTGTGAAAAGTAATAAACCATCTATTCTCACAACCCATTCATCCATCCTCACAAACTATAGCGTTTATAATACGAGTAGACAAGTATTAGTAGGTTAGCTTTAGGTTTATTCATCTGATTCATTTGATCTATGTTGATCTTTGGTAAATGATGGTGTTGATTAGAAGAGACTTATTAGAAACAATTCCAGAAAACGCCACGCACTTCACGTTTGAAGTGATTTTTATTTTATATGGAAATTTTGAATGACGTATTTCCAAAGGAGGTTCTCACAAATGTCGCCAACCGTGCTGCTTATCACCATCTTCCGGGATAACATACCACTTAAAAACTCATCCTGTATTGATTGAACAACATCGCTGGTTAACAGCAGGTGGAATAGAGACCAAACAAGATACGTATTATTAATACGAATGTTTTCATTGACAGTTCACACATCTGCTTCTGTAGATTCGAGTGCTACCGTTTCTACTACTGACAGTACTACTGCAACCACTACAGTAACAACGAGTGGAGTTCTTACAGAAACATCAGCAAGCACAATAACGCCTTCTGCACTACAGGATTTGTATAAGACAGCAGACAGGGGAATTACGAGTAAGCATTTACCTAAAAAACTACTGAAAAGCAATTTTCTTTAAATCATGCTACGTTTGTCTTACGTTGTTTTTATTTAATCGCTTATCTGTCTGAGTCAGTTCAGTACACATTTTGAAATAGATTTTAAATCATACAACTACTATTAACCAAACTACAAATTAGTACAGAATAATACAAATACAGAAAATACCAATAAATCCAAATTTCACAAGCACTTAATGTTAAACATTTTTGTTCTAGCAGCAAGTGACCAGCATCAGAGTCCAAAAATAAAAATTAAAAATGATTCCCAGACTACAGGAAATAGCTCAGAAATTCAAGCAACAGACACCCCTGTGATGTCCCAAGTCCTAACTGAATTGGAAAATGAACTAAAATCAGTGGAATCAAAAGCTACAAGTAGCAAAAATGACGTGAAGAAGGATTACATTTTCAAGCTTAGAAGGCCTAATACCAATAGAAACTTTATACAGATCAAAATTCCATCTACTCTACGAATTCATTTAAAAACTAGCTCCAGGTATCCCTTACCGTTTCCAAAGAATCATGCGTTTTGCTTTACCAATCCAGAAAATGGTTTGTGTCGTACATTAATTTAGAACTTATCATTTCATTCGAGCGTCCAAGGCTGCATTTCACCAAAGTCGATTTCAACAAAATATAGCGGAAAACCAACTGAAAAGCTTTTGTAGGAAAACCTTCATCGCCTTATCATCGAGGTCCATTCCGTTGCCAGATCTTGACCAAATTATTATGGTCTTCCCATTTTGTTTTGGGTAAGATCTTGTAATGAGACTGTACCCCCTGAAAAATCGGTCCACAAATGCCCGATATCCATATATAGGTAATATAATCTTAAAATATAAAATACATCAAAAATACTTACATGGACAAGCCTGTCTTTTTAAAAATCAAAAGAAAGGTTATAGGTACAGTGTTTACTGGGTGCGGATCAATCCGCACCCGGTGAACAGTGACGGCATGCCCCACTTTTGGATATTCATTTAAACATACTATGTACCTGGTTAACAATAGAGTGAAATTATTTTACTACACCTTCCATTTACACACACGCGCATACTTTACATACACAAACATTCACACATTCACGGATACAAATATGCATGTTTTTATTTTATATTGTCTCTTTCAAAATGTTCAACAAAAAAAACACGAGTGTTTTTTTCTCGATAATAATCGAGACTTACACTAATGGCTGTATTTCGAAACTTTTTATGTACCTACTTATCTGTACTTCATCGTTTGTTTGTCTTTTAAAAAATAAATAAATAAAAATCGGCTTTAAATACAAGCCGTACCGTATTTATATAGATTAGACTAGCTTCTGCTCGCGGCTTCGCCTTTTTTTATGTTATTTGGTAATGAGACGAGCTGTTGCAGGTCGTTTGCCTGATGGTAAGCATAACGCCGGCACATAACAATTGCAGTGCCACACAGAACTTTGAAACACAAAGGCCTGCGCGGCATTGCAGTGCGCTCGTTACCCTGAGACATTATGTATTAAGTCTCATAAGCCCAGTAATTTCACTGGATACTCTGCTCATCAAACCGGAACACAGCAATACTTGCACGCTACTGCTTGGCGGCAGACTTCACGAGCAAAGCGATGGTAACAACCCAGACGGACACTCACAGAAGAGTTAGTCCTACCACTAACAAAAACCGCCTGCGCGGTGTATACAGTATATCATGTGTTTTATTCCAGAAACTAAACTATACATTCCAAATTTCATCAAAATCGGATTCTTTATTACGGAGACACGTGCGTGGTAACAAACATTCACACACAAAAACAGATACTTTCGCATTTATAACGTTAGTAGGACTTTAAAGTTTATTTTGACCGTGTTTTGAGTGAATTGAACCAATGAACCTTTACATACAAAGGATTGCACACACACCCCGTAGTTATGCAAAAATTAAAAATTCATGTCTTATTTTAAATGATTTTAAAGTTTATTTGTAAATAAGCAATACAATTTTTGTGTTTTCCTCACGATGTTTTCCTTCACCGTTTTAGAGCGAGTGTGAATAATCCGCACATAACTTGATATGTCATTGGTGCGGGCCGAGTCGAGGTTTGAAGTATAGTGCGTCGGATTGAAAGTCGCACATTCATGTTCCCGCTCGACCACACTTGTTCTAACAAACTTAACTCTCTTTCTCTTTATAATATTTATTATAATTCTCGGGTCTGCCCAGACCTTTGATAGGCTTTAATGTAGCCGTAGCCAACCCTTTTTAATAAAAGTACAAATAAACTATGCGTGGGAGGATAAGGTTTGTGATGAGATCGACCACTGTAAGATATGAGTAAAAAGCCTGGAATATTATAATGACTGTTTGATGACTACAAACATGACCGGTCTATGAAGATTGAAGTGCGACTCCGGCACCTGCCAATTCCGCCTCATGTAAAAATATGTAGGCAGGAGTTGACTCGCCACCCACTGAACGGGCCGAACTAAAGCGAACTAAAGCGTCTCGTAGGTGATGAAAATTAATAAAATCCTAGCAAATAAAACTTAATTTTATTTTTTAAATTCCCTATTTCCCAAATAAGAAAGCTAGTAGTGATATAGACATAACTAATAACTATATCCATATATAGCTACGGATGGTGAGCTAGACATTTATAGATATATATTCAACGAAAATAGTCCCAAATCACTTGTGCAGAGGGCAGCACTGTCTACGTGCAGTTTTTGACAAAAGATATAGGTACCTCTATTTCAGTATATAGAAAAGTACTCTGTGGTGCGCATTTACATTGCCTACACTTATACCCTATATACCTAATTTGTGTTTGTGCACTTGCCGTCGCGTCACTACGTTGAACGTTTGTTTGCTAATAATTTATAATAACATAATAATTGGCGTGGGGTAACGGCGGAGAATAGTACCTACTACCCTCTCTTCTCGTGGGTGACGTAAAAATCGGTTAAGGGCATATCCAGAGAATGAGCAGCAACATGCTCCACGATCAAGATCAAGCTGTCCACCACACTGGTGGTCAGTAACACAACTTTTAAAAAAGGTGTCACTCTCCACCTGTGGACAAGCGGAGGGCGACAACAGGAATGGTCGAACAAAAATATCGAAAAGGCCTTTTTTCTCGAGGTCCTAAAGTAGTGGGACCACGATAATACCTCACTAGTAATTTTCTATGAAACAACGTCGAAAGGAAAGGTAAATAATAACAAAGCATTTCAATTTCCATCCTTTTTTATTACGATAAGAAACCTAATTTTGACAATTTTCAGTTACGTTTAAAATAGCATTCTTATACTATATTGAAATTTCGTATTTTAATTCAGTTCCCAAAAACATGCACGAAGATAATTATCATATTCATTTAGTAATATTGAGGTAGTTATTTGTTTCAGAACTTATACCAATCCAATTACAAATGGTTCTAAAAATAACAGTAGACATTTGAAAAGGTAATTTTTGAAAGGTGGAATTACGTGTAATGGAGAAATAAAAAAATCGGCTAAACAATATTTGAATGTTGTACAATTTAATTGAATGTTACGCTCTGAGAAGCAACAAAAACGGCTTCTCTTACAGCTAAACATCAACCGGCGCGGCGAGCCCGCGGGCGCCTCGTCGTCACTCACCCGCGAGGCCCGCCGCTTTGCAGTGTCCCAGTACCCAGTAGGATACATAAATACATACACATACATAAACACTATTTATAGACTCGATGAAACTTCAATAATAGTAATATATTTAAAATGGAGGGGAGTAGTGTAACATAACAGAAGTTAATAAAATACAGTGCCCCCACTCAAATATGGTCAACAATCCATGATAATGAATTATTCTACAATAGGATGTGCTTGACGCCACAAAAACATAACGAAATTAATCGCACTTCATTCATTAACACCTACTATTTTCAAATACAATCAATCATGCAAAATGAATTCTATAGATTCAAACGCTCACAATTCTAATACACAAAACAGTGGTTACATGAGAAATTAATATTAAAAGGTAATTAATGTAAATAACAGTAGAACCATCAAACAAGAATGACAAAGTAGATAATTAGCGAGAATGAATGCAAGTAATGAGCGCGACGGCGCCGCGGCAGGGGTGTAGTTCAGTCTCGAGGCCGCGCGCCGTCCGCGCCCGCGCCTACCCTCAACTTAAACTACTTCACAACGATACAAATAATAACTAAATCTATTTCTGCATTCAAACGATACAAATCATAGTGTGCCTCTCGCGCATACACTAACAACTCACTCATTGACAAAGCGTTCAGCAACGTAACCGAGCGGTGCGGCTGTGGCAGCCCATGCAAGCGAGCCCGGCGACTTAACTACAGGCGAAGCGAAAGTTTTTTGTCGCTGTCGAGTGTTACACAAATTTATATTTAAACACACACTTCACATCAATATTGATTAGATATAACTATCTCTACGAAGGTATGGTACGAATTATATTATAACGTACTTATTTATAAACATGTAAAAACTGTAAAGACAGTGAATTCTATAAAAATTGTACATTCCATACGTGGTCACTGATCAACGTCGAAAGTATTAGTTGTAACATCGAGATGTTCTATTCTACATAAACGATCTTTCAGCACAAAGACGTGTTTTCTTTTGGAATGTTTTAAATGCTGATGTCATTCGAATCACTATTTTAGATAAGAGCAAATATATTTTACTTGGAGATTCTAAATCGCAAATAAACTCCTACCTTCCTGCAGGATCGGATTTAGTGCCCAAATATTTTTCGGGTTAATTATAAACGCCTTTCTAAAGTCTTTACCAGTTTTTGTACAAATGTTGCTCGTTGTGGCGTGCTGTTCGAGTGGTAACTAGGTAAGTGACACAGCTATCTATCATTACAAAATCTACTCAACAGAGGCGCGCAGCTCTCTGTTGATAATGTATCAGATATTAACTTCTGAGTGGTATACAGGTTCATCAACGAACTCAACACACGAACATTAACTGGATGATAATGTGTTAAAAGTTAAATAACGTGCGTTTCTATGTTCTCGAAAAGAAAGAAAAATAAACAAAGAAAAAATATTGTATATTTAAGCCGATAACCGTAACTATGATGTGCACACGATGCGTCCGTAGCGTGTACACACATTGTACAACTTGAGTGGAGCCTCTGAGCACGCGTTACTTTCAACAAATCGATTGATGTTAAAACCCACGGAGGATTCGCGACTCCTTTTGCGTCACCTCCTGGTTATCGATTAAAAAGTATCTAGCACGCAGAAGCGTCTATCTACAACATACAATCGTTGAAGATGTTTTATGAAAGCGGCCGCTTTAATGAGATAGCGGTATCAGTGTTTTAAGTTGTAGATATTAGGGACACTAAAGTAGACCGAAAGTCAATGAATGAACAATTGCAATTGGTGCTTCTTATCGAGGGCTGCAGTAGACAACATTTTCGTTCTGTCGTGTTGTATTTTCCAGCTCCTAATTTAACATGTATAAAATGTACGTCATTTCGGAACTCGACTAGCGGCTACCGTATTTAATGCCCATTACATACTAAAACCGTGTTCAAATGAAGCTTTTAGCGTGAGATTATCTTATAAGCGGCTTCTATAAAAATAAAACTTTAATTCGAGACAACGTAACCAAGTAAACCAAATACAGTTAGTAATCATATTACTATAATATGATTTAACACACAGGTCAGCATTAAAAAGTTTACTTTGCACTTATATAAAATCAAACCCACGTCAGGATGCGTTTAGTTAATCAAGTGTCATAATAAGTACAGGACCGACTCAGAGAGAAAGCTGCGGCTGTGCGAGTTTGCAGCGATGGCGGTGCAAAGTAGACATTTTAGAGCAAGGTGTTATGTACAATTACTACAACAGGAGTGTAATAATGCGCCATATTATTTTAAAATAGATTTACAGTAATTCATTATTTTGTTACGTGTCCCTAATAACCGTTAAGGTGTGCTATTAAGACGCATGTCGTGCGCTGCATGAGCAGTCGATCGTAACCACGCGAGTGGACTCGGGAGCTTGTCCGGACTAACATTATCAACACCGTTGTGTGAGCTATCATTCTACTACTGAGCCTCCGTAGTTATTATATTATGTTCAAACTTCGTTATTTCCCTTTGGTGTACGTTTTTAATTATATTCATGTAGGTACATCGTATGGTGTAAGAGGCAGTTGCCATTATTTTATCGAATTTATGTTGTTAATTTTCATCATTCCTTCTTACAATGCATTGCCATATTATGTGAGATTTACAATAATATGTGGAAGCTGTACAAAACATTGAAAAATTTAACCAAATTACAAATTAAATATTTTTAATTGCCAAACAACCAGGGTAGAACAGAACACGTGGTTAAAAAAAGTTGTGCATTTTATAAGAAACCTAGTGTATTTATTGTGTACCCTTCACGTTCAACAGTATGGGCGGTCGGTCGGGAGTCGGGGGATCGCGCCGGGGTAATGAAATGAAAATTATTTTGATGCATTTGGGAGTCGGCGGGCGCGGACCGGGCGGGCCGGGACCGGCCCGGGCCGGCGCGGGCCAGGCGCGGCGGCGAACACTGCCGCGCCTCGTCCGCTACTAACCTAAACTTGATAACTGGAAACAAGAATGTAAACCATTCTTAAAATATTTTTGCCAAAACTTCCATATATTATTATCACAATTATAAATATAATACATATCTAAGCTTTCCATCAAATTTTGATATCATTCACTTAATCTTAATCTCTCATAATTAAATTATCTCACTTGGCACAATTATAACGCAAACCGCACTTTGAACAATAAAACGTACCAAATACGATCGAACATCGATGTCCGACGACGCTCACACTACGCGCCTTCTATCGCTACGGTATCGTCTTAAGTTAAATTAATCCAATTACATCCTCAAGGAAACATTATAAAGCTAACAAAGACAAAAAATACAAAAGAAAACGATCAACAGATGCCACTTACAAATTAAACGCTTCATGTTTTCTCCTTATTCCCCAACAATCACTAGTATATCAAAAATATTCGTCCGCCTGCGACGGACGACAGCGTCGTGGTAAAGAGCGCGGCGAGCGCGGGGCCCGCGGGGCTCGTCGTAGCACTTCCGTGAGTCGTTCCAACTAAACTCTTACAAATATACTTGCAATAAGCATCGGTTTGTCCAATGAGCCTCTTCGTTAAAGCGAAGTCATTTACATTAACGTTCCTAGTCGGTTTGATTCCCACACACCCTTTTTTCATTAACATGTGAATATGAACAGTATGTATGTATTGTGTCGTGTTTTCAACAGATTAATTCTATTATTCTATAACAAAACAAATATTGTATCTCTGTCAGTAATCTCTGTATAAATGATGCTGTACTATACTATAGGCACTAGTAACATGTGTATATTGAATAATGTCCATGTGTAATAAAGAAATCAACTATTGCAGTGTATGACAATTAATTCTGAACAGTGTAAAAATAGTAACGGTGTGAAAACAGTGTAACAATACCTAAAGTTAAAAATAGTGTATATGAATATTTCGAATATAAATTTATATACTCAAATAGTTACAATCAACAGTTTCGGTAATAAACTATGGATCTATCTATCAATAATAATAAATTTACTAATTTATGATAACAACAGGCTGGCTGGTCCTCGGGCGGGTGTCGGTGTCGATGCGGGTGGGTGAGGGGCGGCGCGGGCGCGTTACTGCGGCGCGGGCGGCGGCGGCGCGGCGCGGCGCCGGCCCGGCGCGGTCGCCTGCGCCACCATTGCGCGGATGCGCCGCTGCGCCGACTGCAACACAAACAACACAATACTCAACCGGTCGCACTCAACGAAACGAACGAACGCGCCTCTCTTATTCAATCGCAACACAAAATAATACATTCTGTATGTAACATAAAACAATAACGCACTCGAGGAAAAGAGCGTTTTACAACATTTCAGTACAAATTGTACGCAATAATTATTTACTATTTGTACAATTTCTGACATTACGTTAAACCGCTTCTTTCCTATCACCAAAACATATGGGTGCAAACCAGAAAACAAAAATAAATGCGAACACCTCAATTTGCTCGCCATACAAAAGTGCGTACCCGATATCGATAGAACACAGAACTGCGGCGCGAGTACGGATCTTTTCGATAAAGAAAATTCGATAAAATTGACAGTTAAAATCGATAAAGTGGGTTTTATTCGATAAAATTGACAGTTAAAATCGATAACACCCACTTTATCTATAACTAACTGTCAATTTTATCGAATTTTATTTATCGAAAAGATCCGTACTCGCGCCGCAGTTCTGTGTTCTATCGATATGAAAGAATCAGCAGCAAATTATGGTGCTGTTAAGGTACTAATAAAATAAATACAATTTATAAACTAAAAATATCGTTAATTATACGCATAGCAGGGCAAAGGCCTCTTCCATCTAAAAAACTCGCTATGCACACGCGTACAGTTAGTTACACTAGCATCGCTAAGGCATAATAAATACAAGCCATACACATTAACACAGCGACTTTTCCACTCCTTCGTATCACATCCACTCTTCATTCAAACGTACCTACCCTACATGTAGTTACAAACCCCTTGATATTTATACAACCAGAAATTAGACACATTATTATGCTTTAAAACTTTATTTATATATAATATTAAAGTAATGACACATTCGCAATTCTAATACTAGCACTAGTATTGAAGTGGCAACTCACCTATATTGTATTTAAAAAAGTCACATATCATGTGGACTAGGCCACTGTGTGACGCTACTGTGTGGGCTCACAGTGAGGAATCTCATATCCTGTATACAGGGCGTCTCTCAAGCCGCTTCAGGAGAAAGCTACAAAATGTAAACACTCATTATGCCTCCGTGAGTTATCAAACGAGTAACTTCGCAAAAGCATTTAATAATATTGAAACTATACTTAAGTTGTTAAACCCATCATCCACATTGTTTTTATAGAATGTTAGAAGTAGTAGAGAATAAGGACTTGTAACTACATGTTTCTCATTGCATAGTACATTCCATCTCTTTTACACGATCATCTCACATGCCACAGTCGCTGTGCTATTGTAGGTATTATACAGGTAGGACACAAGATAATAAATGGTTAAGGAGCAAAGTAAGGGTAGGGTGACATTACATTCAATAACACCCATCACGTTATGTATTTTGAAAAATGTTTTATATCAAACTGACTGAAATGTCACGATCCTTTACATTGTAGCCATAAAGCCACTAGCAAATGTTGCGTAACATTTGCTTCCGCGTCAATGATTTAGAAAATCTTAAATACATATGACATGGATGTTAATGATCAAATTTGTCGTCATTGCTCCCTAAAAACAAACGGTTCTTAAGATTACTTTCGGTGTAAATACAAAAAACAAACAAGCCACATATAAAGCTACGTTGCCATCCAGTTTTACCACGTTGCTATTTGATGTAGTGATACAAAACCTTAACAAATAGGTATTTAAATTTTTATATTGAATTTAACGCGGTTCATAGAATAAGTTAATCATTTACATTTACAAAAAAAAAGTAAGTAGTTTTGTTTCCAATCAAAATAACAATACGGACCGAAATAAAACCAACATTTTAAACAAATCCAGACAAATAAAAGTTCATACTAAAACGTGATTTTAGTGTCGGTCTACCGAGAGAGTAGTAAAACAGGCGAATGGAAACGTCGTTCGATGCGGCCGGCGCGAGGGAGACTGAGGAGCAGGGCCGAATTATCCATAAGGCAAAGTAGGCAACTGCCTAGGGGCCCAGCCCGGAATAGGAGGCCCCGCACCCCGGGAAAAAAATTGAAATTCATCGTGTGAAAAAAATAATTTTAAGATTTGTATGTAACGAACCCTCAATGACAATAATTATTATTAATATTGCGTTGTTTTTACATTATATTGTCATATTTCAGTACATTTCGATAATACAATTTCGATCGATACAACGATTTTCAAATTATTATAGCATAATATTATTACGGTAAGAAAAGGGGACCCGAGACGTGCATTGCCTAGGGGCCCGACATGGTTAATCCGGTCCTGCTGATGAGACGAGGAGCTGAGGAGCTGAGAAGGCGCGGACACGTACCTGCACGCTGTAGAATGGGCCGACAATATGCACTGTGGTGTCATGCTCCTGCTGCTGGCCCGGCGCCTGCTGCGGCTGCTCGGGCAGCTTGATGAGAGAGCCGGTCACCCGCTGAAGTTCGCGAACATTCTGGCCTCCCTTTCCGATGATGCGTCCGACCTGCGACGACGCGACCACGATCTCCACGGTTAGCCGCACGTCGTCCGAGCCGGACATGAAACCTTCCTCTCGCATCTTCTCGAAGATCAAGTACTGCGCCTGCAATGAATGTTATAATGTGATGTTTGAACATGTCCGTAACTAAACAAATAAGATAAGTGAAACTCAGTATTTTTTTTTCATTTTTGGTAACGAGACGAGCTGGTCGTTTGCCTGATGGTAAGCATAACGCCGGCCCATAACAATTGCAGTGCCACCCATAACTTTGAAACAGAAAGGCCTGCGTGGCACTGCAATGCGCTCGTTACCCTGAGACATTAGGTATTAAGTTTCATAAGCCCAGTAATTTCACTAGCTACTCTGCTTATCAAACCGGAAGAAACACAGTAATGCTTGGACACTACTGCCTGGCAGCAGATTTCACGAGCAAAGCGGTGGTACCAACCCAGAGGGACACTCGCAGAAGAGTTAGTCCTACCACTAACTCGGTTTTATAATTTTTGTTTTGGAAGAGATAGGTGTAGTGATTCCAGAATTAGAAATATCAAATTTTAATGGTAAGGTCTCGGAGACATACCTTCCATTGAGCCTCAGGGCTGCCGACGATGGTGACTTTGCGCTCTTGCTGCGGGTTGTTGGCCGCCTCGCCCTGCTTATCCTGCTCGAGAGGCGCGATCTTCACGGACGCGCTGCTGAAGCGGATGATGTTGCGGATGTTGGAACCCTTGGTGCCGATGATCGCTCCCACGGCGTTGTTCGGTATGTACAGGTACGTCGTCTCCTGCGCATCAGACTACGATATTGTACACAAACATCGACAAATTGGCCAAGCATAAGCAATTTTCCAGGGGTCAATTTACTCGTATGTTAACATTAAAGAAATATTTGAACAGTTGTTATAAGTGAGTCAGCAAGCAGCAATCTAAGCGTTGTAGCAACAGATAATGTTGTTTTAAAAGCGGTGAATAGTATGAAAGTGTATATGTACTTCTGCGGGTACCTGCGAGTCGCCAGCGCCCTGCTGCGCTCCGCCCTGGCCGGCCAGTGGCGCGTAGATAGGCGGCGGGAATGGCGGCGGCGCGCCGCAGAAACCGCGGCCGGTCGACATCATGGCCATGGGGTGCAGCCCCGGGAACATAATGCTCTGCGGTGCTAGAACCTGCAAACATTACGGATTCACTATCTGCAGCTCTTTAGCTTAATAAGTAAAAAATAATAGATTGTGATTCGTTCGGACCTCACTGACCTGCAAATCATTTTCATAGCTCTGGCGCAATTTGGCTGATATTTGTGACTCCGCTTTTGCCATGTTTTCAATAGTTCCTTTAACAGTGATAATGCGCTCCAGATTAAAGCTATTTATGTCGTTGATGGAGGAAACTGTAATCTTGGTGTCAGTTTCTTGCATGATGCGCTTGATGGTGTTTCCGCCTTTGCCGATGATCCGGCCGATCAGATTGTTGTGCGCCAGGATTTTAAGGCAGATTTCACTGTGAAACGCATAATTTCATTATAGACATCTACAATGAATACGAAAATTCAGAAAACTACTAAAAACGACAGTTACCCTTTGTTAGTGTTGTTGGCTTCTTGCTGCATGACTTCTAGTATCTTTCGGCAAGCGTTAGTGCAGTTTTCCGGGTTGCCGTATATAGTAATGGCCTTCTCAAGCGAGCCTACATTGTCCTTGCGGTGCACGTCGACACGAGCCCGGCTCTGCTGTGTGATGAGTCGGATGGTGCTGCCCTGACGGCCGATTATGGCACCCACCATATCGCTCTGCACCAGCAGGCGCAGTGGGAAATCAGTGGGGCGGGAGCCACCGGCAGCTCCACCACCGCCCCGGCCACCACCCGGCCGCCCTCGCCGCCCTCCGCGACTATTCTGATCTACTGCTTCCACTTTCATGCGGCTACCTTCTATTTCGACTCCGTTGAGACCGTTGAGAGCTCTGAAACAAGTGACACCCACGTTAGCATATGATAAGGCCGTCCGCTCTTGACACAGTCCCTCTTACTCACCGATAAAAACCATTTAAATGACAAACACACATGGACTCGAAAAATTATGCAAACACAAAAGAGGCAACCAACTAACACCGCATCTATTTTTATACCTGTCAGGTTCCCAACCAGATGGTAAGCTGCTAACCTTTCCATTACAAGTGCAATACCACCTCTCTCGCAGCGGTCATCGCAGGTAACTACCACATAATGAGTGTATTATCTAACACAAAACCGTAAACTATGGAAACCATAATAGTGAACTATGATAAATGATGAGAATTTGATACAAATCGTAGAATTGGCACCAAGTTTTTTGTCACGTTCATGTCATGCTACAAACCAAATGTATTAGTACTTGCGACATCGTGAGTTTAACCTCAAGATCCCTGAGAATGATGCTAAGGTTATTGTCAATGTGTTTGTACGCAACATGCGCTGCCTTACTGGTGGCTAAATTACAGGCATCCATTAAACTGGCGTGGGGTTCTCAGTAGAATTAATTTTCGAAGCGGAAACGACCCTTGACTCTCGTCTCTTCAAACGGTCGCATCCAAGCAAAGCCCAATCACAAAGTTCAAACCGAGACGCCGATATAACGAATTATCAAATCTTCACCAGGGATCTCGTAAGATCAAAGCATATTGCGCGTAAAGTGCCATTGCTCACATAAAGTCACTTCGTTTCCAATGGGCTCTAGTAGTCTATGTGTAAGGTTGAAGAATAGCAAAAGGAATAAGCCGACAGACGCCACACAGTAATGGAAACATGCAGTCGTGGAGGTAGAAGGAGAAGAAAAAGACTGAAGAAGCCAATCCAAGCGTCTCGGAGCGCGGCGTTTGCCAGGTCAAACAGTCAAAATACTCACTGCTGCGCCTGCTCCGGGGTCTCGAAGGTGATGAACACCGCTTGGGTGTTGGCATCGCGCGAGTTGGCTTTGTCGCAGTGCTGCACGTTGCCATACTGTGACAGCAGCGGCTCGATGTTGTCGAAGCGAACATGGAGGGGGAGCCCACTGATGAGTACCTTTGACGACCGGCTGCGAGAAGCGATATTCACCACTTGTACACATTTGTATATGCCTTATATTAATTATATCTAACAATTTATTGAGAGAGAGTGTGCGTGTATATTTAGGGAGTTATTATCACGGTGCTAGAAATACCATTTGGAAGGAGGTAATAGCAAAATACTATCGGGTTGGGATAAACTGAAAAATGCTTTTTAAAAATTGTATACTCCTGCATTTTATTGTCGTTTTACAATACCAATAGATCGAACATTAATAAAAAACTAATTAGGTAGTAGTGGTTGTCTTAGTTACTCAGATATATTTTCTCTCCAATACTTTTGTTTGGTTGACAAAAAAATAACAATCATTGAGTGAAGCGGCAAAACAACATTTATTCAACAATCTCATGATAAAATCTGACAACACCGATTTCTATCGTATCAATAGCAATAGACTAATCAGATAGACCGTATCCCAATACGCACATCAACTAACACACCGAGGAAATTATTCGATTAAAGAAAACGAGACGGTAGGAAGTATTTGACCTTGAGTCGTCGCACGAGATGTACCAAAACGATACAAAATCTTTGGAGTAGATCATATGGCTAGAGCTTGCCGGCATCCGGCGCGGAGCGGCCGCGTGTGCTCGTAGCTCGTACTCCGTACAAAATGGCGGAATGGCCGGAGATGACATCATGCAGCGGGGCTCGGTGCGCCAGACGGCTCAGCCCGGTCAAACCCATTCACAACTGAATTCCATTGCACCCGCCGCCCGTTCTCGACTACCCCACACCCCCGCCACCTTCCTCCACCAGGCGTAGATAGTGAGAAAGGACCACACGGACACCCCACGCGACTACAACTGTCTCGCATCCACTGCCACCTTCCGCAAAATTCAGTGCAGTAGATTGGTATATTAATTCTTACGCAATGCATTGTCATCGTGACTTATCAGTAGGTGAGATAGTGGTCTAATAACGCAAGCCTTTACTCAAATAATTACAAGGGGATGTAGCATGAGTTACATAAATACTATACGCCTTGTAACATCAGCTATCTGCCAGTGAAAGTCCCGCCAAAATTAGTCCAGCCGGAACAAACAGACAGACTTACAAATTTTTAAAATTATTGTTTTGTTATAGGTAGATATCGCATATACTTTCATATGCATTTAGTAAAAAGCTGTTATTTTGATATTACAAGCAGACACTTCAATTTTATTTATTTTTAAAGATATAGATAACCCGACTTCAAATATTTAACATTTTATGTGTACAGCCCATCTTAAATGGTACGTGTAAATTCAACCCATCTTTAGTGCATAGATGAACCTAGACCGAAATTAGGGAGATCAATCGGTTAATCATGTCATATCTTTTAAGAAAGAAGTGAATATTGTCTATACTCGTTTATACTCCATCTAAACATTTTTTTATTCTATTGGTTAACCAGACGAGCTGCTCGTTTGCCCGATGGTAAGTATAACGCCAACCCATAATTTTACTATGGTTGGTCCTCAATCCCAGATAGCTTCTCGCTTGCTACTGTCGTGTAGCAGGCTGATGCGTAATAAGTTAGTACCCGCATCCGACACCAATGAGGCTATCCTTAAATTTGAATGAATAATTTGATAAGACGAAATAAATTTGGGAAAATTATATAAGGGCGTGATACTGCTTCCTCTTTCTCAAAAGATAAGCCGAATACAACGTTTGTAACGCGTCCAAGCTCGTATACTGACTGCATTCTTATTTAGCGCGCAAATAACCCCCACACCCCTAGGTTAAGACCCCGACGCGCCGTCGCGTCGGTCTGGGCCGCTGTCTGTGTGTGGAATTGTGGATCCTTACACCGTTTACTACGCTCCCACTGCCCACCCGCACCCTACGAGCACCATTTTAATCCTAAACTGTCACCAAAAACGCATTTTAATGCCTAAATACTAATCTGCTTATATGGCTGGTTTAAAATACCATGAATGGTTTCAATCATATTGAATTGCAGGTGTAATTAATTAATGAATCATAATATCCGTAATACTTAAGCATCACAGATCACAAATAATTTTATAGATGACACATAATTTCAAAACAAGTAAACTTTAAATAAGAATTACTGCGACATTACCTAGTCATACGTTTAATGTAAATATAGACAACGCCAGAGAGATAGGAACCGATGCAGGAGGCTGCAATTGACCTGTGCTGCATCCGAAAAGTCAGTCTTGTAGTCCGCCCGCCCTACAAGGCCCAAAAACAGAAGAACAGAAATTCTGGGCATTGCGAATCATACGGGCTACCATTGCACTCCAGACCTATCTAACAAACGAAAGTAAAAGCCGAAACTTTGAAATTGAGCGAAAGGTGACAAAAACGACACTGACTAAACACCAAACCTCGAAAACTACTTGACCTATGAAACTGAAATTTGGCAGTAACTGAAAGTTGTAGTTTATAGATAGTAGAATTCAGCTACGAACGGATTTTGCGACAGGGCCTAATTAAGGAGGTCTAAGGGCTATCGTAAGTTTATATGAAAGTCGCTAAAGTACTTAGTACTTACCGATGGAGATGAAATTTGGTAGGTAGTTTAAAGGTAGGCAATATCTGCTAAGCATGTATTTTGCGACAGTGTCGAATTAAGGTGGTCTAAGGATTATGTAAGTTATTACTTGACCTATGAACCTAAAATTTGGCAGGTAAGTAATCAATAACGATTTGAATAAAGAAGGCGATCTCTTCGATATTGATTCTTCCGATTGTGCAACCTATTCAAAAAAAGTGGCAAGTACTCAAGTATTACGTTTTTTTACTAATGAAATTTTCTAAATACTTAAATGGAAGGAAGGTAAAGCATTGAGAGAAGGAGGATACAGGCTAAAATCTAACAATAATAATTTACTTTAGTATTTATACTTACCGAACTACGTGCGTACTGGCAAGTGTTGTTAATTGGCTGTGAAAATGTTCAGTGCGCAATCAACGACGAGAGCTGGTGTGCATTTCAACTCACAGTATTATTGTCCAGCGCGTAACATAGTAAGCATTGGGAACGCCTCCCCCACCCCTAAACTAGCCTAGATCACAAGTGGGCGTTCAATCAATTAATGGATTTATACGCCTGCGTGGTATCTTCAAAAGTAATTAACAAAGTTGTTCGTCATAAGTTCCTCTTTTAATTCATATCAGGACTAGGACCTTTTATTGTAACGAGCAAAAGGTTATAAATTATTAAAAACCTGACTACGGAACAAAAATATCAGAGAAATCTACTTTTTGTTCATTACTTATCGTCGTTCATACTTGTTGTCATATTGTTTTTGTTCGTATAAAATGTAGCCTATTGTCACCTGCAGCGCAAGTACGGATCTTTTCGATCGATAAAATTGACAGTTCAAATCGATAAAGTGGGTTTTATCGATTTTTTATATAATTCTCTACCTAACCGTTTTCCGTACTTGCGCCGCTGCAGGGCTAAGATGCGCACGGTGAGATAATAAATTATGTCTTCACAAGTAACTTCTCGCACAGAAGTGTTCCAAAAACAAAATAAAATAGGTGTGCATGGAAAAATGATCTATGGTGCATTGTACGATAAACATCAAAGATCTAACATATCACCTGATGCAAGTTCGTCTATCAACAATCTTAGGCTGAGATTCAGAGACGAATCTAAGCGTGGACTCACGCTTCCATACGTCAGAATTCTATACAATTTTGACATACGGAAGCCAAAGTCTACGCTTAGAATCGTCTCTGAATCTTAGCCTTAGTGATTTTGTCGGGAAAAATGGAAATCAAAACACAAACTCACTACCCATTAAAATTTAAGATCGTTCTTATCTAGTCGACCGGCCCCACGTCTGCACGTAAGGGGCACCTTAGACGCTCAAGCAAACGTACGTTTGCTTGTCAGAATAACAACGCTTTTGCGTCAAGCGCGCATTTCGAGTATGTATCACGAAATCGGCGCTTGACGCAAAATCATTGTTATTCTGATAAGCAAACGTACGTTTGCTTGAGCGTCTAAGGTGCCCCTAAGGAAACAAAAAAAAAACATGTCGCTCGGACCGCATCGGTCCGCGTGACATATATAAATGAAAATTTGAAAATGTATGGCTGGGGCGCTTATAAAAGAAATTCTTATCTCAAACAAAACAAAAATTGGTATAGGCGGTAAAGCAAAACACTTTTTCACGCCAAAATGTATGAGTATTGTAAACTCTTTTGATTGCCAAATAAATTAAATATAATACGTCTGTTTAGCAAATATACGAAAAAAATAAAGTGGAAATAATTTTGTAAAAGGTGTTAAACTGGATCACAAACGACAGTGTCCTTCGTGTCGCCTTTACATTGCCCGCATATTTTTGACGTGCGTTAGATATCTTGATAAACATTCACGACATCTCTTCATTTGACATAAGGAGACGAGTTCTTTGCGCTGCGTGTTCGCACTACTTGACATAAAGATATATATAATTATCTCTATCTCGCCACGACAATTACAGGCGCGCTGCATAACAACAGCCCTACTGGACCATAATAACGAGTCGATTGAACCTCATTTATCAAAACCGGACGAATAGTTTAGGCATTGCGGTGGAACGTACGTAAATACAAAAATACATAGACTGCTAAGAATATAAACCTTTGCCCTTGTCGAATAAAAAAAGATTGAAAAATACCATTGCACCGAATTGTTCCATTAATTTACAATTTTATAAATCTAAAATTTAGAATTGTGATATAATCATCTCTGAGCATTACACTAACATTTTTTTTAAATTATATTGTTTTACCTGCTGTTGCTATACGACAGAACGCTTTTAATCAATAATGTACCGTTTGATTTGACCAACAATAAAAAACGAGCAGTCCAAGCACCACCTAGGGTGGAAGCATCTACCCTCACCCCACCTGTTAAACTGTTGAGATCGATAGTCGCTCGGTTTGATAATTTCAGGTCAGTAAAGCTGTAGAGATAGGGGGCAATAAATAGCAAGCCTACATTGCATAAAAAAATATAACAAGCGTGCATAATAGGCAGACCACTTTCAAAAGGTGATACTACGGATTAATTATTTATACTGGAATACTAGTTTAGTTTACTAATGAATTACTATTTTAGGTGTTTGCAAAAATCTGTAAAAGCAGACAAACAGACGGTTTTTGTTAGTGGGAGGACTAACTCTTCTGCGAGTGTCCGTCTGGGTTGTTACCACCGCTTTGCTCGTGAAGTCCGCCGCCAAGCAGTAGTGTGCCAGCATTACTGTGTTCCGGTTTAATGTGCAGAGTATCCAGTGAAATTACTGGGCTTATGAGACTTAATACCTAATGTCTCAGGGTAACGAGCGCACTGCAGTGCCGCGCAGACCTGTGTTTCAAAGTTCTGGGTGGCACTGCAATCGTTATGGGCCGGCGTTATGGTTACCATCAGGCAAACGACCAGCTCGTCTCGTTACCTAATAACATAAAAAAAAACGTTCAAATATATTTTGGCTAGTCGACCGGCCGGCGGCCGGGCCCCACATGTGCCCGTAAGGAAACAGGAAAAAACATGTCGCTCGGACTGCATCGGTCCGCGTGACGTATATAAATGAAAATTTAAAAATGTATGGCTGGCGCTCCTTGGGGATTATTTCTTTTAGCGCATTACATGCTTCTTAAAATTTTTTTACAATAACAAAGTAGTAAAGTTTACTAAAAATGTCGTTGTTTAAATAACTTAGCATAATATAATATAATTGAAAATTTGGTATAATAATGTTTGATTACATAACGATTATATGATGCATAATGAGATGTTTTTTTGCCCAGTGCCAGAAGGTAATCTGTGTTTAATAAAAATAGTTTATTTTTTATTTAATAAAAATAGTTTTAAGTGAAGATTTTTAGTTGCTTTCTATACGTCCCTCGATTCTAATTGGGATGTTGACTGTATTCAAATAAAAATATAATTTTGCCGCGAATCGGTAGTTTTTGTGACAGAAATCCTATAGAACACAATATTTTTTATTTTTAAGGAAATTAATATTAATTTAATCATCAAAATGTAATCACATCACTCCAAAGTCACGTGACATAAAACGCCAATCAAGCGCGTGACGTCACTCGCTCAATCGGAATGAGTATATTGCTCTTTTTGCCAAGTATTTTAGAGTGATTTCTGTGAATATAGTTTTCTGTGCCATGAATTGTATTAAACGCATGACGTCACATCGACCACGTGACCAGTATTGGTGTTTTGGCAAGAAACTTGAAATGGCATTTAAAATACATGAAAATAAAAGTATTATAGCTGCATTCAAAAAGTAATTTTAAATATTTTGGGTTATATTAGGCCCATTCGCATCGTTTTAAACACTTTCCCAAAATCAGTCAACATCCCAATTCGACACATGTCTTGAAACTCTAGAATCTAGAACATTTAAATAATTACTCAATGCTAATCGATTGGTGGGCTGTTATTTAACCATTATGACCTGATTCCTGCATAACGAATATTCTTTATGCCTTCGTCGCAGTTTCACTACTGAGAGTTTTGTATGTGATTATAATAGGACTTGTACTTACGTAATACTAGCTGTTGCCCACGGTTTCACCCGCGCGAAGACATTGGATTTCATGGTTTTTACTTTTTAGCGCGGACCCCTAATTCTTTTTCTAAAATAAAAGTAGCCTAAGTTACTCCTTATAACATCAGCTATCTGCTAGTGAAAGTCTGGTAAAAATCGGTCCAGCCGTTTCGAAGATTACCCGGAACAGACAGACAAAAATTTAAAAAATGGTTGTGTTGATTTAGGTACCTTATATACTTTCATATGCATTTAGTAAAAAGCTGTTATTTTGATATTACAAACAGACACTTCAATTTTATTTATTTGTATCGATGTACTTTCAAGACATATCATTTTCATTTCAGTTCAAACATTAATTTGTAGGTGCAGCTCTGCAGGTATTGAATGGAATAAAAATAGTTGCACTCAATACATTGTCGATTTATTAAAAATGTACCATGACCTACTTGTTCCTGAGAACTGCAACGGCTGGCGCGACACTACCGCTGGTAAACTGCAGGTGACTTTTCTTTGTTTGCGTCGTTCCTTTATTTGCAACTAGCTGCTGCCCGCGGTTTCACCCGCGCGGAGGTAATGGATTTCATGGTTTTTATTTTACTGCGCGGAACCCTAATTCTTTTTCTAAAATAAAAGTAGCCTAAGTTACTCCTTGTAACATCAGCTATCTGCCAGCGAAAGTCCCGTCAAAATCGGCCCAGCCGTTTTGGAGATTACCCCGGAACAAACAGACAAGACAGATTTTTATTAAAAATGGTTGTTTTGTTATAGTGTCCGTATATATGTACCTTCATATTATGCATTTGGTATAAAGCTGCTATTTTGATATTACAAACAGACACTTCAATTTTTTTTTATAGATGTTTTTATATGTAGGTACCTTATACTTAAATGGAATTTTTCTATACACAATATCATACTTTAACCACTAATATTGTAATGTATGTATAATGTAGAGTCACGGTAAGAATACATTCATCAGTTTTCAAATTATTTCCTTTATCATATGAGGACACCAATTAGTACCTTTTGATATTACGGGAGTTAGCAGACTACTGTATAGAATATTTATTTAATGCAGTGGTGTGACAAAGGTTAAAATAACATTCACCTTTGACCAATGTCTAGTTTACATTAACACACAACCTTAATGGCATGGCTAATTAGAAAAAAAAACAAATTTGTTTTATTTAACTGCTGTCAGTCTTTCAGTAGTCAGCAAGGAGTCTTAACACAAAACAGATACTGCACAAACAAAAATAGACCTTAAGGTGACGAAACTTTTCCCTTTCAGGGTGGTGTCTGGTGTATCTAATGCGTAGAGGGACTAATTCGCGTTATGACTAGTCATAGTGCGAAGTAGACATTGTAGTTGTTAGATCTACTGCGATATAGTTTAAAAGAGAGGAAAAAGAGGAACAAGAGCAAAAAGATTCATAGACATACTGAGTTACAGTTCAACAGCTACCTTTACCTACTTATTACATTACCAGTTTTTGCTCCGGGCCCACCGTCGTGCCGTCAGGTGATATGAGGATTACAGCAACGGTTAGAAAAAATCGCTGATGGTTAATGCAAAGATCAAAACAAAATTAAACGAAAAAACAAAAAATTATAATAATTTGCATGTTGTGGTTTACATTAGGGTTTGCATTTAGGCAAAAAGCGATTTAGGTTGATGAATATTTAGGTCTAATAAAGATTAGCTTTACGAAGTAAGCGCAATCTGCTAAAAACACCGTCCTAGACATAAAGCTAATTAATAGGACATTTAATTTTATATTTAACGCGACTTAATCCTCCCTTTAAGTAAACCAGTCTGAAAACTCTTCTTACTATGACTGTACGTGCATTTATACCGATTGGAACCCCTAGTAACTAGCTATATTAGATTGGAATGAAAGGTTTAGGCGCAGAATGGCCAATTCTCAAAATGGCATATGAGTCTTAAAAGGACTAATTCTACAAATGGCAAATTCTACAAAGGACAAGTTCTCGTAATGGCAAATTCTACAAATGCCAAATTCTCATAATGACAAATTCTACAAACGCCAAATTCTCATAATGGCAAATTCTACAAAGGCCTCATTCTCAAAATGGCAAATTAACTCAGTTAGTAATTTTAAATAATTTAAATGACCGTTGTTTTATGTTTTTATAATAAAAAAAAATATCAAGCTGGTTAAATATTATGTCACTTTCATATAGGTATTATCCTAATATATTATGCTAATATAAATATTAGCATATAAATATAAAAAATATTAGCTTGTATAAATTGTTTCGTAACATAAATGTACATATTGATTAAATTGAAAAATGATCAACTAACAGTTACGTCAATTTAAGGCAAAAATAAACTATAAGCTTCTTATATAAAAATGTAGCTATGAATTATGTATCTACAAGCTAATATTTTTTACACTTCAAGAGCTAAAACTCTTATTTGTCTCAAATCATAGTAGATAATTTAGAACTGACATAATACTGTCTAGATTTATATTTTCTGCAGTAGGTATGCCATTGACTTGAAACTGTTATTACTCAAATTGTGATTGTCGAATAGATATATTTTTATTATGGTCAGCTTTTTTTACCGAAGTCTTAATTTTCCGTATTCGTTTTTCTCCATATTCTTATTTTTGTAAATACTTAGTTTTCATAATTCTTATTTTGATTTAAAGTGATAAATATTTGAGTGAGGAGCTTCGCTCGTAATTTATTACAATATTAAACAAAAAAATTGTGTAAAATTGCGTTTTTACATATAACCCGAAATAAATTAACTGAATGATCAAGCTTCGCTCGGTGTAAAAGCAAACATACAATAGTTTGTATGTTTGCAAAACCTTTTTTTGTGTGTAAAATAACGTTTTTACAAGTAATACAACCATGTAGGCCAACACAAAAAGCAAAACCTTATCTAAATCTAAAATTTCATCCAAATCGTTACAGCCGTTTCCGAGATAGCTAAAATATATAAATATGTTCATATACAAGAATTGCTCTTTTAAAGTTATAAGACATATAAAAATGACATAATATTTTATAAAGCTTGAAATTTTTTATATATAAACATATAATATATAAAAAATAAAACATAAAACAACGAACATTTAGTTTTTTAAAAATTGCTAACTTTGGGTTATTTTGCCATTTTGAGAATTAGGCCTTTGTAGAATTTGCCATTGTGAGAATTTGGCGTTTGTAGAATTTGTCATTATGAGAATTTGGCATTTGTAGAATTTGCCATTACGAGAACTTGTCCTTTGTAGAATTTGCCATTTGTAGAATTAGTCCTTTTAAGACTCATATATATGCCATTTTGAGAATTGGCCATTTTGCGCCTAAACCGAATGAAAGTATTCTTTGTGTTTTGTTGACCTGTTACCGGAGTAAAGATAACAAAAACAGTTCAGGACATTGACATTCTTAGCGTTAAGTACCTACCTACGACGTCTGTATCTTATCTTTTAATTACTAGGTACCAAATGTACAAAAGTACATCCTACAACCACAGTACCTACAGGTTACCTGCCTGATATCGCTGTGTACACAATTATTAGCCATTTGTTTTTAAATTGATAACATAAGCCAGATATATATATATATATATATCTCTGGCTTATGTTATCAATTTATATATATATATATATATATATACATTGGGTACCACTAAAAATTTTAAAAACAATTTTGTTTTTAAAATTTTTGCTAAAACTCTTATTTGTCTCAAATCATAGTAGATAATTTAGAACTGACATAATACTGTCTAGATTTATATTTTCTGCAGTAGGTATGCCATTGACTTGAAACTGTTATTACTCAAATTGTGATTGTCGAATAGATATATTTTTATTATGGTCAGCTTTTTTTACCGAAGTCTTAATTTTCCGTATTCGTTTTTCTCCATATTCTTATTTTTGTAAATACTTAGTTTTCATAATTCTTATTTTGATTTAAAGTGATAAATATTTGAGTGAGGAGCTTCGCTCGTAATTTATTACAATATTAAACAAAAAAATTGTGTAAAATTGCGTTTTTACATATAACCCGAAATAAATTAACTGAATGATCAAGCTTCGCTCGGTGTAAAAGCAAACATACAATAGTTTGTATGTTTGCAAAACCTTTTTTTGTGTGTAAAATAACGTTTTTACAAGTAATACAACCATGTAGGCCAACACAAAAAGCAAAACCTTATCTAAATCTAAAATTTCATCCAAATCGTTACAGCCGTTTCCGAGATAGCTAAAATATATAAATATGTTCATATACAAGAATTGCTCTTTTAAAGTTATAAGACATATAAAAATGACATAATATTTTATAAAGCTTGAAATTTTTTATATATAAACATATAATATATAAAAAATAAAACATAAAACAACGAACATTTAGTTTTTTAAAAATTGCTAACTTTGGGTTATTTTGCCATTTTGAGAATTAGGCCTTTGTAGAATTTGCCATTGTGAGAATTTGGCGTTTGTAGAATTTGTCATTATGAGAATTTGGCATTTGTAGAATTTGCCATTACGAGAACTTGTCCTTTGTAGAATTTGCCATTTGTAGAATTAGTCCTTTTAAGACTCATATATATGCCATTTTGAGAATTGGCCATTTTGCGCCTAAACCGAATGAAAGTATTCTTTGTGTTTTGTTGACCTGTTACCGGAGTAAAGATAACAAAAACAGTTCAGGACATTGACATTCTTAGCGTTAAGTACCTACCTACGACGTCTGTATCTTATCTTTTAATTACTAGGTACCAAATGTACAAAAGTACATCCTACAACCACAGTACCTACAGGTTACCTGCCTGATATCGCTGTGTACACAATTATTAGCCATTTGTTTTTAAATTGATAACATAAGCCAGATATATATATATATATATATATATATATATATATATATATATATATATATATATATATATATATATATATATATATATATATATATATATATATATATATATATATATATATATATATATATATATATATATATATATATATATATACATTGGGTACCACTAAAAATTTTAAAAACAATTTTGTTTGATCTACCTACCTATTGATAAAATAACTAAACCAAATTTATCATTCGCTAAGAAATAGGTATGTACTTGCAAACTTTTTAAATTACCCACCCACTTTACTGTTAATTCAACAAGTCCCAAAAAAATATTCAACAAGTGCGAAAAGAAACAAGTAATAAAATACAAAGTAGGGAGATAATAGAATGGCCAATATAATATATAATAAAGTTTCAAAGAAGTTTCTATTTTGAATGTAAATTTATTAAACAAAATGTACCTATTATAGGTATGCAATTTGATCGAATTTGTAGTACGGTTGAGCGGGTCGTTGACGGGTCGTCGCGGCGCCTCCGACGTCATCCACAGCACGCCGCACCGCCTCGTGCCGTGCCCGGGCGCGCATTCCCGTCAGTGATTCATGTGGCAGAAATCGCAGAATGCCGCCTCCGCCGCCTCGCCTGCCCGGCCCATACGCCGTCCGCGACGCCATTTTACTTTAAGCACCACGTGTTCAGTGCATTCAATTTACAAAATGCATTCTAACATTTTACTACTGCGAGCTTTTCGAGACACTAATGTGCAAATGCAGCAAAAAATGTCCCGCTCTCGCAATCTATAGTGTTTACTACTTTCAAAACCAAAGATACACTCTAGATTATGTTACAATTTTTTGTGCCAGTCACATAAAAAACTATTTCTGCTAAGTATGTAGTAAGTTAGAGATCCATACCTGCTGCGTCGCCTGGCCATTCTGAATGACATCAGCCGGTTGCGAAACCTACTAGCGGGCGTCCGATATCGATGCACCGGTGCGGTGGTGGGTGTCGTTCACAAAACTAGGTAACAACTGTCAGAGTCCGATGACAGCGAAAATCACCGAAATGTACACGATTACATGGGACAGCACGCACGTGAGTTCAGTTACTGGCCAAAATTCCGGTTGGAAAAGGCACATTCGTACAATAGCTGTGCCCCGACTGCGACTGCTGCCGTGTGACTGCTGGAATGAAGTTCGCACTAGTGCGGTGTAGACACGAGCGGCGGACGCGGCGGCGGACGCGGACTTGCAATGCAAAACGACCGCCTGTCGCGTCCCGCCACCCACCACCCGCGCACTCCTCGCCTCCTGATAAATACTACATACACATCCATTCACTAATATTGGCCATTTATGCGTTTATATTCAACGAGTCTTTACGAGTGTCTTGATAAGTTAATTGAGACACTCGGAATGTACCTAGTCAAATTGTCTCGCTTCTGTAGGCATCTATCTCGCTCGAATTATTTTCGACTCTTGAATGCTCAAGAGTCGAAAATAAGCTGCACAAGAGCATAATAATTATGTATTTATTTTCAGCAACTCTACTGTGATATCATTATATCACAGGAGAGTTCTCTCAGTAAGCCCATAAAATATGATTTCAAAGCAAAGGTCAAAGCCACAAAATCGCAAAAATGCAGCTGTCAGTAGGTAGGTAGGTGCTATCTACTCTATGTCACAGAATAAATAATGATGTCTATGGACACAATTTAAGCGCGGATATACTCAGAATGTCAGTCAATAGATAACTTTTTACTTACTTTTTTACTTTAGTATCAAAATAAAGAAGGGAAAGGATCATCCAAGTTCCAAGTCAAAAATATATATTATATTATCTTGAACTTGAATTGAGGTAAGTATAGGTAGTTATATACCTATACCTATCTGAAATCCTATGACTATTGCTATATAACACTACATTATCTAAACAATAATATTTGACGTGAAATATAAATGAGAGCTTATACCTATCTGAAATCCTATGACTATTGCTATATAACACTACATTATCTAAACAATAATATTTGACGTGAAATATAAATGAGAGCTTACGACTCCTAGGCTGAGATTCAGAGACGAATCTAAGCGTGGACTCACGCTTCCATACGTCAAAATTCTATAGAGTTTTGACATATATGGGAGCCAAAGTCTACGCTTAGAATCGTCTCTGAATCCTAGACCTAGAAGACACGGGTGCAAATCTCAATTAAATTTTATTTACGTAAATTTTACGACGATTTATCAGTCGTATGTTTTTAATTATAAAAACTTCTCGTGAAAAAAATCGAGCCACCCCTGCATTTTTCATTTGCAGGTGATCGGCTAAAGCAAAACGGCCGAAAAAGTCCTGTTTTCGTCGCACAAATCTCCGTTGTCATAGATATTACAAACAAAAAAAAATACAGCAGTACAGCCAAGTGTTTATAGAAAATGGTCCAGAATCTTGTAAAATAATCACGAGATCCCGAAAAACTTCTTTTGTCGCCAAATGCTCAATATTTTGAGCGACAGCGACCTTCAGAAAACGCAAAGCGATTTTCAACCTTATTTCAATACAAAAGAATTATACCTAAATAATCAATCATACCTGAAGTAAGGCCCTAACTAAAAAGATATATACCCGTTTTCAGCAACCCTAGGAGATGCCTAAATATTTAAGAGATGCCTAGGACAAAAAATCGTTTCACCAACTTTTAGGAGTGTTCTATCGGTTTATAGTTTAGGGCTTTGCTTACATTAGGAATTACTTAGTTAGGTGTCGCCATATTCGTGGATGGTGAAAACGGGCATTATTCCACTCAAAAAGGTGCCATCACAAAGCTGGCAATGTCACCTAAACAATAATGTACAAAAGTTCCAAATTCAAATTATTAAGTTCTTGACCAATGCATGAATATCATCATTATTCATGCGAAAAAAGATCATCTTTGCTTGGAGTGAATTTAGTGCGTTAAATGTTTTATCTGTAGCAAGCATCTCTCATAGCTTTTATCCGTAGGATTTGAGGCTTTTTTGTTCATGGGTTTAAATTTTACGATTTCTCCTAGATACCTAGGGTAACAATGACACTTTTTCGAACAAAACACGATTTTATATACTTATATATATATATATTTATACTTAAAAATATTTAAATTTAAAATATCAGTATATTATTCGTAAGCTTAAGGGTTATACTATCCCCTAAGAAATGGTGTTTTTGGTTTCTTCAGTCTATCTCTACATTTTAATAACTATGTAATCAAAACATAACTCTAGATGTGGCTCGATTTTGATGACAAGTGTAGTAAAAGTAGCATGTTATTAAACAATGGCTTCAAATTGTGTCAAAGTGGTGTATAATATCAAACTATCTAGATTTTGCTCTTGGATTCTAAGGCAAAGACAGGGTCAAAAGTGCACGTGTTGCTTCCTATAAAACTGAAACTGTACCGTGTGCGATACTTGTGTGTGCTTCAACTTTATCTGTAAAATCTGTAAACAGCAAAACTCAAGTTGCACACGATAGCTAGCATGCGACATTACATTCAATAAGAAGTTTAAGAACGTCGTGCGAGAAATGAATTTCTCAAGCTGTAGGTTTTATAAAATATATAATGATATTATGCAAGTGGTAGGTGCAAGCGCACAGTTGCCAGCGCACCTGCCGGCAGGTGGCGCGCGTGCGGCGCTCGCTGCAACTGGCCGACCGCGCCTCCCACCCCTTACATTAACGCCAACTGTTCAATATTTGATTGCTTCTACGAAATCTGCGCATCTGTTTCGGAATCCACCGCAAAGGGATGCAAAAAGACCTCGCGAGCCGGTATTTATTATAAACTTGTATGAACATAATAAAGTTTTTTTTACGTGCAGGTCATTTGGCAGTACCTACAATACGTAGCTAGGTAGATATATAGCAACTGATGAAAATAATATTATTTTACACGATGTTTTTTTTACAATAAAACTTTGTGTAATCTTTTAATTGCTTCGTTAATTATGCCGCGTTAAAAATACAAGAACCCAGTATCTACAACTTTATGCTATTAATGTTCTCTGGTCTCAGGATGTTTTAATTCAAATGTAAAAATGTTTATTAATAGGTAAACGACGCTCAAGCCGGCACTAATGCCCGTTTTCACCAACGACGAATTAGGCGACGGCTAAGTAACTCCTAATGTAAGCAATGTCCTACGTATAAACCGTTAGAACACTCCTAAAGGTTGTTGAAACGTTTTTTTGCCCTAGGCAACTCCTAAATATTTAGGTCTCCTAGGGTTGGTGAAAACGGGCATAAGCCACCGCGATACTAACCCTAATAACTAAGGCGTTAGTATCTCGATGCTCTAGGCGAATTTCGTGGCTATAGACTGCATCCACGCTGGTTTTTTCTTACATCCACAATGGCTACTTGTGTCAAAATAGAAATACGATTTAATATTAATAAAGAGTAATTTTAAATTTTTTTAGATTTTAATTCACTTTATTTATTTTATTTCTTAGGTATAGATTTTTTTACAATATTCTTATGAAAACGCAAAATACTATAAAAAAAACCTAAACCTAGAAGTGCTGAGGCAGCGGGGCAGGGCCCAATATGCCGGTGGTTAGGGCTGCAGCGTGAGGAGCCTCCTGACAGTTCGCCCCGCCGTGTCAAGGAATTCCTACTGCCTTCTGCATCCAACCCTTGATGCAACCATCTTCAAAAATGTTGAGATGCCTGAACGAGGAAGCGGCGCACCTCCTCCTTCCTTTCCTTCCTTCCTTTGAACTATTTTGTTGTGCTTGAATGGACTGGGTGGGAAACCTTTGAGCTTGCGTCCTGACTCCTGACCTACTTGATCACGACAATTTGTGTTGACCTGACCTACTTGATGACAACCGTTTCTGTAATTTAAGTAACCACGAGGATAGAAACATTGCGGAAAAACTTGTTTTGATCACAACAAGATTATCGGTAATGTGATGAATAATGACACAGATTTTTTCCATGCAGTGCTAGAAGCCCATCTGATTTTGCTAAATAAACCTTTTAAGTGAAGCTAGTTATTTAACGGTCAGGATATGATTGTATTATTTACAATAATGTAATGATAACCGCCGCATGTACCTACAATTAAATAGGTAATAAAATATAGGGTCCAACCCTTTCGCCAACAAAGGGAGTAAAGGGACTGACTAACAGATTGTAGTAAATCACCGACATGTAAATAATATTGTGTAGATAGATATTTATTGCGTACAGTATATCTACATTAAACTTTGTTGGGGAGATCAAGAGCCAGCTTAGTTTTTTTAAAATTCTACTTAGCGAAGTTTAATTACCGAACCAGCGGCGCAAGTACGGATCTTTTTTAACGATAAAATTCGATAAAATTGACAGTTCAAATCGATAAAGTGGGTTTTATCGACATTTTATATAATTTATCGAGCCTCGATATATATTATCATTCATATAATACAACATCAACATCAACGCTACTGGAGCAGCTTTGCCAGCGCCCCAAGGCCGCACTCCGTTATATGAAGGAGTTGGGCTGGCTTGGGTAAGCGCTGGCAGGGGGAAATGCACAATACACCCCAAGCGGGACGTCAGTGCAGGCCTTATCGCCCCCATCTAGAATAAGAATAAGAGCCTCGATACAATCGACAAAAGTTATCGAAAACTAGGTCGAATCCAAAGAGAATATAGAGCTACTACAATACTTTACGATCACACTTCGGTACTCGCAACATTCGATAAATTTATCGAACCGACTTCCGTACTTGCGCCGCAGTTATTATTGGCAAAGAGTTAACCGGCACCTAATAATGATAAACTATAAGTACATACCTTTGTACATTTATTTTATTTATTTTACCAGTAGATTATGAGAAGAGCTGGTCGTTAGCCTGATTGTAAGCCAGGACATAACAACCGCAGTGCCACCCAGATCTTTCAGACTCAAAGGTATGCACGGCGCGCGCTGCAGTGCGCAGTGCGCTCGGACAATAGGTTTTTTAGCCCAATAATTGCCTGAGTAGGTACTTGACAAGATTATATTTTCTCCACACTGAACTGAGACTGGGAAAGGCTCATTTGCCGCATACCAAAGAACTTATAGACGAAGTTACGACCATGGAATGTTCCCACCACTGCATGGTGCTATCTGGCTGTATTGTTGTTTTTGTCTATTTCGTGGATTTTTGTGGGATTTACATCGCAAGCGATCGCTACAAAGCGAGGTCAGCGGGGCTAAAAAGGCCACAGTGTCTAAATCATAATTTGATAATTTTGCGAGTGACCGTGAACCGTGGCAATGTCGCCTCTGCTGCTCGTGTAGGTAACACGAGCGGCGGAGGCGACACTGCCCGGGATCAAAGGCGTTTCACAACTGTATGGAATGTAAAATTGTGTTTTAGCTGTCGGCATGATGAAGGTCGAAACAAAACACTTGGTACGGCTACGGGTAGGAGGAATGTCAACCGTAAATGGACGCCGGGTTCGATGGCGAATTGCAGTGCGTCTAATCGTCTAATGATGGAAAGAGGAAGGGGGAATCAACTTACGCAGTACCATAGCACACTGTCCAAAATGTATCCTGTAGAAGACGAGAGAGACTAGCAACCTTGCGTCGATACTCTTTTTTTTTTTTTTTTTTTTAGTTTAATTTATATTGCTCTGCAAGCTCCAGGGCTCGCACCTTTTGTTTGATATTTACATTAATATACTTGAAAAATTTCTTACTTATCATCTATTTAACAAAAGTAACTTACTTCGAAAGCCTAACTAAGTGTCGTACACATAACATATACTATATAATTATATAGTTTTATATCAATACAAGTATTACAAACTAGAATGCTGAATTGAGTACACAATCGGAGCGGACGAGATCCCACAAGCAGCACCCGTTCACGAGTTTGACGCATGTGCCAACCATCGCTCTCCTCAACCATTTCAGAGGGAAGAGGGCGACCCGCCACACGACGCCACTGCAAGCAAGATCATTCCAGTGGCCATGGCCACTCCGGTTGTTCACCCAATTTATTAAACCTATGTTACTTGGTAACCTATATTAATTACTTCCCGTCGCCGCCCCACTCCGTTCGAACTCTGCGATGGCCTCCGCCACCACATTGTTCCCGTCTCTGATGGCCATTTTAAGGTTATAATCAATGATCCTTTTAACAGAAACCGCCTTAACCCTCATCACGAAGCGGCCTATCGCATCGTCGCTATCATCGGTGTAGTATATACAGCTATTTCGATGACGCGACAATGCCACCACCGCATGTGGGACGCTGTCGTGCAGCTTCAGCTTTTGTCCTTTGGTTTGCATGACGATCACCGACTCGTACGTCAGTCCCTGAGCTTCGTGAATGGTCAAGATGCGTGACCCAGTGCCTCCCCCGTATCCCTTGGTGATCAGGGATTCTTTCTCTTCCTGTGTGTATACTAGGAAGAGAGTGTCGGGAAGGGTAACGGGTATTTGTGCACCTGTAAACCGCTTCAGCTTCAGAGAATGAACTTTGGATGCCGATGAGTAAATGCTGGAGTACACCTCCCGAAGGGCGTAGGCGACATCCATAGGGTTCCGATGCGTACATAACAGTTCCTGAGTGATTGTTGTCACCAAGTTTGGACGACAGTACCTTAGGACAAAGAGGTTCTCCCTGTCAATGAAAGGTAACTGGTTGACGTCTCCGATGAGAAGAAGTTCGTTAGCACCACACAGCCGACTTGCCATGACTATGGCCCCGAAATGGTTTAAAAGTGCCTCATCAACCAAAAGACGATTGCATTTGTGGGATGCTTTAAAACCATTCACTAAGACAGAGGCCATAATGCGCACCCTGGTTTTGACCAGGTCGCCTATTCGTTGCGCTAGTTTTTCTCGCAAGTCTTTGGCTGCTTCCGTCGTTGTGGTGATGATAACGTCCTCCTCCCCATTGAAGTTGCCAACAATCCATGTTGTTTTTCCGCTTCCCGGAACCCCGTTTACCCATTCGATCTTAGGCATCACCCAGTCGTCCTAAGATGCTTCGGCTTCAGAGATTCCCAAGACGGATTTCGCCGTCTCAAGTATCCTGTCGTCTAGCATCGTCCGAGTTCGCCGAGCAACGACCAAAATCGGATCGTCATGCGGGGCAGAGAATTTGATTGGACCAGTACGCTCCGTCCCCTCCTTTACCAGAGCCACAAAGCCACTTGTTGCATTAAAAGCTGCCATATAACTTCCCGCCATCTGACCCCGAAGGACTAGGCTGTCATTGTTGTTGTATATAGCAGCTTCTTCCTCCTCGAGGTACGCCTTCAGCAGATTTTCGTTGATGGCGCCACCCAGCTGATAGCACTGCAGGATCTTCTTGCAGATCATAGTGTCGACCACTATGCTTGCTTTAGTTATAGCTAGGTACTCGATGAAGGCGTTTATTACGTGGTCTCGCGGCCCCGTCGCTGGTCTGAGGCGAGGCGGACTGACTTGTCCCATGTCGGCTCTCGTTCGGGCTGGTTTTGGTTTTACCTGACTCTGCCGTATCGTTTCCTCTTTTATTTTGGGCAATGATGGTTTCAGCCTTAGGAGGTTTTGTGCTGCACAACTGAAGGCATCCACGAACGCTCTGATGCGACCTGATGACGATACTCGTTGCGAATGAGCTTTTTGGCTCATCTTTATTTGGTATTTAAGGCCTGAAGCTGGTATTTGGCTAACCATCCCATAGGTGAGAAGTTCAGAACAGTACTCCATACAACGAGCTTGGTACAAATTAAAAAGCTATCCCGGTGTGAAGTACTGCCTCACTTTCGCCAATAGGGCACGCTTTCTCGCAGCTAGATTACTAGATGTGAGTGTAACACCTAAAAGCTCCAGTTGGTTGTTAATCGGCGAGGATACATCCTGGAAAGTGAGAGTCGACGGAATGGACTCCGCTTAGCAGAAAATAGACACGCCTGAGTTTTCGAAGCATTGAACTTGACAAGATTGACATCGCCCCAATCGGGTGGCCTTTAGTGTCAAGTTCATTCGATCAACCATGGCTTCTCTAAGAGACTGAATCTGTGCACCGCTATTTCGTGCATTAGGTATATATTTTTCTACGACAGTGGTATCGTCTGCATACCCAAAAATACCGGGTTTAAGCAATCTTATATTTATGTGGAGCAGAAAGAGTGTCTGTCGCAGAGAGACTCAACCTCCGAGAAATCCCGGCATTAATTGCCAACTGATCAGACGAGCAGCCCTCAAGAACTTGATATCCATACACATAAGCGGGCGGGTATAACATAAGCTGGAAGCTTATGTTATCTCTATTTTGCAATTTTGACATTATGCACCTACCTAAACATTTATTTAGCATGTAGCCGGCTTTTTCTTAATTGGTTATATTATGGTCTCCGACTGGTTATCAACGTCGATCGTTGACGATAACAACAACCGAGAACGACGCGACAACTGGTGGTCCTCAAAAACACGGAAATGCCACTGCCACTGAAGTGGTGGTGACTGGTGATCCATCTAAAACCAAATAAAAACCTTCATCATAGTTGTTTCGCCGCGAGCACTAAGGCGCTTCGAAATTTAGTTATAGACATAATAAGCAAGAACTGAAAAAGATGCCATCAAGAAATTTGATTACAGTAACTACGAAGAGGACTACATAGTCCTCTTCATAGTGGCATATTATTCAATATGTCTTTTATATAATTCATTATATTAATATAATCATAAACCTTTCAATTCGCGTCCCAAAGCCGAAAGCGATCGTTAGCGAGGTTAACATTATTTTAAAACTCTAAAGCGAGCCGATACTGAAACGAGAATAAAGAGTATCTACACTGATTAATTTTATATTACTCTGATGCCGCGCCCCAGTGTAAAGGCTTTAAAATGGTTCGATCATTTTATCAACCCCTCTGCTCAATTGACTTAGGAAAATTAGGTAAATTATTATTTATCTTCGGCTATCGGCCAGCGGAGGCGTAACACTGGCCGTATTTTTTTTTTCTTTTCACCTGTTCCGTCCCTGTTGAAGACGATCTTGCTCGCACATTGCGGAGCCCGCCCGCCCGCGCCGTCGCCAGTTGCCGAAAACTTCATGTTAGCTCATTTTAGAATTTTTAGAACACGCCTTTACGCCGTCGCCGCCGCTGCCTACACAGTTTGCTATCGACACGCTAGATGGCGCGTTCACGGCAATTATACGTAATGCATGCATTTTAATCTTACGAGCACAGTTTGCCGTTTAAAGATCAATAGCTTCCGCCCGCGGTTTCTGCCGCGTGGTATATAATATTTATAAATTGTAGTCTGTGTAAGCTAAGCTACTGTAAAGATTCAATAACATCCGTTCTTGTGTGAAAGAGTAAGTAATAAACATACATCCCTAACTTCTATCTTCATAAACATTCGCGTTTAAAATATTTTTAGTAGGAAGTATGATTACTCTTGCTGTTCTGTAGTATTTTATTGAAGTATTGCAAAGATTGATTAAATGTGATTAGAAATACTTTTCATATGTTTTGCTATATAAAGTGAAATCTGGTGTTGGGATTGATTCGCAAGTTTTACTGCTTCATCTCGAGATTTATCATTTGCATATAGTAATAAACTAATGGCTTTGAACTTCTAGTATGCATTTAATAAACACACTTTATAATTATTATAAAGATCATTATGTTGACGAAAATGTAGTCATTTTTAACATAGTTGCTCTCTACGTCACTAACCTGAGGTCGACGACATACGACTCCTCCTGAACAAATATTTGATCATGGTCCTCTTGCGTCAAACTCAATTCGGCAAATTGCTTCTCAATCGGATTAGACATTTTCACTGATTCACTGTTCAACAACTACACCAAAAACCTTCGACAGAATGTCTGTATCACGTCACTTTTCACACCGAAAGCGAGTCCGAGTCCGTTATTTCAATGTTCTGCGTTACTTGCAGATGATTCAATAGGAAAATTAAGATCTAGAGTAGCACGGTATCAGTACACGTGGTATTTCTGTTGTATTACATAATATTTATTTATAATATTATCGCGAAGCGAAAGGTCCGCGAGCGGCACGGCTCCGAGACCGATTGTTTGTTTTCGTGACAAGAGCGGTCTACAAGGCGCCTCTAAACGAGAAATGAGCCGAGCGCGGAGTTTCTCAACTACGCTACGGTCGAGGCACGAGGGAGGGGAGTAGAGCTCGCTGCGAGGCGGAGCTCGGCACGTGTGCGCGCTAGCGGCCGGGACCGCGCCGGCGTGGCCGAGATCACTACCCGGCGCGGCGCTTGTGACGTGCCTTGCCGCCGTGACGCGCCGTGTGCGCTCAGCATTGCGTAGGGCATGTTTGTAACGCGCTACACCTAAGGCAGCCCATACACCTAATGCATCATTGATAGATTAGCATCAATCACGGAGCATACGAAAACCATGGAATAACCACGATCACCACTTGGCGCGATGTACGATAGACATCTAGTCCGAGCGCTAACTCTACTGTAAAACTTCTCTTGTGAGCGGCAATCGAGTACTCTATTTAAGAGAAGTAAATTTATCAATTTAGATACCTAGTCCCTAATAAATTGTACCGGATCTATACATCTTTGCTCGTGAAGTCTGCCGCCAAGCAGTAGTGTGCAAGCATTACTGTGTTCCACTTCCGGTTTGATGAGCAGAGTATCCAGTGAAATTACTGGGCTTATGAGACTTAATACCTAATGTCTCAGGGTAACGAGCGCATTGCAGTGCCGCGCAGGCCTTTGTGTTTCAAAGTTCTGGGTGGCACTGCAATCGTTATGGGCCGGCGTTATGCTTACCATCAGGCAAACGACCAGCTCGTCTCGTTACCAAATAACATAAAAAAAAAAATTGAAGTGTCTGTTTGTAATATCAAAATTACAGCTTTTTACAAAATGCATACGAAAGTATATACGGTACCTATAAAAAAAACAACCATTTTTTTATTTTTGTCTGTTTGTTCCGGGTAATCTCCGAAACAGCTGGACCGATTTTGACGGGACTTGCAGATAGCTGATGTTATAAGGAGTAACTTTTATTTTAGAAAAAGTATTAGGGTTCCGCGCAAATAAATAAAAACCATAAAATCCAATGACGCGGACGCAGAAGATACAATGCTCTAATTTCACTTTCATGATGAATGTTTCACTACAGTAAATAGATAGGCTTTACTGTGCAACTTCTCTCGGGAACAGGAATCTAGGCTAATAATTGTTCTAGAAACATATGTAATGCTAGTCATTTCATAGCGGCAGCGATGCCAGAGATACAATGCTCTATTTTTACTATCATCAAAGTAATTGACAAAGACTCTCCTGTACAACTTATCTTGCGAGCGGGCTTGGAGATCTTACTTAAAAGAAGTAAATATTTACCATGTATAAAATGTATCATCATCGTCATCATCAGCCGAAAGATGTCCACTGCTGAATATAGACCTCCGCTATACAACGCCACTTGGATCGTTCCTCGCCTCTTGCACCCACCCACGGTTCCCCTAGGTTTTTATCAGGTCGTGTCCATTTTGTAGGAGGCCGGCCTGTACTAAAGCAGACCTCAGACGCTTATGCAAACGTACGTTTGGTTGTCAGAATATCCCTGCTTTTTCATCAAGCGCGGATTACGAGATACTACACGTTCAAGCGCGGCTGAATGCAAAACCATCAAAAAACCACGAAATATACAAGAACGGCAATATTGTCTCGAAGACCTGCCTGGGCTCAATGCAACGACTGCTCCGCTTTACGCTACATACATCACTTGCGCACCACCGCTTATTTACCGTGGCGTCTGCACTGAGCACGCAGTGGTTGTGAAACAATTGTTTTGAGTGGAGGTAGTACAAGCGGGTGCCGTGCGAAGCAGCCGTCGCCGCCGTGCGTCCAAAACGAGGACACCCGACGCCCGATGATGGCCGAATTGTACTTCTAAGTCCGTCTTTTCAGCTTTGCACAGAGCACAGCTCCCAGTTCCCCTTTAGTTAATAGTTATAGCAGGCCAGGCGCACTTCGCAGTTTAGGCATCAACGGCCTTATTACAAAAAACTCGTTAAACTCGACTTTGGTCGACAACCAATTTGTCTTCAACTATCTTTAGAGTCGACCTATAAACCAAACCTTATTACAAAAGATGAATAAAGCCAAGACAACTTAATACCAAACTGTAGCTATGGTAGAAATTATTTCCACAGATAATAAATGTCTTTATGCTACGGATACACGAAATGTAGAATTGACACAATGTACTAATTTTTATTTTGGAATATAAGTAGCTATTTTGTCACACAATACTATTTTCTAATATCGAAAAATATTGTAGGTAATTTTTAAATGACTTTTGATCATTGCGAGTAATTCAAAACATCCTAATTAGGTATTCACGTATATGAAAAAAATGTTAAGGAGATACTCCTTATATATCCAACCTATACAATGGCACACTATGGCTAAGTAACCATAGCAACATGTTTTGTTGATTGTGTGTACTGTCAATTCTTGTAATATATTCTGTTTTTACTATGTATACTTTCGATATTATAAGTATTTCCTATATATTTTGCTAAAAGCTATTATTCTACTCATCCACGCTTCCTAATACCTCACCACCCCTTCTTACTTTAATACAAAATATATGAATTTTTTTACGATTTGACAAGTAGAATACGTGGCCGCCATTAAAATAAATGCTTAAACCGTCGCTAAACTAGGTGCCCGGCAAGACTAACTTTGACACCATAGTCAACCAAGACCTAAGTGCTAATCTGCTTTTTGTAATAAGAAATTTGACAAAACTACGGTTTAAACTCCAATTTAGCGTTAAAACTCGTTTTGTAATAAGGCCGCAAGAGTTTAAAGAGTATAAGTTTTTGCAGTTTTTTGTTTTATTTACTTACAATGTTTGTATGTACAATTGTACAACAATGTAATTAGTAGGAAGTAGTTTTAAGCAAGTAAGTAAGTAATGTTTATGTTAACATGCCTTTTTCACTTATTTTTTTTTTAAATTTGCATTAGTTCTGATATGATAATTATTATGTGTGATTTTTAGATTAATTAATTGAATGTCAAACACAATGTTAATGAATAAATAAATACAATACAATGTAGGTATGTATGTTTATTTAGGGTAAATCCATACAAAAAGTAGAAGCGAATATCTCGAAAACAGTAAGAGGTACGAGAGGGGGGTGTTCGAACTAATATTGTAGAAGATCGCGAGGGCTATCCGGGGCGCCCAAAGAAGGTGGCAAAAAATAATTTGATCTGATCCGGCTGTAAAATTGGCATCTGATGGTTTTCTGGGGTGCTGATGGTCTATCTGAAAAAAGTTGTCGATATCTCCATTTTTCAGTATGGCTACCGAAAAAAAGTTTTTCAGATTTTCGATGGAATCTTGCGCAGGAAGTAGCGCGCGGGGATACCGACAATGTTTGGGGGAAGTGTTCAGGTCGGTCTCCTAAACTCTATAAAATTCCCGCATGGCCTGAAAATGGAAGGTACACCAGGGCACCCCCTCGGATCTTGGAAACGGTTGGGGTTAGAGCGGTGGCGTTCAAACTAATGGTGAAGAAGACCATGAATAAATTTGAAACATCAAAAAAAAATATGGGAGCCGACCAAAAATACATGGCCACCATATAAAAGTAGAAACGAATATCTAGTAAACGGTACCAGTTAAGCAGGGGGTGCTAGAACCAAGTTGTAGAAGATCAGGACTTTCCGAAAAGTAAAAAAAAAACAAATAGGCGAAAATCGACAAAAAAAAAATGCCCGCGTCGCCGCTTTATTTTTATTTCACGATATCTCCGAAGATATTCATCTGAATCGAACGGGGTAAAGGGCGATATCAGGCTCGATGAAACACTCTCGATGATAAACGTGTTTATTTAGATAAGGATTAATATGGTTCATGTGAAAACACAGCTGCAAACGAAGCACTTAGCTCTAACTATTATGGTCAGTGCACGCCTCGGAAACTTAATACGGGAAGATTTTTTCCGAATTATCATCATAACGGTAGTTTATTTTTGCAAAAGGTTAATAAATCATAGCCCATCACCTTCTCCGATGATCACTCCTTCTTTTTTGTGAAGATCGTATGAAAATCGGCTCAGTAGTTTCTGAGGTTACCTCGAACAAACACAAAACATGCGCGCCAGAGGGCTTTTAATATACAGTAAAAGCTCCTTATTCGCGGATTAAAAAATTGCGACCCAATTCCTATATTCGCGGCTAAAAATTTCTTTATTCGCGGATATAATAAGTACATACATAATAATAAAAGGATTCTAATAGGTATCCAACCCGATATCCTTTGTAAATACAGTCAAATGGACTATTAAAAAAAGTAAAATAGAGATCTTATTACAACTTTGCCTAAACTATGTTGTTAAATTAATGATATCGCAGAGGACTTTGTCATAAGCCGCCTTCGCCGCGATCGGTGTTTTTGAGAATCAAAACAAACAATGAAAGCAACCTTTATTACTCAATGAATAAAGTATATTTTTAAATGTTGCTGTTCCATTCTATGGTAAAAGCCGCTTTGCGTGTTTTATTGTTTCGTCTTTCACATTCATTACAAAATTGTGTTCGAGTACGTCTCTACCGTTCTTTTTCTAATTTATAATGTCAACTAAAAAAATGAGAAACGAGTTTCGACACGAAAAAAAAAAGAATTTAGTAATTTTCTCTTGCTTGGCGCAAGAGAAAATTACAAAATTCTTCAAACCATTACCTAAGCCTTAAGATAATTAATCAAAATGTTCAAATACTTCAATTAAATTGTTTTTTTATATATTTGTTTTTTTTATTTTGTCACCTAGGAACGTAACCCCTATAATCCCATACAAATTACCATTCCGTATTCACGGTTTCTGTATTCGCGGCATATTTATGAAACGTATCCCCCGCGAATAAAGAGCTTTTACTTTATATCCAATAGATAGTAATAGTAATAGCTACCTTGGAATGTCTATTCTATTTTTTTTTTATTAATTTATTTTAGTCTGCAAGCTCCAGGGCTCGCACCCTTTTTTTGCTAATCAAACTATTATATCTAGTCTATTTAACTATAGCAGCCCGTTACACGCAACTCGCAAGGCAATAAATTATTGATGGATAAATGGATGGAATGGAAATGGATACTAAACTATTTAGTATAATCACCAACCACGCGAAAAACATGCAAAAACCACGATCTCTGCTTGACGCTAATCGTACCGTCCGTGGTGGTGCGTGGTAGAATTCTAGTCCGAGCGCTAACCGTACTATGATTAGAGGTGTGTAGTGAAAGAATCGCACAGCAGCAACTTCGACGATCCCAAAAGATAGTTTCACAACCACTACGTGTTCAGTGCAGAGGCCGCGGTAAATATGTGGCGGTGCGCAAATGATGTAAGTAGCGTAAAGCGGACCAGACGTCACTTGCCGAGACAAGGAGTGAAAGAGACAGCACTATCTGGCTGTATTGCTATTTGCTGTTCTGTCAATTTCGTGGTTTTTGATGGTTTTACCTCTTAATCCGCGCTTGTTGCAACATCATGGTTATTTTGACATTAGCGTGTATGGCCGGCCTAAGACCGGCTTTCGAGCTTATAAAAACGAGCACTCCAATCCATAACCTCCCAATCCAACATTCCAAAAACCGCCCGTGTGTGGGGAATCTCAGATTGATTACGTGGAGTGATAGAAATATTAGAAATCCAAACGTTCCAACTCATCGTTAGTGGCCGATACAATCCATTTCGCGCTCAGTTGCACTGTCAACTGTCAAACTGAGAGCGAAATGGACTCTGACCAGACGCAGAATGACCGAAAAATTGAGCGATGGCGCGCTCGGAATAGAGTGATCGAGCTCGAAATTGAACCCATCGTTCCATTTAATCCTAGACGCGCGGAGAGATGGATTTGGAACGCTTGTGTATGGGGGCTCTTAGAGCTCTTGCTCCCCTCCCCGTTCGGTGACGTCTACCCATTCGGTGACGCTGTAAAGTGGATAGACTATAAGCACGGTCCTTAAAAAAATAATCGTACTCCCCTCCCGAGCGTACCGATGTGCATCGTAGACACAAGTGTGAACAAGCCAATGCCAATACTTGAAGAGTTGAAGGTCGCATCGAATTAGTCGCAATCGCAAACGACTGCGCGTGCCTCTTGGAACTCTGACCAAAATGGAATTGAATTCTTAGAAAGAATGAGGAACACTTCCTGAAAATGTGTTTCATATTGCAAGAATTATTCGGTATCTGCCCGTAGTCCACCTACATAGAATGTGTACAAGTGAAAGACGAAAAAAAATAAAAACCCATTTATCTGGTTCTTATCTTATCCACGGGAAGAAAAAGTTGCCCCTTGTACACCAAAATGAATTGAGGTACGAACTATGTATGATAAGTGGACCACGACAGGCAGAGACCGCGATCTGAATAATTCACGGAACCTAATTTATAAAAGAGTAACGTGACACGAGATAATTATTATTCAACTATAAGGAATATAACCAGCTCTTTGGTTACTTCGAGGATCACCAGCTGATTACCAGCTGACCGTCAATAGGGTTTTCGTCATGGCAGGTCAGCTGACGATCTTCTAGGTTACCTCACACACCGCTGGGCCGGGGCCGTCGAGAGGAGAAGCTTTGGCCGTCAGCCTGGATATCGCCAAGGCTTTTGACCGGGTCTTGTATGGTGCACTTATTTCGAAGCTTTCTTCGTATGGTATACCAGAAGAGCTTTGCATCTGGGTCACCCGTTTCTTATCAGGTCGGAGTATTAAAGTCGTAATCGACGGGGTGTGCTCCGATTCCATGACCATTAACACTGGAATTCCACAGGGATCTGTGCTGTCGCCTACACTATTTATTCTGCATGTAAATTACACAATACAAATGACATCCACTATTAAGCAGATGATAGCATGGGTGACACACAATACTCCGGTCGTGCAAACGCTTGTCGACCTGAGGTTGAAGAGAGCAGAGCCAGCCTTGTCTCTGAAGGACTCCCTTGATCGAGTCTCGGAATGGGCTCATGACAATTTAGTCCTGTTTAACCCTAAGAAGACGCAAGTATGAGCGTTCACCGCAAAAAAGTGTGTTTACTTATGGCACTGCGATTTCAGAGTGTTCCTCTTGAAACCGCCGAAACCATTGGGATTCTTGGCGTCGACATTTCTAAAGATATTCAGTTCCGTCATCACATTGCGAGTAAGGATAGGGTTGCATCCAAAAAGTTTGGTGTGCCGAATAAAAAAGCAAAGCAGTATTTCACGCCGAAGCAACGACTTTTGCTATACAAGGCACAAGTTTGTCCTCACATGGAATACTGCTCACACCTTTGGACGCTACGACTAAATATCAACTCTAGTCACTCGACGCAACGAACACAACGTAGAAGTGATCCGAATTGGGATGTTGACTATATTCAAATAAAAATATAATTTTGCCGCGAAACTGTAGTTTTTGTGACAGAAATCATATAAAGCCAATATTTTTGTTTATTTTTAAGGAATTTAATTTTAATTTAATAATCAAAATGTAATCACATCACTCCGAAGTCACGTGACATAAAACGCGCGTGACGTCACTCGCTCAATCGGAATGAGTATATTGCTCTTTCTGCCTAGTATTTTAGAGTGATTTCTGTGAATTAGTTATCTGTGCCTGAATTGTATTAAGCGCTTGACGTCACATCGACCACGTGATCAGTATTAGATCAGCGTTTTGGAGCGAAACTTGAAATGGCATTTAAAATACATGAAAATTAAAGTATTAGCTGTATTCAAAAAGTAATTTAACATATTTTGGGTTATATTTGGCCCATTCGCATCGTTTTAAACATTTTCCCAAAATCAGTCAACATCCCAATTGTCGACGACCCCAAACTCACGGACCTCCTACAGCCGCTTAATTTTCACAGAGACGTCGGCTCCTTCTATATATTTTACCGATTATACAAAGGGGATTGATCGGAAGAGCTTTTTCATCTCATCCCACCGTCGTTCTATCGCCGAACATCAGGCCACATTAACAAAGCTCGTCCACACCTAATCGAGTCCAGGAAGTCTCATACCACTCGATTTATGCAATCTTTTCACCCGCATACTCGCAAAATGTGGAACGAGCTCCCTCCACAGGTTTTTCCGAAGTGCTACAAAATTCAGTCCTTTAAGATGGGTGTCAAACGAGTTCTCAAGGGTCGGCAACGCATTGACAACGCCCCTAGTGTTGCAAATGTATAGGCGTCGGTAACCGCTTATCATAAGGTGGGCCGTTTGCTTGTTTGCACAATGTTTTGTGTAGGCCATAAAACATTAGTCTCTTTTTTGTGGTTAGGCCATCGTCCTCTAGAGATAACGCTCGAATGCTAGTTGCTAGGCTGTATAGTGTTGCCACTTCAAATGTTGAAATTATTGCCAGCTTTGCTAAAGGGTGGTTTTTAGAAGATATAGAGTAAATTGAAACAAGATTTTTTTTTTAAATTTTGCACCTTCTTTACTGACATTTTCGTCGGATGTACCAAGATAACCAGACCTATAGAGGAACTGACTCGAAAGCAAGCCACATAAAATCAACTCCAGTCTCCAACGTAGTTTAAACTTTGTCTTTGATCCTTATTTCGAAGTGAAGTCGTTTGATGTGATGTGTATAACATGCAACGTTACAAAAGTTGCAATTCTTACTATTATCTGTTCTGTGATTCTGTTGACTGGTACATTAGATTGTTAACATTTAACATAGTTACTACCTATGACGGATTGGACCACGAGTAGACTTTTAAGACACGCGTATCTCATGCTATGAGAGAACTAAAATAGTACGTACGTTATGATGACGGTTTCTACCTACTTGCTATGTTTTCAGCGTAAGTACCTAACTCAAAATTATTTTATCATTACTTTTTATTTTCTATGTGCCTAATCATATTTGGCAAAACAATCCAAAACATAAAATAGGTAACTAAGGATTGCACCTAAGTACTATTTAAGTAGGTAGTCATTATGTAGTAGGTAGTGACAAGAATACGTGGCAAGGAGAGGGGGTGGGAGAAGGGAGAATAGCCGAGGCAAGGTCACGAGCTCACGAGGCAGGCGGCGCGGCGGCGCGGCGTTCCTCCTGCTGTGGACGTCAAAAAGCTTACGATGTATGAAGATTTCTTTTGTTAGGTATATTGTATAATAATAATAACTAGATTCTGCCCGTGGCTTCAACCGCGTGGTAATATTATTTATTATCTATACAGCCTGTGTGTTACCTAAAACTACTTTCATTCCAAATTTCATCAAAATCGGCTCCTTTATTTGTTACGGAGATAACAAACATTCCCAGTCACACACACACACACACTCACACACACAAGCGCGCGCGCTAATATATTATATTATTAATATAATATACTCATCTAAGATACTTGTAAAGACAAATTAAACAAGCCCAAACTCATTCTCAAATTCGTTACGAGTTCCTCACCTTCCGACTCCATCATCAAGACCCTGGATATAAGTGACAATTCTAATCTTTTTAGCCGCGTTTATCTTGTAGACCTTGATTTAAGGACGTTATACGGGCCAAGGACCTTGCTCGAATGGGTGGAGTCAAGCGCACTTCCCCCGCGCGGTCCACACTACGTCTTTCAAGAACATCGCAAAACCTAACGTCATAGAACACGCGGATGAACCGCTACGAAGCGGTACCCGCACGCGCGCACGGCATCTTTGCCTATAATTCTTTGAATTCATTTAGTGGAAAGTTTTTCATTGAAATGAAGTGTTGAAGTGATCATTATTATTCGTAAATAAACGGTACGGACGCACATGAGATTATCCAACGTTGAGATTGATCTCAAAATATCGCTCTGGACTAAAATAAAAGTACAGACAGCCAATTTGCTCCGTAAAGTTGAAATTTGTTACACATTTTGACCCAAAAATTAACATGTACGTAAATAAATGATTTTCGGGTTGTTTTTATTTTTACTTTTGTAGTCGTGTTTTTTATTTTGGTGTCATTTACGAGGTATCGAGTCATCTGCGAGTGTCCGTCTGGGTTTCCACTTTGTTCATGAAGCCTAATCATAATAATTTATTTGCTAAAAATGTTGGTGACAACAATAGTGTCGGGTCACAGGTATAGAAAATATAAAGTATCATAAACATTTTACCACATTGTGGCATGCAAATATTAGAATAATTAACTATCATTGAATTTAAAATATTACAAAAAACTAATGACACAATGATCGTAATACAATTCATATTTCATTTCCTATAGGTACTTATTTATATTATCAAATGTTATTATTTTTCTTATTAATTATACTAAAGTGTCCAAAAATAAAACCAATAATTTAAATAGAATTCTAGAAATTCAGTGGTCAAATAAATTACTTTAAAACTTCAGCTATAGTATAGTAATATTTTTCATGCAACCAACATTTCAATTTTTGCCAAAACCGTGTCCAAGGTAGGTCCTTGATTTCTCCCGGAACAGCATTATATGCTTGCCGACAGATGTGCAAGCATTACTATGTTCCGGTTTGATGAGCAAAGTTATTATTATTATACATTTAAGAGCCTTGCTCTTGTCGGTGGAGTACTTTCCATCTTCTCCTATCCTCCGCCAGGCGCTTGACCTCCTCATACGACACAACATCTACCCTCTCCCTGATCTGATCTAGATAAGATCGTCTCGGTCTCCCTCGTCCTCGACTTGCCTCTATCTTCCCTTCTATGATGGTCTTTATGAACTTATCGTGTCGTATGAGATGGCCAAACATGTTTCCTCTTCTGTTCTTATGAGCAAAGTAACCAGCGAAATTACTGAGCTTATGAGACTTAGTTACGAGTACAGAGCAATGCCGCGCAGGCCTTTGTGTTTCAAAGTTCTGTGAAGCATTGCAATTTTTATGGGCCAGCATTATGATGAGCACACTGCGGTGCCCTGCAGGCCTTTGTGTTTCAAAGTTGTGAATGGCACTGCAATTACAACATATTTACAGTTTTCGGATAACGCCGGCCCATAACAATTGCAGTGCCAATCAATACTTTAAAACAAAAATATGCAGCACTGCATTGTGCTCGTTAACCTGAGACATTAGGTATTAAGTCTTATAAGGCCAGTAATTTTACTTTTCAATTTCATTTCCAGTATTTTCTATAACGGTTCTCAACCTCCCGATATTCCTTTGTTTACCAATACATATATTTGCCACTCGTAAAAATGATGTACGTAAACAAGAAATTGTAATCAGAAATGTAACCCACTCAATATGTATGCGAGGAGTGTCCACGCGCAAATCACGGAATGAATCAGATTTCACCACTCTAGACGCTACTCTTTGAGCAAGCTTCAAACCCACACGAAAACAAATACTTGTATTGTATATCATTCACGCACACAAATATGTAACGTCGGCGGACAGCGTGAGCAGAGCAACGAGCGACACAACCTCCCCGTCTGAATGCCAGTGCATGACTGCCGCGCGCGCCCGCGCAGAGCACCTCTGAGATTTGTACATTTGGAATTCAGTTTTTTGATAATTTCTTTGCAAAATATTGCTCTATGCACAAATTTAATCAATAAGAATTATAGAAAATTTTCTTCCTTATTTTTTGGTGTAAAATTAATCCCAAACGTCTAAGTCATTTAGAAGTTTTAGGGAAAATAGTTTTAAAATAGCATGCTGTTAAATATTTTTTCAAGCCATAAGTAATGGTAATACAAAAAAATCAATCAATCAAATTTAATGCCCTTGAATTGATCGTTCAGGTAGTATTTTTTTCAAGTCGTTAAACCAAGCCTTGTGGGAGTTTTAGGAGAAGAAAGTAGTCGTTTTTGGGTAACCTAGCCCCTTAAGAAGTGTTCTAAATACAAACTGTCTAATTCATCTCTGTTGTGAGTTGTCACATTGCTAATCGTTTTACTTGTGAAAGTTGTGTTGCAGTGTTTATCTATTATACTAAACCGGTGTCTAAATTGTGATAACACGGTATGTGTTGTACCGTTGTACCACCAGCGGCGCAAGTACGGAAGTCGGCTCGATAAATTTGTCGAATCGATAAAGCTGATAAATTTATCGAATGTTGCGAGTACCGAAGTCTGATCGTAAAGTATTGTAATAGCTCTATATTCTCTTTGGATTCGACCTAGCTATTCGATAACTATTGTCGATTGTATCGATGATCGATAAATTATATAAAAAATCGATAAAACCCACTGTACATTTTATCGGACGAAAATATCCGTCTTTATATGTATTTAACCGGATTCACTTACGTGGTACAGCCGAGCTTCGCGACGATTGCTCGACCGGTTTCGAGGTATTCAGTACCTCTTCATCACGGAGCTACACGCGACTGCTCCGACTGGGTGCAGCCCGAGTACTACTGATACATACCGGTACTACATAATTATAAAGATGAGTAATACTTACGAAAGTTTTAATCAAGAAAATATCCGTACTTGCGCTGCTGTACTTGTAAATAAATGATTACATAATACCTTACAATTTGTACTTGTAGGTACTACAATATTGCTTGTATAATAATATTTTACATTCTGTACATCGTTGCACATCTGCGAGAGACAGTGTAGGTAAAAGATGGGCGGCGCGCGGCGGTGTAGCCGTTTCAATACTGTAAGATTGTTTATTGTAATACAGTGGTATATATATAGGTATTATGTAGGCATAAAGCTATTACGTGTTGGAATGATAAATCAAATGACGGGATTATACAAGTATTGTCTCTCGTCGGTCACTCAGGGCGTATATATACCTATAATAACAACGGGTTCCGATTCTGACACGATATAGCGGGAACACAAGTTTCTGGGGTGCGCGGTGGGACGTCAGTCGCCGCACCATGGTGCGTTCCAAAATACAAACCCGCGTTACATTAGTTTTTTTTTTATCCTTATTGATAACGAGACGAAGCGGTAAAGCGAAGCTAATAAAAGTGTATTGAAAATTATTTAAATCGTATCAAAAATGACGAAAATACAGCGATTTCAGTGCAGAGACCTCTGCACTGAAATCGCTGTATTTTCGCTGTGTTTTTATGACCATAAAGACGCGCGCATAAAACGGCTGACCCGCTGTGACGTCATAGGTGCAGCTTAGACGCTCAAGCAAACGTACGTTTGCTTGTCAGAATAACAACGTTTATGCGTCAAGCGCGCATTTCGAGTATCACAAAATCCGCGCTTGACGCAAAAGCGTTGTTATTATGACAAGCAAACGTACGTTTGCATGAGCGTCTAAGCTGCCCCATATGTCGCCACTCGCCAGACGGTCGAGCAAGTCTGCTCTAGTGCGTGGCGTTGCATATGTGCGTTTTTAAATCTGTCGTTACTTGTTTTGGAAGTGATAATGTCGTCACACAAATATTGCATTGTGCAAGAACACTAACATTACTACACCTAATAAACTGTTAACAGATGAAAAACTGAGAAGGTGCTCAAGTCGACCCATATTCTTACAAGCTTTTATTTAACTTGCCTTGTAATTAGCATGAGTCAAATCTTAAAGCTAAGTTTAACCCTTTTTCCGGTAACGTTTGCATTATAATGATGTCACAGACCTGGTCTGATGATGTGCATCTGAACTGGGGATCATTCCTCAGATTCATGAGGTACCAACTTTATACATTTATTAAAAAATTGTAAAAACTGGAGTTGCCTAAAAATTTGTAAAACACGAATTAAGAAAGTTATGGTTTTTTTGCCTATTATTAGAATCCTTCAGTTCAGATGACTGAAAAAATATATATCTCAGAATATTCTGTATTTTTGTGCATAATTTTTTTCTACTATTTAGTAAAGGATTTGTAAAAGGTTTTTACAAATTCTTAGGCTACTAGAACGCAGCATCACCAACGTATGACCATTGAATAGGATTACCTCAGTCTAGTCTGAGGTATCCTATTAAATCTACCTCTATTTATAAAACATGTCCTCGGACTATAATTCATGGCAAGCCATTAATTTAACCTTTAATTTAACTTCTGGGTGAATTTGTAAAAATGAAATTTTGACTCAAAGTTGTCGATTAAGAGGTTTAATAAAGATTGAATTCGTTGAAAATGTATGAACCGAGTGCTCTTTATTTTTGCCTTTTTTATGAAGCCCTAACATCATAGACAAAGCAAATGCATATCAAGTTTCGGTTTCGGCCGAAACTGAGAGCCTGACCTAAAGTTCGGTTTCGGTTTCGGCTGAAAAACCTGTTTCGGTCGGACACTACTATTTAGTAACCTATTTTAAATAGGTAGGGTAGGTCAATATCCATGAAGAAAAAACAAAAGTTACTATTTAAAATAGGTAGGCAGGTAGCTAACTGCCGTTGACAATTAGTAGTCAAATTATATATTATAGGTAATTCACACATTGTAACGGCCGTAACGGGATATTTACCGTGATTATTATTGAGCGATGAGCACTTGATATTTCGACGCTGTTGCAAGCATCATGTTCTCGGGAATCCTCATCGCTCAATAATAAACACGGTAAATATCCCGTTACAATGTCTGTATTAGTAAATAACCATGAAAGTTTGAAACAGTGGAAATTATAGGTACGTATTAAAATATAGTAAAAAGTACCGTTTAAATAATTTATACGGTACTTTTTACTATATTTTAATACGTAGGTACCTATAAGTTATACGGTTCTTTTTACTATATTTTAATACGTACCTATAATTTCTACTGTTTCAAACTTTCATGGTTTATACTTGTTTTATAAGTATTATACTTAGCTGTACTTAATTACTAGATCTCAAGATTTTTAGGTAGAAAGTATGTACCTACTAAAAAGACTCCAGGGCCTGTTTCATAAAAAATATTAGTCTAATATTATGAGCTTTTTTTCTTTTTTCCATATAAAATATGAGACTAATTATTACTCATAATATTAGACTAATATGTTACTATGTGAAACAGGCCCCAGACTTCATAACATAATATGCGAGAGTGACGTCTCTAATGCAGACAGTAGACGCTTATGCAAGTAACATGCGTTTTGCTGTCAAAACAACCATGCATTAGCATGAAGCGCGGATGACGAGTTAATAATACTCGCGCAAGCGCGGCTTGATGCAAAACCTTTAAAAAACCACGAAATAGCCAAGAACGGCAATGCGACCAGATAGTGCTGTCTCGAAGCCAATGCCTGGGCTCAAAGCGACGACTGCTCCGCTTTACGCTACATACATCACTTGCGCACCATCCCTTATTTACCGCGGCGTCTGCACTGAGCACGCAATGGTTGTGAAACATTTTTTTTAATAGAGGTCGTAGAAGCATATGTGGAAGCGGGTGCCGTGCTGGGACTAGATTTCCATCAAACCCCAATAAACCACAATAGACGATACGATATGCGTCAAGCGGGGATCGTGGTTTTTCCATGGGTTTCTCGTGGTCCGCGATTGTTGCTTATCCATCAATCATGAATTAGGTGTGAGGGCTGCCTTAAGCAACTGAATTGGTTGGAAGAGTTAGCGCGTTGCATGGCGCTGACGTAGTCGCGCCGCGCCGAATCGCTCATTTAATTTTAGACTATGCACTCTCGAGTCTCGAGCTCGAGCGCAGGGCGCAGGCCGGCAGGCCGCAGTCATGGCTTTCACTTCAGGCTAGTCGGTCGAGCTGGCGTACTGGACACAAAGCCGCGCCGCGACAGACGAAATGCGTTTAGTAAGTATGACAGGACCGGAAGAATGAAGCGTACCTAGAGAAAGTCTTGCTAATATAAAAACCCAGGCGTCTTATAATATAACATAGGTTACTTAATTTATTTTCATTAAAATATTAGTTTATATACTTAGTGCGTACCTACATACATTATATTACGCGTAATATATATATTATCATCTTGTTAATTCCGCCGCCATAACGAACATGGATAGGTAGAGTCGATGGTGGTGCTGCCACGGAGCATGTCAAAATTTGGGGATCATCGAGAACAGACATTAGTGATTACGGTCAATCAGTAAAACGATAACAGTTCGTGAAGTATATTTGTTAGTGGGCCCGTGTATCGGCGGCGCCCCGCGGCCCGCGCCCATGCGTTTTCGGCGATCGGCAGCGCTTAGCCGGCGCCTGCGGAGGGCGGTCGTCTGACACCGCCTACTTCGTTTGGTACAGGCGTCGCCAGTCTCGTGTCCCGCGAACCTCACTCATTTTGAGCATTCAAATCGTGGACACATCCAAAACTGAGAAAACGCCCTTCAAGTATCCCCCCGTCCACCACCGTTTTAGGCCCACAATAGAAATGGTAATAAATTTGGCCGAAGGCTAGGTGTAAATTTGCAACACAAATAAATTAACATTCGAAAGTATTATCCGAGTTCACAATACTCAGTCGTTAAATAATAAAAAATAAAATAATATTTTCGAGAGGTAGACGTGGATGCGTGCGCTCGGTCGCCGAGAGCGAGCCCACTAAACAAAGTTCACCGCTCGATCCAGACCGCCTGCACTGCCGCCTGCCGCGATCGCTACGTCCGCGCTACGTCATCATGTGATTCACTTGTCACCGGGCTCGGAGGCGCCTGGCGAGTGGCCGACCAGTCTCTAGATTGGGGGATTTTTTCCCCGTTTTAGGTATAAAAGCTTTAGGAACTTGGAGAAACAATCATTTGTGGGAAAAAATCATGCCTTTTTTAACGCTAAATGTCGAGAAGGCATTTTCTATCATGAATGTCGTGAAAAACAAACTTAGGAATAGAATAGACGAAAACATAACGGACCACTTGATATCATGAGTGTGTTACAACATGAAAAATGGAGGTTGCTCAAAATTCAAACCAAACTAAAATTCTTAACAAATTCAAATCAGAAGATGTACCTACATAAGTATATAAAAATTAAAATTAAATAACTATTGGAAGCTATTACAGTACCTACTACAGTAAAAAGTATTATTTAGTAGGACGGCTCCGTAGCTAAGTTGGTAGTAACCCTGCCTGCAAAGCGAGGGGTCCCGGGTTCGATTCCCGGCCGGGGCAGATTTTGTGTAAGCATAAAGTTTGTTCTCGGGTCTTGGATGTTTGTGATGTGTATCTGTGTGTGTCCATGCCACCTGCGACACAGGGAATCCTAGTGCGGGGGTATGAGTGTGTAAGCGTTTATTTATTTATTTATTTGTTAAGTTAGGTACATCTATTGTGAAAATACATGTGACACTATATTGACACTTGACAATCTTCTAGTAGATCATTATACCTTTTTTAGGATATATTATCGCTGTCTGCTATTTGGATAATTAATAAAAATGCAACTTTTGATTGCCTGTTTCTAAAAATTTACATGATCTCTAAAATAATTTACCAAAAAATACCGTTCGGAACAATATTAAATACCTTACATCTATGAATTACGGGATAGTCAATATATTTTTTTATTGGGTCAATAGTCGCCAACCTTCTTTCTATGAGACCTATCTGAATGTCTTTATCTTAGATATCCTTCCAAATAAAAAAGAATTTGCCAAATCAGTTTATAAATAACAGAGACATGAGGTAACATGCTCCTTTTTTGGAAGTCGGTTAAAAATTATAGAAATCGAAAAAAAAACATGTAAGTATAAGTAAATGTATAAATACATTTCATAAGAAAACGACCTAGCTATCGGATAACGTTCAGAGAGTAGGTACAGTTTATCCCTAATTTTTGTAGATATCTTCACCTGGATCCACAAAGTTTTAGAAAAAAATGTAGACCAGGTAGGTACTACGGTCTATATTTTTCCAATATTTGTCACCGAGAACATGGGTAGTTTACATAAGAACATTTTTGGTGCCTAGGCGGTGCCTAGATATCGATTTTGTTTCACGATTTCTCGTTTCACTGGTTTCACTTCAAAACTATGCAAAGGTGTCATAAGCAGCAAGTTCTCCGATGACCGTAATGAATAATGATAGAAGGTTGACACTATGGAGGAAATTAAAGCGATCCTTAAGATAACAGGGAAAAGAAGGATAGAACAAAACATTGTAAAGGAGGGACATAATATGAGCATAACAGGTTTTTATTTTTAATGTAAAGGCGTAATAATGTATTAATATTTTATTACAATAATCGTATCATGTTTATTATTTTATTACAATAAAGTATTTAAAACTATTTTTCAAAAGGTGCCTACTGGCAACATATCCAGTAATATCGATACTTAACCAAAACTGAAATCATTTATTAGACATTTCTGCTGTCACTATAAAAAAGGAGGGGTTTTCATTACGAGAGTATATACCTCTGCTGCACTTTCAAAAAGCTAACCCGTGCGAGGCCGGGGCAGGTCGTTTATTAAATCACTCATCAAAAAGATCTTTTACTTGTAAACAACATTGTATTTGCGTAATCGTTGCGTTACGTATTGACACAGAAATAGGAATATTAATAATACATAACATCATCATGTCCATGGTTTTAAAATTCAATGAGAATTAATGCTAACTTTCATATGTGATCGAAATATCGGTAATAAAATAATAGAAGTAATCGCTTTTGCAAGTCGGTGAACGCTAATGGATTTTTGACCTCAAATGACCCCTTACCGAGCGAGATACTACGAAGCTATTATGACGGCGATGGATGTCAATTGTGCACCATCCTGCTAGGAAATAGTGCGCCGAGCGACGACAGCTCAATTGAGCTTGTTATCACAAGGAGTTCACTAACCCGCTTTTAGCTCACCATGACTAACGCTAAAATGCAATTTGTCAGCTGAGATTAGGGTTACCAGATGAGAAATTGAAAACCTGAGAACCTGGTGTTCATAGAAAAGTCCTGAGATTAGGCCACGAGTCACGCTGACTCATCATTCACATCGATTTCACGGCACACTAACGCCGACTGGCGTTGTAGAATACAAATTACGTTGATTTGTGATATTATCTAAAGAATATTATGTTGTTTACGTTCACTATAATCTTACGATAAAATAAATCAGATCTGTATTTTTGATTGACAAATTGAAATCCCAAAGTCCGGCCGCAATCCTGTCAAGAGCCCCAAATTCCTGTAATCTCAGAACAAATTCTAAGATATGGTAACCCTAGCTGAGATTAAATCAGAAAGGATGTGGGCACCGACTGAGAGTTCCTACACCTCTAGCTAGAATTGTATTACCATGAAGTTGATCTAAAAATTTACAAGCAATGTTGCGAAACATTGCGAAACTTTGTTTTCAGAAACGCGCGTGCATAGAAGCGTTTTGTGTAAATTACAAAACGGTAGCAATTTTATAATATTGAATAATACATTTCTCATAATGTTGAACATCTATAATAGAGAAACAAAACTGGACCAAAATGGAAAGACATGGCATAGGCATAACGTCCAGTAAGCTCATAAACGTGTGTCAAGTCCAAGTGGCGGTGGGCAGGACACTCAGCTGGATGTGAAGATAACAGATGGTTATAAGATATAATATTATGAGTCTACAATGGCTACTTGTAGGTAGGCGAAATAGGGAAAACTTGGATAAGAGAAACATGGATTAGGAACATTGATGACACCATTACATCATCTAATACCTACAAATGGTAAAAGAGGCAGGTAACAATTAAAAAGGACTTACCACAAAAAAAAACACACTCTAAACTTGAGTTAAACAGCGTCTACCTCCTAAACATGCTTTAGTCGCGTGTTTGAATACGAACAACCACAAAGCTTGATTTCAGTAGAGTCTAACCTTTGTCAAACTACATTCTGTTATGACGTTTATAACCATTTTAGACGTTTATCTTTAAACACCGTTTGCTAAATAGTCGTCTGAAAGTTGTTTTATATGGTAACACGGGTAGTGTTAGATGGAATGTCCATAACACAAGTTGTTTTTCAGATCACTGCAACTGCAAGGTCTTATCATGACGACGAGTGTAATGAATTATTGGTGATAGGAGATGCAGGATTTATTTAAATTATTACAGGACGAGCGCATAAAAGTGTTTATGTAATCTTGGGGCACATTGATGATTAGGTATGCATCAATCACGGACCACGCATTTTTCTGAGGAGAGTCGTAGAAGCGGCAACGGTGATTGGGTTTTTTCCATGGTTTGCGCGCAAACGCTTCTAGGACCTCAGAAAAATACCGCATTGTAGTGTATGTGTCCGTCGTCGCCACCCTCGCCACTTCTTGGGTGATCCGGACGATCTCATCGCGGCCGTTGTCTCGGCCGCGATAGGTTTGCCCGATCAGTTCAGTCCTAGCACCAGTCCCAATACTGGTGCAGAAAGGTGTTCCGTTTTCGGTTGCCGTATCGGATACCAAATTAGAAGCAAAGTCATCGACCTCGTCGGCGAGGTTGATTCTTTGCTAGATAAGCTTAGGATTTTAGGGACTGAGCTTCTCAACCGCCGTCGTTCTTGCCCTTCTTCTCGACGATGTAGGCTTTGGAGTGAGCAACTAGTCATTACAACTTCCGCGAGCCCGTGACGTAGTAACTATTACCTAATTTGTGCCCGTGAAAAGTACCTACCTACCTTTAGCTATATTAGGGCCCGCTTCAAATTCATGCGCCGGGCTGTTTTTTTCCGACCCCCGTATCCCGGCAGTACGCGATGCAAAGCCGACGGCCCAAGATTACCGCATGATTTACCCCAGACGGTTTCTTTGAGCTACTCGTCGCTTTGAGCACAAAACAGATACTCTCGGTATTTTGTGCTTTGAGCCCAGGTAGGGCTTCGATAGAGTGAAAGAGACAGCACTATCTGGTCGTATTGCTGTTCTTGTCTGTTTTATGGTTTTACCCTATATTGAACGTGAGTGTGTAATTCCTCGTAATCCGCACTTGTTGCAAAACATGGTTATTTTAATAGCAAAACGTAAACATGTATTAGCGTCTAATGTGCCCCTAACCCCTTCCAACTCAACTTACTCTATTTAATCACAATCGTATTTGATTCAAATCATTTAATCAAATCAAATCATTTATTTAGACACAAAAGTTTTACACATAGATCTGTTGCTTGCTTACCTCTTTAAATTTACTATTTTGAAAATCGGCCCATACTATAGCTCCTCAAATGACTTCCGATTTGGGTTTATCGCCGCTTTGCTTATACAGTAAGTAATTTCACTGGCTTAGCCAGTGAAATTACTGGGCTTATGAGACTTAATACCTAATGTCTCAGGGTAACGAGCGCACTGCAGTGCCGCGCAGGCCTTTGTGTTTCAAAGTTCTTAGTGGCACTGCAATTGTTATGGGCCGGCGTTATGCTTACCATCAGGCAAACGACCAGCTCGTCTCGTTACCAATAAAATAAAAATTAAAAATTTGATAAAGTTAATAACTTTTTAATAATGTATGTAAATCGAAAACCAAAATGTGATCTGACGGCTTTAACGTGTTGCGTGCGCGAGTCATTTTATTAATAAAGAATTCACTTTACTGATCTAGCCGCTCATCCTTCAAAGGTACTTATCATTAAAGCCTAGAGTTTCTTCTGTTTATATAATAATTGCGTGGAATGGGGGTAGGCGCGGCAAGAGTGCATGTGCAGCGCAGGGGTAGGGGTGTGGCCGTCGCGCCATTGGTCGCCCCCGGCTTCGATACAGAAGGGTTGCAACCACCGCAGATCTCATTACAGGGTTCTCAGTCCTCACTTCAAGCAATAAGAGTATTAGAGAAATGATCGCGTAACGCAGCATCCAATTGTGATTTTTATACCCAAAAATTAATATACATCTATATAAACAAATAAATAAACACAATTGAAGCGTCTATTTGTGATATCAAAATAACATCTTTTACTGAATGCATGTGAAAGTATATACGGTAATTATAACAAAAAAAAACAATTTCAGATAGGGATGTTTGATATTCATCGATGTCGATGTTAGAGAAACATCGATGTATAGCGAGAAACCATCGATGTTTTAAAATCGAAATAAGTTCTCGAAAACATCGACACATCGATATTGACATCCTCTAGGGCCTAGAGCACATATAGTATATGCGGACGTTGCCCGCTCCAGCTTTTGCTCCGGCTCGCGGTATATTACGAAACATTTTATAAGTTCGGTTCAAGCCGACAACAGAGTGAGAGTAGCATTCTTTTAGCTAGATTCTAAAAACCAGGCTTACTGACGAAAATTTGGAAAATACGCTCTAGCATAGCATTATATTCTCTTTGCATAGATTATCTTGTTTTTCAGGTTCAAGCTCAAGCTTAATTAAGATGAAGTTTCGCTAATAACTGATGTTACTTCAGCGGCGCAAGTACGGATCTTTTTGATCGATAAAATTTACAGTACAAATCGATAATGTGGTTTTTATCAACCTTTTATATAATTCATCGAACCTCGAAACAATCGACAAAAGTTACCGACGAGCTAGGTCGAATCCAAAGAGAATATAGAGCAACTCCAATACTTTACGATCAGACTTCGGTACTCGCAACATTCGATAAATTTATCGTGTTTTTCGATTCGACAAATTTATCGAACCGACTTCCGTACTTGCGCCACTATTGTATTTTATGAATTGTATAAAAAACTTTCCTTTTCACAACTACCTGTTATCCACGGCCCGCGACTTCATAGTTTGCTTTAAAAAATGAAAATTTAATTTGCCTACGGAAAAAAAATGAGTTTTACTGATTGCTTATAAAATCAACAGGCATGTAAATCATAATGAAAACTTAGCAGTAATAATAATCTATCCAGATTTTTTTAGCCAAATGGCTTTCGTTTCGGCTTCATGAAAAAGCCAACGCTGAGGGTATTACTGTTATAACGTAAAGCTCTAAAGTAATATAATTATATTAGTCAGTAATAGATAAAGACACTTCTAAGTGGGAGTCAGATGAAATTGATTCTCATTAGTGGAGAGTAAAGCAGTTTCCGAAGAATTAAACTTGACAAGATTGGCGTCGCCACAATGGGACATAAGGACGTCATTGTCAAGCTCATTCGGTCAAACCGACCTCCAGCCTCCCTACGATCGTGCTGTCGTCTGTCTGTTTATCCATCGGGTTTGAGAAAATAATTTTTACGTAACAAAAAGGGTGTCTCATTGAGTGAGAAACGACCTTAGTCCCGTTTCCCGTTTTTAAGTGGCAAAAAGAGCGTCTCAGTGAGTGAGAACCTATCTATAACTTTCATTTTCTAAGGGTACCCTTATATTGTTGCCTAATCCCAACGGAAGAGCTCTCAACGAGTATTCGAATTGATCATTCCTTCTTCTTTGTATTTAGAAAATCCAATAGGTTATATACTCGTAATAAGCTATTGGGAAGTTGTTAATAAAGCTATCATAGGAATTCATGTCAATCTCTATCAAAATCTTTTCGAGATATGAGATATCCAGAGAAACGGCAACCATTTCTCAGTGCCTCTCCATGGGCACACACCAGGTATGAGTGGCATATGCCAGAATAGTGGAACTGTTTCGACATTCGTATCGAAATAAAACTGGCAACTAAAAAGGTTAATAATCTCTTCAAGGAAAGCCAGGTATTGCCAAAATCATTTTATTCAGTAAATCAGTATAGGTAGAGGACTTGGTAGCTTTAAAAACTTTCTTTGGTAAGTACCCGGAAAGGTCTTCTTTATTTCTGTAAGGAATGTTAAAAGAACGATCGGCACAAATTCACACATTATTTTATTTTTAAGAGCAGACTTAAACAAATGTATGTTATTGTTTTAGTTCAATTGGCAATCCGCACGTACTGCCACCCTTCACTTGGTCTATATTCGGTATTTGTTTATTTTATTAAAATTAAAATTACACGAACGCTAGTTGCCAAGTACTTACACTGAATATTTTGACTAGGTCTTTTTCTACAGAAAACAGTTTAAGACACGCGCCGCGAGCGCCACGCGCCTTTGTATCTCTCTCTTAAATAATATTGTTTATTTTACACAAAAAACTATCTCCATGGTGCAACATGAACCCGTCCGATTATATTTTATTATATAAATTATGGCTAAAGCACAAAGCGTTGTGTTCGTTTTGCACGCGCGCCTTCAATGGCCTAGGGTGCAAACTGCAGTCCAAGTATCAGATGCACAATAATTGGACATGATGTATTTATCTTATGAATTGACAACCAAAACAACTATTTTTTCTTAGTATGGTCATATAACTCGACTTTATATTACGGTTTTATTTAAGTAGCAGTCTTAAATAAACTCCAAACATACAGAAACCTCGAAAGGCCTTTTATTTGCGCGACAACCCCAAATATTTGATTTATAATGAATTGTTGTAGAGTAAAAATACCTTTTTTCCTAATGCAGCTAGGCTGATTTTAATTCACTCGGAATGATTCCGTTTAGGAAGCGACAGTGTCTGATCGTTTATATCTCGGAATCGCATCCCGAGTCCCGACAGAGAAATATTGTCGGAATTATATCAGCTGAGATATCGAAAATAAACGGAAAATTACTCACAGGAAAATTTTAAGTGAGGTTATGTAATGTGGGTAATTTAGTTCTAATTCCGCGATAAAGAATGTCTAAGTTCGATCTATGCTGAATTTAACCAACCGTAACGCGCGACGCTGGACAACGAAACCTGGGTTAGTTACATAGAATTTTATTACTACAATCAAAGGTTAGTTAGTTATAAAATAAAAAACTTTCTTCAGCTCGCAACGATGGACTGTAAAACCAACAATTAATATTTTTTAATTAGTTAGTAACCCTTGGTTGGAATATGTGAAACGCCTCCGGCTCCGCTGGTACTCACAACGCAGAACTCAAAAAGTTAGTCAATTTGTAAGTAAACAATGGTTACTTACTCGCGACGCTGAACTACAATATTTATCAGTATGGTTAATGACACGACGTTTCTAAGCATGAACCGAACTCTAGCCGACCTTCGACACGTGTTTCGCCTCTACACAAGGCATCCTCAGTATGTTAACTCGTCGAACGCTGGCTCTCGTTCCAGCGTTCGGCGAGTTGCGCGATAGTACACGTGTACAGTGTAGTATTAACAAAAAAAATGGAGAAATTGTGGAGAAATTAGGCACGGTTCCTTCTCCGAAAGGAGCCGTGCCTGATTTCGGGATAAAAGTATTCTACATATACCTACCTCGTAGAATGAACTCAAATCATGCCAAGTTTCTTTGAATTCATTCAGTAGTTTTGGTGTGATGCGCGGCCAAGATACAGACATCTTCAGTCGGTCCCTCATTACTGAGGCTCGTGGTCATTGGATCCCTGTAAGTGTACAATTGGCCTCCGTCGATTCCGACCCATAGTCGCCTTCATCACCTGATGAAATTGGCTTGAGGAAGTTGCTTCTTTTACTTCGTCAGACCAGACCATCGTGTTGGCGACCGGCCTCGTAATCTTTTGCCTTCAATATTGCCAACAATTACCAGTTTTTCACGGTTGCCATCTTCCCTTCGCATAATGTGGCCGAAATAGGTCAGTATGCGTTGTAGGCAGTGGACAATCGGGTTTTTATGTTGAGTTGGGGTTGGGGGAGAATAGACATATTTGTGCGTCTGGCTGTCCACGGTATTCGCAGCATTCGCCTCCATCACCATATTTTGAATGCATCTATACTCTGTCCCTCTTTTTTTCTAAGATTGTCTATGTCTCCACTCCGTAGAGGAATATTGGAAATATTAGAGATCTTACCAACCCAGCTTTGGTTTTGTAACTTCCCAGGTTTTTGTAACTTCCCACTTCTCCAGGTTTTAGGGCCCCGGTTTTTCCAGATGTTGTTGAGACGAGTCATCGCATCCTTAGCCATAGCTATCCTTCTCTTTATCTCTGGGACACAACTGCCCTCATTATTAATACTAGAACCCAAATAAATAAAACTATCCACAGTATTAATGCCCTGGATGTAATGGCCATGTAAGATTCAGACAGGACACGACAAAAATGAAAAAATTACAGTTCTAGCTTCAGTATAGACTGTAGAGCCCGCCAAAAAAATTTCAAAATATCTTTAATGGACAGAATTGGACCTGTTACAGTTTTATTTATTATAAGTATAGATGGGCGGACTCACTCTATAACGGTGAAGGAAAACATCTTGACTGTCGCGAGGAAACCCGCATAATACCACAAAATTCGCGCACTAGGCCCGAGTGGTGAATTATATTATAGCCTATAAGTTCACCATAGCCTTTCAAATCCATCGCTCCCGCGCGTCGTGGATTGAATTGAACGATACGATCGTCCAATTTCGAGCCCACAGACGGGCACTCCAGTCCGGGCGCGCCATCGCTTCATTTTTCGGTCACTCTGCGACTCGAGTACTGCTAACTAAGCGCGAAATGGATCATCGGCCACTAACGATGAGTTGGAACGTTGTATTTGACACGTTTGGATTTCTAATATTTCTATCACTCCACGTAACATCTGAGATTCCTCACACAACGGCGGTTTTTGGAACGTTGAATTGGAATGCTTAGCCCAAACTCTCACCCGCCCCCCCCCCCCTCTCTCTCTGAAAGAAGGCCGGTATCCTAGCAGTGTGAGCATTATAGGCTGATGATGAGGTGATTTCTATTTTGTAATTTGAACTTGAATTATGTTGAAGGTTAATTATATTTCGTCGCTTCATTCTTCAGATACAATTTACCAAGTAGTCCCTTTTGCCTACAAGGCATCATTCGCACGTTTAGAGAATCGATTTATAATCGATACTTTTTTTTTTTTTTTTTTTTTTTTTGTTGCCTTCTCTGTGGTCCGTTTGAACTGACAACTCATTCCTTTTTCGCGCGAGGCAGCGTTCGCACGTGCCTTACGTAAATAGTGTTAAAAACAGTTGCGCAACATCATCATCATGCCAAAAAGGAAGAACAAGGATAAAATTGAGCGTTATCAACAAAAAATAAGAAAATTGGAAGAAAGTCAACGCAAGTACAGGAGGATTATATATTCATCGTCAGAAGACTCAGATAAATCAGGTTAGTAAAGTCAATTTAATGTCAGTTCCTGATAGTGCTCTATTCTTACGCCTGGAGGTTGACCGTGTGTCATCACGACGGCAATTTTTTTATCCCAAGATGTTAACCGAGTGTTAACACGAGGGTAATATTCAAAATACGGTTACTTTGCTACAAATCTCAAATTAATCGTTGATAAAGACAACGTATGCAATGCCGAGAGGTGGATCGTGTATCCTCACAAAGGCAATGACAAATTATATAAGCTAATGGACTGTCGCAGTTCATTAACAAAGGTTAACACGCTGTACTTAACCTAATCGATGAAATAATTTTTTCGTCTACCCTCAATAAACATTTTATTATTATCTATTTTAGATAACGAGGTTAACGACGCTGAACAGGGGATATTGGAAACAGTAACTGACTGCAACCAAGAGCTTGCTTTAATACCAGAGCTAGACCCGGACATATTGTCGGCCTTAGGTGAAACGACGGAAGAGACGTCGAAATTCGGCCCAAAAATACATGACAAGCTGACGTTACTTTGGGTGCCTATTCTTAGGAAAGGAATTAATAAGGAAGCAAAAGAGAAACTTTTAAAAGAGTATCTCATACCAGAAAATTGCTCACTGCTACAGGCACCCAAACTAAACCCAGAAATTTCAGCTGCCGTAACCGAGGGCACCCGAATCCGAGACAAAAGAGTGGAGACGGTGCAACAACAGTTAGGGCAAGGCATAGCTGCCCTTAATAAAGGCTTAGAACTTCTCCTAGATGAGGGGAAAGATAGGCTTCAAGCTATTAAATTTCTGAGCGACAGCTGTCGTATATTATGTGATTTACATCATGTTGAAACAGAAGCCAGAAAGAAGTTTGTTACACCAGGACTGGATAAGTCCTTCTTGAATATTACGCAAGATGTTGAACGTGACGAAATGCTTTTTGGTAATAAGCTTTCTGAAAAAATAAAAGCCACGAAAGCTATAGAAAAACAGGGCTTGCAAATCAAGAAGCCAGCCCCAAACTCTAAGCCGCCGTCCACCTCTGCACCTCATCAACCATCAACGAGCCGATCGCGCTACCAGGGAAACTGGATGGGCCCTCCTCGCTTCTCGTCCAACAGGGGGGGGAGGGGAGGGCAGAAGCGGCAAGCAGCTCCAGCCAGCCGGAAGGCTCCGCCAGCAAACCCAGCTTACCAAAAATCATCGACCCAGAACAAGCAGCCACGTGCAACGGGTCAACAATAACAGAGGTACACGCAGGAAGAATCCAGCAGTTTTATGAATGCTGGCTTCACATAACCAATAACTCAGAAGTACTTAGATGGATCTCAGATGGTTACTCCATACCGTTCAGTAAAAAAGTGAGACAAGTCTCAGTTCCGCGAAATTCACTCTCGGATAGCGAACGTGTGGACATTTTACAATCTATCAATAAGTTAATAGAACTAGGTGCTATATCCTCATGCCATAGATCTAAAAATGATTTCGTGTCTAGCATATTTTTAGCTCCTAAGAGCAATGGGACTAAGAGATTTATTTTAAACTTAAAAGCTTTAAATAAATTTATTTCTTCAACCCATTTTAAAATGGAAGACCACAGAACCGCGTCTAGACTAGTGCCTAAATCGGGTTATATGGCAAATATAGATTTAAAAGAAGCATATCTCTTAGTCCCCATTGCAAAACAACATCGTAAGTACTTACGCTTTGTATTTGATGGAATTTGTTACGAGTTTAACGCGATGCCTTATGGCTTGTCTGTGGCACCGAGAACATTTACAAAGTTAATGAAAGAGGTCATAAACCATTTACGAAATATGGGCTATAGGTCGGTAGTGTATCTGGACGACATTTTGTGTATAGGGGATAATTACAAAGAATGCCAACTTAACGTTAACAAAACTTTAGACTTGCTTAAATGCTTAGGTTTCGTTGTAAATTTTGAAAAAAGTAACCTTGAACCTCGTCAGGTCTGTAGGTTTCTAGGTTTCGTATTTAATACCGTTGATATGTCTCTAAGCTTGCCGGATGAAAAACGGAAGGGTATTATGCAGCTTCTCAAAAAATTTATCCCCATGCCCAAATGTTCTATCAGAGAACTATCACAATTTATAGGTGTTCTTACTGCAGCGTGTCCAGCAGTGAGATACGGTTGGTTATATACCAAGACGCTGGAACGCCAGAAATATTTAGCACTTCAAAAACATGGAGACTTTGATGCAAAAATTAGAGTACAGGACACCGTTTTACCGGATTTACGTTGGTGGGAACAAAACATAATGACAGTAGACAATTTAATGAGACCAGACAAACATTTTGACATGGTAATATACACTGACGCTTCCAAAACCGGATGGGGTGCCTTTTGTAATGGACAACGTGCACGCGGGGGTTGGAAAGTAAACGAGCTATCTTTTCACATTAATCGTTTGGAATTATTAGCAGTATTCCTAGGATTAAAATGCTTTGCAAACAAACATACAAATTGCTCCATACTGCTACGCGTAGACAACACAACGGCCCTATGCTATATTAACCGAATGGGGGGTGTCCGGTACCCTCACTTAAATAACTTGGCTAAAGAAATTTGGCAATGGTGCGAGACGCGGAATATTTCACTCTTTGCATCATACATCAACACACATGAAAACGTCGAAGCCGACGAGGAATCACGTAAAGTTAATGTAGACACAGAGTGGGAGCTATCAGATCTAGCATTCGTAAAGGTAGTTCAAACTCTAGGTGAACCAAAAGTTGATCTTTTCGCATCCCGTTCTAACGCAAAATGCCATCAATATATATCATGGAAACCGGATCCCGATGCAATATCTATTGACGCCTTTACAATCAATTGGCACCCTATCTTTTTCTACGCATTCCCACCATTTGCCCTTGTCTTGAAATGCTTGAGAAAAATAATTAACGACAAAGCTACTGGTATTCTGATATTCCCTTACTGGCCCGGTCAAGCTTGGTTTCCGTTACTTAAAAGAATGCTTATCTCAGATATAATTGTCTTCAAACCTAATGAGGGTCTTTTATGCTCAAATTACAGATTGCGTCACCGGTTACATCGCAGCCTTTCCCTGGGGGCCGCGAAGCTCTCAGGGCAGCATTTACCAGATTAGATACCCCTGTAACGGCACTGGATCTAATGCTAGCATCTATTTCGGATAATACAATGAAACAATATTCGGCTACATACAAGTTGTGGTGGTCGTTTTGCCTAGAAAACTCTGTAAACACCTTTAAAGCTTCATTATCATCAGTAATAGCCTTTTTAGTTGATCTCTTCAATAAAGGAGCTTCGTACGGTACCCTCAATAGTCATCGATCTGCCCTCTCACTACTTCTCGGGAATAATATCGGATCAGATGAACGTGTTAAACGATTGCTTAAAGGTATTTACAGACAAAAACCACCATGTCCTAAATATAACACCACCTGGGATCCAAAAATTGTATTAGACCACATTTCATCTTGGTACCCAAATAGCGATTTAAGCCTGGCACGGCTCACTAAAAAATTGACAATTTTATTAGCTTTATGCACATCTCATAGAGTACAAACCTTATCCCTTATTAAGGTTAGTAACATCAAAAAGACCCCGTCGGGTGCTCAGATCTTAATATCTGATATGATTAAAACCTCAGCAGCTACACGTGAGCAGCCTATGCTGTTCTTACCCTACTTTTTAGACAACCCAAGCATATGCCCAGCCAAGACACTAGATGATTATATTTTGGTAACATCACAATCACGACCTGAAGGTATAGATAATCTTCTATTAACCCACAAAAAACCATTCGCAAAAGCGTCTTCACAAACTATAAGTAGGTGGATAAAACAAACTCTAGCGGAGAGTGGCGTCGACGTTTCAGTATTTAGTGCACATAGCACGCGTCACGCCTCCACCTCGGCGGCGGCTACCGCGGGAGTTTGTATTGACACGATAAGGAAGACGGCTGGCTGGACTCAGTCGTCTCTCACGTTCGCAAGATTTTACAATCGTCCAGTGACGGACGAAGGAGTTTTTGCTCGATCGGTTTGTGGGATTAGTAGTTCTATAAATCTGACACAATAATATGATGATTATTATATAAGGATAAAATAATTAACAATAATAATCAGTTTGGAAAGTAATACTTACCTAAACGTATTTTTTGTTAACCCTACGAAATGTTAATCGGTTAAGATTATTTTTTTGTTTGTTACAAATAAAAGTTTGCTACTTGTTTATTAATAACAAAATTAAAAGTTTTCTACTTGTACTTATATATTTTATTATTCTAAAAACACATTAATCACAATCCTCTGTCTCTGAACATCTACTTGGTAAATTGTATCTGAAGAATGAAGCGACGAAATATAATATAAGATCAAACGAACTTCTTGAAGTGAAGTTCGATCATTATTATATGAGTCGCTTCATTCGAAGATACAAAGATCCCTCCCACCCGAACCCACAGGATAGAAAACTTTTCTTCTCTATTAAATAACTAAATAATTATCTCTAAACAGGAATGAGTTGTCAGTTCAAACGGACCACAGAGAAGGCAACAAAAAAAAAAAAAAAAAAAAAAAAGTATCGATTATAAATCGATTCTCTAAACGTGCGAATGATGCCTTGTAGGCAAAAGGGACTACTTGGTAAATTGTATCTTCGAATGAAGCGACTCATATAATAATGATCGAACTTCACTTCAAGAAGTTCGTTTGATCTTATATATATCATGAACTTTTGAATTTAATTATTTGAATGAAATTAATAATTTTTTAAAGGAGCTAATTATAAAAACTGTTTAAAAAAAGCGACGAACCGACTTCAGTGACAAACTACTGAACCGATTTTGATGAAATTTTTGTATGTGACCAATCTGAAAGTGAAAGTTTCAAAAATATTTTTTCAATTCGATTTATAAATGATAGGGATCGGAGGTAACAAACACAAAAAATATACATCCGAATCGAGAAACTCCTTTTTTAGAAGTCAGGATGAAAAGGTAATTTTTTATATAGTACCTACTCTGACTCCCCATTACAATCCCGGGACACCAGGATTATCTGTGGACGAAATCCCGGGATTAGAAAAATGGCCCCGGATCGAATTCTCTAATCATGATGATAAACATCCAGTTGATAGCGATGTTGCAAACCAAACAGATCGAAAGATTCACATTCTATTTTATTATAAAAACCATTACGGGAACATCAAACTTGATCTTTTAAAACTCGATCGATCGCGTTACAAAGATGCTTTACATAATAATACATACCTAAACAAAAATACAGTCATACAACGGCCTAGAGCCCCAGCTGGCAGCTGCCGGCCAAGGAGACATAGGGATCGGTTTAGGAGGGAACTCTTCCTTTCAAACATCCCTAAAAATAATACCAAAGGGCGAATTAAATTAAGTTTAGATATATATTAATACCGTTTCATGCATATACGTAGGTATCGAGTCCAAGCCGTGTGCGTAACCCCCTCGTCCCCCGCGATCATATCTGTGTCCGGTGGCGGACGGACATTCATTATAATTATTAGCTACATCCAAATTATGTGTATCCACACACACAGTGCTCTATTTAACATAATATAGGTATAAGTGCAACGTACGGTCGATCTAAATCTCTTGGATAGAAGCTACAAGTAGTACACGCCTAACGCAAAAATGACCTAAAGGCTTTTTTGTTCATCGAAGAAATACAGGCATTACGGAAAAAGAAAGACAACGCCAGAGCCATCGGTTTGCATTCTGAAAATTTTGAAATAAATTTCCAAAAAAAATTTCCGAGGACAATTAGTGCGTGGTAATTTCCTAAAACGTGTTCCAGGAAATACGTCGTTATTTAGAATCTCCATTACATGTCCTAGGATTATATGGAAGTGATTTGTTGAATTTTACATTTATGAGAACACTGTGAACAGCCAGTCAAAGTAAAATTTGTCCAAAAAGCTGAGTTTTGAAGGCTTGTACTGAGTTGGAATCTCAAAATTTTTCATATTTGCTCCCACGGAATCCTAGATATAGAGCACATGATATCTATTTGCCCAAAGATCTAAAGAAAAAAATATTAGGACACTATAATCGCGTACGAGCGTTTGTATGGAAAATATGGCGAGCTGTAGCCTCTGTATGTTTGCGTTTTGCTGTCAAAAAACCATGATTTTGCAAGGAGCGCGGATTACAAGATAATACACGCGGTTCGTCTCGTGCAGTACCTCTGACCGTGGTACGCTTAGCGCTCGGACTAAATTTCTACCAAGCTCATACCGTACAATACCGTACCGTTGACGCGTATCGTACCATAGACGGTACGATACGCGTCAAGCGGTGACCGTGGTTTTTCCATGGTTTTCGCGTGATTGATGCTTATCCATCAATCACGCATAGGGCTGCATAATGACTTCAAATCGCTGTAAGAATCCTGTTGCTGACTAAACTAGATTTTCATGTTTTCGCTAATTTATTGAGCTTACATAATTATATTGTCCAATTGGGATGTTGACTTTATTTATTTATTTTATTCAAATAAAAATATAATTTTGCCGCGAAACGGTAGTTTTTGTGACAGAAATCCTATAAAACACAATATTTTTGTTTATTTTTAAGGAATTTAATTATAATTTAATAATCATAATGTAATCACATCACTCCAAAGTCACGTGCAATAAAACGCCAATCAAAGCGCGTGATGTCACTCGCTCAATCGGATTGAGTATATTGCTCTTTCTGCCTAGTATTTTAGAGTGATTTCTGTGAATATAGTTATCTGTGCCATGAAATGTATTAAGCGCGTGACGTCACATCGACCACGTGACCAGTATTGGCGTTTTGGAGCGAAACTTAAAATGGCATTTAAAATACATGAAAATTAAAGTATTAGGTGTATTCAAAAAGTAATTTTAAATATTTTGGGTGACATTAGGCCCCTTCGCATCGTTTTAAACACTTTCCTAAAATCAGTCAACATCCCAATTACCTAGATATATTGAAATTACGACTTTATTATTGTAGATGAATTTATGTATGTATGTTAGTATATTTTTAAACATGTCATCTTTACACCCTTTTCCCAGATATCGCTCGAGTCGAAACATGATACAGTCGCGCATCTGCAACAATGCTGATTCAACACTACCTAATCGCACTTGTATCACTGGTAGGGCACAAAACTGAGAGAGTAGGGGCTTCGATCGGTGGGAAGTTAGGATTTTGTGATCACTAGTTAGAGTCTGAGAATATTCTAAGTAATTCCTGTTGCAGCATCGCTAAAAAGCTTTTACCGATACGCTTTTACCCGATAAAATTATCGAATGTTGCGAGAACCGAAGTAAAGTATTGCTCTATATTCTCTTTCGATTCGACCTACCTATTCGATAACTTTTGTCGATTGTATCGAGGTTCAATAAATTAGATAAAAAGTCGATAAAACCCACTTTATCGATTTGAACTGTCAATTTTATCGATCAAAAAGATCCGTACTTGCGCCGCTGTATCGCTAGCGCGGTGCGCCGTTTTCCGTAAAAGTTAATAACAATACAAGTATACTCTCTCTCTGTTTTGTTATACAAGTCTGTTTATTTCCTCGCAAGTGTGTTGAATAACGTCTTATGATACACGAGTGCTATGTTAGTCAGTACAGTACACTATAAAGCATATTGACCAAATTTGTTCATATTTTTAGACGGCCGTAAACTAGATTTCGATAATTAGTAAATAGGGATTATATTTCTCCCAATCACGAGTACGTACTTGACAAATAATATTTATGATTCGAGCAAAGTGGCCTTTTAGACCCCGCTGGCTACTTTGGCAATCGTATGAGTAAAGATCTTACAACAATCCGTTTTTATTTCTAAAATACGAAACCCTAAATCAACCGTTACGAATCTGAATTAATCAGCAAGAGTACACAAATACATGAACGCGATAAAGTAAAATGACTACCGTGGCCTTCAAAACCGTCACTTATGAGCCCTAGCCCCTAGCAATACAGTCATGAAGGGTGCTTGCTGTGTTCACAATATTCAACACGTTCTTGGACAGCATTAAGTTGCTAAGTACATCTCGAGGCCATAAACCAGAAATCTTTATTCTTGCTTATTCCGTCTTTTTGTGACCCAACGTTCGCGTCAGTTGCTTCCCCGTGAGGAAAGACGCGGTAGCCGGGTGGTGTTCAAGCTCCTGGCTATGAAATAAAATGGTGAGTTTATATATGTATACTAGCTACTGCCCGCGGTTTCACCCACGGGGAGATGTTGGCTTTCATGGTTTTTATTTTTTTGCGCGGAACCCTAAATCTTTTTCTAAAATAAAAGTAGCCTAAGTTACTCCTTGTAACATCAGTTATCTGCCAGTGAAAGTCCCGTCTAAATCGGTACAGCCGCTTCTGAGATTACCCGGAACAAACAGACAGAGACAGACAAAAATTGAAAAAAATGGCTGTTTTGTTATAGGTACCGTATATACTTTCATATATATATGAATTTTGATATTACAAACAGACACTTCAATTTTATTTATTTGTATAGATGTAGGTACATAACTATACAGACTGACATAACTGTACAGATAATGTATGTTTTTCTCCCAGGGAAGAACTCCTTTGCAAGCTTACCCCTCCGCACCCCGGGGTGGCAACGGAGAGTGTGGAGCTCGCCCTCTGCGCAGAGGGGCACTAAAAACCACTGGGTCGTTTCCGTACGGCTTAGCTCTGGGACGGTCCCGCTCACGCAGCCGCGCAGGACCCCGTTAACCGTCTAAACCAAGGGGCAGACCCGCCTCGCGGGTAGAGAACATACGACGCCAAGGAGGGGTTTAACCGCACCCCCATCTCCATGCTCTACGGAGCACCATCATGCGTTAACCCACGTTAACTCCGGTTGTAGATCGGAGCGCTGGCTCCCAGCGAGGGACCAGGGGAAGAGTCCCCCGGTCCCACGCTGGGAGACAGCGCGGGGTCTAATTCCTCCTGCTGCGTTCGATTTGCAGAACCGAAGCGCCACGCCTGCGTCGTGGCTTCCCAGCACGCCTGTCCTTCCCTGCGGCCTTCGGCCCCCGATCAGCCCATTCGCCACCCCGTCCGCTGAGCCCTCTGCTGACTCAGAGGGGCACGCGGAGGGGCCCGCCTCGTCCGATTATTTGCTACCTGTCAGCAACCTCTCCGGGACCGAAATCAGTCAACCGGGAGAGGTTTCTGACAGATACCTAGGGTGCACCCACGGGGAGGTTATCCGACTTCGCACCCCGAGTAATGACAGCCTAGCATAGGGTCATACCATTTGAGTTTTTTTTTATGCTATGCCTAAATGTTATTTAGTTTAAACCATAAGGGACCAATTTTTTAATAATTATTTAAGATTTAAATAATTAATAATTACTTACTATTTTTTTCTTTCTATGAAATCAGGATTATAATATCTTTTTTTTAAATATTTTTTTACACTTTTGTATTTCTTGGACTTCTAAATATATCAATTTTACATGATTAATTATGTTTTATGTGGTTTCAAAACATGATGAAAAATTAAAAAAATACGACTATTTGTACATATATCTACAATCTCAATCTTGACTGTGTAATTCTACGATATTGTATTTAATCAATGTTTATCACAACTTCAATAATCCCTTAAACAATCAACCATTTCTTATTTAAATCGGTGTAATAGCTGCACTTAGCTTAGGTTGATGAATACATATTTATGAGAGAGTAAAAAGTAACTCTTAATTTTAATAAATCTTAAAATAATCCGATTTCACATTCATGTAAACACTCGCAATATATTTTATATAAGTAATAACTTAATTTAAAGTTTCAATTTGTGTTTGAGACACACTACTTTGTATCACACGGCTGCAATTAGGTTTCGTCACTATTATCTCTACTCTGTGGTTTCGTGTCAAATTAATACCAGTCTCTCGGGCAGACATTAGATCCTTTATATTTCAGTACAGGGTGGCTGGGATGAGACCATTTTCGGTTTTATCTTATTTTTTATAATGATCTTCAATTTGAATCCTTATGATTTGTGTTGAAATACTAGGTATATTCTTTAATTAATAAAAAATTGAATAAAAAATACAATATTCTAAAGATAAGACAGTACATAAGATTATTTGAAGTTAAATTTGCACTAAATAGGCTGGCATTCGGGTCGTTCACCCTAGCGCTAGTTACTGCCGCCGTTGTTTCAAATTTCGTAGAGGTAACCGGCCGCTAGGATTACCTATAAACGTTTTTAGTAACATGTACAATTGTACATACCTATTACCCACTACCAATTACAATGATCGTAATAGATATCTCATATCATACAATATTTTTTAATGGCAGGTAGGTAGCTACTACACTAGCTATAAATTAGGATCGCGAACTCGATTAGGTACCCATCTTATACGAAAGGTGTTAGGTACCTATAATTAATAATAATAAGATTACGTTATGTAAACATCACGATGTGGTTTCAGCGCAATTTTGTAGCATAGGTAGGTACTAATATTAGATATCTTTAGGTTACACGTTAGCTAGTTAATCTAATAAATAGACCACAATATTATTATTATAGTTTACCTAAACAGACGTGGCCTAACAGATTTTGATAGGTATTATAGCTACTCGTACCGTACAAGAATGTCGAGTCTACACTCGTCCTTTAATTTGATCTAAACCGGACGGATAAGTAAAAAGCAGCTGTTAGGTAGGCAAGTAGTTCACCCTGTCGTGCCCCCGACATAGCCGGTTGTTCAGAGAATCAATAGAAAATCTAAGTAGGTACACTGTAGAGTTGTTTAATTTAATAATTGTAAATTCTTTATTGTCGAGATCACAGAATGCTATCTATATCTACCTTTACTTATAGCTCAGTCTATCAGTTTATGTTTAGGCTGACGTGTAGTTATAAAGACTTCTAACCTTGAAACCGTAAACGTACCTAGCTTTTTGGTAGGTGAAGCATCGAGTGTTAGTGTCAATGATATATTTATTTAGGATTATATAGCTGTTAATATTGCTGTTTGAATTAGGTAAATTCAAGGCACAGTTTACTAGTTCTATTTGTTACCTGATAGGTAAGTTTGTACCTACTACGTGTAACCTGTAAATGTTTACATGTCGTGATATCGCATTAACAAACAACAAAACACCAAACAACCGCTCACTCACATGATAAAGTCACAGAATAAAAGTAGAGACATAGATAGGTAGAGAGCTAAATAAATGTGCACGAACGACTAATTAATGCAATATAATGAGTATTGGCATTTCCGATCACTTGCGAATTAGAAATAAAATAATGTAGTAAGTACATGCAAACAGAAGTGTACAAAAGTATAGAAGTAATTTTATGAATTTAGGGCTTACCTATCTTCGTAAGTGGGTGTGGCATCGCCAGAAGCTCCTTGGGACAAGTCACCGTCCATGTTTGGCAGTTTGATGGTATTTGGGATGGAAAACCGGGCCTCAAACGGCGTTTACGAAACTGAAAAGTTGGCACACGGAAGAAACCGGTGCGCACGTATAGCGTGAACTTTGCGGAGTGGCTTACGCCGCGCGGCGTGGCCTGAGCGTCGGTCGGTCGCCGGCCGTCGTACAAAGCAGAGAGGTGCGCGGCGCGAGGCGCGCTCGGTGCGAGCCGCGCTCGGTGCGGGGCTAATCGCGGGTGGCGCGGCTCCCCCCGTCGTCACGGCAACGCGCGTTAGTGTTGGTTTCGTATAGGTCCACCCGCGCGCGCGCTGCCCTCCTCGCGGCGTCCTATGCTATCGGTCGGTGTCTGCGCTCTGCATGCAGTGCGCACTGCGCACACGTCCCCCAAATGCAATCGACCGACCAACGTCATCGCAACGCAATGTATCGACCAGTATCGAATTATCGATAGATTGAAAGGACTATCGAATTATCGATAGGTAGCAAGGAAGGTACCCATACCACTGTTAGCGAAAATGTGCCTCAATAAGTAAATGGCCTCTATCTTGTGACTCTATCTTGGGCTAGGTATTATGACTTTACCCGCTCTGCCCTGTGCTGTATGGAGCCATAATTCCATAGGTACTATGGCATAGAATATTACATATTACCTGGCTATGAATGTATATTTTTCACAGATTTCCTATGATATTTTTAACATGTAGGTACTAGTTTTCCCTGGCGTAGAAAACGATAGGTAAGTTAAAGTACCTATCTAGTAGGAGTAGTAGGTATAAATGTAAGGAAGTGCCTAGGTACTTACAAAGCATCGCGACCGCGAGTTACTGCTGCACAGAAAATAACTAAGTTACATACATACTAACATGGATTTAATCATTAATATGTATATTTAACCGAAGGCAATCTTGTATTTGATAGAGGGGTGAATAATCATGTGCGCTTTTTTCGGTACAATTCAAATTCATTGCCTCGTATCGCCATCTGTTGTTGAATAATTGTCCTTCAATAACGCCGTTTCGCGACATTACGAACAGATTTCACAGTGGTGATTTAGTTAAATAATATTTTGTCTTTGTCAAAATTAACAATGAACAATTTGAAACTGAACCGAAAAGGACAAAACATAGTTTCACTATTCAACCGTTTAACACTGTTTATTATCTAATAAGAGCCTGGTCTTTACAAAAAAAAGTTAGCCGCACACTAAGCATTAACAACCGCAAATCTTGATTTAAGTAGTGTTTAGCCGTTGTCTAACTCCATTCTGTTGTGACATTTCTACTCATTTTAAACGTTTAACTTTAACCGCTGTCTAGCTAAACAGGCGTCTATAATATAAGTATTGTTTTGTGGTAACACGGTAAGTTTTTAAACTCCATAAATAGCTCCACAGGTTAGAACTTCTAACTTTGAGTCTTTGTAAAGTGATTTTAGGACAATATAGGTGGTATATATACCTGCCTACCTACCTCCTACCTACCATAGTAATAGATTAAATTGGCTATAGCCCATACTCTTTAAGAATTATAAAGGAGGATTGGAGTCAGGCTGGCGCGTGGCGGTGGGCTGTAAAAAAGGCGGAATTGTAGAGATAAAGATGGTCCTCTGCGCTATAAAGATTGAGTTGAACGCCTTTTGGTCAACGATTACGCATGGGAACAATTCAAGCTCAGACCAGTCACCACCACCAGACACGTGTTTGGTATCTTCCACACTTCGGCGTTTATAATAACCCAAACATGAAAAAACTAAGACTATGTACCTAGTGTTAGACACCGCAGCGTAATCCGGAAGACACTATTTGAACAATTAATTGCTACAAGGTCCTGACCTTCTCGACGGGTACCTAGCGTAGCTCCACTGGAATATGCCGTTTCCGACCCATAGGTATGGATTCCGTCGCATAGAAAGACTAGTCATGAAGGGTAGCGGGATCCGAAGCACGGTGCACTACTGGCCGACCACAGGTAGTTGGGGACCCAAGTAGTGAGTATGTTATTTACTAATATAATGTTAATTTTATTATTATGCTGACTCCACTGTAGTCAAAACGAGTTTAAGTTTAGCGAGTACCTACTGTCCCAGCTTACATAAGTGCGCTTTGTGTCGTTTCGCTGTGTAAAACGTCAATGCACGCCGCCTGCGAATTCAAGAGTATGCAATCTAAAGCCGACATTATGGCGATCGCTGAATATAAAACATGGAGTACAGTTCTCCAGTCGGTGCGTAAGGAGGAAGGTAGGTATTGTAATTTGCCGCTGATCAAGCTCTAGATAAGGGAGTGAGGGCGTCAATATAAGCTTCGACTTATGATACTTGTGATACGGTATGAATGCAGCGCATGCATTGGTGCTGTAAATTGTTAATTAAGCGGGTGCTGACATTAAATTTTATTCTCACTTAGCTGGTGGTACAGCAGATATAATGGTCCCGAAGAACATGTTATAAAATGAGTCCTGGGCCCTGGCACCATTTTGTCGTACACATCTTTTCAGGGATGATGGTGATGATACCGTAGGTAGGAAAAGCAAGTTGTACCTACATATTTTAGACAAATTAATATTTAACATCGTCCTTCTTTAATACAGTAATATTGACATTGCACTTGTGTAGCTTGCTTTCAACGTGATTATGGCTCGGGCTTGCCGCGCGCGGCAGCCTCGTGATGATACCGAGGCTGCCGCGCTCGTTTGGGGATAGTTTCCTCGCGCGGCAAATGCCTCGCGAGGCTGCTCGCTCTATGTGGACGCGCCTAATAAGTATGGTTGTCCGGGCATGAGGCAATAAGTTTGTATAATTTCAAAGCACACTCGCCGAAATGTATCCGATAAACCAGCGACTTTACGGCAATGTTCTAGGCTTTGCAGCCCAGCCTCAATCAACGAGTCATTGCTAATGAGCTTCTTGGCCTTGTTGGCACGTCTGTCGATTGAGTCTAGCGCTTGAAGCTCTACTGCTCAGCCAAGGAACCGTTCAAACTGTTACTTGGCTGAGCCGACCCAGAAATTAATATTATTCCTTACAAGATGGTACTTGTGTTTGATATAATATGAGCAACTGTTCCGATGTAAAGTATTGTCTCAAAAATACCAAGCTTTTTGCCAGCCAATATATCTCTCTATATATGTATATATATAGTATAAGAGCTAAAATTGAATGGCGATGATGAAAGAACATCAAGAAGCGCTAGATGATCACTGATCATTTAGCGGGCACGGATAAATTTCGGAAAGTATAAGGAGCCAGCTGAAATTTACAACGTTTGGCAGAGGACAGACACGCCTGAATCTTAGTAGCATTGAACTTGACCAGGTTGGCATCGCCCCTATCGGAGACAGTGTATAAGGCCAAGTTCAACCGCTCGACCATGGCCTCCCAGACTGGATCTGCGCTCTACCAGTTCGTGCTTTAGATATGTAGTAACTCTCTACAACCGTGCTATCGTCTGCGTACCATAAGGCATTAGATTTAAGCAGTTAGTTGTTGTATAGCAGGAAAAGTATTACAGAGAGTACATGGCCATCTCTCAGGGGCCAAGTACTCGGTATTTATAGCCAATAGCTGCTGCCCGCGGTTTCACCCGCGCGGAGATATTGGATTTCATGGTTTTTATTTTTTTGGGCGGAACCTTAATTCTTTTTCTAAAATAAAAGTAGCTTAAGTTACTCCTTGTAACATCAGCTATTTGCCAGTGAAAGTTCCGTCAAAACTTTTAAGTTAACTTTACTTTATTATTACTTTAATTAATTTAAGTTGTAGATAACAAAATTGTACTATTCAAAACTATGCATTTGTATTTACTTTGACTATTTCCTTGATTCTTTTGATTTTGCATACAGTATTTATTAGGAAGATTTATTCCTTATGATTGTCCCTTTCGGTCGGTATAAAAATACAGAATGTTTATATTCTACATTTGGCGGGTTGGATTCCCGGCTCTGGCAAGTGACTTTTAAGAAATGTTTGAATACAGTTATTTTTATTTCTAAAAATAAATAAATGTTTCCTTTGAGTAAAATTGGCTAACACAAATATTTACGGGACTTTCATTCCGGGGGACTTTGTTTTGGTCCACCCTGTATAGTTAGTCTGTAGTAAATGACTGTGTGTTAGTAAATAATGTTTGCTATAAACGAAGTAGCTCGCCCAAGCACGGGTTTCGGTCTATATTCGAGTGGCTACAAGGCTACAAACCATAACACCTATTTTTCGATTCCTTGCAGTACCTATGGTACACGTTAGTCTTTAGACTCATGCTTGGCTTCATAAGTAAGGCGTAAATTTACGTCATAAAAAAAATACTTCAAAAAGAAATTGTACCAGGTTGCTATGAGACAGATCGGTTAATTTTTTTATATTTTTAAAAAGGCGCTCAGTTCACATTTGAGATGTGACACGCAAAATGTCTAAAAACAAACTTCTTCGTAATAAAATGACGAAATCTATGTACATTTATACTAGGTAGACATATTGTGATTTGTGATAAAATCGACTGCCTATTTTTTTGACATTATATCTATCATAAAACTGCAGCGTTTTGCGACTTGAGAATGCTGAACGAAATGGACCTCCAGATTCTCAACATACGACATACCGACTTCTGAGGACTTATGAGGGGTGGCAGAGCCTGCACAAGCATAGTAGATGTCACCGCTTGTAATCGAGGGCTGCAGAGTAAACATCTTAAAATCTTATTACAACCTCAGACCTCAATGCTATATATAACCTTCACGTCAAACGCGGGTGAAACCGCGGGCATAAGCTAGTTCCCCATTAATGAAACTTCCTTATCAGATTACATTTTCGATCGTTCGTTTTGTTCACCTAACTCTCAATGACGACAAGAGCCACAATTAGGTAGTAGGTACCTATTTAAAAAACAAAAAGATTGCATGATATGAAAATTATAAAAGGCTACTGATAACAAAACTATCGCCAGCTATAAACCAAGGGACGAATGTCCCAAGTAGACTGGCCACCACTCTTGTCTTGTCGTTCAACGATCCCTTATTCGCGTTGCTATACCAACCCCTCCCATAGCACCTCTAATGCCTCGGTACGGTTCATGGAGCAGTCGCAGCGTATATAAACAAGTGCTTTGCTTACTCACCATGTTGCACAATTAAGTTTATTAAAAAAGTCTGCAAAATAACAACTGAAAATCAATGTTATAATATTATTATGTATGTGCCCACTTTGATGTAATTTGAGGTCTTGTCTTGATATCTCCATTGTAACTTACCTTTATGTATTGTTTATTCTTCTAATAATAGTTGTTTACTAATTAAAGTCTAGCGCTTACCTCCACCCACCCTGACTGGAGTCGTTGCTGCCTTCCTTTAGTTGAGTAGTGCTCGCGCTCTGTAGATTAGGGATGTTAACTCTGAAACAGACACACAGTAGGTAGGTATACAGTAAGCCTAAACACACAATCCCTAAGCAATATAAATAATGCTGATACCATAATTTTTAATCGGCATAAAATGCACTCTGTGAGGCTCAGTTACAGATACTGGGTGGTCCAAATAACTGAGTGGGCGAATTAAGTTTCATGTGACAGATGAGCTCTAATTTACTTTACAAAAGGTAGGTATACGAGCCCCGATGCAAAATAGTTCGTCTAGTATGAAAAGTAGTGCAAAGCGTAAAATATAGAAAGTAAATATTGGTAAAATTATTAAGAACGTTTAATAAAAAGTAAACCACAATTTGGGGAACATTTTAAAGTTTATTTTAACATAACTGAAATTCTTTCATGACTTTACATAACATAAAAAATTTAAAAAAATATTCTAAAAAACATAACGCAAAAGTATTCGTCTACCCTTGTCACTCACGCAAAATAGTTCGTCTACCACTTAGTTGTGTCGCCTTTGCTCTCAATGACAGCTTTAATGCGAAGAGGCATGGTTGCAACCAACGCTGCACACTCCTCAGGCGTAATTGACTCCCAGACAGCCAAGAGTTTAGCCTTTAAGTCGCTCTTCAATCTTGATGGATTTTTACGGAGAACTTTTTTTATTTTTCATCATAGGGTTTAGATCGGCGATAAGTCCGGGCTGTTAGATGGCCATTCGATTGTACGGATGCTTTTCGCCAGTAGCCACGTCTTTGTTGTCCTTGCAGTATGGCAGGAAGCACCATCCTGTTGAAAAATGAAGGAATCTTGATGCTTAAGTGACGGAATACAGGGCAGTAAATTCTCTTCCAAAAGGTTTTGATACCTTGCAGCATTGGTAGAACCATCCACAAACTGCATACCACCAACACCTAGTGTAGACATGCAGCCCCATATCATAAGAGAGGCCGGAAACTTCACTTTGCGTTTGAGACAATCAGTATGAAATGCATCATTTTTGTTCCGAATCACTTTTTTCCTTTCATCGCCGACTATCACTTCAAATTTGGACTCGTCACTCCAAATGATACTACGCCACTGAACGGAAGTCCAATTTAAATGATCACGAGCTAACTTCAACCTCTTTTTCTTTTGTACAGCAGTCAACAGTAGTTTCTCCTTAGCGGTGTAAAATCCGTAACCCATTCTTTTCAAGACTCTTTTGCAAGTATCAACTGAGCGTCTTTGTGAATCATGTCCTTCCATTGCACCGTGAGTTCTCTAGCTCGAGCACGACGATTATTTTTGATAAATTTCTTCAGGATTCTGTTTTCTACTGCACTTGTGATGCGTGGTCGACCAGTTTTCTTCAAACAAGAAGTCGATCTATTCTTTTTATAGTGCTGAATGATAGATTGGACTGTAGACCTGAGAAGTATCAAGTGTTTAGATATTTGGTAACATGATTTGCCAGCATCGACCCCACAAACTATTCGCTTTCGAAGCTCTTCACACACGGGTTTGCCACTACCCATTGTTATTTGAAAATTAATGAAAAAACCTAAAATTTTCAGAATTTATACTGTCTCATTGGACAAATGATAGAGAATTACTTTTACAAATTTAAATTATGCAACATAATTGAGCAAAGCGGAATAATCTTATTTAACTCACCAATAGACGAACTCTTTTGCATCGATTAACAATTAGACGAACTATTTTGCTTATAACGTCTTCGAATTTAAAACCTGATATGTATAAATTTAAAAAGCAAAAATAGTTTATTGGTTCATAAATAAAAAGTGGCATAAGTAACGCGTTATGTGATAGTAGAACAGCTTAATATTTTATATAGATATACAAAAATAATGAAGTTAGAAAAAATCTCACAGAGAAAATTTTACACTAGACGAACTATTTTGCATCGGGGCTCGTATACATATAGATGTCAAATGAAACTTTTTACATGTTATTACGAATGACACAAATCTTAATCAAATTAAGTACAAACATTTTAACTACAATTGTTTCGGGTAAAGTTTGGTTTCCTCCTATAGCCGTAAAATCATTTAGCGGAAGCAAAATGACGACCGTAAGGCAGCACTCACACCTAATTCACGATTGATGGATAAGCATCAATCGCAGACCACGAGAAAACCATGGACAACCACGATCCCCGCTTGACGTATATCGCATTGTCTATTGTGGTTGTGGCTTGATGGAAATCTAGTCCGAGCACGGCAATAGCTTCTACGACTTCTATTCAAAAAGATTGTTTCACAACCAATGCGTGCTCGCCGTCTTCTTTCAATAGCCAACGTTCCATTGACGTAATTCGAGGCTATAAAGCGACCGCTAAATGAATGCAATGCTGTTGCAGGAAACAATCGGCGTGCCGCTATCTCGTTCGCTCATCTCATCGTTTTTGAAGATTATAATTACGAATAATCGCATTCGGTTCGCATTGTGAAGTTGGTGGCAATAAAATTTCAAAGGTAGGTACCAGGTAGGCAAAAGTATCATTTTGATCCGGTCAACTTTTCATACATGAAAATGGGCAAAACATAATCTCATTTTAAGGATTGAAAACTTGAATGGATCAAAACGAAATTATTGTTTAACCTTTGCAATGTTATTATCAGCAAATTCACCGCATGCCATTTTTCTGATTGTATATATTCAAAAGAGGCCATAAGGCTCAGAAACTACCAGGTAGGTATCTACTTCTATTTTGTTTGTTTTAATAATTGTCCAAGCTATTGCGTTTCTATTGCGTATTTGTAAAGCAATAAATTTTAATAATCTTGAATTTTGAATGAACCCGAAACTCACTAAGAGATCTCGTCTGGGACACCGTTGGTATTTTATTCAAGGTAATTTTCATTCAGAAATAGGAAAAAAAATTACACACAGTTGCATTTAGAGTTTATGACGCAATCATCATAACTTTACACAAAGAAAGCTAATGTTGATTTTGATTGGAGTAAATAAATTAGTTTCAGATTACGAACTATTGTTTGGTCATTCAATGGTAGGCCGTCGTCGGGCGTCGCCATGTAGACGGTCAGCTGATACCTGCCACCGTTTGTTCTTGGTCGTGGTTATGTTTGTTTAGACTATGGTGCTAGATGACGCGCAGTGGCAACCACCTGTCTTCATTGAACGCTTATTGTTTATTCTTTCACAATAGAGCCCCCATACATAACCCGAGCGCTCCAATCCACAACATCCCAATCCAACGTTCCAAAAACCACCCGTGTTTGAGGAATCTCAGATAGATTACGTGGAGTGATATGAATTTAAATATTAGTACTTATTTAAAACGCGTGACAGTTCTTACATGTATGGTACCGATATTTAAATTTGATTTAGTTTTAAAGTCAAACTAAGACATTAAAAGTATGTAGTCTTATTAACGCAAATTACAAAATATTCTGAATTTTTTTATCCTGACCGGGTATAAATTATAAAAGAACATATTTTTTTCAAATTTCTCGCCACCTCACGGACAATCCACCTTAAACTCTTATTCCAAACAAGTGTGTACTTACAATTTCTTGCTAGCAACGGACGGCTCTACGATCAGAGGTAGCCCGCTGTATGAATATCCTGAAACAATAGATTGTAACCTTGATAGGTAATCTTTAAATAAATCATTAGGTATTTAAAGTTTTGTTTTATTTTGTAATGATAACACGTTTTGTCAATTATTATTATCTATTACTATTTTATTCTATATCGCCATATTATTCTGACCAAAAATGTGTAGGTACAATTACGAGGTAGGTACCTACTGGTACTAGGCGAGCATAAGCGTAAAAGAGGTACCTAGTGTAAGAGACACTTGGAGACTTATTTCCTTGATATTCTGGTACAGTTGTAATGAGTAGAACCTCTAAGTTCACTTATCCGTACTATAAAAATAAGTTAAATAAAATACATATTATTATAGGTATATTCATTATGTTCACCCATTTTTAGACTTGTCGAGATGACCGTACCCAATAGTAACAATAGGAATATTACTTATTTTATTAATATTTAGCTATTTTAAATAGTGCCTATCTATCTAGTTTGATAGGCTATGCAGACTTCAGTAAAGACTAAGTAGATGCTGTGATTTGTTGTGATTATAGGCCGTACGTGATAGGTACATATGGCTATAGTAGGTACGCGTGTACTATGTACATCTACTAAGTACATATCTATTGATTGAGCTAATTTTAAGAATGAGAAGGGCTACCTAAGTTTCTATTCAATTACGTAAGGGATATTTGATAATGCGAGTGTTTAAGTTCTAGGTGGTCTAGATGCGGTTGTCAACCAAACTATTCTAAGGAGTAACTTTACCGTGAAGTTTGTCGATAGCACGATCTGCGGCGGACTGATCTGGAAAGTCGACGAATGCGTAACCGCCTCTCTTTACTGAGATTTCAGCCACAGTAAGGTTTTGTTCTGCAAACAGCTGTCTGACTGCCGCCTCGTCAGCTTCAATCGGCAGATTTCCTATGTAAAGCTTGTTCATCGCAGAAACAGTTTTTAGTTGCTCGCTCATTTTGTAACGTGATATCGACACAATTAATTCTAACTCCAGTAAATTCGACAACACAGTCAATCACATTCAACGACCAAAGTCACTTGGCGACGCCAAGTTGGCGTCGGGCTTCTTTTGTCACTGAATGTCAAAACACACAAATTAAATTTCGAAAAGGATATGATATTTTAAACTTAATTTTTTTTGGGTGGCCATGCTCATAGACTAAAATACCTTTTCTGACATTATAATTACGAAGTTGACCAAGGAGGTATTAATAGATATACCTGGAATGCTGACCGGCATAGACATTGCAACCTAATTCCTTTATAAAGACAGACATTACATATCTGTGAGACAGACTGATCACTGATCTACACGCATAAAGGCACTGATACACGTGCTAATTTTTACGACGCTCAACGCATCGTGGTCAAAATCGGTGCCGCACCATTGGTTAGTATTCTCACCGTTTGCGACTAAATATTTGCGTTGCGTAAACGCATCGATTTGGTTATTGCAGTGCGGCGTCGTCAAATGTTGTGGTCCCGCTTTTACCTGTCCGTATCGACTAAAGATGCGAATATGTCACATATTTTAACATAGCGTCGTTGCGTTAGTCTTCAGCCTTTTTTAATGACTTCAACTTAAGTTACCAGAAAAAATATAATGCAACTTACAAATTGAATGGCCTCAACAACAAACCGACTGAATTTAGTAATTAAGATGGCGGTAGGCAAAACTTAACGCGTGGTCTTATCCCACTTCTGATATTAGAAACCAGAAGTGAGATAGGTTTTTAAAAATCGCGACTACCACAACCTTTAAAGGATTTATTAACAATTATCAATAAGTCCAAAGAACATGACCCAGCACAATCAATTGTCGTACCCGAACGCCAACGGAGAAGTGAGCCGACCGTGCACCTCCGTCGGCGCTAGACCGTGTCGGGTCCGAGCCCAGTGTCGACCGTAGCAGGGTCAATTATGTATTTATAGTACAAATAAATAAAATTTGTTCGAATCGCACAATAAGTTATCTATATTAATAATTAATTATCTGCAGCAATGCACTTCGTTCGTGCATTCATTCACCTTTCACTTTTTCCTTTTAACTTTGAGACGATATCATGTTGCAACGGGATCAATTATCCCCTGCAATATAATAGGTCCCCTATAAATCCCTATATTCAGTCTACTTATTACAGAGCCCGCTATTGGACATGTGGAGTTAGTGGAGATGGCGAAAGAATACTTACCTGTACGTATTCTTTCGCCATCTCCACCGTTGCTGTCATACATGGGCAAATTCCTTTTTTAAATCTTCTACTATTCTATGGTTTTGCATCAGTCTAACGGTGGTACAAGATTTAAAGTCTACGTAGTATTATTTCCTCTGTGATTTAAAAGTTCTAGTTTAATATTCTAAGCTGTATTTAAATCAATAGCGACTTCTGTAAGCAACTCACTTCTGCTTAGCTTTCATCTTCTGTTCGGCTTTCTTCTTCTTAGACTTAGGTGATTGCCACCATCGTTTCCTCACTTCTAGAGCGTCCCCCTCACTCATATTCTCTATTATATTCACCATTGTGAAACCCCCACAGCAACAACCTGAATAATAATGAAGAATACGTACCTGTACGTATTCTTTCGCCATCTCCACTAACACCACTCTCTGTTAGATACTCTTGTTATGCGGAAATTTTGTCGTAAACTATTCAAATTTGGTTTTCAAATTATACGTCTAGGTATCCAAGTAATCTAACTTATATAATTATATGCTACGGGGTAAGTATGGAGTAAGTTGAGCTTTTAGATGAGACGTTCTAGGATTAAACTGAACATATTTGTTAAGTAAAATAATAATGTACAGTAATTCTTTTTTTTGGTAATAAATGTTATCTTATCTTATCTATGTTTAGTTTCTATAAACTCTAGTTTAACCTAAGGTTAAGGAAGCAAAGAAATTATACAATTAATAGAAAACATCAATTTATTATTATTTTTAACACCAGTACTTAGCTCACTTGATTTTTTTACCTCGTTTACCAAAATAAAATTATAAAAACAAAAATATACTCATCAAATTCACCACCAGTATAATAAATTTAAAAACATAACACAACTTAATACAATGGTAAAAATTAAAATCTACTTATCTGACTCGATTTTTTTACTTCATTTACCAAAATAACAATTAAAAAGTAAAATTTTAAAATAAAAAATATACTTATCAAATTCACCACCAGCATAATAAATCTAAAAACATAACACAACTTAATACATTGGTAAAAATTAAAATATTCCTACTGCTATTTTGTTTAATTCATAAAAAAAACATCTTTATAAAATGTACATCGTATATCACAACAGAATTTTTAATTTGATTACTTAAAATATAGTGGAATGATACTACAATAATTATATAATTTACGTCTACAATCATATTTTTAACGTAGTAGGTACCTATATTACGTAGATTGTATCGGCCACCCTTGGTTGCAGGATTATCTACATAGGTACATAGGCCATATTGTATTAAGTATATGTTTATCATAATGCATGCATTATGATGAAGGCACAATCGATACAATTATTGATCAATAGTTCAATATACCTATATAATTTTTTTTATCCATTTGGGAGGATTTCTAAAACCTTTCCTTAGTGAGTAACTATGTTACAAAAGGGGCGATTACATATTTTAGGACAGATAAGATACGGGAATACAATTTACTAAGATCACTTATATTAATCTCTATTCATCCACAGCATCCACAATAAACTTTTATGAGTTGCATCATGCATGCAACCATAATTGTAGCGGTAAGACTGCCCCTTGTTATTTATTCTAAAAGCTTTTGTAAATCTTCCCGCCAAATAAGATAATATATAAATTGAAATAATGTATTCATCATAATTCTACAAAAACTAAACGCCGTAACATCTGAAAACATTTGGATACAATTTTACCTTTATTTTATGTAAGCCACTGATAAGGCTCAAAAGAAATGAAATGATGAATGCACACCTGTACATAACATAGTAATAATGCAACGAACCTTATTACAATAAACGAGATACTTGCTGTATATCTCGTTTTAATTCCGATATTACGCGCCAATAATCGCGGATGAGCATAAGAATTACCGGGTCCCGTTTATTATAACAATGTTAGCTTTAAAACCTTATAATAACAATATTACCTTATTTTTTTACGACGCCCTCTCTTAGTCCTAATCAAGTAAATGCGTTGTACTCATTACTTATAAATTCGAAAGTTTTTGTATGTACTCTTTCACGACTAAAATACACATAATATAAGGATGTAATACAAGTAGCTAAAACCGGTTACCCTTCTACATAAGGCCGGAGATAATAAAGGCTTTTAGAAACCGATAAATGGCAAGATTATTGCGGTTTAGAGAGAGAAGTGCATATGAAAATATAATAATGTTTGCATCCAAAAAATACATGTCTTCTTAAAAATATATTATCCCCACCTTATTCACGGAGAAAAAAGTGCTCTATGTCGGTTGAGGAAAGCCGATGGCTGGCACTTGAGTGATACTCGTGAAAGGGTGCCGCTTGTGGTGTCTGGTCAACTCCGGTTGTAATCCTTCTATCTACTTGTCATTGAGTTCTAAACTTTATTTATTTAGTTTTAAGATCTTGTGACCATCGTTAAGTGTAAACTAATCTTAAGAACTTCTTATGAACCAAGTGTCTGTAAAATATAACGTTTAACAGTACACAAAAACCCGCTTTATTTTTTATTATTATTATTATAAACGTTCAGCGTACACACCCGTGGGATTTGAATGGCTTATCCTTATCACCCACACACTTGACATTTGATCGTCTATTTAATTTAACGATAAAGATGATTTCCGTGAATAAGGTCTATAACTAGACCTCACCTAAGTAGAAATAGCTGAAAATAAACTTTAAGAAGTGCAAAACCAAAAGTTTAAGTTACTTACGACATAACAAACAGGCATCTATAGTCAGTGACAGAACCCAATAAACAGTCTTGGGATTGACGACTTGGTTAGTTTATAAATGTAGCCGCGAATAACAGACAAATCAATCGATGCAACGGTTACATAATTTACAATCCATCAATGCAATAATGACATCATTCTAAAAATAGTTAACAGTTCCAAATAAGTAAATAGTTTCAAGATTCCACTGAAGAATAACGTAACCCTGCACTTCTATACCAATACCAATACAAGGATGATACCTACATAGTTTTTTTTTGTCGCAAGCAACCTACTAGTAAAAGTTTTACTCAAGTATTAATCATTATGTTTTCATGCTTATTTCGGGTTATATATTCACCATATTAAAGAAAATTGCGCGTTTAGTAAACTCATGCCAACTAGCCGTGTAATCTCGAATGCAAATAAAGCAATCAATGAATACTTATATAATAACCAATAATGGGTGGTCATCATTATACTCGTTGATTACTGTAAACTGCATCTTACCTCGAGTATACTCGGCAGCAAATTGATTTGGAAGTGAGATATTGTATGATTAAGTTAACAACGGTAAAAGTTTTATGTAGCTAACGCGGCAGGCTCCTCCACAGGTATATTGCCAATCACCTCTTGAAGCATTTGAGTCCTTGCGTGCACGCGGAACTGTAAACGGGACTCCAGCGAGTAACCGGAGTACTTTTTCCTGAAAAAGTTCAGAAGTTTCCTTTTATAATAGACAGTCATATCTGTTTTAATAGTCTTATAATAATAATATAATAAAACGGGTGTCGCAAATGTATATATAGCACGCAGAAATGTAGTTATTTAGCACTATTGTTTTCGCATTTAATTTGCATCAACGCATTATATGCACAGAGCCCTTCTGTTTGAATAATATAATTGATTTCTTGTATAAAGACTATTCTTACTACAAATATTAACGGCCATAAATTTCTTCTACATTGGCCGGTTATGTATATGTACCTAAGTGTATTGTATAATTAGTATATCAAAAATAAATTTTAAACTCAACAAAAAATAAGGCACGTGGTTTTCTCCTTTTTACGAAATAATATTTTGATAGTTAACATTAATGATATATTAAGTTACCTTGCTTCTGTGAGCAATTCCATGCATCTCTCATAGTTTTCCAACTGAAAATAGCACATCGCCATTTCCGAAACAGCGTAAGGCACCAAGAAGTGATCTTCTTTAATTTCTTTTTTTAACCTGTAAAATATATTATTTATTCTTTATTGGCGGCTAAAAGCAATCACAAAAGATGTAAGTAAGTATTTCGAGTAGTGTTCGTGGATTGAATATATTTATATTCAATCCACGAACACACTATTCATAACACGAATGTTCGACGAAATTCAGATACAAGAATCCAGCCAAATACTGTAAGTACTTATTAACACACTACTTTACATTATTACGAGTGACTTGGACAAGAACTGTACTAGTCTGTTAGACTTGAACGAGAAAATAAACACCTACACTAAAAACCTAAACTAAGAAAACTAGACAATAAAAACCTACACTAAAAGTTCTTGATATTTAAACTTGAAACTTGAAAAATAAGCGAATACCGCGAAATAAAGAGTTGATGGAAATGCTACTTCCAATACATTTACATCGGAACCGTTGTTGCCAAACTCACACGAATAAGACATCAGTATTATTAGTATTTTCTATATACATCTATATGTCATTGGGTTATTATAATCTAGTAAATAAAGCTTATAAGTCAACCGCGGTTTATTTCAAAATATGCTTTATTGCTATATGTGTTACGAGTATATTTTATTATTACGTACGAATTATTTGTGATGTTTTTCTTTCCAAGCACAAACAACATAAATAGGGAGGGAGCGAGTTCCTTTCAACGCCTAATGGATGTTGAATTAATTATTTTTTTGATGACGTTCAATTCGTTTTCTCATGAGAACCAAATGTTTAAATAAAAATGTGAAAATTGATTACTGGAAACTCCAAAAATAAGAGTCGGGAGTATCTACAGGGGCCTGTTTCATAACAAATATGACTCTAATATTATGAGTATTAGTGTCATATTATATATGGAAAAAAGAAAAAAAAGCTCATAATATTAGACTAATATTTTTTATGAAACAGGCCCCCGAGCCCTAAAAAGCCCAAAGTACAAATTAGACAGAACATTATTGAGGTCACTTGTTCTACGTGGGCCGTAAAGCTGTACTAAAAACATCCATTTTGTTGACTGGGCTGTGAAAAACCGCGTTAGTACATAGTCATTGTCATAAATTTTTTTAATCACTGAAATTTAAAGATATCAGGAAACTTTTAGATGGAAATTATATATTGTTTGTGAACTTCATTTTTACAAGGGAGAAGCGATCTATAGGGGAATTGGAGCTCAACTTACGTTAGCTAGGGCGTAACTCCGCATAAATCCCCACACAAATGACACTTCCATCTACACTTTAATCCGGGCAAATACCGTGGAGGTAAATAAAACAAAACCAGTAACCGCCTGAAAGGGACTCACATTGTGACTTCGTGAAACTTTTCTATAGCTTGCAGCGGTAGTCCCATCGCTAAAAGAACGCAGCCATGCATGAAATGCAACAGTGCGGCATTATCTGCCTCGTGTCCGCACATCCACCCTTTAGGCCCGCTAAGCGCCACCTCGCGTGTCGCTTCGATGCTCTGAAACAAACGTTACGCAACAGGGATGTTGTATGAAATAGAAAATACGTAATTACTATCGTTATACAGGCATAAGAACATGACATTGTTATCAGCCGTGTGGAGCATGCCACAAATCAACATGACCCTGGTTCCCGCTTCCCTAGACTGATAGAGAATCTGTGGTCTTTGAGTGTTAAAAAATAATATTTAATAAAACTTGGAACAGTTATCTCTTTTACCTTAAGGAAACTCTGCAAGATGGACACGTTTTTCTTTAACATAGGAAGTAAATTCCAAATGCATAATAATTCGATGGCGGGCAGGATCAGCTTTTTTTGCTGAAGATGGTAGCGGGCGCATCGACGTATCACAAATTTTTCCATGGGAAGGGATTTCCCCGCTATGCGAATTTTGTACAAAGCAGCATCCCTGAAAATAATAGGTTTCTTAGGTTTTGTTATCTTAGGGGCTGCGTAAATATTTGTAAACAGAAAAATACAAAAATATTTCTTTGTGGGACCACAGCTCGCAGTTTTTTTTTGTGCTAGTTGATACTGAGACAAGCTTGTCGTTCGCTTGATGGTAAGCATAACGCCGGCCCATAACAATTGCAGTGCCACTCAGAACTTTGAAACACAAAGGCCTGCGCGGCACTGCAGTGCGCTCGCTACCCTGAGACATTAGGTATTAAGCCTCATAAGCCCAGTAATTTCACTGGCTACTCTGCTCATCCAGCCGGAACACAGTAATGCTTGCACATTACTGCTTGGCGGCAGACTTTACGAGCAAAGCGGTGGACCAATCCAGACGGACACTCGCTGAAGAGTTAGTCCTCCCACTAACAGTTAGTCCTACAACAATTCCTGATTTCTTAGACATAGGCATTCCGGTTTCCACCACGGAACGCACGAATAAATTATGCTTGGTGGCCGATTTTTATCTTGAAGGTGAGCAGATTCCACGCGCTAATATGATACAATCAAGCGAGCGACCTGCATACGTTCATATATACCTACTTTTTACAGCTTATCATTAATTTACCTTAGCAGTTCCTTAACTTCGATGTGGTCTGCATGGGTCGCTGCGTTACCAAGTTGCATGAGCATTACCGCCTTTACGTATGAGTAAGTGGTCCTAGACCATGTGCTTTGCTGGATCAGTTGACTAGCATAGTTGCTTGATGATCTAAAGTCTAAGACGAGCCTGCAATGATAAGAACATTAGGATTGGGGAGCCAAAAAAAGAGAAATAATTGTGCTTTTAAAAAAGCACAAATGTTTGTCTATGTCTGGGTGATGTGGGACCACGATTCTAGTAGTAGTAGTATTCATAATGATAGTAACTACGATTACGGATTCTCTAGATACGTACCCCGATTTTAGTAAGAGGTCCGAGTCTTATGTTAGAGTTTGATCGGCATTATTTGTTTATTGATTATTAGTTTCCAGTTTCCGCAACTATTTCGACAACAAGCAGAACTGACGACACTTTAATCACTTACGCATTGATCCACATGAGTTCCCAGTAACATAAGTGACGGAACTCTCGGAAGCCCTCTTGACCTGTAACGCTGGTGTCTTTGTATATCTTGATTGCTTCCTCGATGTTTCCTTGCAGGAGCTCGTAACGGGCTTTGAACACGAGGAACCACACGCTGTTTGGGTATTCCTAGACAAAGGGGGGCTTTATGAAAAAACAGGCTTGCGTTCCTCTTAAATTTAATTTATAACGAAAGACTAGCAATAAGGCTTTGTACTTTTTTTATTTGATGTCCAAAGATTGCTAATTTATAACGAAAGACTAGCAATAAGGCTGTACTTTTTTTTATTTGATGTCCAAAGTTTGCTAACCGACCGAAGACACGGCTATATTTATTTATCAATATTTTAATATTTATCGCAAATCTTTTTGAGCTCTCTGAACGTAGGCCCTAGGGCCTAGGCCCTAGGCTCTCTGAAAGTAGGCCCTAGAGTCTAGACTCTAGGGCCTACTTTCAGAGAGCTCAAAAAGATTTGTAGGTGTCAGAGGGACCTCTCAATGACAATGCGGGCCTAGTCGAGATTCGAGCTATGGTGCGTCGGATTGAAAGTAGCACAAGTTCCCGCTCGGCCACACTCGCTCTGATATTAGCTGATGTTACAAGGAGTCCTTTAGGCGAAGTCGCGGGGCATAGCTAGTCTTATAATAATTTACTTGAAACAACTACCAACTTCATCCTGATTTTTTAACGTTCTTGTCGTGGAAAAAAATATTAAGTGATATTTTTTATTCACCATAGCCGATGAGATACCTTCAAAGCGTTTTTCAGGATTGCGTGGGAGATCTTATAGTCTCCTTCTCCACCGACGAATGCCTGCAGCACCAGGTGGTACGCCAGCAGAGTCAGGTCGCACAGTACGCGCCGCAGGCCAGGAGACCTAGAACCTTTCTCTAACTCGCTGAGCCCGTAGTTCTGAAAACCAACGTCACTTATCATACGAGCACAATAAGGATATCCGATCACATACCGTATTTAAAAAAAAAATATGTTAAGAATCGCGCAACCTTATCTATAGAATTAAATCAAATTGAAGTGTCTCTTTGTAATGTCAAAATAACAGCTTTTTTACCAAATATTATAAATGCGAAAGTGTGTTTGTTGGTTTGTCGTTCTTTCACGCAGTAACGGAGCAACGGATCGACGCTATTTTTGGCATAGATATAGTTTATGGACCCGAGAGTAACATAGGCTACTTTTTATCCCCGAAAAATGCACGGTTCCTGAGGGAACGCGGGTGAAAACCGCGGGCAGAAGCTAGTATATAATATACACCTATAACGAATTAAAAACACTTAAAATTTTTGTCTGTGTGTCTTTCTGTCTGTTTATTGAGGCTAATTTCCGAAACGGCTGGACCGATTTTGACGGAACCTTCACTGGCATATAACGGAATGTTATAAGGAATAAGTTAGGCTACGTGGGTGAAACCGCGGGGCACAGCTAGTTTTTAATAATACCTAACTCTACTAGGATTTTTATTTTTATTTATTAAACAAAATCCACACTAAGGGAATTTTACTGGTTTTGTTGAAAAATATTAATAGTAATTAAATACGCGGTCGATAATTCCAACATAATTATATTCACTTCAAATTGTACATAAGGAAATACAAATAAAAATACAAATGCATGACTCATTATTAATCCAAAAATCACTAAGCAGCATTAGACTAAATTTTTATATAGATAAAGCTAGGTAGCTTGTTGTGCAACGTAAAATTTACTATACTCTTCATGCAGTGACCAGAATAGCAACCAGATGTGAGCCTAATTTAGGGACACTCTGGCATTAACTCATTTTAGCAAAGAATTCAACCAATTTATACTTATGCGATTACGTTTGCGAAAATGTTCAGAGGGTCTAGTGTGAGTTTTGCAACAAGTTAACGCGTTCTACAGAGTACAGTAACCACGTTTACGCAGATTTGTATGAAAAAATGTACGGCGCTCCTAGCGCCACATTTATGAACCATCATCGAGCATGCTTTTAGTATGACGTTTACTCGACAAACGCAGCCATCGCGTAAATGGATTTTGCGAAACTCACACTCAGCATACTGTCAAGTATTCTGTACTAGTTCAAACATTAGAACAAATTAATTAACAGCGGGCTAATTTATACGTTAAAATCGTGCTGTTGCAAATGAGTGAATTACACGCTCTAACGCAATGAGTGTTTTGTGTGTCTCTAATGATCACTTCACAATATTTATGTTGATCTAGTGTGATTTCTACTTTACTACACTAAGCGATGCTAGAAGCATGAGTAGGTGTATGCTAAGTTAAAATTACCTTCTTTTTGATAAAAGAAATCTCTGAATCGACGGCTTCTCCAAACTGCGATAGCTACAACATTATCCGTGTTTGAGCAATAGGTTCGGCTTGAACACTTATCATCACTCTAGCATCCGTACGTCAATCTGTCACAACACAAGGCACTTATTCATATTTTAATGTTTTTGTTCTCGACGCTACTACGGTGGAATAAGTGACCTTACCATTTACTGGCCGTTTTAAAATTTGTATCCTGTACAATACTGTAGGTAAGTAAATCCCTTATCTTATTATATTATATGAATAAAGTATCATATCCTACTAATACAATAAACGCAAAGTTTGTGAGGATGGATGGGGATGTATGGATGTCTAACTAAATGTATGTACCTATGTGTGTATGTATGACTAAAAGGATTTTGATGAAACTTTACCGTAATATAGCTTATAGAATAACACAAAGACTACAATTTATAAAGATATGTACCCCAAAGGGGCGATGCCGCATGCGGAAGCTAATAATTATATTTATCATTATAAATCGGTTTGATCAACAACAAGTGTGGACAGTTTTTTTATAAGCAATAGGTAGGTAAACATACCAGTTTAAATCACGAAAAATTTGCCGCGTGGTCAGTCGACAGTATAGTACGAATTCATCGATTTTTTTGTCTGTTTTTAATGGATGGGTTTAGTATATAATTTGTATATTTTGTTATCTATATAAGTGCTGCGTTATTGAATATTTAATTATCTAAGACTCCTGTCTTATTGGCTCAGCAGTCCAAAAAGTCACATGCAGTATAAATTATGGCGTAAAAGATATGCATACAGCAGGTTTGTTGATAATTTTGAACCTTGCATGCGCACTTAATATCGCGAAGGTACTAAATCCACCCCCCGAGGCGGGTCCGTCCCTCCACCCTCTACGGGATGGACGATGGCTGACGGGGCTGCGGAGAATGCCACCCTCATCAACAGCTGTGACTGGGCCGTATGACGGAGGTTTCAGTGCGTAGTCTGTTGGCTTCAGCCGGCGGTTAGTCCCACATGTTCCTCCGCAAAAAATAAAAAGGTACTAAAAGCATATAATTATGTCCTAAACCTAATTCCTCGAAAGTGGAGACATATGAAAAGAATCCCTTGAATAAATTGTGCTACAGTCCGTCCACACAAGGCAGCGCTTCACATAGTCTTATTGATTTTATGATAGAGTACTTTAGTATATCGTCGCGGATGACTTATCTCTCTGATAAGAACGAAAAACGGACGGGTTGATCTGTTATCTGTTGAACCAACGGTATGTTGTAGTGAAAAGCAATAAGGGCGAAGTCGCACTTATCAGCATTCCTTTGCACGTTACTTTTTCTATGGAGTGAGTTTTGAGTTTTGGTTTGAGTATGAGTATCAGTATTTTACTAACTTTGCTTCACATGATATGTTCAATATGATTAGACTGATATTACCGATGTAGACAGATAAGTGCTGCGTTGATAATAGAAAAATAAATGAAGATAATGAATTGAATAAGGCAATTTTTTCAAGCCTTTCGAACCTATTTACTATGATAGTTTAGAAAAGTTCCGTATCTGAAATCATGAAATATGTACTTGACTCATATAAGTTAAGCCAACAAAAGATGCATATTTCCAAGATAGCCCAAGATAAACTGGGAATATTAAAATATGCAATTAGTACGCATTTAAACGGGAATCGAATAGAAAATCAGACTACATTATAAAGGGTACTTTTATTTATTTTGAGACACGGATTATTGTGCACGTCAATTACTAAATTAATACTATAAAATAGTTCTAAATAAATAATTCTAATGCATTAAATATTTTAAGAGAATATAGTCACCGGTTGACCATATTCATTACAATGAGCATTTACAACTAGATGTAAGTTTTATTCACAATAAAGTGCGGCCGCCGTGAGAGCGTCCCTGACACTTGCCAGTCTTTTTTTTATATTAGAGATTAATTTTATCCCCAAAATATTTTAGTTTATTAAGGTTGACTGTTGTTTATGCTTTTATTTATGCATTAAACCCGCCTTCAAAGTTACATCGGCCGTCTATATACGAACTAGGTAAATATCAGGAAGGGGTGCTATGCCGGGTAACCTCCACGTGGTGCACCCTGGGTACCTGTCAGCAACCTCTCCTGGTTGACTTTCGGTCCCGGAGAGGTTGCTGACAGGTAGCTAATAACCCGGCGAGGTGGGCCCCTCCGCGTGCCCCTCTGAAGGGGTCAGCAGAGGGCTCAGCGGATGGGGCGTATGGGCTGAGCGGGGCCCGAAGGCCGCAGAGAGTGACTTGGGCACAGGAGCGCCGTGCGGGTAACACGCGCGCTCCAGAGCCATTGGACGGAGACGAAGCCGAGGTGGGGCGCGCTGTCGCTAAGGAACCAGGGGATCCACCGCTGGGGTATGCGTGTCCCCGAACGCTCCCACGGGGAACCCGCTGCTCCCACTGGTGCAGCGCGCCAACAAAGGACGGAACAAAGGAGGAGAGATGGCAGGCGGAGCACTGGTGGTGTTGCCGGCCCTGCAGGGAGGCCGGGGTCCAGAGGCCCCGGCTGGAGGGGCGACACCTCACCGCCTGCTGTGCAAGCGAGGGAGGGGGGGCTGGCGGCCCGTGGAGGCTGCGGCTGGCGGGGTGGCCCCCCGCCGTTTGCACGTGCGAAAGGACAGGTGGATTGTCTGCTGTACCCACGGGCAATTCACTGATGTCCCCAAGCACGATCCCCGAACCGGGGATACCCCACCCTAAGCGGTGTGTGGGCACCGTGGTGGATGGGGGTTGGAGGTGACTTGTCCCGTTCTCTTTCCCTCTCGCATGGAGCGTTGGGGTTGGGGATTGGGACAATAACCGGAGGGGACCCCGCACTGCACATTACCCGTGGCGGTGATGCGCATGCGGGGTGGGGTCGGAGAAGGGGTCTCTACTCCTTCTTCGGCTCCTGAGGCCCAGAGGGTGGACACGAGGGAGCCCACCCTCAGCTTTTGGGCCTCAAGGTGGCACGCGCGTGTTCCCGCGCGCCCCTTAGGGAGGTGGATACGGCGATGGCGTACGTGGAGTACGTTGTCGCCGGAGGAGGGGTCCCACAACTGGGACCAGCGCGTCGCCGGGCCACGGTTGGCTATTAACATGGGCCCGCAGCCCGGCATTATGGCGCAGAGGAGGAACACACGTCGGTTTTTTAGTTGGAGGATTTTTAGCGACGTAAAAAAAAAAAAAAAAAAAAAAAAGGTAAATATCAGGAAGCATTCTCTCGGCAGCAGCACTATAAATAGGGAAGCAAAAAATACTACGACCTTTACTATCATGGCTTTAGGGTCTTAGACAATTTCGATTCCCTTACCTATTAAAACATATCACAAAAAATATAAGCGTATAAAATACGCCTACATATACGTATACATATTAGGTATGTGTAATATTGGACTGTATATGCAAACAAGCACTTACTCTGTTGCCGCTGAAACCCGCGAACTCTAACACGGCTATAAACTTTGGTGGGAGCATAGATATCATCAAGTTGAAGGTTGCTATCCCAAGCCTCACGCCGCTCTCGAAATGTACTAGCGACTCTTCGCTGTCCCAAGTCTTCCTCTCCAACATATCCCAGCAATGCCTGTAATAGTCAATATAACATTGCAATAGGGATGTTGACTCCTTTTTGTATTGTATGATGTCAACCAATTCGTTTTCTTGTGAGAATCAAATGTGTATATCGAAAAAACTGGAAATAGAACGCTAGAAACGTCAAAAATCTAAGTCAAAGTCTGGCGTATGTACTGAGCGCTAAAACGCCCCAGACAAATTTGACAGAAGATCTGATGTCACTTGTTCTACGTGGGCCGTAATGCTGTAAGTACTAAAAACATGCATTTTATTGATCTGGGGCCTGTTTCATAAAAAATATTAGTCTAATATTATGAGTATTAATCTCATATTTTATATGGAAAAAAAGAAAAAAAAAAGCTCATAATATTAGACTAATATTTTATATGAAATAGGCCCCTGGCCTTGAAAAACTGCGTTTAAGTACTTACATAGTTATCATACATTTTTTAAATATAAAGAATCTGATGGTATCATTTAAATTACTATTGGACGATAAAAAAACCTTTAGATGCAGTATCTTGGTGCAAATTATATATTTATTGTGAATTTAATTTTTATTGTGTTAATGTGATCTTCTTAATACTATATAACGACAGAAATGATATATTTTGGGTTTCATGCATCTTCCCAATTATAGCTTGATAGAAAATAAAAGTTTATATCGGACTAGCTATTCCCCGCAGCTTCGCAAGCGTAATATGAGACTATGTAGTTGGAATTAACATTGATCGCCTTACTGCGGATTACTCGTATCATCAGACATTGACAATTATATACCTACCCCCTCGGAGTTTACTTTAATACAGTTTAAACGATACAAGTCGGTTAAGCGGTTCCCGAGCGATCGGTGAATCCACATATTTAAAAAACACTTGCAAGTTCAAATTTAAAATGCTTTATTCCCCAATTGGGCCCCAAGGGAGCACTCATGAAGGTTAAAATAAATGACTCAAGTACCCGTTCCAAACAGTTATAGGCCGAGCAAAAAGAAGGGCAAAAACTCATCTCGGCATTCTTTTTTAAAAACAGATTTTACAAAGATTCTACTGATAACAATCATGTTTAAAGTATGCACTACACACACGTGTATGGAGCCTCCGCCGTATGGCACTTTCAAATAGCGCTCTCCTGGTCTTCTGTAGACTCTTTGCCTCCTCTTTGTCCGAAAACATTACTCTTGACCAGTCATCCAGAGTCCAATTATTCATGTGTTTCTAGCGTAACTCAGCCTAGAATTTCGATGCTGCCTTTCGAGTTTTTGGGCCATTTTCGGGTCTAAATGGCTTCAAGTTTGCTTCAGCAAGAAGCCACCTCAAGTGACACATGCTCAGGTTGCCAGAGGGCAACCTGAGCATGTGTCACTTGAGGTGGCTGGAGAGCCAGCATGTAGAAGGTGGTTTATGACATCAACAACCGTTTCAAATCGATTTCTCAACATTGTTGAGACCATAATATATCGATCCTCCCGCGCTGTTGAGCTCGTCCCGTTCCTGCGGCGCGAGTACGGAAAAAAATCGATAAAACCCACTTTATCGATTTTAACTGTCAATTTTATCAATTAAAACCCACTTTATCGATTTTAACTGTCAATTTTATCGAATTTTATTTATCGAAAAGATCCGTACTCGCCCCGCTGGTCTGCGAATATTGGATCTGCAAATCGCTGGAGCACTCTTTGAACAATTGATAGCAACACACCAACAGTTCTCGCTGCGTATAACGCTGATTGCGCCCGTCTTCAAGCATTGTCAGAATTCTGGTACACTCTTATCAGAATAATGAATTTCTGCACAAGAAATGCCTTATTTATATTACAGAAACGAAACAAAAGTAAAACAAATGGTTTCAAAGTTGTTCAAATTATAAAAATTGGCTTTATTTTTTATGTAAGTATGGTTTTTTATTCAATTACCAAAAAGAAATAAAAAGGTTTTATTCTTGCTATATATAACTAACTTTAATTTACTATAACTATATAACTTTAATTTAGTTTTTATTAAACGATTGCTCAAATATTTTAAAACTTATCGTATTTTTATAACCGACCCGCTTACTTTGCGGCGCAGTGTATTAAAATGTTTTGACCTGTTAAAGTCAACTACCTACTTTTTGTTTACTTTTTAATTTGTAAATAATTATAGTAAATTAATATACAAATTTAAATCTAGTTTTTACAAACTAACATTAAGACTAGTAAATTAACATACAGGAAATATATTGATTGAAGGATAATATTTGAAAATACAACTTAATTATATTTAAAAAGCTTGATAAAGGTCAATGGTTAAAAAGTTAATCACTTTTTTACAAGTTTAGTTAACAACTATCTTAATTTAGAATTATCAAACAAGATCGTCAAATGCGATATACGCGCGTCTATGTTAAATTCTGATAAACAATAAAGCTGAATATTAATATCAACCTACTCAGCAGTAAAGGCTTCATTAATATTCAGACTATAAATATGCAAAATAAATAATAAATATATAAAAGTAGGTCAAATAATACCAACGCGTGTTAGCTAATAATCCGTTGTTTATGTATAGCTTATGGCAAACCATTTTCTACTGCAAGCGTGACGAGACAATATCCTTGAGAAATAATTTATATACGAAGTTAAAAACACTATTTTACCATGATCTATGAATAAAATTAACAAAAAAACAACAACAAGTTAAACATAAGATTCAATCTTAATTTGAAGAATCTGAATAACGTATAAGTACACTAACTAACTTTTCATCAAAAAAACTTACATTATAAACTACAATAACATATACCATTAGAAGAAACTGGTTTCAAGTTTTTTTGCTTTCTTATAATGCCAAGGCTAATGCAAGATAGATTGTAAAAACTAAGTATGTTTTTTGATTTGCTAAAAGAGAATGTGCAGTCTCCGGCAATTTTTTTGTTTGCTGTATTTCGCTAGTTTCGGAACAAGCAACTAACTGCAAAGATCTGTTCACATATTATATTTCTGAAAAGTCAGCTGGTATGTAAAGCTATTGCGCTCTACATAACAATTTTTCCTAAACCAATAACTTAACCTAAATTGTTAGCAATACTAATTTTTCATCATTTCATCATAGTTCGATCATCGACTTTTAGATCAGCGTTTATGCGACTCTTCTTTTCAAGAAAAATAAACAATAAACATATTTGTATTCTCTTTGCAAATAAAAGGCCCGCAATTAGAAAAGCTACAAGTACGCTCGTCTGTTTCTATTCAAATGATGTGCAAATATCCTTTACCTATGGTCTACATTATATTAGGTTGGGGAAAAAGTCTTTTCGCATTATAGTATGTATAGTCCCCGGCACATAAGTTGAACAAAAATGGCTGACGTCTGCGCAGGTACAATAATAGTGACAAGTGTTACGATGCAATTATTTTTTAAACTTAAAAAGTTGCAAATTCTGAATCGAATAGTAATTTTGCGTTTTTTGGGAAATAAATAATTGATATTAAAATGCAAAACCTATAATATTTTTTTATTTAAAATATATAAATAAAGAAAAAGAAGAGATGTGAGGCTTATCCATAAAGTCAGTACTAACTTGCTCTATAATCTGTGCTAAACATAAAAGTGGGCAATTTGATGTTTAGTCGCTATCACTCATTGGTGTGATTCCTTCTACGTATTTTGAAAGGGGGATGGGACCACAGCTGCTAGGGCCTGAACTTGAGCCTGGAATTGGGGCTTCATTTTCAGAATCAGTTGATGAATCAGAATCGTCATCGCTGCTGTCAGAATCGCCCACATGAATGATAAATTCTTCCGTCATTTCATCAACGACATGATCGCTTTTGAAGTAGCCCTCTTCTATGGACTTCACTTTATCGCACAGATTTTTCCACTGACACGGTCCCATAACGTTAACTTTTTCGTTCACCAACTCAATGACATGGGGCACATTCCATCGCACATTTTTGCTGCTAACATAACCCTTTATGGCTGCCCATGCCATCTCAATTGGATTAAGATCCGGATGATACGGTGGCAGGCGAAGTACATCATGGCCATTTTCATTGAGGATCTTATCAATGCTAAATGTTTTGAAGCGGTCTTTGTTTCTTTTTATTAATTGGTATAGCTGAGGTTTCAACATTTCAGGCGTAAATGCTATTCCTTTTTCTGATAGCCAAGTCTGCATGTCTAATTTCTTTGAATTGGAGTTTGGTGCCAATTCATTTACCTTATTATGGTATGACGCATTATCTACGACCACAACCGATTTTGGTGGGAGGTTTGGTACCAATTGACTCCGAATCCACTTTTCATAATTTTGGAAATTCATATCATCATGGTAATCTCCTGTCTTCATACCTGATTTAAATGCCAACAAGGCGTTCGGAACAAAACCAGCCTCCGATCCGGCATGTACAATAATAACCCGCTGCCCTTTTGAAATGGGAATTTTTAATCCCTTAGAAGTCCCATCAGTCCATGCTTTCGAGGTTGAGTGGGATGAGTGAACATATGTCTCATCTGTATAAATAATTGGCCTGCCTTCTTGTCGGTACTGTCTTATTTTACGTAAGTAATTAATTCTTAGCAATCTGATAGAATATGTTTCTATCAACACTTTTCTATTGTTCTCGGTGGCTTTCCATTTGAATCCCAGTTCCCTGATGATGCGGCGGAGACTTTTTTCTGAGCCTTGAAAATTGATGTCGGAACGTAATTTTGCTAGAAGTTTACTGAGGGTCGGCAACTCATTTTCAGTTTTATGAAAATTATGAATACACCGTTTTATCACGCCCTTATCGAAATCATCAATACCTGTGACTGGTTTTATACGTTGTCTCTTTTTACCAGGTGTCCTAAATGCAATTATATATTCTGATCTCTTGCTTTCTTTTATGATTCTTCTAACCGTAGATACAGATTTTTTTGTAGCTTCTGCAGTTTTTTTCTGTGCTTCGGTTATATTATTTTCTTTTGAGAAATAGGTAAAGACATCGAAGACCATTCTTCTCTCTTGTCTCCTTAAAGTTGGCTGCCGAGGCATTTTATTCAATTAAAAACAAAACAAAAATTTCAGTGCGCGACAGTATTCTCGGGCGAAAGAAGAGTGTGCGCGGGTGTCGGGGGACGAAAAGCGACTAACTAGGTAACTAAGCGCATGCGCGCGTGAATGAAGTCGCCCTCCCCGCGTCGCACCTCATACCACACTTCAGTTGAGACCCTAAAATTTGTTACTGCGCATTCAAGGTCATTGTTCAACTTACGCGCCGGGGACTATATGAACTTGTAATAAAATCTCTTTGGCTATACTATTTGTATCTGGCTGGTTTTGGTATCATATGAAAGTTTAAATTTTAAAGAACATAATTCCAAATTCAAATTAGGAAAATGTGTGATTTTCATTTGTTTTTCGTACTGTCAAAATGAGTGAATCTAATGAAGAAATTCGATACATTTTAAAATTTTACTACAAAAAAGGTAAAAATGAAACGCAAGCCGCGAAAAAAAATTTGCGATGTTTATGGACCTAGTGCAGTGTCTGTGAGAGTAGCACAAATTTGGTTTAAGCGTTTTCAATCCGGAAATTTTGATTTCAAAGATGCACGTCGCTCTGGTCGCCCTATTACGGATAAAATGGATGCCATTTTTGAAAAAGTGGAACAAGATCGGCATATCAGTAGTTACGACGTAGCTGAAGAACTGGGAATTGACCACAAAACAGTTTTGGCGCATTTGAAAAAAACTGGGTACACAAAAAAGCTCGATATTTGGGTACCTCACGAGCTCACTGAAAGAAACCTAATGAACCGTGTACTCATTTGTGATTCTTTACTACAACGTAATGAAACCGAACCATTTTTGAAGAAGCTGATAACTGGTGATGAAAAGTGAATCACGTACGACAAGAACGTGCGAAAAAGGTCGTGATCAAAGACCGGTCAGGCTTCACAGACTGTGGCGAAACCCGGGTTAACTCGCAACAAGGTGATGCTGTGTGTGTGGTGGGATTGGAAGGCCATTATTCATTATGAGCTGTTACCACCAGGCAGGACCATCGATTCTGAACTCTACTGCGAACAACTGATGAGATTAAAGCAAGAAGTTGAGAGAAAGCGGCCGGAATTAATCAACAGAAGAGGTGTGGTTTTCATTTTCATGGTTTTTCATGATAACGCTAGACCTCACACATCTTTAGCCACTCAGAAAAAATTAAGAGAGTTTGGCTGGGAGGTGTTAATGCATCCGCCGTATAGTCCTGACCTTGCACCTCCAGATTTCCACCTGTTTCGGTCTCTTCAGAATTCTTTAGGCATTGTCAGGTTAACATCACGAGAGGACTGCCAAAACCACTTGTCGCGGTATTTTGATCAGAAGTCCCAAAATTTATATAGCAATGGGATCATGTCCCTACCTACAAGATGGCAAAAAGTTATCGAACAAAATGGTACCTACATAATTTAGTTAAATGTAAATAAACTATATTAAAAAATGTTTTGAAACGAAAGAAACTCAGAACATATTTTTTTCTTCCGGGCCTAAATGTTTTTATGAACTAAGTACTCGCTAGGGTTCGAAGCCGTTATCTTTTAAGTTAGAGTTGAGATAGGAATGTTTTTATTGATATGGATTTATAATAATTATACTTCCTGTATTTACCCATTTCGATATTGTGTTCGAATATTCCTCCCGTTTACGTTTATATCCCGTATGTAACAAACTATAATCTATAGTGCATAAGATATTATGTGGTTTCAAAACAGAAGTCATACTAACTTATAGGCGTTATGACACGTCCTCACTTTGAAGGTCCCCTTGATGAGTCCGGTCAAGTCTTCGCCCTCAATGACGGTAAGGGCGGCTTGGAGTAGCAGCGCCTCGGCATAGCACAGCTCAGCGTGGGCCTCTTGGTCTGAGTACAGTGCATAATTAGGCTGGAAAATAAACAAGTATTGCGATTATGAAACTGGATCTTCATGGATGGGCATGACAAACGAAATATATGCTCAAGGATGACCACATATCCACGATATTAGTTCGTTCTCTAATTCGGAGTTTGCATTTCAGGGCGATATGTTAACAACCGCTGCGGGCAAAGAGACGTGTTATTGGCAGATAGCAAAGACTATAAATCCTGTTGACTAATGATACAACTTCCCCTCATGCGAAAACGAACTATTTAAATGCACTTCTCGCCACTGCGAGTACGAGTGCAGACTTATAACTTATCGATATTCAATGTATACTTTACAATTAATATATATACTATTATTAATTATTTTGGAAAAATAATAACCTTTCGTTTGGATTTGTTAACCGACTTCGAAAAAAGAGGAGGAGGTTAAATGTTCAACTGTATGTATTTTTTTAAGTATTTTAACTGATTTCTCCGTCAATTGTGGACCGATTTTGAAAATTATTTTTGTTGTTTGAAAGTGTATTATCTCAAGGTGGTCCCATATACATTTTATGGAAGAACATCTAAAGATGAAAAAATGGTACTTGAATTTTCATATATCGCGATATTTTCATCGAAGTAGGTTCCCGGTTTTTTTAAAGTATTTCTGCTTTTTGTTGTTAGATTTCCAGACATCCCAGAAATAAAGGAAAGCGAGTGGATAGAAGCGACTCAAAAAGAGAATTGGTTCCATACATCGCAAGTCATGGAATCCATTCAGTAGCTTCGACGTGATGCGTGGCCAAAATACAGACAGACAGACAAAAATAAAAATACAGCCTTGGCTTCAGCATAGATAGGAGTGCCATCCAAAAAAAATGTGACCTGGAGTTTTATTATAGATTAATTTATAAAGTAAGTATGTATTGTCTAGGTTTTCCATATAATATTTTATTATTAATCGTATATGTCAGGGAATCAAGAATGCGATGCTAACTACCTATTCAATTTTAGCGATATTATTCTGTTCAGTAGTAGTCGTACCACATCACTAAATTACGTCATCCAAATGATCGGCCAATTGCAAGCATAGAATATTACCTCGCCCCCTGCCCGCGCCGGTGAGACATGTTTGTATAAGGAATTGTGTTGATGAGCTATCAACAGGCTAAATAATCTATGGCAGATAGCAAATAACCCAGCGAGGACTCTTCACCGTGCACTTCCGAAGGAATCAGCAGAGAGCTCAATGAATAAGGCACAGGAGCAACCCGCAGTTCGCAGAGGAGAGGGACTAGGGCGCAGTATCGCATGCGATACCGCCGCTAAGGTACGCGTGCTCCCGAACGTTCCCACAGGAACCCACTGCCCCCACTGGGAGACCAGGGAGAGGTATGGCAGGCGTAAGCGTGGTGGTGTTGCCAGCCCTTCAGGGTGGTCGGGGTTCGGAGGCCCCGGACGGTGGGGCGACACCGTACCACCTCTCACTCGCGCATGCTAACGGGCCGGCGGATAGTCACATGGTAACCGGGGAAATTGGCTGGTGTCCTATCCCACGATCCCTGCCCTAAGCGGTACTTAGGCGCCGTGTTAGGCAGTGCTCCCCCACCTGAAGCGAACAACTAAAAAATACTAATAAACTTGTCACACGTTTCTAATAACATTAATAATGATGTACCAAATAAATAAACACTTACAAGTAAAATAAGTAAACACAAAGAGACGCAGCTAAATTACATCAATCATTAAATAAACCTGTTAAGCTCGTCACATATTACTAAGAATATTATTAATGATGTACCAAATAAATAAATACATAAGTAAACACAAAGGAACCCAGCAAAATAACATCAACAATTAAAAAAACTGATACGCATCTGTTAAAATACCCATCGCTTTACTCATTCATGTACACTTTAGAATCTTAAGTTTATAGAGGTTATCGAGTACTTATACTAGTCATACTGTAAAATAGTGAAGCCAGAGCGTCAGAAACTTCTCTACGTAACCACGATGATTTTGTGTGGTTCCCACTGTGTACGAATAAATAGTATTTATCTTATAAACGAACATACCTTTTTAATGATAGATCCTAGAGTTTCCACAATACTGTAGTGTTTCCTGTTGCTATGGCAGATGCTGATGCATGTTTTGATAGCTGAAGATGCCTTAACGATTTGATTCTGATCGAAATTCAGAATGGCAGGAATGAAGGCAAAAATAGCTCCTCCTAAGCTGTGGTACAACGACGTTCCGGCGCTGCAAAGAAAATTAATATTATATCGTGTACTTACTAAAAGCTCATATATATATAGTAAGAAAATTATTGTCAAATTGCTTGACACACGTATCATTGCAAAGCCTAAATGCTAAGCGTACTACCACAAAAAACAACTTCTAGACTCCTGTTTAGCTAGACACTGTCTAGAGATAAAAGCCTAAAATTATTAGAAAAGTCACAACCGAATTGAGTTAGACAACATTTAGATACTACTATACAATAGGTACTTAAATCAAGATTTGTAGCTGTTCAGCATGTTTATAATGTGGTTATTCATATTAAACATGCTACTAAGCTATGTTTAGGAGTTAGATGCTGTTTAAAACGTGTTTAGAGTGTAACATTTATGAGGTAAGACCGTTACCCTTCTCATTAACAGAGTTTCCACGGTTACCACTTAACTATTACCCTTTTGTCAATTCAATAATAAATACCACATAAACAAACATTTTTAGTTGCCTGTTTAGCTAGACAGCCTCTAAAGATAAAGGTAAAAAATGATTACAAATGTCACAACAGAATTGTGTTAGACAATGGTTAGACACTACTTAAATCAGGATTTGTGGTTGCTCATATTTAATCGCGCGACTAAGGCATGTTTATTTTTTTGTTGTAAGACCCTTACTTTCATACTATCGATAACGATTGTAGAAATTGAAACTTTGCAATAACAGTCTTTTTTACGATTGAATACGAGACGAGCGAGTGTTTTGCATGTTGGTAAACATTCATAGAATGTAAATCCGTTATTGGCTATAAGTTTTAGATGTAAGTCCTAATAATTAATTGGATAAGAGCTGTGGATTTTGTTGAATAAATAAAAAAAAAATAAAAAAAATAACGCCGGCCCATAACAATTGCAGTGCCACACGGAACTTTGAAACATAAAGGCCTACGCGGCACTGCATTGCACTCGTTACATTGAGACATAGCCCAGTAATTTCAAAGGCTACATTGCTCACCAAACCGGAATGCTTGCACATTATTGATTGGCGGCAGAGTATACGAGCAAAGTGCTGGTACCCACGCAGACGGACACTTATAGAAGAGTTAGACCTACCTACCACATGGTATATTGGGAGTGGTGGTCTATAATATCCACTTACCTGGGAAGCATAAGGTCCATAGCTCCTCGTACATCATTACAGAAAAATTTTTTGACTGCTGCCTCGCAATCCTTAAATGCAACTTGCAGATCTACTGTCTCCCTGTAACTTTAAAATTAAGTTCCCTCTTCAAACAATACATAAATCGACATTCAACTGCCTAAACAGACTTTTTAACATTTTTGATCTTCTTACACGTAGTTTATTTTTTGATAGCCAGTGTGGCCGAGCGGGAACTTGTGTGACTTTCAGTCCGATGCACCATAGTTCGAATCTCAACTCTGTCCGCACCATTGACTTAAATCAAGTTATGTGCGGGTTATTCACACTCGCTCTAAAACGGTGAAGGAAAACATCGCGCTAGGAAACCCGCATGTTCAAGAACCACAAGATTGGAGGACATGTGACATCCACCAACCCGCACTGGGCCCGCGTGGTCGATTATGGCCTCTACCTCTCTCTCTGAGAGAAGGCCGGTATCCCAGCAGAGGGACCGTAAGAGGCTGATAATGTAATGTAAAGTATAACGCCAGCCCATAACAATTGCAGTGCCACTCAGAACATTGAAACACAAAGGCTTGTGCGGCACTGCAGGCTGCAGTACGTTCGTTACCCTGAGACATTAGGTATTAAGTTTATATATACAAGCCCAGTAATTTCACTGACTACTTTGCTCATCAAACCGAAACACAGTAGGTAATGTAAATACGTGTAGTAATGCTTGCACATTACTGCTTGGCGGCAGACTTCACGAGCCAAGCGGTGGTACCAATTCAGGGAGACAGGCAGAAGAGTTAGTCCTACCATCTACTAGTCTACTATTCTTCTTTTATAGTCTTTTGTATTCAGTTCTTTACTGATTGATTGCAAAACAATCGTATAAGTAAATTGAAATGGAATTTGGACTAGATTACCTAAATCCATCGATTTATCCTAAGGTACGTATCAACTCTTTGATACGTATGACTATCATACCTACTTACGAAGGAAAAGTTCCTTGCTACTGTTGTATTATGTATGTAGATGATACCAGAAGGTCCAGAGTTATAATTCAAACATGTATAATATTTGTAGCCATATATTTATGGAGAAAACAATTCTTACAATTACTTCAGTATTTTTTTATTTTACATACTCGACAGTAGATGACATAGGAAGAAGTATATTGAAACGTCTCCTCTATGCTTTTCAGCGGAGATTGTTATTGTGTACAAAAAAAGGTTTCATACCAACATTCCTCCTCACGATGACAATCCTAAGCGTTGCTTTAGCTCCAGGTGTCGAGGTCCTGGCATTCCTTTCGTTAACATATCAGCTAACATATTTGAAGTGTCTTTGTAGCGCACATTGATTACACCAGATTGTATGTGATCCTTTAAAAAATGAATCCTCAGATCAATGTGTTTTGTTTTGCTACTTATAATGTCATTTTCGCATATCTTTAACGCCGCTTGATTATCATTAAAGATTGTTATCTTATCTTGTTTCAGTGCTGTTATGTCTTTAAGCAATAGTCTTAGATGCAGTGCTTCTTTAACAGCATCTGAGATCGACATGTATTCTGCTTCCGCAGTGGACATAGCAGTTGCTCTCTGTTTTCTTGATTCCCAGCTTACGACCCCGTTTGCTAGCATAAAACAGTATCCAGTATAGGACTTTCTATCTATAGTGCATGCTGCCCAGTCTGCATCTGCATATCCCATCATTTCTTTGTTAGCAGTGTTCTCGAAACTTATTCCCATTGTTTTTGTTCCTTTTAGGTACCTCAGGATTCTCTTAGCAGCTTTGTAATGTTCACTTCCAAAACAATTGTTGAACTGCGAGAGATAACTTACAGCAAACATAATATCTGGTCGTGTGGCTACAGCTAGAAACATTAGGGACCCAATTAGGTTTTGATAGGGTATCGTCTCATCACATTTTGCTTCTTTTTCCAATTTTAGGTGAGGCTCTATTGGCGTAATGGTCGGCTTGCAGTCCTCCATTCCAAATTTAGTAAGTAATTTTTCAATATACTTTTCTTGTTTTAGTTCGATCTTGTCTTTACTTTGTTTTATTTCTATTCCCACAAAATCATTAACGAGACCAAGATCTTTCATTTCAAAAATACATTTTAGCGTTTTATTGACTTCCTCAAACATTTGTTGACAGGAATAGGCCATCAGCATGTCGTCAACATACAATCCCAAAAGAATTTTAGCTCTTCCTTTTTCCATGATGTAAATGCATGGATCAGCTGTTGATGGTATAAAGCCAATTTTCTTTAATTCGCTGTCTAATTTTTTATACCATTGTCGCCCGGATTGTTTAAGGCCGTACAAAGCTTTCTTTAGCGAACATACTTTCTCTCCTTTTATCCTTGTCACATCTTCCAGCATTTTCTTTGCTTTAAGGAAAATGGTTGAATCTTTATTTGAGCTTTCATCTATCATTATTTCTGTGATATACTGTTCCAAAAAATCTGGCTTCTTCATTACAATAGTTTCATCTAAATCACCGTTTAAATATGCGGTTGTGACATCTAGTTGATGAAGCTTCAAACCTTCTTGGATTGCAGTAGCTAACAGCAATCTAATGGAGCTCAGTTTGGCAACCGGGGCCCAAGTTTGATTGTAGTCTATGCCAGGTCTTTGTGTAAAACCTCGTGCGACGAGGCGAGCTTTTTTAATGTTATTTGCTTTTTCTTTAAGTATTATCTTGTAATCTATGATATTTTTCTCTTCTCGCTTTTTTATTTCCCATGTACCATTTTTAATATGCGCCCTTATTTCTGCTTTTATCGCATCATGCCATTCTGTATTTATTCCATCTTTGGCTTCGGTCTCGCATAAATATGTAAGTTCATCGACATCCTGGTATTCATCCGAAGATGATTGTGACGTCGAAGGTTTATCCAGCACGTAGTCTTTTTGCCAGGTAGGAGGTTTTTTCTGTCTACGAGACTTCCTTCTTTCATTTTCAGGCTCTTCTAAGTTCCTCCTGCCTTGAATACTTTCAGGGACTGTACTTGTTTCAGGTGTAGCAGGTTTCTGAAAAGAGTTCGGTACTACTTCAACATCCACAACAGGTATGTATTCCTTTTTCTCTTTCTGTTTCTCTGTTTCAGGCTGCTCCTGTCCACCGAAAATATTATCATAGTTTTCATCGTCACTATGATCATGATGACTGTGATAATACATTATGTCAATGACCTTCACGTCTCTGCTTATTATCACAGTCTTCTTGTCTGGTAGAAAAATTCGAAAACCTTTTGCGTTTTGTGCATAGCCAACAAAAACTCCTTCCGATGCTTTTGGGGTAAATTTTCCTTTCCTGTGCTTATTCAAAACAAAAGCTTTACATCCGAATATTTTCAAATGATTCCCTGATGGTGTACGTTCAGTCCATTTTTGGTAAGGTGTAAAACCTTTAAGAGCTTTAGCCGGACTTCGATTAATCAAATAATTTGCAGTATTTACCGCTTCCGCCCATAAATCTTTTGGCATGTTTCCGTCAATCATTAGGCATCGAGCTTTGTCTAGTAATGATCTGTTCTTTCGTTCACTCTGCCCATTTTGCTGCGGAGTATATGGTGCCGTCAGTCTTCGTTTGATCCCATTTTCTTTTAGGAAAACGTCGAATTCCCGGTTACGGTACTCAGATCCGTTGTCTGACTGTAGATTCTTTATTTCATAGCCATCGTGGAATTTCTCGACTTTATGCTTATATTCCTTAAAAATCTCGAAAACTTCACTTTTATTTTTGATAAAATATACGCAGCAATATTTTGTAAAGTCGTCAATAAACGTAACAAAATATCTGGCTCCGCCCAAAGATTCCGGTTGTATAGGGCCACACACATCAGTGTGTATTATTTGTAAAGGCTGAGTAGACTGGGGTTCTTCTACGGAATGAAACGGCAATCGTGTCATCTTTCCTTTGATGCATGTTTCACACTCAGGTAAATCTCCGCTTCCCAGTTCTATTCCTTTAATAAGGTTCTTTTTCGCGACTAACTTTAAGTCACTTTCATTAAGGTGGCCTAACTTTTGGTGCCAAGTGCGTAAATCATTTCTGTCTATACGGGCCACTTGTGCTTGTTCAGCACTCTTAATATAGTAAAGACCATTTTGTTTTATGGCAGTCAATGATGTTTTGCCTTTTCCATCTATGATATTGGCTTTGTCTTTAGTAAAAACAACACTGTTCCCTTTTTCAGTAATTTTGGCAACTGACAGCAGGTTTATTGATAAAGCAGGCACATACAAGGTATCTTGCAAATTAATTATTTCGTCATTAATGTTCAAACGAACTTTGCCTTTGCCTTCAACGTTTACAGTGTTACTATTTGACGCTAGACGTAGAGATCCAGTTTCAGAGTTAATTGACTCAAACTGTTCTTCTTGAGCACACATATGAGAGGTGCAGCCACTATCTAAACACCATGTATTGGGGGAGGTGATAGATAAGCATATCGGTGCAAGGTTGTAAGTTTTTTCTTGACGTTTTCTGTCATTTTCTTTTTCTTCTTTATCAACCTTCTTTTTGCTCCAGCATGATTTAGTGTCATGTCCTTTTTTCTTACAGGTATTGCAAAACTTAGTTTTCCTTTTTGTATAGAAAGCTTCTCCTTCTGTTTTTATATTCTTCCTAGCTTCACTTTCTTCTATTATTTTTATCTTTAACTCGTCTGGTGAAGGCAACTTGTCACGGGATTCTATAGCGATTCTGAAGTTTTCATAGTTCGCTGGCAGACTATAGAGTATCATAATACATAATAGATCTGGATGCAGTTCCACCTCCATGTCAGCTAACTTTTCAACAATGTCCATAAAATTGTTGAGGTGTTCACGAACATCATTGTTCTCAACTTTTTTTAGTATAAGTTGCTTCAGTAACGTCGCTTTGCGAGCTGGTCCGGTACTCTGGTATATATTTTTCAATTTACTCCAAAGTTCAAATGACGTTTTGCAATTTTTTACCTGTTTAATCTCTGACGGTGATATCAGTAACAGAAGTTCAGATCGTGCCAGTAAATCCTTTTGCATGAAGGATTTTTTCTCATCTTCATTTTGAGACGGCGGCTTTGTGATGCCACTGGCGATCTCCCATAAATTATTTTTAATTAATATGGCTTGAGCTTGAACACTCCAAGTATCATAATTATTTTTTGTGAGCGAATCTATTTTGTAGTGAGTAGCCATCTTTATATTCTTTGTTCTGAGACTTACTCCATAGTTCCGTGCGCTCTGCTACCACTTGTTGTATTATGTATGTAGATGATACCAGAAGGTCCAGAGTTATAATTCAAACATGTATAATATTTGTAGCCATATATTTATGGAGAAAACAATTCTTACAATTACTTCAGTATTTTTTTATTTTACATACTCGACAGTAGATGACATAGGAAGAAGTATATTGAAACGTCTCCTCTATGCTTTTCAGCGGAGATTGTTATTGTGTACAAAAAAAGGTTTCATACCAACAGCTACTTACATGCTCTTTGACGTATGATGCAATAAAAGAGAATATAAAGCTACGGACGCAATATGGATAGTTTGACATTTTATATTCTTGACATTTTGCGAATAGTCTCTTGACGTTTTGCGTTGCGGGTTTAACATTCTATATAATTTGTGTTAACATTTAAAGAAGAAGTATAAGTTGAACATTTTTCCTATTCCACAGACGCCAGGAAATAAATAAAGAAAGAAAAATAACATATTCCTTTTTTAAGTTTATGCGTCCACAGAAGCCAGGAAATAAAGAAAGAAGAAGAACTTTATGCGTATTGGAATAATTCCTCAAAGGTATTATATAAATAAAATTGTTTATCCAAGACACTCACAGTTTTAGATAATACGAGTATAACATTCTTAACAACTTACACGTCTGTTGCATCTTCGAAGATTTCCTGAAAGCAGAGAATATATGTTATAGAATTCCATGCCCATAATAAAAGTTAAAAATAAATCTAAGTTACGATTTTGCACGCGGTTAAAACTATTACCTCGGTACCTACAAGAAAAAGAACTACACGCTTACTTCGTCTAAAAATTGTTCTTCCATTGGCGCTTCAACTTTTGCATACCGGTCTTCCGCCTCCATGAGGATCGGGAGTAGGGGCTGTTCTCCTAGCACAACACCACGGCAGCGACAGCACCTGTTCACGATCGAAAATTAAAAAAAGTTTTATTATAATTATATAGATACTAATTATAGAAAATAGCTAAATACCTATCTGTTATAGTGTTGGTATGACTGCCTATGTCAAAATTCAAAATAAGTCACTTCCCGTATTATCACAAGAAATATCATTTAGGCGCCGGTTTAGCTAGACAGTGTCTAAAGGTAAACGTATGAAATGAGTAGAAATGTCACAACAGCGGCGCAAGTACGGATCTATTTGATCGATAAAATTGACAGTTCAAATCGATAAAGTGGGTGTTATCGACTTTTATCGAACCTCGATACTTTCGACAAAAGTTATCGAATAGCTAGGTCGAATCCAAAGAGAATATAGAGCTACTACAATACTTTACGATCAGAGTTCGGTACTCGCAACATTCGATAAATTTGTCGAGTTTTTCAGTTCGACAAATTTATCGAAACGACTTCCGCACTTGCGCCGCAGAATGGATTTAGACAACGGTTAAACACTACTTAAATCAAGGTTTGTGGTTGTTCATATTTAATCATGTGACTAAGGCATGTTTAAGGGGTTAAACGCTGTATAACATTTATTATTATTAATAATGTGTTATATTATAATTATTGTTTGTGGTAAGACCGCCAATGTTTTTATGAAGTGTTGAAAACACAGTTTAAGATACATTTTAAAACAATGTCTTAAACTTGTTTCCCACAGAGTTTATCAACAACAGTGGTAATTGCAACAAACTATATATTTTATAGTTATTTATAGTATAATTACACAAATTCATCACAAATAAACTAAAATAACTATATAAATATACTCACAAATCTATATAATCCGCTACCAATAGTCAAAGTTCCCAAATTACTGGCAGCATTGCTACGTTGAATGGCAATGCGCTAAATACAGGCCAGCATTTTGGTCACGTTTGGCTTCGACCAGACGCCTAGAAAGTTCTTTAAATAGTGGATGAGCTCCAGGTCCCCACGGTCCCCAACCCCAAGGCGTATATAGCAGCTAAATATGCGATTGAATGAATACAATTTTTCATAATTAAATTAAGTGATTATTCAACTTCTACAATGTTAAGATGCGCGAGCGACATAGCGGCACGCCGCGCCGTATTCTGCCCCTATATTTCCTTACTAGCTGCTGCCCGCGATTTCACCCGCGCGGAGATATTGGATTTCATGGGTTTTATTTTTTTGCGCGAATCCTAATAATTTTTTTATAATAAAAGTAGCCTAAGTTACTCCTTGTAACATCAGCTATCTGCCAGTGAAAGTCCCGTCAAAATCGGTCCAGCCATTTCAGAGATTACCCGGAGCAAACAGACAGACAGACAGACAGAATATATACTTTCATAAGCATTTAGTAAAAAGTTGTCATTTTGATTTTACAAACAGACGCTTCAATTTAATTTATTTGTATCGATTAATCATTTTAATTATTTGATTTCTTAGATTTAGATTTTTTAGGAGCCGTTTGGAGGCGCGACTTTGCCAATGGATGGTCACTAACTACGGCCGAAGCCTACCACCAGTGAGTTATCACTTGATTAGCAATACCCAGGGCCCACGTGTAGAGTTTCAAATATAAGAGTACACTGCTACGGACGTGGGTGACTCAGTCCCTAAATTATAATAATTATAAACCCATTAGATAATGCCATAGAGTAGTACTGTAATAAAAGATGATGCTTTCCACTGTGATGACACTGAAGCATAGGTACCTATTTCGTATTGCATTCATTGTATTTAAATCAACGATAACATCACCTGTTCCACACGAGCATTGTGGAAATCATGTCATTTCACGATTCATGGGGAGATTGCGAAAAGATATTGGTACATTTTGAGAAGATTGTCTTTTCTTTTGTGTTCTTCGCGCCGTTCTCACACTGCTCGGACGCGGCAGCAGCCTACGTCTCGTCATAGTAAAAAGGAGTCTCCTTTTACTATGGTCTCGTGTATGCATGCTAATTACCAAATCGAGACAAATGACAACGCTTCAAACCGGGACATGTTCCGTTGTACCGGGAATGGCAGCCCTACTATAATAATGCTAAATCAACTAAAACCACTAGTAAAATAGGTATGTGACTTAGCTAAGTCGTAATTATAAACGAATCTACGACACGTATATATAGTACTTACACATCCAGCTCAATGTATTGATTTGAGGTAGGTAAGTGCACATAAACTAACAATAATTTTTATGACATACCTATTACCTACATATAATAATTATGTTCGGTCTAAATGAGATTTGCTTCGTCTATTACAAGTTGCAGAGAAAGTGGTCGTCGGAGGCCTCGCAGCACTTTCACTGTACGGCTCCGCTTATGTGCGTCTCTCGTGATCTCAGACCGTGCTCATGTGAGATGGTCATTCTAAAAAACTGTCTATTTTCTATGACCGCCTGAATAAGCTATTATTTACATAACTAGACATGTCTTTCGAAACACTATCGATTTTTTAAAAGGACTTTGCAAATAAATATTGAGTCCACTAATACTCATAAAAACGGTTTTTGTTAAATATCCTCAACGTCATTCTTTACTGTTGTTTAATTATATGTACTACAGATTACACTACTACTTATTACAGATTTTTTTTATGACGGCCCTTATATGGCTAGGTTTTAAGCAAAGCGAGTGAGTGGCATTAGGTTCGGTCAGACAAAGTGTCTTGAGAACATAAAGTAAGTAAGTTTCAGTGGCCGCGATTGGATACAAGTTAAGGTATTTTTCTGTATGCATTCATTATTGTGAAGCTTTGAGAATTTCTTCAGTCATACCCATTCATATTTTAGCCTGGAATATACAAATATTTACACAAAATGTGTAGCACCGCTTCGTTTGGAAAGGTTAAAAAATGGTGTTAGCCAGTCTTTCCATTGCTCCTGCCTGATTAAAAGAATTGTTTGTTAGCTATATATAAATACCAAATAGTAGATGATTTTTGCCTACAACTATAAAATTAGCTTGCTAGTTAAAATCTGGGTTGTGTACAGCTTATTTAGGTATTAGCTTTTACCTGCAGCTTCACATGCGTGGAAGGAGGATAAAATGTATAAATTTCATTAAAATCGGTTCAATAAATAATTACCGAGTTGAGTGGTAGGGGAGGTAGGTACATTACCTACCAAACAACGGAAGCGTGACGAGGGCGGACGAATGACTCCACGCACCGCGCAGCTCACTAATATTAGGTACAAGTGGTATCAAGTCAGTGATATATCTCACCGCATCGTCACTTATCATCAGGTGTGACCGTGGATAGACGAAAGCTAAATTAAAAAAAAATGGTTAGGTACCAACATCTTCGATTTTGTATTACATGGTTTTTATTTTTTTGCGCTGAACTCTAATTATTTTTCTAAAATTAAAGTAGCCTATGTTAATCCTTGTAACATCAGCTATCTGCCAGTGAAAGTTCCGTCAAAATCGGTCCAGCCGTTTCGGAGATTACCCGGAACAAACAGACAGACAGACAAAAATTTTAAAAATGGTTGTTTTGTTATAGGTACCGTATATACTTTCATATGTATTTAGTAAAAAGCTGTTATTTTGATATTACAAACAGACACTTCAATTTTATTTATCTGTATGATGTATGGATAATGTACCTAATACCTACCCAAATCATTATTCTTTCATTTTTAACGTTCACATTGTTATTGTATACATATTAAATACATATTTAAAGATATGACGATATGATAGTGCCTTTTTTGTATAGTAATGAAGAACAAAATATTAGCAGATTGCAGTTGTAGTAGGTAGTGCATTTTCTTCACCGATGAGTACGGCCGCCAAAAATTCTACATTAGAAATAAAAATCCGTGTCCCTCTCAGTAAAATATTAAAAATGGGCAATCCAACAAGGAAAGGACTAAAATTACTATATCATTTTATACTAGCTTCAGCTGGCGGCTTCGCCTGCGCGCTATATATCATTATAGCATATGTTTTATTCCAGAACCTAAACTATCTACATTCCAAATTTCATCAAAATCGGATTCGTTGCTACGGAAACACGTGGTAACAAACATTCACACACAACTCAATCACAAACTTTATTTTAAAGTTTATTTGGACCTTGTTTTGAGTGAATTGAACCAAGGAACCAAATTCTTCATACAAAGTATAGGGCAGCAACCCGTAAGGGCTAGTTCTGAAAAAATTAAAAAAAACATGTTTCATAATTTAATTTTTAGTTTATTTGTACCGAGTTTTGAGCGAGTCGAACCAAATAAAGCGAGCGAGTTGAGTTAATAAAACCATACAAAGTACTGCACACCAGCTAAGGGTAGTTTAAAACAATTAAATAAAAATATTTGTTCTTATTATGCACAATACACCCCAAGCGGGTCGTCAGTGCAGGCCTCACTAGAATAAGAATTTGTTCTTATTTATTTTTAAGTTCTATCATTGTTTTACCAATTAATGTTCTATTGGACGCCCAAGCTGGATGAACTGTAAAGTGATCTAATGTGCAATAACACCTCGCATAAATTGTATCTTGTAATGATCCAATAGAGTATTATTCTACCCTACACTACCCTATCGACGTGAAGATTTTTGGCATAGATATAGTTTATGGACCGGAGAGTAACATAGGCTACTTTTTATCGCGGAAAATGCATCGTTCCTATGGGAACGCGGGTGAAAACCATAAGCAGAAGCTAGGACTTATTATATAATAAATACGTAAATTTATTTGTACATTTGTTGGTTTGTCCTTCTTTATGCAGCAACGGAGCAAGGATCAATGTGATTGTTGGCATAGATATAGTTTATAAACCTGAGAGTAACATAGGGTAACATACTTTTTAGTCTAGAAAAATGCACAATTCATGTAGGAATGCGGGTTAAGCAGCGGGCAGAAGCTAGTGTAAAGACAGTAAAACACACACAATTTTCCATCTCCTCATGATGTTTATGAAAGTGTGAGGGATGTGATAAATCAATAATCATTAATCATATATTGTTACTTTTACGGGCTAACCGAAAACATATTTTCAAATACAAAATACAAATTAAATATGTTTCATCAAAGCATATTTCTTATCTTGGCTAGTAATACATCATAGCTGTAAACATCATGAATCATATATTTTTTCATTCGTCAATCGTATATATTGTAGAATGTACAACTAAAACAAATCTAAATAGGTATTATTTGTACATTAGCCATAGTCGGTAGTAGTAGTTAAGACACAAAAATAGATTTGTCAACTATTTCACTTAAATATATTCAATCAATATAATATACAATATCAATATCGATTTCATCAAAGTTGTTTAGCCCTATTCCAGTTTTTTATCTGTTGTGTCAATTTAATCAAGCTAAATTTAAAGGAGTATAGTCTAAGATCTGATGGAGTGATTATTATGTTTACCATAAATCGGAATACATATAACTTTTATAGATAATTAACAATACAGTCATAAGGTTCTGTTAGCTGGCCTATGAAAATATGACTGCAAGCAATACTATTAAATATATTTTTTTTTACCTACCTCCATTTATTTGCATGTACTTATATATCGAGAACCCTATTTGTGGAGACAAAAATAGCTTTAATTTCATAATAGGTCATTATAATTTAGTAAGTTACATTATCAACATTTAAATTTTACATTATACTAATGTTACATCTTGGCAAAAGTTTGGGGTCAAGTAAGGAGCAGCAATCCAAACTTTTTAAGTTGATACATGTGGGTATCTCTATTTAAAATAAATTCGTTCTTCGTTTGATTTTTTAAAAGAAGGCTCTAAAGGCTAAAAAATGTTTAAAATAAGCTTTTGCTCATATTTTCATAGATAACCCGGCAGAACCTTATAACATATTGCTACCTATAATAATAATTCTACATATTATAATAACAAATTAACGTTTAGTAGGTACGTCATGCGGGAGGATATCGTAGTTAGGTACTAAATAATTATATCAATTTAATTGTTCTTACCTGATAATCAACCTCCTCTCAGAAGTATTGTATCAAAAACGAAATAATATTTAAATTTTCAATAGTATGTACGTCCTACAAGGTGAAGAAATCACGGCGAAACGTGAAACTGCTTACTGCTTATAAAAAATAGTAGCACAGACTACCACGCCTGTTAATCTGCCTAGTAAAATCTATAGCCATAGGGAATTGAGGTGCAAGATTAGAAAATGACGTCAGTGTCTCGTCTCTTCTCTTTCTTCACCCCCGCGGTTGCGGCGGCCATATTTGACTACTATTTGCAACTGTGTGTGGGGAGTTTTGGCGGGAATACGAAAATGTGCTGTTGTTGATTTTGTGTTATTTACTAAAACCTGTGTTTTATCGAGTGTTCATGTGTAATAATGGTGGATTACTAACCATTAAGTGTTCGTAAACGTGCATGAGTGAAAGGCAAATAGTACAAAGACAAAAACGTGTATTTTCGTATTCTATCCAAAACTGCATAGAAGCTTCAGTAAAGTATCCACCGCTTTACTGAAGCATTACTACTTCGACTTGACCACGCCTAGACTAAACTTTAACGTGACTTTGACGACTTTCATTCACGACAACTAGAGATTTATTATAGATTTATTATTATTCATATAACTCGACACTGGCTAAATACGCTAATCGCGTGGAGCCAAAAACAAAACAAAAAAAAAAACTGTGTGTGGCAACTGGCACTATCATTTAATTCATTAAAAATAATCATATTATCATGGCAATATACACATGCTCTATGATTATTTAAATTTTAAATTATGCTATTTGCTACCTTGTTTTCTTATTATTATGTGTTGCAACTTTATCCAAGTGTTTTATATTATTCTCTCTCTGTTTTGTGGTTTGCAGTTTGATATTCTCCTCTCCAGTCTCCACAGAGTACTTTTCTAGTATTCTCTTTGACTACAACAACGAATTACGAAAATAAAAAATCCAAACAAATTGAAAAAAAAATAGAACGAATGTGAAATAATGGCCTCCCATAATAATAAAAAAATTGAAATAAAGGTTGAGAAATTATGCCGCACGTGTCTCTCGAAAGACAATGAGTTAAATTCTCTATTCGATGTGGCGGTTGGAACTGTTTCCCTGGACTTCGTGGTAACCGCAATTACCGGATTAAAGGTGACTGCTCTTTTGTATTCAGTGTCTTGAAATTGTCGGTCTCTGTTTCTTCATATCTTCCATCATTCGGTGCCTCAATAAAGTTATAAAATATGTTATAACATTTCTGTGATTTCTTTTTCGTTATTGATTTGCGAAATTGCGAATCCATTGTCGTAATTTAGGCTGGCGTCGTCGTAAATTTGTTAACGATTCATGTACTTTCGTAAACGCAGTCGCAAATAATAGCATCCCAGAGGTATCCTATATAATACGAAGAACAATAATTATTAACAAGTTTGTTAGGTATACCTATATGATTATTAGATTGATGATAGTTTAAATTGATTTTATCATTAGATACAGCAGCCCCTAGCTGGATACAATAGAAATCAATAAGAAATATCTCAGAAATTAGGCTTGGAGTTGGTTTTAAAATGTACACACCAGAAAAAAAAAACATCAAACTGAATTGAATACCAGGGCACTCCTGTCTGAACAGACTTACTCAAGGTTTAGGAGCTGTTGTTGTGTGTTTTAATGTTATCCTTCAATATTTTGCACAATATCTGCAAATAAACACTAATAAAAGTCTTGTTAAAGGTCTTTTTTATCTCTAACCATCCTTTTTATAGGCAATTTCCCCTTTGTCTATTTTATCAGCTTTTGTTCATATAATAGCAGCATTCTTACTTCACTTTCTGTATCCTTGCAAGTACAAATCAGTGCTTTCTATCATACTGAAAAATTACATCTGACCATCAGGTCCAATCAATCAGGTCTGTTACATGTTTACAACTGAGTTTATAGTACCTTTTTTGCTGTTTGGTCCTGATTGCTCTGGGTGCCACCTGTGCATTATGGTGTTTAGTCCCGGCCTTTTCCAGGCACCACTTTTTGCTGCTATCAACCTGTTTTTTGCTCACTGCATACTAAGACCCCCAAGGGGTACTGAAGCACATGAGCAACAAGTCAGACAGGCTCCTGAAATGCTTAAAATCAATGTGTGGAAAATGGAATTGTAACAGGGTTCAATTTTGAAAACTTGTATATTTTTAGAATTACTTATTTAGCACTTGGTGCCAGGCTCTTCTCAATAACTAGGCTGTTTGTAGGCCCGTTTTGCATCATTGGTGGTGGTATTATAGTCGCCAAACCGCCCAATGTCCATAAAGAAGCTAGCTTCTCGCTGAGGCTGGTTCAGTAAAGGCCTCCCAGATGGAAAGTATGAAAACTATACACAAGGAATAAAATTGGGTATAATAAATAGGTATATGCCTCTAGCTTACAATTGTATATGTCACATTATTGTAAGGTAATGGGAAAAATAATAATGTAGGGTATAAAATACTGCTTAATATTATAAACGCAGAAATTTTGTGATGATGCATCGATGAATGGTTGTTTGTTACTCTTTCATGCAAAAACTACTGAATGGATCTTGTTGAAATCTCACAGTAATATAGCGTATACATCAGAATAACACTACAATTTATAATGATATAATACTATACGGTTGAAGCCACAGGCGGGAGCTAGTAGTAATATATTATTGTATAATACCACAAGCCATCAGAAAACTACCACAAAGTTTTGAGACTTGTGAAAGCTATAACTGTTTAGCCTATGAAATAAAAAAAATTAGTTGTTTTACCTAATATACAACAAGTGTGATATTTATAACAGAATACTTACACTACATTAATAAAATTGTAAATGTGTTTTTCATACCGTTAAAGTAAAAATATCTGGGTGACCGAGCTTCACTTGGTGTTTTGAAAAAACTTTTAATTGTGTAAAATTGCATTTTTATAAGAAATATACAACTATATAGGTAAACTTAAAAAGCAAATCCTTATCTAAATTTATATATGTATAATATATTATATAAGAAAGCTTGTTTAAAGTTATTAGATATGTTTAATAATTACCGATTTTTACTAACATAGTATATGTTCTTCACATGGTTTTTTAATACAATATGTACATGAAATCAAAAGTTAATCAACTTATCAATTTTTAAACTAGTTTTATTTTGTACACAATCTTTCACTAAAGGGGTTCGACTTGCATCTGCTCAGTAATCATTACCTAGATTTTATGTAACGTTGCATGCATGATGTGGCTGGTGTTATTAATGCTTATCAGTATGTGATTGTTCTAATATAATGTGTGATTTTTGCTACCAAATTGTGTTAATTAGGTATATTACTATTACTACTAATAATATTTTGAACTGCTAACACTTACATGTCTATAATACTTGTCCAATAATGTAAATGAACTCAAAATAACAATAATGTACATATAACATAAACACAATTTTTAAAATGTCTCTGATTGTCTGTTTGTTTCTGGGTAATCTCCAAAAGGGCTGGACCTATTTTGCAGGGACTTCACTGGCAGACAGCTGATGTTATAAGGAGTAACTTAGGCTATTGGGTCTGTTGGTGTCTTTGTCATTTATTATGTTCTGATAAAGACAGCATTAGTTTTAGTCTGTGATTCGGGTAGATGAATGTTGCAGAGGCCCGCTGTTAGAGTCATTTTAACTTTCATAAGTGCTCCTTTGGGGCCTATTTGAATAAAGACTTTTGAATTTGAATTATGTGGGCGAAGCCGTGGGGCACAGCTAGTCTATAATAAATGAACAAATACTATGATGGTTCCACCTTTTGAAGTATTTTGATTATATATCAGGGAAAGCTGGCGCTGGCTGAATTACGGATTAAAAATGGCAGAAGCTGGGTTAATATTCTGATGTTTTGTTTCGTATAGTAAACATAATAATAATATTGTGAAGAATTTACTGAGTGGATTGTGCAAAAGGACATTATTTATTAGGACTTAGCTATTATTTCCTATGGATATGGTAATTTAAAATATTGCTCAATAATTGTATACTGTTTGCAAGCATATGATTGTTGAAGCTATTAACGAAGAGATATTACCTATTTATGCATTTTCATGCTTTAATATTAAGTAATACTTATATGAATATATTGTAAACAAAATTTACTGGAACTTTCTATTATAAGTAATAATTTTGTAGACTTATTATATATGATAGAGAGAAATTGCAGCAAAGTTGGTTATAACTACTTGTGTCTATTGTTACATCTACAATAAGCAATCAATTAATCTGAACAACTAATGCTTCCATTGTGACCCATTTGTTCCCCAACAGATCCGTAAAGGAGATGGGCTGCCGGCGACAATATGCTGCGAATGTAAAGACAAGGCTGAGAAGGCATATGAATTTAAAAAGAAATCGCAGGAGGCGCATATTTCTCTTCGAGGTTTTTACAAGAAAGACACTAAAGTCTTACAAAAAACAGAAGATGTCAGTATTATAGAGGTAAATAATATTGAACATATTTTGTTGCAGTAAAAACTCTTAACCAGTCAAAACTACTTTTAACCAGCAAAATGAGTCAAAATAATTTTTGGCCGTAAGATTTCGACAATATAGTAATGACTAGATTTATTTAGTAAATTTAGCCGGAAGTCAGCATTCTAAAATTTTCAAATTACGAGTGTTGTCAAACCATCATTGACCGCTTAAATAAAAAAGGGACCATTACATTATTTTAAGTTTTCTGTATTCTATTTTTACAGAACAAGCCAATGGATGTAAAAACCGAACATTCAACTTTTGATGATAATGATGATTTCTCTGATACTGATTACTGCTTTCCACTCAGCGACAATACAGATGAAACAAATGCTATGAATATTGGTGAGTTTATAGTATTAATACTCAAAGTGTTAACTAATATTATTTTAATATTACTTTATTACTCAATAGCTGTAGGTGCAACATGGGCTTAATGGCCAGAATACGGAACGCCGCTATCTCACTCGCTCATCTCAACTTTTTTGAATATATACAATCACTCAATATAATTATGAAACACATTCGGTGAAGTTGCTGGCAATAACGTTACAAAAGTTAAACAAAAAATTCATTTCCATCCATTCGAAATTGAAAATTTCAAAAATGGGATTTTATGTTTTTTCCATTGTCATGTATGAAAACTTGATCGGATCAAAATTATACTTTTGCCGTACCTTTATAATGTTATTGGCAGCTACTTCACCGAATGCTATTTTTGATATTTATATTAAGTGATCGTTGATCTTTAAAAATGCGTGAGCGACATTGCGGCGCACCATATTCTGCCCCTTAACTTATACTAAACCTGATAGTATCCACGTGATAATCAGTTTGGTACTTTGTAGATTTTATACTTGCTGTTGTTAATAATCATATTGGCTAGCACAGTGTGGAGGCAGTGCTATTAATTTTATGAACAGTCTCTTAAGCTTAAGAACGAACTAGCCGTTCATTTCTCCATACAACCGTACTTGGGTGATTACTCCACTACTTGACGTTTTAAGTCCAAAATTAAGAATAATATCGAATTATCTCTTCGTTATCTAGGTTAGTATGCAAATTATACAGAAAAAAATAACTGGCATAAAAGTAATGAGCCTTCAAACATCTGTATTTTAGCACGTATTTTAACGCAAGTTTGTACGTAAAAAAATTACAAAAGGATTACGAAAACTCCAAAATAATGTACATATTAACAAGCTTTAGTTTGTTGATATTTCAAATAACTTTGGTTTGACTAAATATATTCAGTAGTTTTATCGTAAAATCCCAAGCACCAGAAGCCAATTCGTACATTTTTGCGCGCCGGTTTTCGACTTTTCGGTTTTCATCGCGACTACGAGAGTTTGTAATTGTGTATGCGCGAGCATTAGCTTCATACTACTCATTGCTGCAGTGTCTTACCTTATCCCACGAATGTTAGACAAAATAGCATACATTTTAGCCGCGCCAACCGATTAGTTCGCGCAGTGGACTAGTAGGCTCTTAAGACGGGCCGATAAGTAGGCGTCATACCAGTCAATGCGAATTAAATTATGACCTACACAACAGATATCGCGAAGGCCGCGTGCAGGAGAGAGAGATATGTGTAGCATGTGATATGGCATTGCGAAGCCACAAAGGAAATAAGAATCACCACTGGAGTATAACACTAGTCATGCACTAACTCAACATCAACCATTTGCTTATGTTCAACATTTATGTGCGTGCCGCTGGAGCAGCTTTACCAGTGGTCCAAGGCCTCACTCTTTTACATAATGGAGTTAGGCTGGCTTTGATAAATGTTAGCTGGCGGAAATGCACCATACACATGCAGCGTCAGTGCTGGTCTGTTCGCCTCCACATTGAATTAGACTCTTAAAAACACATTTCTCTCAGGCTACACTACATATTATGATTTTGGAATGTTTAGATATTAATGTATGAACTGTGCATGCTGTGCATGTTTGTTTAATTAAATATTTATTAATTTTATAATTTTTTTTTACAGAAGTAACAGTGAAATGTGAGGGAGGTGAAAAAGAGGATGGTTCATTTTTTGAATGCAAAAAGTGCTGTCTAGTATTCAATACAGTTAGTCAGTTTCAAGAACATAAAAAAAAGAAATGTTTGAAAGGTTTGTTCAGTAATATTGTTGCTAAGTTCTGAGTGGCACTGTAATTGTTCCATAACAAATACAGTCGCCGGTCCATGACGGCGTTATGCTTTCCATCCGGCAAACGACCAGCTCGTCTCGTTATACACTGGAAAAGAAAAAAAAATCCTAAAAAACTCGTTTTAATAAAATTAACTATAATTAAATAAAATTGTCCCTTCCCTGTCTCGACAATAATAATTCTTAAACGAGAGTGTACAGGGGACTTACTCCGTAAAACGAACGTCAAAGCTTCGGTTGACGGAGCGCAGTTTTCCTACTATGAAAGTGTTTCAGATCCAACGTTCAATTCGATTTTCGCTCTTGACATTTTGTCTTTCATAGTAGGAAAATGCCGATCCGTCAGCCGAAGCTTCGACGTTCGTTTTACGGAGTAAGGCCCCTGGTATCTAGGCAAACATGTTCCGGCGTTGACTGCATTGCCATAATTACCTATCTACTACTCTCAGGATTGGATGATTCCTATCAGGAAGCGCTGGCAATTACGAAGTGGTAAACTGATAAACCATCACAAGAAATTTGTCTTCAGTCTAGGAATAAGCGAATCTATATTTAAAAATAAACTTTCATATAAGAATGTAGTTATAATTAAAATCCCTTATGACATCTAATATCGGGATATTAGATGTCATAAGGGATTTTAATTATGAAAATGACAGTAGGTATAAATGTAAAGGAGACAAAATGATAAATGTCATTGACTCGGGATAGCACTTTAACGTATGCTATGAAACAAACCAAATAATAGTAACAAATAATAATAATAACCGAATGTTCGCCCCCCTATCCTCAAATGTACAGGTTGCACAGAGTACCGCCCGCACCGACAATTAGGACAAATACATCGACCAGTTTCCAAACACTTCCTAAGGCGAATGCCAGACGTGGTCTGTTTACAATAAACATGCAGTGCAGCGTGCAATATTTTTCTCATTTTCAATCTTTTTCCCGTATGACCATTATTAGCATAAAACAAATTGTTGAACATGTCCTTTTTTATGTTATTTCTTTTTATGTTTATTTTTATGTCCTTTTATTTTTAGTTGAATATGAAGACGTGAATGGAACGTACTGTCCCATTTGCGGCACTTGCTATGACGGTGACCATAGTCTGTCGAAGCATATGTGGGAGTTTCACGCTGATTTAATGGGGCCAAAGAAAAGGGGACGACCCAAAAAACTTATGACGACGGTGAGCCCTATTTTATGATATTAAATAAAATGTAAAGATGACATATTATAGGACCTCTAAATAAAATTGGCGATTTTTGAGTCTTCACTTCCCGCACGCGACAGAGACAAAATGAATTCCGACGAGAAAACACTGTTGTTGGCTTCGCTACTTGTCATCGCAATTATAGAATCATCGGCAATTTTGGGAAAATCTTTTGTGGCATAATCGATTACATGATCGATTAAAAATAATGAATCAGAATCCTACTAAAATGATTAACGCGAAACTTTGTGAGGATAGATGTTTGTTACTTTTTCACACAAAAACAACTGAACGGATTATGATGAATCTTTATAGTAATATAGCTTATACATCAGAGTAGCACATAGACTACAATTTATAAAGATATACACCAACGCGGGCAACTTTTACAGAACGCAATTTTTTAATTTTCTGGATATTCATGATGTACCCCACCAGCTGGTTAAGGATTATCCATTCTTTACGCCACCACCTATATATAGCTCTTAATGATATAATATGTAGTTATGAACAATTACATTAGAACAACCATATAAAGATTTTGGTATCTACTCTACTTTGTTTTATTTCTTAATACATATATTAGATATACGCCCAAATTAGAGCTCCTAATAGAAAACGAATCTAGTTAATTCAGTATCGTTTTACCTTCTTTTTCTTTTTCAGCAGTACATTTCAATGGATAAAATGTTTTATAATAATATATTTTGATATTTCAGACGATATTAAATAAGTTGTCAGAAAACGGTTTACTTATTTCGTCAACACAAGGAAAAACATTTAAGTGTTCATTTTGTAAGAAACAAACAAAAACCAAAGAAGATTTGAGTATTCACATGTTCCAACATAAAGGTAAAAAAAACTAATCTTTTTTTAAGACTATACTGTCTCGCCACCACTTGGCAATGCTTCTCTTGAATACCTCTAAATACCAATCTTGTGTCACTTTAAGCCAGCCTTCTTGCATGTAGAATCGTATGTCGTCTCGGCGGCGTCGTACATCAGGCACCTAAAGTGTTGTGCGGCCTTGCCACTTTTTATAATAATTGTAAAAAAATGCTTGTTATATATGCCAGTTCTTTTCAAATATGTTTATTTTATTGTTCTGGAACAAAACAGGTTCTATATCCTTACCCTTTTATAGATTTTTACTCAATCTTAGTGGGCCGCACGGTCTTCCTTCTCTTTTACATCTACGCAAACCGACAGTGTGTGCAAAGACTAATCAATGTCATTGGCTCGGGGTAGCGCCTTAAGTTAGTAATGGATAATAAGAGTCGTTGCAATACGGGTAATTTTAGATGCAGTATCTTTATAGAAATTGTATATTTTTGGTGAATTTCATTTTTATTGTGATAATGTGATGTTCTTAAACCTGTTTACGGACAGTAATTATGGATTTTGTGTTCATGCTATATCCTGATTATGTCGCATTGTACGCAATAAATCTTCAACGTTAGATGACTACGTTATTTGTATTAATTGATTCTATACTTAATTCGAGGCTACTTATCATTCAGTTTTGATTTAAATGTCTTTGCATTCTTCACACCGGGTTATTTTGCACCAGAAACATTAAAATAATTCCGCTATCGTGTATTTTCATGGTTAAATACATTTGGAAATAACACGTGCTTCGTTATCCAGTGTTTCCTTTCATTTTTCCAGATACAAAAGTAATATGCTGCATCTTGTGCAAGAAAATGTTTTTGAAAAAGAAATTCTTTAATTCCCATTTGTGTCTTGGCAAAAATGCTTCCATTGCAACAGAAAATGTAAGTAAAGAGTAATTTGTCATCTCTAAAAACTGAGAAAATCGATAGGATATTTAACAGGTGGTAGGACTAACTCTTGTAAACTGTGTCCGTCTGGGCGGGTATCTCAGCCTTGCTCGTATTGTCTGCTGCCAAGCATGGGCAGGATACTCCGTGCCGTTGTCTCGCTTGCGCATCTCAACATTTTTGAAGATAAACAATCACTCAATATAATTATATTATTAATTATTAAAAATCGCATTCGGTGAATTTGCTGGCAATATCATTACAAAGGTACGGCAAAAGTATCATTTTGATCCGATCAGGTGTTCATACATGAAAATGGGCAAAACATAACATCCCATTTTTAGGCTTGAAAACTTAAGTGGATCAAAATGAAATTTTTGTTAAACTTTTGTAATGTTTATTGTCTGCAAATTCACCGAATGCGATTTTTCATAATTATATTAAGTGATTATTTATCTTCATAAATGTTGAGATGCGCGAGCGAGAAAGCGGCGCGGAGTATCCTGCCCTTAATGTGCAAGCATTATAGTGTTCCAGTTTGATTAGTAAAGTAGTCAATAAAACCCAATACCTCCGGGTAACGAACGCACTGCATTGCCGCGCAGGCTTTTGAATATCAAAGTTCTGAGTATCACTGCAGTTGTTACGGCCTGGCGTTATGCTTACCACCCCACAAAAGACACGCTCGTCTCATTATTCATGTAGTCAATATAAATTATTTGTCGAAATATAAAATGTGACTTATTTTACAGGATTCATCAAATACACCAGTAGAAAAAAACGGAATGATGGCGTTCGCGACAGAAATACATCTGCAAGAGCTGTTTGATCCAACTGGTGATATGGTTTGTATTCAATAAATGTAATAATAATTGAATTCATAGCTGTTTTATATAGACTGTCATGAACAAGTTAAGCTTCTGCTACTAATTTCTTAATTAACATCAATAATAACATACATTGACCAAGCCACACCATTTGCCAAAAACCTTTAAATGCTATATTTTAAAATTTACTCCGTATACTAGATATAAAATAGGTACATGAAATTTGTTTTAAACTGGTTTTGTTGTTAACTGGCGATTTGTTTCAGACGCTGACTATGATTCAAGTGTGCACTGTTTGCACTGGCATTTACCTTTCCGAAGCGGAACTCATCAATCATCACGACGCTGACCATCCCGAGCTTTCTTTACGATGCAATCATTGCTCAAAGGTAGGTGAGAAGTGGCGATGCACCACGTGATCAACGCTGAAGCAAAAATGCATATTAAATCGTTTACTGCACAGGTGACGTGGTGCTTCGCCAGTGCTCAACATCCACATGTTTATGTACCCGGCAGTTTAATAAATGGGATACAATATTTGATTAGTCCTTATTCTTTTAGTTTCATTTCTTGCTCTTGTAAATCTTCTTACTGCGCTTCTGGCACCGAATAAAATTTCTTACGTACTTGCTAGTCTACATGTGAATTACTGTACGCAATGTAGTTTTCTTTACAGATGTTCGCTTCTGTGAGGACAGCGGCTCGCCACAGAGTTGTTTGCAAACAAATAGAGAGGATGCACAAATGTACTACGTGTGGCCTTAAGTTTGCCTACGAAATATCGCTCAATAAACACATCCTCAGATACCACCAAGGACAGAGCGTGTCTGTTGCGTTTATGAGCCGAAGAGTACCAAAGACCACCGAAAACGTACAGTATCAATGTGATACGTGCCAAAAAATATTCCATAGGTAAGTATTGTTTTTGTTATAATTGATCACACGTGTACCAGAGGCTTTCACATACTAACGAAACTGTTTAAAAAGGAAAAGGTCATTCTCATCTGAAAGCTCCATGTTTAGAAGTCAATAACATCTCACATTGCTTAGCATGATCCTGTGTTTTATCAACATTATTGCAACATTCACTTTGAAAGAAATATATGGTAAAGTTCAGGATTCATTCTACATTACTCGCGCTCTCCGCAAATGCACAATGCACAAGAGCCAATCCAATAATTATTTACTCAACGGTTCTCATGGTGGTCGACCCCGCACATGTTTCTATTATGCTATTGTCGATCATTATTGAAGTGTAGGATGTTATGGAAGCCTTCGAAAACGATTTAAACATCTAATTATGATACTTATCTATACCTTGAATTTGTTTTCAGGAAAGAAGCTCTTGCGAAACATGCTAAACTGCACATGCCCAACCAAAAACTTTATGAATGTGATATCTGCCAGAGGAAGTTCAATCGCAGTGACAATTTACGGTAAGCTTGAACCTGCTCATTTTTAGGGGCTGTAGGAATATGCGGGGAATGTGTAGCGTTTTCCTCGGTCTGTATCACAATCTACAGCGGTCACCAAGACGTCTGCCAAGCGTGTGTATTATGGCAAACCTCTCTTTTTTTGGGGGAGGTCTATGTTCAGCGGTAGACGTCTTCTGATGATGATTGAAAGAAATACAGTTTTATGTAACATAATAAAAATGTCGATGGAGGAACCGAAGGTTAGTGTAACCTGAATGTATCTGTACTGGCCTTCAGTTATCTCCTACCGCGGATGGTTCTATGACCGCTTTAATTTACTACGCATCCTTCCGTACAGTTTTCGTTCTCGGGAAAGGCTGAGCTTCGTTTTCGAAAAAAATCAACAACAACCTATGTATGTACGTATTTCTTATAATATTAGAAATAGGTAGGCTTATGAAACTGTCAATTAATCGATCGCTATGGATCGCAAAGTTCCGTACTTGCGCCACACATATAATATTCATACGTCTATATTGTGTAATTGATAATTGATTATATTGTATTCTCAGTGGTGCTCACTCGAAAATAACTAAATCGGAAACAAAAATTAGTGTAGGCTCATAGAGTGAACGGCTACTGTTTTTAAATTGCAGAACTCATAAGAAGATCCACGATGTGGACCGAGCTAAGCCGCCGGCTAACAATTGCCTCTGCCTGTACTGCGGCCGCGGATTTTCAAACTCGTCCAATCTGATCGTGCATATGCGCCGGCACACTGGAGAAAAGCCGTATAAGTGTGATTTTTGCGGGAAAGGTGCGTAGAACCAAATGAAAGTAAATCTTACACACCAGACCAGAAGGCCTGCACTTCTATGCATTACTTTCGAAGTGATTTCATAAAAACAAAGTATTAAATTTATACAAATAAATGTGTTTGTAATGTCGTATGTATCAAAAGAGGTCAACAACATTTGTTTCATGAGTTTTTGAAATTCAGTATTTTTCAAGAAGAAAAGACATTTTAAGCTTACATCAAAATTCTACTACAGAAATTCTGGGCAGCCCTAGATCAGCTGATTCACTTGAACTATGTTAAACTTTGTCAAATGATAATGTCTATTAGAAGAAACATTTGAAGATTTTTCTTTCTCTTTTTTGGAAAGTTTGAATGACGTTCTTCCAAGTGAGGTTCTCGCTACTTGTCAACAACCATGGTCCTAATCACCCGCATCTGGTATAACGTACCTATTCAAACTGCCTCCGGTATAAGGTACTTATAACAAAAACATAAATCGTTTGTTTGTCTGTCTATTTGCTTCGGTAAGCTCTGAAATGGCTGGATTGATTTTGACGGAACTTTCACTGGCAGATAGCTGATGTTATAAGGAGTAACTTAGGCTATGCGGGCAAAGCCGCGGGGCACAGCTAATAGTTAAATACAATACCAACTTATATAATGTAGTAAACACTGCCCTTTTTATCAGATTACACCTCAAACCTAATATTAAAGTAATATAGAAGAACATAATAATAAATTAGAATATAATATAACGCTAATGTAGAACTTTCTATTGGTGTATTCAAGCACCATTTATTTCCCATTCGAGGTCAACCACATCATTTACTATTCATTATTTCTATAATATACCATATCTGTATGCCCTAAATGTAAACTAATAATTGTATATTTTCCAGGTTTCCCAAGATCTTCAGATCTTATGGTTCATAGAAGATCACACACTGGTGAGAAACCTTGCGTGTGTCGCATTTGTGGCAAAGGTAATTTGGTACATCTCTACTTTCTAGTAAAATCTATACATTTTAGTGTGACTACGTGCCTGTTCTTAGGCACTTTTCGTAGTATAAACAAGTCGCGCATAATCATACCACACTCTATTAACAAAGTGAACAGTCGTCATAATGAATCAGGATGGCTTTGTTAATACCTTCATCATTATCAGCCTCTTACGCTCCCACAGCTGGGACACTGGCCATCTCTCAGAGAGAGAGGTATGGGCCATAATCCACCATGCGCACCCAGTGCGGCTTGGTGGATGTCCTCAAATTTTGTGGTTCTTGAACATGCCGGTTTCCTCACGATATTTTCATTCACTGTTTTAGAGCGACTGTGAATAATCCGCACATAACTTGATATAAGACATTGGTGCGGGCCGAGTCGAGATTTGAACTATGGTGCGTCGGATTGAAAGTTGCATAATGCATATGTTCCCGCTCGGCCACACTTTCTCTCCAATACCTTATTACCTTTCAAACTTGACGGTAGTGGCTAAGTTACCACTAGACAACGACATACCACAGCGCGCAATTATTTGTTTGTGCCGAATGAGTGGTTGACTGTTTTGTGTTCCAGCGTTCTCACGCAGCAACAAGCTGTCGCGGCATATGCGCGTACACACCGGTCAAAGGCCGTATAAGTGCACATACTGCGAAAAAGCCTTCTCTCAGAGCAATGATCTGACTTTACACATCCGACGCCACACTGGGGACAAACCTTATGTCTGTGAAGTGTGCGGCGAAAGATTTATTCAGGTAAACAACTTATTGTTTCAGTCGCGTGCGGCGCAGATTTATTTTGAAATAAACTACTATAGTTCGTCTCGAGCCAGCTATTAGGAAAGTAAGGAATCTCGGATTGGCCGCGAATCTAAAGATACTCAAACGTAAATGTTTTATGTGGTTTATAATTACGCGGTTGACGATTTAACACGTGTGCCTAAATTATAGAGATCGGAAAACTGGTTTTACATATAAATTGAAAATATGTAATTTGAAAGGGTACAGCTGCAGAATTGTTCTAAATAAATTTGGTTAAAATCTGATGATGAGCACCGAAACCAAGACTACAAAGACGGTTCTCTCTTTTTGAACGAACAATCATCAAGTGTCCGATAATTTGTTTGTTATCGACTGATATCAATGGAAAAACTGTAGGTGAAAAAACATAGTAAAATCTATAAAAATAAATAAAATTGAAGAGTGTTTATAATATCAAAATAACAGCTTTTTACTAAACGCATATGAAAGTATATACGGTACCGACAAATAATCAACCATTTAAAAAAATTTTTGTCTGTCTGTCTGTTTGTTCCGGGTTATCTCTGAAACGGCTGGACCGATTTTGACGGGCCTTTCACTGGCAGATAGGCGATGTTACAAGGAGTATCTTGGGCTACGTGGGCGAAGCCGCGGGGCACAGCTAGTTATAATGTGGCCCTTTGTTTTCAGGGCACAGCTCTGCAGAACCACCGACGCGCGCACGGCCATTTCCCGCCGCCTCCGCCAGATCTCGCCAACCTTACCAACCAAGTGCAGGCTATCACGTACAGTGTGTCTAATCTGTCTAACCTTTCTAATATCAATCTCCAACAAGGAACTCACATGCCCAACTAGTCTAGTGTTATATTTTAATCTATCATATAAATGAATGTTAAGTATTTAACTTAAGAAGCATAATGTTTTAAGCAATGGATATTTAGTAATAAATCAATAATATGTATTTGGTTTAAAACTTTTGTTAATACCATATATATTAGGTTGAAGAGTCCCGTACCGTATACAGAAATAACGTTGAACGATACAGTTGCATACAGATGGCATGGCTTACATTGGTGTTCAATAGTACGAAAAGATTACTAGCCGATACAGCATGGCTTACACGAAAGAAGATATGTATAACAAAAGTTTACTTTCTAATGACCTTGTTATCTTTCCGTCGAAATAGCTCCTACACCGCGGTTTTTTCAAGTTGCAAGAGTGGCATTCATTTCAGGTGAGCTATGAAAAGCTTTCAGAATGTGGGACCTATATGTATATCTGTTCCATAAATATTGTATACAAACTATTTCAAAGCTAAATGTTATGCAATTAAAAAGTAAACGATTTCATAGAAATTGGTTAAAACGAGTTTTTGTAGAATTTTTTTCCAGACAAGCTTATATAAAATAGATCTTGTGGCCACCTTCCGGCTCCATCATCAGGATCCTGGACATCATCTAGGATTAGAGTACTTGTTAAGACAAATCAATCAAGCCCAAACTCGATGGGGTTACGTCGTTTCGTTACAAAGTTCCTATGGCCACCTTCCGGCTCGGTCATCAGGAACCTGGACACTATCTAGCATCAGAGCACTTGAAAAGACAAATCAAACGAGCCCAAACTCGATGGGGTTATGTCGTTTCGTTACAAAGTTCCTATGGCAGCCGTCCGGCTCCATCGTCAGACCAGCTCTTTGATTTCATTGTATTGCGTTGTAATCTGTAAAATGTAAAACGTATATTGCGTTGTAATCTGTAATATGTAAACATATGTAAAATTTAGGTTTGATCGAACACCGGGAAGTGCGTCAAATTTAGCTTGCAAGATTTGACCAGAACAATCATACATACATACCTACAAATATTGCAAGTTAAATAAAAGCTTATAAAAATAAATCAATGGCGGGCCGCGCCACGACTTGCCGGTGTCGAAGTCCATCGAAGTTACACTGAATTTCTCTGCGATATTTTGGTACTTTACGGGAGATACAAAGGTAGCTTTTTTATGTTTTTTTAAGAGTAATTAAACCTAAATATTGTTTTATGTCTTTTACTAAGTCCTGTCGTATCGATAGATAGTATTTACATTTTAAGCTTCTGTTTTATATTTGTTATGTGCGTTGTAGCCGCGAGTGAGTGCTTAGCGGGAACGAGCGGTGGTGGCCAAGCGGGAACTTGTGCGTCTTTCAGTACGACCCTCCACAGTTCAAATCTCGGCTCGCTCCGCTCTAATGACTTATATCACGTTACGTGCGGATTTAGGACACTCTAAAAACGGTGAAGGAAAACATCGTGAGGAAACCAGCACGTTCACGAACCCCAAATTTGGAGGACATGTGACATCCACCAAGCCGCAATGGGCCGCCGTGGTGGTGTAAACCACCCATATTCTCTCTCTCTCTCCCTACCTCCTGCTGGTACTTTAAAATCTAAAACTGTAACAAGCTATCATAGCATAAAGGCAATAATTAAGTCTTCGAGTGTCTCTTACATTGGGTATCACATTTATGCTCGCCTCGTAAAACTGTTTATGAAAAAATGGTGTTCTGGTTGAGCAATGAACGCAAAAATAACCCATTTAACTTTTAACAATTGCGACTAAATTCTGCGTGAAAAATTATTATTGGAGGAATAAAAAAATAAATGAATTTGAGAAAATTAGATACCTACATTATCTTTATGGAAATTATATATTTTTGGGATTTAATTTTTATTGTGTTAATGAGATGTTCTTAAACCGGTATAACGACAGTAATTATGTATTTTGTGTTTCGCTCAGCATCACTATCGGGATGTTGGATGTTTATGGTCTCGATCAATGCGTTTTCTCACGAGAATCAAATGTCAAGTAAAGTGGAAATCTAACGTCGAAAACGAGAGTCAAAGACGAGCGCATCTACTGAGCGCTAAAACGCCCCATACAAATTGGACAGAACATCTGACGTCACTTGTTCAACGCGGGCCGTAAAGCTGTACTAAAAATATGATACGACTGATGGTATCGTTGGATGATAAAAAAAAAACGTTGATTTCGTGAAACTTTTAGATGCAGCATCTTTGTGGAAATAATATATTTTGTGTGTATTTCATCTTTATTGTGTTGTTTAACATGACCGTTGTCCAGTAGACTTGGATGAAGACAATCAATACAAAAGTATTTACCTACATTAAAAAAACCTTATTCATTTTCTTATATCTGTGTGTTTATTTTTTAGTATAATGGCTCTTTCGCCATCAAAATTTATTGAAATGGTGCCACCTCATCTACTCTCACAGCATTAGCATCGATTTTTGTAGTGATCATGTAAAAGCTCATTGTATTTTGTTTTTTGTGAAATTGATATTGTTACACTATGAAGTCCGCATAAAAAAAAATAGGAGGCGGTTCTCAATTAGTCTGCATTTATTTTTGTTTTGTTCACTTTTTTGTTGAATTTAAGCCAAATGGACGGTGGGTTTTCTTCCATTTGCGGGAGCTCTGCTTCCCGCACTTCTTCATCATCTTGAGCTAGTTCTGAAGCCTTCTCCATCAAAATGCATTTGACTGTGGCTAAGGCATCCTTGTCCTTAAATACATGTTCTTTGAAGCATGGATCCAAATATGTGCATAATGCAATAGCTTGATTGTGTTCAATGTCTTTAAAGCGGGAACTCAGACTTTTCTTCAATGTAGTAATACATTTTTTTGACCGGTGCATATAATAAAGTTGGTGATTGTCATCAAGCCGTGTGTAATAACGAGTGCTAGCAGTGAGATATTTTTCCTCACTCATTAGTCTCAATACCACAGTCACATATAAAAAGGCCTTTAAAACCTCTAAAAGTTGTTCAATACATCCCACTCTTCTATCGGTATTATAGAGAAATCTGCAGCGAAATTGGGGATCATCGCCCTTAGCGCTTCTTGTAGCCCGGCGAAACGTTTCAACATTAAATAAACCGAGTTGTAACGAGTGGGATCTGATATTGCCAATGTTTTGGCACCACCTTGAGGAATGTTTTGTGCATTTATTTGGTAGTTTAGCAGTTTTTCTTTGGCTTGTTTACTTCTTTAAAAATGAGCAACTGTATTTAGACCTTTAAGGTAGATGCTGTTTCAGCTAGGTATGTTTAAGTTTTCTTAGACTATTAAGTTCAATTTATGATACCATCAGATTCGTTACATTTCAATGAATAAAAAATGCATGACCTCTATGTACTTAACACAATTTTTTCATGGCCAAATCAACAAAATGCATGTTTGTAGCTTTACAGCTTTACGGCCCGCGTTGAATAAGTGACGTCAGATGTTCTGTCCAATTTGTATGGGGCGTTTTAGCGCTCAGTAGATACGCCTTGTGACTCATTTTTGACGTTCTTACCATTAGATTTCCAATTTTTTCAATATAGACATTTCGTATAGAAAACTGTTGAGCATACAGTTCAGCGCAATGGAGTGCCGCGCCATTCTTTATGATTCATAGTTCTGAGTGGCACTGCAATTGTTGTGGACTGGCGTTATGCTTACTATCAGACAAATGATCAGCTCGTATCAATATTCAATAGTATAAAAAAAACTATTGTACGGATTACGATTACTGTACAAAAGAGACGGACCAGCACATCTATTATATATACGTGATGTGGAGCTGTGTGAGAAGCTTAGGAACTTATCGACGTAAGGGCCGGTAGCTTTACAAGACTTAGGTCTTTGAAGAGCATAAATAACTTCATATTTTATAATGTCCGGCCCAGTACAAATATCCAAGTCATATGAGTTACACTCAATAGGGTCCTGAAACATGTCACTCACATATTCTTCCCAAATTTTCTTTACTGTATCGAGACTCCACAATAACCTTCCCCGGAAACAAGTAATTATTTTTGGTGTGTGTAGTTATGTCAGCCATTGCTTTTATTTCTATTTCTTTATATGCAGGTTCAACGCACCATGCTTAGCCATCAAAGATTCCACGTGTTCGCACTATGACTCATACCAACTTGCATAAAATATGCAACCCTAACTTTATGATTAGTTTGTGAAGATTTGTATTTTTGTTTCTCAATCGATTTAATACATGTTCTTTCTTCAATGTGCTGAATTTTTGCATTTGTGACCCAGGGTTATTTTTTACTTGTCTGCGATGGTGTTAGAAGATCTCTGTTTGTTTTCCAGATTTTACTCTTTAAGTTATTCCAGAGATCTTCCATGCCCGTTGAGGTGTCCTGCTTCTTACCCATAACCTATCCATAGCGGTATGCACTTGACTGTATACTGATTCATCTTTTAGCTTGGCCAGGTTGACAAGTTTGTCTCTGCTTTTCTTGCAGTTAAATTTTAAGTGACAAGCTAGATTGATAATGACTGGGTTGTGATGGGCGCCGATATCTGCTCCAGGGTATGTTTTGGTACTTGTTACACAGTTTTGAAATTTATGATTTCTAATTATGTAATTGATTTGATTTTGAATTATATTTGTTCTCGAACATAACATAATTCATAATTTATTTTGCATAAATGTACACTGGTGGACAGATAAAATAGTCAAGTAAGTACGTACATTATACCCAGTTCGGGTGTCGCAAATAGTCTTAATGTAACTACTACTAGCACATTTTTCTTTTCTACAATGTTAAGGTAATAAACAAATTTCAAAATTTTCAATATTTCATAAACAAATGTCAACAATACAGAACTTAATATACCTACGCATAATAAAATATAACAAATGTCAAGTTTTCATTTTAAAAAAATCATTTAAATCATAAAATACATTAATAATAAGCCAATTTTTTAACGCTACTTTAAATTTATTATAAGGAAGGTCCTGTATAGTCTTTGGCAGATGATTAAAAACACGAATACTAGTTGCATATGCACTTTTGTTATAAATCATTGTTTTTACAGTCGGAAGGTATAAGTCATTGTTTTGCCTCATAGGAGTTTTCCTTGTACGCATATCTGATTTTCTTTGATAGAGATCGTCATTGTTTTTAACAAATAAGCTTAGCTCCAATATGTAGATTCCTGTGAGGGTTAGGTATTTTTTGTCCTTAAAAATTTGTCTTAAAGACTCTTCACTTTTCATGCAATAAATAATTCTAAGGCTACGCTTTTGGAGTATGAAAGTGCTGTTCACATTCACCGAATTGCCCCAAAATATTATACCGTATGTCAATAGGGGGTAAATATTTCCGTAATAAGCACATTTGGCAACATCTACAGAAGAAACATCGATTAACACCGCCAGAGCATAGCAGCAACTTGAAATTTTGCTATTGATTTTATCAATGTGCGACTTCCAGTTGAGGTGTTCATCAATAGACAAGCCCAAAAAGTCTGCTACCGGTACTTTGCTCACCTTGGTGGCGTCTATGCTTATGTCGAGGTCTAGCGATGGGGTTTTATAATTTTTGAATTGCATAAAAATAGAAAATCAAAAAAAGTAGACGGTTTAGCTACACCGATGCGGTGGCGGTGGTTATCCTAAGATATTTTTTTTACCCACATAACCGCTGCTACTTTCACTTCCATGGCATGTCTGAACCTTGAGGAGTTTAGAAAAATGAACATTTTGCTTGAGGTTTTTATTACTATTTTGTGAATAAATTAAATGTGATACTAGGAGGTTTTAGCTGTGTATACGCAAAATAATCCTGTGCACTGTAACAGAAAATTTAAATTACTCTTTAATATGTTTATGTATTATGATGGTAAAATATGTTTTGTTGCATAAAACCTAATAATAATGCAAGAAAAGCTTCAGCGGGCAAATTAACCGGGTAAAATAAATCTTTCAAATTTTACGGCGAACACTTGAAAGTTTATATATACTTAACAATTTTAAATCTATATTTTAAACCATTTACAGACTTATATAGAAATATATATATGTATGAACATTTTAACTACAAACCAGAAGTTGGCACTAACATCATTTGTTGCGATAACTCAGTTGGGAGATAGTCTAATTCGTAGTTCTGGAGTATGCGGGTTTAAATACCGTAGGGAGCGAAATTCTTTGGCATATAAATTTAAAATTTCCATATTGTACCTACCTGAGAAATACAACTTTCTCCAACGCACTAAAAATTTAAAAAATATGTCCGTTAAAAAGAACACAGCAATCCGATATTTGAGCAATGCGCGTAAGACTTGAATTTTGTAAAAATCTTATGTTAAAAATGTGTAATTCTTATGTTAAAAATGTGTAAGTCTTTTTAATTACATGATTATTATGTACCCGGATTCAGGATTTTTTCATCCTAATGCTTATAATTCTTTCGTTGCTTTGGTTTTTATTTAAGACTCGTATACTTGGAGTACTTGCATCGATTTCGGCACTTGTAAGTTGTAGGTTATTATTTAAGAAGCGAATATATTATTTAATGCAATTGCATTGCATTGCAAGAAGTGTAATCGGTTTTCACTAAAAAAAATTGAGCATTGGCAATATTTACGCCTGATACCTCAGTAGTCATTCACTATCCGAGCGGTATGTAGACCTGCATTGTCTTGCATAAATATGACATTCTCATCCAAGCTGGCCATAAGCGGAACGTCATTTTAGATCTACGTATCTTTCAGCTGTCAAAGTGCCATTTCCTATCAGCACTAGCACAGTGTCGTTCTCGGAAGAAATCCCAGTCCACATTTGTACGGTGCCTTCGTCTTCGCAACTTTTTCTTCAATACAGTTGCTACTACTTGAATCCTGGTCTTCTGTATATTCTTTGCTTCGCGTCTTGCTTATAAGGTATGAATCTGGACTCGTCTGAGAACATAACCTTTGATCTATCGTCTAGAGTCCAGTTCAAGTGTTCGCGAACATATTCTCGCGCAAACTTTTCCTTTTTTTTTATTTTAAAACTACAGGGCGACATGCTAAACGGCAGACTTAATGGAGGAGAGTTCAGTAGGTGATTATCGTTTGTGAATATGTCCCTCGTTTCATTATACGTTTACAATTTTTTATGGATTTATAAATATAGATTCTTATGAATGAGCAGAGGTGTAAATCAATAATTTTATTGTTTATTTGTTTTGATCTTTTGATCTAAGAATTACCGAAAATTTCAATGAATTTATAGTTAAAAACATATCAACGTACTTGCGCTTGGCAACCTTTTGAATAACACTGAAAACATGACATAATTTAGTAGAAAGACAAGAAGGGAGCTGTCTGTGGCTACATTTTTAAGTTCTTATTATTTATTGCCAATAAATTTTGGGACAACGTTTATAAGTATATTACAAATAAGTAATATACAGCATTATTTATTAATTACCAAAATAAAAAGAAAAGGGTATTGTAAAACGGGCAATTGTAAGCAGCACTTGGTCTGACGTAATTCAGTGAGTGCGATACAAGTGAGTGAAAGATATAGAAGATGATCTTGATGCTTGATTCGGAAATATGCTGGTATTCCATTTTAGGGATACTGTTCCATGTTTGGTTATGTCCTATACATTTGGGTGCTATTTTCAAGTTTTACACCACTATCATTGCAGCAAACTGGATTCGCTTGGTAATTTGTTAGTGGGACTAACACTTCTGCGAGTGTCCGTCTGGGTTGTTACCACCGCTTTGCTCGTGAAGTCTGCCGGCAAGCAGTAGTGTGCAAGCATTACTGTGTTCCGGTTTGAGGAGCAGAGTATCCAGTGAAATTACTGGGCTTATGAGACTTAATACCTAATGTCTCAAGGTAACGAGCGCACTGCAGTGCCGCGCAGGCCTTTGTGTTTCAAAGTTCTGGGTGGCACTGCAATCGTTATGGGCCGGCGTTATGCTTACCATCAGGCAAACGACCAGCTCGTCTCGTTACCTAATAAAAAAAAAAACCAGTGGCTACAGAAACACTTCTGTATAAAAAGTTAAAAAAATTTATAGCTGATGTTCTTACCTCGGCCCTGCACGCAGTACCTAAACACTGGAAACACATTTACAATAATAAATATAAGTAGTAATATTTATTTTAAAATATGGAAACAACCACAAACAAATTTCATAATTAGATTGAGATGCAAGTTTCTGTTCAACAACGATTTCCAAACCCATTATTTTTATTTCTGAAGTAGTATTTACTAAAGAGATTATTAAACACGAGGTAGGTACATATGTTTCATTTAGCATTTGGCGTAACATAATTAAATAAAGTTATTTTTAAACGGTTTGCCGTTTGCACTAAAGCTTGACAACGCCTAGACGGCTCCGTAGCTAAGTTGGTAGTAATCCTGCCTGCAAAGCGAGGGGTCCCGGGTTCGATTCCCGGCCGGGGCAGATTTTGTGTAAAACATAAAATTTGTTCTCGGGTCTTGGATGTTTGTGATGTGTATCTGTGTGTGTCCATGCCACCTGCGACACAGGGAATCCTAGTGCGGGGGTATGAGTTTATTATTTATTAAGTCGGCACTTATCTCTGTAGGAGTTACTTAGGTATGATGCTTTGCACCAATCTTAGGCCCAAATTCATCAACTACAACATGACCGCTGGCTACATAATCGTTCCGTTAATATTTAAGCCACATGATGCCCTATGGAACGCATACTATCATCAAACAAAATATCAGTCATTATATTTAAAAAAAAACATAATACGGAGAAAAGCACTGTAAATACCGGAGTTCATAAAACCTTCTCACCAGTTGGAATTTAAATTCCCATCGGGTACTGAGTACGTATCATAAAATGTGAATTGGGAATATACCGAACTAAACGTGGTTGTTGAATTAATTATTTATTTCATAATTAATTAAATATTACCTTTGATGTACAGTAATCTGCTGTGCACTAAAATTAGAAAATATATTGTTAAATTTATAATAAAAAATATAATACATTTTATAAATCATGAATATCACTTTAAAGGCTGCTCCATATAGAACGCACTACAGTTGTTGCACTGTTTGGCAGTATAATACCGACACAGTACAACACAACTCGGCACAATACATTATGATCACGCCAATAAAGGAAAATGTTTCTCTATTTATAATTTATTTTCGGTTGTAAATTCTAAAAGCTACTTACAATTAAGCAAGATTATGTTCTGCATAACAAAGTGTACTTTGACCTGCAGTACGTCTATTACATTTGTATGATATTTTTGTTGCAAGTTATTATTATTCCTAATAAAATGAAACGATTAATATATCTGTTATTCGCTGCTGGAAAATCACCGGCGTGTTCAGTTTGATGACTTCTCGACAAGCCGTCATATTGCCTTCGGAATGCTTCTAGATTTGAAAAATTCCATTCCAGGGAATTTAAAAAATCCTGGAGTAATCCTGGCAGCTTTCTCAAGTTGTTTAATGATTTAATGTGTTCTCTCTCTCTATCTTACTCAAACTCGCTATCTTACTTCTGGGATAAAATATGCACCACAATCAGTTCTCACGTGCCAATTATTTAATGTGTTCTAAATATGACTTGCTATCTAACTTCTGGGATAAAATATGCATCACAAGCAGTTCTCACGTGCCACCCCTGCCACATGCCACCACTATAGCTTTTTGATAGGCTTTCCATCGTGAGATCATGCAGCCTTTTGATAGTTTGATTGATGCTATATATGCTGTACCACGCTGTTTGTGCATATGCATATGACGTAAAGATTTTTTTAATGCACTGTACGACTCGATATTGTACCTCTCTTGTAAATGCTTTGAATAGTACCAGCTACTTACGAACCATATCATATAGAGTTTACTGTGCACTCATCTCGATTCGTCTCTGACTCTCACTCTCATTCGTAGTTGTGGTTCACGATTTCCGTTTGTTCCAGCTTGCTGATTTGGCGATTCGCTAAGCTTAATTTCTAATTGCTGCTTTCCTTTTAACGTCGTGCGTCGTGCGTACGTCGACCCTTGCCAGCGAACGGTTTTAAACAGTGCCTCTTTGTATTTTGTGTATACCAAAAGTATCGAATAAATCTTTATTTGTGTGTTACGTATATAATGCAGCCTTAGGCTTTCAGGCTACCATCTCAAGAGGCTAGCATGCATAGGTAGCGGGTCGGACGTCAATCCACAAATCCAGAAGCACAAACCAACAAACACAGTAGTACAAATTCTATCTTGTTATCCACCCTTTTAACCGTTTGAGAAACAAGAAAGGCTTAAAATAATAAGGTGTTTCAACAGCTTATTATTTATACATATATAGCAATAGGATAGCTTACTTGGTCAAGATCCCAATCTGGAAAAGATCCTGATTTCGAAAAGTGAAAAAATATGTTATCACTTTTCTAATGAATTATTTTTAAAATACATAAATGACTTACGTTTGCTACACAATTGGCTGCCTTGCACTAAAATAATGTTACGTGTGTTTAATACTTTACAAAAATGTGTATTAAATAGAACTTACAAATAATGTTTTACGTACGGATGACGTAGACGAAACTCCATCGGTCTATAAATAGTAAATCAGAAAACATAGACATAAACTACGAGTACACACTTAATTAAATCCGGTTTCAGGCAATGAGGTGAAAAGCTGTGCCATCAGAGTTTTACCTGATAAAGACCAGGAGCCCAATTCTCGCGCAATAGACATCATGTCGAATTCGAGATATGTCGAAAAAAATGGCGTATTTCGATTCAAACCCAATGTTCGTATTCTCGGAATGTCACGATAGAGATATGTCTACCCCCAGCGTTCGACATGCAACGTGTGCCGGAGCAATAATAGGCTTTTGACGCCGAATGAGAATTGTGAAGTTGAAATGTTTGTTTGTCAGTGGACTGTGATTTTGCTATGTAAATTGCAACTTTCTTTTGTATTGTCATTATTCTTTGTTATTTACTATCTCCATTTGATCTCCTCCCAAAGAGACATTCATCTCGGAATCTCCAGCGTTTGTTCATGTCTTCGCGACCCTTGAGTGGCAATCCTGCACAAGCCAATCAAAAGAAGTTGAAGTTGTTGAAAATTTAATTGTACCTATGTCGGACGATTTTGTTGTGTAGTTATATCCGAAATGAGGAGAACCGCAGGAGAATGAAATTCACCGACATACCTAGCTCTCAAAGTTAGTAAGTGAAATGGCAGTAGACAAGCCACATCGCTCGCAGAACCGATAACCGATGGGGGAAAAAAGGTTCTCGAGTGGCGACCACGAACCGGAAGACGCAGTGTAGGCCGGCCCCTCACTAGGTGGGCCGATGATCTTGTCAAAACCGCAGGAAACAGTTGGATGCAAAAGGCGATTAGCCGATCCAGGTGGCTTTCTATGGTGGGGGCCTATGTTCAGCAGTGGACGCCTTGGCTGATGAAGATGACGATGATTAAATTATAAATAAAATTAATTACGTACGAATGATTCACAAGCATGTGATCGGCACTGAAAAAAGTATTTAACAATATAATCTAAGCTATGGTCGCAAGCAGGAAAGGTTATTGCCCGTTTGAACTAAAGTCAACTAAGACAAACCATATAAAAATTAGCAAATCTGATTTAAACACCAACTTCCTCTGAACCAACATACTCCTGCAATTATCGTTTTGTAAGGGAATGAAATAAACGAATGTGTGATATATTTATGTGTGGTAAATTAAGAAATAAATTTCTATATTTATTTTACTGTGGCTTAGTTGGTTTTCAAACTGAAAATCGAAATTACGCGATGATAAAAAAACTGTAACTGGTCCAATTTTGTACTTTGAAGATATTTTGAAATTGGTACCTATTTTAGGGCACTCTACTATCGATACTGAAGCCAAAACTGTATTTTTTTTTAATTTTTGTGTATCTGACTGTCTGTCTGCATGTTGGCCGCGCATCACGCCGAAACTACTGAATGGATTCAAATGAATGGATTCATTTGTTTGTCAATCATTTGGGCTAAAGCTTTTTCTGCAGTAAATGTCTGGGGAGATGATATTATTTTATCAAATATTTCTTTAGAGGCAGTTTTGGATTCCAGGCACGCTTTAATGATAAATTCAATTTGTTTTGAAACGCAACCTGGAACCTATTCGCCATCTATTGATAACGTATTAGCAAAAACTTTTATATTTTTGCACTGGGGCTCGTTTTCAAGTTCGAGTTCTAATTTTTTCCGTGAACGTCGAAAATTTTTGGTCTTTGCTATACTATGTATATACTGTGAGCTTTCATTTTCAGAAGATAAGTAAGTACGTGAGTAGTATTAAACATTTCATTTTTGTTTTTCATTTATTTTGACATAAAAGTATTTTACATAGTTATGCTGAATCCATAGCCTCCCGAACTATTATAGGACACTGTGTTTCAGGAGTCTGTGGCTTCTCCTATTTAATAGCTAGATACTAAAGTTTTATGTCATATAATTTATTACAATCGATTTTATTATTCAATGTAAGAAAGCAGGGCATGAGGATGCGCAAAACGAAGCCAGTCTTCGTGTTTTTTGGTAAAGTACGTCATGTTGTGGCTGCAGTTCTTGTAAAGATTATGACACTTAGTTAGTAAACTGGGTAGACTAGCTGTAATCTTCTCCTTAGACGATAAAATTTCATAATCACCTCCAAATGAACCGTCTATCATTTTTACTCGTTGAGCCAATGGAAAGGATTTGTTTTTACCATATAAAAGTTTAAAAACGTCTAGCCGCGACATAGTCTTTCTTGTGCCATCACTTGCAGACGCCTCTCCTAACATTCTTGCGGTCTCTCTCGGATTGCCGGCGGTGGCTGTATTTGCTACTCGTGTGCCAACATGAGGATTGGCGCCCTCATGCCCTCCTAGCATTAAGTCCTCCGGTCGGAGCTCGGACGAATATCCCCCAGCAGGGCGGGTAAGGTACTGCTGAGGCAAAGTGGCATTATGGGTCTGGGATTTTAAAAAGAGAAAACAATTAAAATCTGTGTTAAAACAAATAAAATCATAAATGAAAAGTCAAAACAATTAAAATCTCAAAAAAAAACACTGTCTTTATCTTTGTCGTAACGTAATTGGTGGTTCAGTCTTCTTAGTTCGATTTTAAAGATAAAGTAGACATCAATATTTTTAATCCAAATTATAAATTTTACACATAACATAATAATTAACCTTTACTGAGATCACAATAATGTCAATAATTAGGCATTTGAAAATGGTAATGTTATTCAGTTTTATTCCTACATATGACAGACTACCGAATCTATCTAATGAATAGCACAGCACAACACAACAATCACAATCCATAACTGTTCTTTATAATATTTTAACTCTTTAGTTTTTAAACAAATAATGAATTTTTGGTTTGATAAAACGGTCTTAGGAAAAAAATTGTGTTGACTGCCAATCGACTTCTAATAGAGCTACAAACGTAGCCTTCGGCCGAGAAGGCTCTCTCCGCTTCTGCACTTGTTAGCTTAATTGTCACCAAATAATCATGAATAGCAGACAAGTATACTCCTTGAACTCCTTCACTTTCAAATGCAGTTATTTCAAAATCCTTCTTTTATTTAGTTTGTATAGACACGCCACTTCTTGCTGGATCTGAAATTGTAATTCTTCCTGTAAAGTCAAATCTTTTTTCAGTGATTGTGAATCTAAGTTCTCTCTACTATTTCTTCCACGAGTGCCACGCTATCGTTAGAGTTATTATCTGGGTTAAGTTTTTCCAAGACTTTTTCGTTTCTAGTCGCATGTCTTTTTCTTTTGCATAGTAAATGTATTTTCAGCTCGGTTTGAATCTTTTTGATATTTTTTTGGATTCTGTCAGTATATCAATATTCCTGTTACTAAGGTGCGACGTCCTTTAATTCACGAACTTAGTGCTTCGGATAAATTAGTGCGTAACGCCGTGTCATAAGTGAGCAACTTCTCTAACACAAATTTCATTGTTGTTTCAGCAGTTAATAAGGTCGAATCCCTTTCAAGTCTTTTATTTTCGACCATTCAAGATATTAAATACACACTTGCAGTTAATAAAATCTTTCTATCAAAGCCAGAAGTCTATTCCAACGCATGCAGCAATCCAAAATAGGGCTTATTTCTTTACCCATATCTTCTTTTACGTACTTCTGTAGATATATAATATATTTAGTGGGCGAACTTTTAAACAGTTTCATCACAGCGACTTTCACGTACAAGCACCACGCGTTTAAAGTAGCTACTCATGCAGCAGCGCGGTTATTTCGCCAAAATATGTAATCACCGGACCCGGTCACCGGATCCGGTATATTAGTACCGGATCCGGTAAGTGTAAATTGATGCCGGATCCGCCGGATTACCGGATCCGGTTTTCCGGATTACAATCCCTACTTCGCACGAGGAATAGTTTAAGACTCATATAAATTTACGATGGTCCCTTAGACCAACATAATTCAGCCCTGTCGCAAATATCCGTCCTTAGCTGACGTCTCCTACCTATAAACTACCTACCTGCCAAATTTCAGTTTCATAGGTCGAGTAGTTTCCGAGATGTCATGTACAGTCAGTGACTTTTCAATTTTATGTATAATTAATTAATTATAGATAGATAATAATCAGAAAATTGGTCTCAGTGTGGTGACGAAATTAAGACTAAGTTGTGTGCGAGTACCTAAATTATTCTTAATTTACTAGAAATAATATCCACTTTTTGTCAATAAATAATAAAAAAATAAAAAAAACGAGAACAGTCATCCCTGAAACCGAGTAAACCGGATATACCATGTTTTGGCTGATAACTTTATTAGTCCATGGAATTATGACGAGATATTTTGTGGAGGCGTAGTGAGGCGTAGCGTAGCGTAGCGTAGTGAGGTATCTTTTTGTGTAAACATGATAAAGACAAGGGGCCGATTTTTCGAACAAAAAAATATTTTTGAATTCATAGTAACACCAACCATTTACTTGTTTAAATAGGTACTCACCTCAGCTATACTGCCACGTCCATGACCCTGTTGCAACGGGAATGTTGACTCAATCTTTTTTATGACGTCAATCAATTTATTTTCTCATGAAAATCAAATGTCTATACGTATTGAAAAAAAAATTGGAAATCGAACGCTAGGAACGTCAAAAATAAGAGTCAAAGTCGGGCGTATCTACTAAGGTTAAAATGCCCAATACAAATTGGGTAGAAAATCTAACGTCACTTCGTAAAGCTGTACCAAAAACATGCATTTTTGTTGATTTGGCCGTGAAAAACTGCGTTTAAGTACATAGTTGTGATACATTTTTTATTCATTGATATGTATAGAATCGAATGGTATCATTTACATTACTATTGGAAGATAAAAAAAATCATGCAAATCTTGGTGGTATCTTTGTGGATATATTTTTTTGTAATTTCACTTTAATTGTGTTAATGTGATTTTTTTTAACCTGTTTAACGACAGTGAATATGTATTTTGTGTCTCATGCAACTTCCTTATTGTCTTGTAATTAATGATAACATTTATTTCATTACTTCCATAATCCATGCAAAATTTAGGTGAACACAATTATTATTAGTTATTATAATTTTATGTTTCGATATATCTACATAGTGACTACGAATTCGCCTGATGGTAAACGAAGATGTTAACTACATACTTATATTAAAAGTTTACGGTACCTTAGCCTTGCAGTTTTCATGCTCACCACCACACTAGGAGGAAATGTTTGTATTTACAAACAAAAACCATACAGTTATTCATGTAGTAGCAACAAAGGTGTAAAATATAAACTTACAATAGCTTTGCAAAATGGTCCATTACACTGAAAAAGTTTTCAGTTCAGCGTACGCTCAATATAATGTTACAATTAACAAAAATAGTAGATTATATATAACAAGTGAAAAAAAGGGAATTTAGTGCGAGGGACTAAGTTAAATTCGATTTATAAATTACTTACTCTACTATTTATTGAGTGCAAGAAAATAAATACAATCGCGAGCAAAGAATCTTAGTTTAAGTGTTGGGACGATTGCACTATACTGAATATTTTCTAGGGTTCCAATGAAGTGATGTACCTAATATAAACATTTGTTGAAATGTTTATATTAGGTACATCACTTCATATGTATGTTGATACATTTATTAGGACAATGATATTTATGCGATGTTGCCTTCAATTATTTGTAATGAATTTGGGAAAGTGTGCTCAAGAGAAACAAAGAAGAATATGTAAACAACATTTCAATTTAATGACTGGACTGACTGGGCCACTAAGGGTATTAGAAAAAGTAGAGATGTTATGTATGAATTATATGTATCATAAAAAATCGTCCATCGTCAATCGTCGTGTCCATTGAGGTAATTCAGGAACCCTTTTTTATTATTACTGATTTGAGTATGGCTGGGAGACAAACGAAGCTTCCTTATGGTAGGTCGCGATCTACCTTGAGTTTCACAGTTATTTACTACACTCGAAATAAGAAAGCCGTCAAGTAGAAGGATTTCTTTACGACTAAAATTACCGATTTCCTTGAGAGAAGGTAAGGAACGTTTTGTATTACGATCAAGAATATGAGTGTTACAGTCATATTCTCCTCTTGTGTTTTTGTCGTCATTGACTGGCTGTAATATATATATAATTTCCTTCAAGTCATGATATGATCCCAGCCGTGAGAAGTGTCGAAACAGCGACTAAAAATATCGATTGTGAGAATGTTTGGAGGTTGGAGCTAGGTCCACGTAAGGAACATTTTGTATTACTATCAAGAATATGAATGTTACTATTTTATTCTATGATAGCTTGGTAGGTATTTATAAGGTTGAAACGACATTCGTCGAATCCCTTTTTTGTCAAGTTCGTGTTTCATCAATTCCATTGGTTATCCACCGATTTTTGAAGTAAAAAGGGCTTCAGCAATACGCCACACAGGCATTTGTGTTTTAAAGTTCTGAATAGCACTGTAATTGCTATTTATTGACTGGCGTTATGCTTACCGTCAGGCAAGACGAGCTTGTCTCTTTACGTAAGAAAAATGTTACATGTACTGAATGTGTATAAATGAAATCGTTCCTTCCATGGGTACTGCTTATTTTTTCACATAACTATTGTTGATTGCGATAAATCCTTAACGGAGCCTCTTGTTACGTCTATATTTGCATTGTTTGATTATTATCAATAACAACCACATAACATCAATCGTAATAGGCTCTGATCTTGTGTAATTAACGGGCCGATGGACTTAACTTCTGAAGCGCGTAAGATTGGCGGTTCTGCTTCTAAACTGAAGCAAATATTTGTGCACCAAAGAGTTATTGTGGGTTCATTGTCTTCGTAAGTACCAGATTTTCTATATGTATTAGGTAGGGTCAATGTCTGTTTAAGTAATGTAAGTGAAAGGTCATAATAAACACCTGCTCCGATCGAACAGAATTATTGCATGCACTATGAACAAATAAAATTCACCTCCGATTTGGCGAAATTTCCGAAAGTCTGTAAAATGAAACGTCATTATTGGTAAAGTGGCTGCTGTTGCTGCAAAAAAATCTTATGTTGTACTATAATAATATGCCTCCTACGAGCAAATCGAAAATTGCAGATTTTATGAGAGCAAAACCAAATTTTTAAATTACATGAAGGGAGAGCAGGTCCAGGTGTCTATTTGAAAGCAATCCGTCAGCGTAGGCGACGTCTCCATATTCAGCATCATGGTTACCGACCGGCCCACCCTCCAAAACTCCAAGTAGTTGATTCATCTACAATTTATTGCGGCAAGCCGACCAGGCCGACGGTCTTGAGAGACTCACAGCATTTAGCGTAATACAGGCACTTCTAATGTTCTATCTAATTTATATCTATTGATTATATGTAATATATTGTGTGGACTACATTTTACTAGGTGGTAGGACTAACTCGTCTGTGAGTGGTCAGTCTTGGTTGGTATCACCGCTTTGCTGGTGAAGTCGGCCGCCAAGCAGTAATGAGCAAGTATTACTGTGTTCCGGCTTAATAAGCAAAGTAGGTAGGAAATTACTGGTCTTATGAGACTTAATACCTAATGTCTCAAGGGTAAACGCCGAAATAATCAGAGACACCACTAAATATCTCTGAGACTGAAATAAAGAGCGTGTATTACTCCACTATACCATTGTAAATGCTACTATTGAGTGCCCTTACACTGAACGCTTGGGTCGTTATACGCAGTAACCTAAGAAAGCGAAGACGACAAGTAATCTCTAAAGACAAACCTAATAAAATAGAACTGGAACCCACATATGCAGGCATTTTGATGATATTACAGATATTTTTTTTATAATTTCTTTTCGTATGTTACCTGTTTTGTATAAAGAAATAATTTAACAGATGTTACATACATTGGCTGTCGCGTTAAACCCAATGGCCTGCAAATTTAAACACACTTCTAATACGATTTTACTAAAATGAAAAAGTCGATATAACAACAAAATTCAGACCAATTAAATTTAACATTTAACAATTTACCGTAGCAGTTGCATGTTGTCCGTAGCACTGAAAAAAGGCATTTTTTATATAACTTATATAATAATATTATAACGCAGTAAAGTTTGCATTTTTTTTGTTTGTTTGTTACTGGTAATCTATGTTAATAACTACCTACTAACACTGATAGAAAGCTATGTTAATCTTGATTGCTATAGGCTAATTCCACGCGTGCGAAGCTAATAAGTATGTTCCAACAAGGGAGATACATTATATTATACTGTTACAACAAGGGGCGTAGACTAAAGCCACACGCTTCTTTTTCCGATCACGCTAACGGTACGCATTCGCATTCGGTAGAAGACAAAGGAGAATTCGCGGCGAGAACAGAACTCAATTCCGGAAAAAGCGTTTAAAAATGTTTTGATGATTGGATTACTCGTTGGCGTAAATGTATCATTTCTGAAGGAGCATACTTTGAAGGCGTTAAAATAACTTTGGATGAATAACTAACATTTTGTGTATGATTGATCGTTTCCCGGTACTTTCTTGACAGAGTAGTATATCTATACTTATAATAAAACTGTAACAGGTCCAATTCTGACATTGATGATATTTAGAAATTTGTAGGGCTCTATTATATGATACTGAAGCCAAAACTATAATTTTTTCATTTTTGTCTGTCCGTCTTGTCTGTCTGTATCTTGGCTGCGCATCACGCCGTAACTACTGGATGGATTGAAAATAATCTTGGCATAGTTTGCAAAATAACTGTATTATGCGATTAAATTAATAATGCTTCGTAAACATACATATAACTTGCAGTGATGTACAAATTAATAAAACTCGAGTGCGGTATTGTATAGTAAAAAAAAAGCACGCATGTTTAATATCTTGGATTATGAGCCTAAAAGCGAAGTAATAAGATCCATTTTACAAGCAAGTGTATTGATTTATGTTCTTACGTATGAGTTACAATCATTTCCAGTGCACTGAAATATTGAAATGGATTAGATAAAAAGTTTGATCAATTTTTTCGTGACGGAGGAAGGAAGCTTTGCGTCGAAGACGAAGACTGGGTCTGAATAGTGCAGACGACAGGAAATGAGATACGAAAAATGTCATGGGTAATTACCTTCTTCGAATTTTAACAGTGGCGGTGTCATCATATATTCATACACACATTTGAGCCAAATATTTGACGTCTTTTGATTGATAAATAATTGTTTATACTCACGATTATTGTGCAATTTGTATCCTGCAATGTAAGCTTTCCACTTTATATAGGGTCGGTTGTTGGTAGGTACATTTTAGCTAAGGTTGTAGCCGGACGCTAACTTTAACCTTACCATATGACGAAGCTCTAACTGAAGGTGAAGTGGCATATTTATGGTGTTGCACAACACCACCATTTTTAACTCTCGTCAAAATTATCGCCAGGAAATGAGGCTGCCAGGTAAAATAACACTCCTGAGCGATTTTTCGAGTCTGTTTTGCGTGGGAGTTTTCTTTGTAATAGCAATAATCGATCGGCTATAGTTACCTTTACTATCAAGTTAGCCACAGGGCCGTCCAACGTAATGACATATTGTGTTCGCCTCTTTAGTTGTCCTGACGTGTAGTTAGTAAGATGTTAGATGTATTGAGAGGAGTGGCAAAAACGTGAACTACCTCATCATAATATCCTGCTTTGGCTTCTACATCGTATCACCGTGGACATGATTGACCGAATAATTAGCATTGAAATCCCTGATCACGAAAAGACCCTAAGCTTTACGAAATAGTCAAATCCAATATGATACTGGGACCTTGTGGATCTTTCAATTTTATGTCACCCTGCGTGAAAGATAATACATGCACTAAAATATATCACAGACCACTCCACAATGAAACATATACGGATGAGGATGGTTGTTATCCACAATACAGGATGAGTGCTCCAGATGTTGGTGGATTTACGTTAAAAATGAATGGAAAGCGTATTTTTGTTAAAGAAGTTTGCACGGGCCGCAAAGGAGGCTAGTAACAGCAGTTCTGTAAACATAGGTATGGGTTGGATTGGTTATGTTTTGCAACCGCAGTTTTGGGCGCTTCGAGATTTTGAGAAATATATTTTACAATTCCAATTGTACTAATAAAATAAACAAACACTTGCTCATGTGTTGTATCAGGTTTTTCCAAAAAAATTCTTTGAAACCTTATACGATTCGTGGCAAGTTGATGCGATGATAAGAGCCTGAGATCAACGGAACTCATCAACAGGCTTAAAAAAGGTGATCGTATTAGAGTTATTTAAAATCCTACGTAATTTGATGCCAATTTGCAAAGTGTAGGTACATATTTCAAGCAATTTTAACAAATGACAAAACATGCCAACTAAAGTTATTTAAAAAACCTTTTGCTCAGGGTGAGACAGTGTTTGCGCCGGGCATGGAACGCCAAACGACTTGCCTTATGAATTAGAAGGCTTCAATTTTCCTTCAAAATCTGCTTTGCATGACAGTAAATTAGGCTCAGGGACAAACTGTGGAGTTGACCTAAGGGAAAAATGTTTTTCGCATGGTCAGTTTTGCGTGGCTTTCTCTCGAATAAGGTCCGCTAAACGCCTATCTTGGCTCTACCCAACAATAAGTAATATCAATTTTTGTAATAAAAACTTCTGTCTACATTAAACAACATTAAAACAACACCTTAGCAAAGCTGGCATCAATATTAGAAGGGTTATTATTTTCCTTAATGCATTGATCGTTTCATTTTATCAAACGAACGAAGCCACTGGCAAAAGTCAGTGTAACTTATACGTATATTATATATCGGTAGCTTAATACTCACCCAGTTAACCAATAAGTTCCTCTCATCTGTATTTGTAAAATTGAAATGGGGTAGATAATCTGACACCTGCAAAAAGATGATGATTACATACTCAGTATTATTATTAAAAGTAAAAAAAACGGGTCTATTCGCGCACAAAATAAAATCAAAACATAATTAGAAAAATCTGCGATTGCTGAGCACTTGCTTGACTCATGACCAAACCACTGGACAGAACTTTATAATCCCAAAATACTCTCCACTAATCGTTATTTCTACCGCAGAATTTTGCGTGAAGCGATTGAAATCAAAAAGTACCATAATTTCACTCGGGAAGATGGATTTAAGTTGTCTTTTTCGTGGAATCCGGTGATGATCCGGTGATGTTCGTGTTGCGTTTTGCCTTCGAGCGCATCTGCCGATACTGTTAGTATCGTGTGCCGTGACCGCTGTGAATGTGATATTTTACAAGACCAAATGCGCCAGTTCATGACAATGCCTGCCTTTTAAGACGCAAACACCTGCAGGGTGATTTTAATTTACTCGGAATGATTCCGTATAGGAAGCGACTGTTTATGCAGGCTTATTTTAATTCACTTGGAATGATATCCGTCTCGGAAGCGCCCGCCTTGATCGTTTATATTTCAAAATTACATCCTCGTCAGAGAAATTTCCCGTTTAGCTTCAATAGCTCAGCTGTATAAACACGGATATAATCTCGACAGTATTTCTCTGTCGGGATGTGAGTCCGAGATACAAACGAACAAGACGGACGATTCCGACATGGATATAATTCCGAGTGAATTAAAATAACCCAGCATCTGTCTTCAGTCTGCTCGTGACCACGATCAATGCTACGAAACGAAACGTCGAGGTTAGTCAAAATTATGTTTTGATTTTATTTTGTTCGTGAATAGACTACTATGGATTCAATTTGCGAAAATTTAAAAAAAATTATGACGTATATAGTAACAAAAAATGTATAAAGTCACATTAGCCCAGTAATTTCCCTGAATACTGCAACACAGTAATACTTGCATACTACTGTTTGGCGCCAGACTAAATGAGAAAAGCGGCGGTACCCACCCAGAGCCACTCTCGCAGACAGCACTTTTACAAAATTTTCTTGAAAAAATATGTCAAAGTTACCTCCAAAAATCAGTTTGCAATGAAATATTAGATAGTATATTGTAAAATGACAACAAACGTGGTTGTGGTTTAGTACCGTTTTGAACATCTTATTTTGAAGTAATTATGCTTTTCTGGTTTATTATTCAATCTCAGTGGCGCGCGCGGTGTTCCTTCTGACATACTTCTGACCTGACATACTTTCAACAAACATTGAAGGAATGGTAGCTAAACAGATACATAAGCATTATATAAAATGAATACAGATAAAAGATTGCGTCACAATATATTCTTTTCACAAAAACTCTAAGCGGGATTCGAACTACTTGATTTCGCAGATTGGTAACAAGGATAGGTGGGTGATCTCACTACTTCTGAACTGTAATGAAACAGTAAATGGAGATAAATGCATAAAAGCTCTCATATATAGATGCGTTATAACGTTGGATATTGTTGCGGTTATTGCGATTATGAGTTGCCACATAGCAGCATTTTTGTTTTTCGATAGTTTCAATGTGTATTTTACTGCAGGCCCCGCGCTCGCACTATATCATCTAAATTGCGTCTACAGGTGTATGACCGCAGGCGTCGTTATAAAATGTATGAAGAATGTATAAAATGTACGTTATCATCAATCGCAAGGACGTCTACAACTATCATCACGTTGTTATTATCGCAGTAATGTGTAAGATCGCATGTGTGCTAAAGTACAAAAATGTACTAGAAAAAGATAATACCTAATGTCACGCTTGGCGATTATATATAACATCAGAACACGTACTTGTGTGTGGGCGAGCCCTTCGTAAATTAGTACTTACCGCATTTTCCAAATGTTGGGAGTCACCTGCCTGCAAAAATTTCGTGAAGTACCCACTCTTTTTTATTTTTTATTGTTGATGTGAGTCCGCTGTCGAGGCTGATTTCAACGACAGAATGGTCGAAGGGGGAGACACACTTAATCTAGACTAGGAATAAACTCTCACACTGGGAGGGTCTGAGGCGCCCCGCACCTGTTATAGGTAAGATCCTCCCGATGCGAAGGCGATGCTCTCGTGTTCCGGCGCATCGCCTGCGCCGTGCCGGGGGTGTGTCCTCTACCCGCGAGGCGGGTCCGTCCTAGAGGACGGACGACGGCTGACGGGGTCACGGGGAGTGTCTTTACGGGCCCGTGACCTCGTCCGTAGTTGACCCGACAGGCAAAAGCCCGGTGGTTTTTTAGTGGGTAGTCTCGCTGTGCAGCGGGCAGGCGGCGAGTCCCACACTATCTCCGCACAACCCCGGGTGAGGAGATGTGCATAAAGGCATTTCACCGGGTAACAAAAAAAAGGAATAAACTCAATACTCAATAGTCAATCATTTATTGCAATCATATGTACATTATATGGAGATGTTATATTATTAGTAAAGTTCACATAATATGACCCTGTTAGGGTATAGCAACACAAGGTAACAGAGCGAACCGATCCATTCTAAAAACAGAACATGTTTGTTTAGTCTTTAAAAAAATCATTTAAACAATAATAACATTTATCAATTAAAAATCTTTTTAGTTTATTTACGAAAATAGATTCGTTTTGTTCTTCTTTAATTGTATTTGGAATTTTATTGTAAATTTTTATCGCCATTGCATTTGGACCAGAGCTGTGTATTTTTAATTTGGAGCTTGATTGAACTAGTTTATGTTTGTATCTAGTTTCATATCGTCTTGGTTGGTCGACTATTTACTTGAAGAACTCGGGATATTTCCTAACAAATATGCAAACTTCCATTATGTAAATAGAAATTAAAGTTAGAATTTTATGCTTTACAAAATGCGGCCTACAACTTTGGGATTCTTTAATATTAACCAGGATTCGAATGCATTTTTTCTGTGATATTAGGAGGTCCTCCGCATCTATACTATTTCCCCAAAGAATAATCCCATATCGCAACCGTGAGTACGCTTATGCATAATAGGCTGATAACGCTGTTTTGAAGTCGGTTGCTTTCCTCAGTTCTCTAAGTGCATATTTCCTCAGTTCTCTAAGTGCATATATGAAGCTGGATAGTTTGGCCTTAATCTTTTGGACGTGATGTTTCCAATTAACGCTTGTGTCAATATCCAAACCTAGCAATGTACACGAGTCAACACACTGTAATTTAATATTATTATATGAGAAGTCGATGTCAATGGGGCGTTTTACATATATCAAAAGAGAAATATCATCCGCGTAAAGTACACAGGATTCGTTAATTATTTTAGGTTGGTCATTTATATATATTAAAAACAGGATACATCCCAAGACGCTTTCTTGAGGAATAGAATTATTTACATGAGAATTATTGTCCCGGTTTTATAGTCAAAGTTTTCAATTTCTACTATTTGTTCACGATTGTTTAGATAAGATTTAAACCATTGGTGCGATATTCCACGTACCTATTCCTATTCCATATAAGTAATTTCTCCAAGAGTATTTTATAATGAACTTTGTCATATGCTTTAGTCATATGCAACAAAATGCCAATTGCGTATTTAAACTCTCAAGTGCAGCTGCTCTGGTGTGCCGAAACTTGCTTGGTAACAGATGTCTAAACTTGATGGTAATTAATACTTATCTTAATTAGTAAAGTCTACCAGTCAATAATACTTTTTGTCTTGTAGATGTTAAGTGGCCAGACAAGCCCAAAAAAGTTTGAAACCCAAAGGCATGCCAACCGAAGGTAATGCGCTTATTAAAATATAAAAAAAAATATAAACGCTTACACTCATACCCCCGCACTAGGATTCCCTGTGTCGCAGGTGGCATGGATACACACAGATACACATCACAAACATCCAAGACCCGAGAACAAACTTTATGCTTACACAAAATCTGCCCCGGCCGGGAATCGAACCCGGGACCCCGCGCTTTGCAGGCACGGTTACTACCAATTTAGCTACAGACCCGTAGACATCAAGTATTAAACGTCTCAGATGCCTGCTTTGCTCATCAAACCTAAACACACTACTGACTGTCGGCAGAATATACTATGAGCAAGGCGGTGGCAGCCACTCGCAGAATAAATGTAGTTTTTTGAGTTCGTACAAATTATTCCATGGCCGATTTCTATCTATTAATTATAGAATTGATATAGCATTACTAAATAAATGACAAAAAATATCGTAAATTTTAATATCGATAATGACATTTTTTTTCAGTACATACCAGCGCAGTGGGTGAAGGGGTAAACTACCCGTCCAGTGTCCACCTACCAGAGGGAAAGTCCAGTGGACGGCCGGGTCGTGACTAATAATCGTATAGACGCTTACCATTATGAGATATTTGGTAATAATAAATAAAACTACCGATGACATTTGTATTTGATACTATTCTACCTATCTGCTCGAAGAAGCCTGTTAGAAATTCGCTACGTTATTTGAGATTTAATCAATACTTCTCGGTTGCAATTATTATCTTTTATTACGACTTCTACCTACTACTGTTAATTAAAGGATTTTTATGCATTTTTTGCATGCATTTTTTAAAATACATTGTATTTAGATTTTTGGTAACATCGGTTGGTGAATTGGAAAATCGGGACGAACAGGGACGGCCCCCATGGTTAGAGGGGCTATACGCCCATGAAGCGACTCAAGGCCTTTTCGAACTGTACCTCGGATGAGACGGTACATGTCATCCTTTCTCAACGACGGAGCATGCTTAACGCCATATGCTAACAGATATTTCTTCATTAGATCATGGTGAAGGGTAGCTTCCAAATTATGAACGAGTTTTTGCACCAAACACCCCCATATAAGCCTCCAAAGCATAAAGATCTTTCTTTGGAGGAATTAAATGATAGCTAAAACCCTGAAGGGGTCCCAGCTGAATTAAGTTTGATTCTACATTATTCATGCCCATAAGAAGGTTAAACAGGTAATCAACTACTAAGGGGGTTAAACAGGGTTTATTTGATAGCCATTAACATTTCCCAATTTATATCTATTTAACCGGATTCACTTACGTGGTTCAGCCGAGCTTCGCGACGATTGCTCGACCGGTTTCGATGTATTTGGTACCTCTTCATCAACGGAGCTACACGCAACTGCTCCGACTGGATGCGCTGGGTCGCACAGCATATACCTTATATTATTTCAAATCAATTTTAAGTTTATTCACAAAGTTATAATCTTTTTACTAACACAGTCTTTTATATAGTTATTATATTTTATGTCAATATGTTTAGTAAGTTTAATATTTACGTTGTTCTCAATAATTTTAATTGGACTTTGATTATCGATCAAAAGATACGTTGCATTGTTGTTACAATTGAAATTCATTACAATACCTTTAACATAGACCAGTTCTGCCGACGATAAAGCGACTGTTGTCTGCTTTTTAGAGAACCATGAGACTTAATTACCATTCTGAAATATTGCACAACCACTTACACTTTTCCTGTTATCTTTTTCACTTCCCCAATCTGCATCTGAATATCCTATTAATTTATTTTCATTCCCACGTGTCGTCACCAGTAACAATGCGATTCATGAATGTTGGGTCGGAATTGACTCGTTCTAGCATGTCCTCAGCGACTTACTCTTGCGATTGAGTTTTTGGAGAAAATTCAGATCTTTTGGGACTAGCCGAGCGTCAACATGTTTCATACCTAAGTTATTATTTAAAACTAGCTGCTGCCCAGTGGTTTCACCCGCGCGGGGAGATATTGGATTTCATGGTTTTTATTTTTTACACGGAACCCTAATTCTTTTTCCAAAATAAAAGTAGCCTATGTTACTCCTTGTAACATCAGCTATCTGGCAGTGAAAGTTCGATGAAAATCGGCCCAGCCGTTTCGGAGATTACCCGGAACAAAGAGACAGACAGACAAAAATTTAAAAAATGGCTGGGTTGGTGTAGGTCCCGTATAAACTTTCATATGGATTTAGTAAAAAGCTGTTATTTTGATATTAGAAACAGACACTTCAATTTTATTTATCTGTGTGGATGGTACGGATCGACTCGTGAGACACAGAAATTTCAGCGGCTATCTCTCTCAAACTTGAATGAGGATTTTCAGTCATATTTCCTTCACTTTTGCGATGTTAACTTCAGTTGAAGATGTTGATGGCCTACCAGAGCGAGGCACATTTTCCATCACATCTCGACGGCTTTTGAACGCTTTGTGCGCTTTTGAACGCTCATAAGCACGTGTTTTTGTTAAAGTCGATTCACCGTAAGCCTTCTGTAACATTTTCAGGGACTCCGAAGTCCGAACACGAAATTCCATTGGCGATGCAAAATTAAGACGAACTCTTTGTTCGATGTTTTTGTCTATTATGAAATTCGCAATACACACTAGATATGATCTAACTAAAAACAGCACTGTATTTAATCTAAATAACAGATGCAACTCTAACTCCGCGCCAAAATGGAAAATAGTTGTTCCAATCTACAGCAGCTATAGCAGTCCTCCCAAGTATGATCCGAGCAAATTGAAATTGTACGAGTAGTGTGTTGTCTAGTCAGTAAGTTTTTGTCAGATAAAGATAATAAAAGAGTTAACTTTAGCAACGGGATATTTATATACCATGTATTTTATTTCTTTTGAGCTTAGGGAGTTTGTTAGTTCCGTTCATGGTGTTGGCTCTGTAAATAAAATTTTGTCTGTGTGCTTGTTCTGTAAATAATTACATTAAGACTACGTTCATTGCTCGTGGTCCTATTAAATAGTCCTACTGGCAAAGAAAAAATCCAATTTTAAATTATTGTCTACTTTATTTTCTTCGCAGATTACTTAGCAAAATATTATTTTATTTCGCAATCGAAAGACTTTACGTCCCTCTTAAGCTGGGGTGGGTGGGTTGGTCTGGGTGAGTTAAGGTTGGGTCCCTAAAAACAGGTTATTATTTTTAAACCTTTTATTTTGGTCACGATAATTTCTCACCTACTAAACTTGAACAACACAGTCTCAAACAAAAAAATAAACGCTTCATTACAAAAAAAATAATTAAAAAACTAAACCCTCAGAAAAACCCGTTTTGCCCTGGAGTGGTGCGGGTAAAAAAATTCTTTTGTTTTTATTTCAAAATTTTCCGTATTTTTGTATTACCTTTAAAATGACAGATAATAAAAATTTTGGCAAAAAAAAGTTGTTCTTCATTTGTATCAGGTGTCATTTTTATTTTTTATATTGTTTTGGCCCTTTTTGCTTTCTGGTCTCTTTTTTTGTCGTTTCATACTTGTTGAAGGCTCAAGGCCTTTTAATTTTTTCTTTACTGTATCTATTGTAGTTTTCTTCTGCTTTCTTACTTCTTTTCTCTCGATCATAAGTTCATAAGTAACTTATTTCTGACTATTCGCATCTCAGAGTCCCAAGACACAGGCTCCCGCCTAGTTTGGGACTCGCTGCTAACATTAAATAAAATTGTATTCTTAAAACTGTTATATACTAACTGTGTAATTGTTTAGTTTTTACCCATTTTTGGAAATAAACATTTATTATTATTATTATTTTCTCTTTGTTGTTCTTTAATAGGCGTACTTGTAAGTATTTCAGCCCATTTTAATTTACGTTTACGGATGATTTTGTGTGGTGCTATTTTTGGCAATGGTCGGATAATAATGGAGGTCAAGTGGGATGTATCTTCGCTTTTGTTTTGATCTTTATCTGGAGTCGCACGATCCTGGTCCTTAGAATTTTGAATCATTTGCTCACTATCTACCATTGGCAATGGAGTTTCGTAGTTCAATTGATCCAAAATACATGAAGATACAGTGCGGTCTGAGCAGCTGGATCGATGCCTTGCAACTTGCATTTGTATGTTTGAGATGTTGGGCTCACCGATAGTTTGTCTGTTTTTTGGAAGTTCGTATGTCGTGATTTTCGGTTGGATCCTGGATTGGTCGCTCTGTCATACTTGATGGCATATACTCAGAATCATCTAATATGTTCCTATTTGTGGGCCATATTTCGGTGCAAGAGAACCCTTTCACAGCATTCTGGGTACTGGCTGTCTTCATATACGTTGCAATGAATATCACATGATTTTGTGACGCATACTCCAATGCTTCAAGATATTTATGGGACTCGTGATTGTCCATCACCAAGATGACCTTTTTCTCCGCAGTTTGTTTGGTTGGAGATGACCAGACAAAGTGACACAACCATTCTAAGAATACCGGTCCATTGATCCATCCATTATCGCTGCAAGTGGCTCTTGCACTGTGGATCCCCGTTAGAAGTCTGCCTACCATTTGTTTGCGACAGAAGTATAGTTTCGAGATAATCGCGCCTAAAGTTTTTTAATTTATATTAGTGACCAGTGTCACAGTTTTAGAAAATGACCATGTTTAATGATTTTAATCTGTTATTACAATCATTCCCTTTATACCAGTGTTTATTATGTTGTTCTAACAATAATACTTTTGTTTTAATTTAGCAAATAATCTTTATGACTAGTAAAACATAATCTTATAATATGCTTAGCCTAAGCATTAGCGCCGTATGTAACGTAGTTACCCTTCTTATGTCTAGGAATTTTGTTACGGTGTCCAATTTAACGGAATTTGCTCAAGCTTTACTAGTCATAAGAGCGGTAACTGCATAGATACAATCTAAATTATTATAGTACTTTTGTTGACTAGGTTATAGCAAAAGTAAGGAACTATAATTAAAACAACAATTTAAATGAGATCAACGTACAAGCATTTATTATATAAATTTAATTAACAATATCTATATCAAAAAATCTACCTTTTTAAAAAAAAGTTCATAAAACTAGGCCAATGGTACTTTTAAAGTCACTCTTTACCAGGAGAAAATTGTTAAATATTACACAGTAAAATAAATTCTTAGCTCAGTCTTTAAGACCTAAGTGCTATAAAAATATCATAGGTACGAAAATAAAAGTGACAAAATATAGGAACTACAAATACCTGTTCAAATACCTTAAATAACTAATCTAAAAACCTAAACTTAAAACTTTTAGTTTTCGTTTATTAAATCATCTTGAACGATAGAGATAGAAGTTGGTCAATTGTACCAGAAGGCCCTCTTATTTTCAGGAATAAGTGGCACTAATTTGCATACGATTTCCCTCTTTATTTCGACAGTTACACCTCTTGCTATTACATTTTGCACGATTTCAGGAAAACGTTGAGTTTTGGAAATTTTTATTTGTAGAAAATCCATTGAAGATTCAAAGTCAATACCGTGACTCGTTTTATATTTCAGTGTAAAAGATCCCCTTTCTACTTTCACGGCCATAATATCTTTTAAATAAGTTCGCTGTTCATTCTTCTGGAGCTTATGTTGTGAAGAGTGATCTCGATAATTATAAAAATCCGGTATGTCCATCACTTTAACCCAATTTTTTTTGAATTGGCCGTTTTGACACAATTCACAAAATCCTGAAAATCGTAAACTTTAGATTTTGCTTTCATAGCTAGTTCCACTTGATGATGAAACGAATCTTCTGACATGAAACTATGGCCTGGCTCAAAATACTTTACAGTTATTGAGTCTGTCCCATTCAAATTACTGTTGATCCAATTTACAAGAAATGACATGAAGACCCAGTTTTTATTTTGTGCTGCGCAATTATCTAACCAAAGAATTATATGCTGCACATCCCGGTGGAAGACTAAGAATGCCCGAAAAGACGACATAAGGTCTTCTTGTTTTCTGCCGGAAATTATGATGCCTACTTTATTTTCTTCGCAGATTACTTAGCTAAACATTATTTTATCTCGCAATCGAAAGAGTTTACGTGCTATTTAATATTTGCTGGCTCCATGACAGGCGCGAGCACCATTTAATCACTACCACACAGCATGTGGTGATGACATGCTGTAATTTCTAGTATTCTTAGGCTGTAATGACACATTTTGCTGTAGTATAACATTTCCCCTCTGTATCCCAAGAAGTTATTGACGGGGTTCACGTTCACGAGCGATCTTTTGGTGCAGAAGAGCGCCAATACCACTAAAGCCTTGGCTCCACCCGATTTTCCAAGGTCATTGGATGTTATGAGTTTAGAAAAACAATGCTTGAGGTTGACAAATGTTTTATTTTTTTTTTATGAATGAATTTAATGTCTATTTACGAGTTACACTCACATTATCATTAGTGTTTAGCAGTATAAATGCAAAAAAGTCCCGTGCACTGTAACAGAAAATTTAAATTCAATTGCGTTTATGCGATGTTGCTAAGAAATTGATGATAAAATACTCTTGTATAATTATAAAAACTGTTCCATACTAATAATGAAAAAAAATATGAGTAGGCGTGTAATCTAAAAATTGACAAATATTAAAATAATAATAAAATGTATACAGAGCCAGCTAAACAACTGCTATATGAAATACTTGAAAGAGGTCGGATATGGGATTACTCAACGTAAGTACAGTACTTACGAGATGTCATTCATACTTATGTACTTAACTTGGTTTTAAATGTATGATCGGGTATGTTTTTCTATGGAACCTGGTATCGTTAGCTGCCCGTTTTTATTTTTATGCGTCTTTACTTTTAGATTGCCTTTTAGAATGAAGTAGGTACGGATTTAAACGATCTTTTTTATATCAAACACGCTTGCGTTTGACCACTATGCGGTTGACGATGTAGCGCGCTTGTCCAGAAGATACCTCTTCACTAGTCTCTTGCAGACTCCCAGATATAATAAGTAAAATAAATATAATCTAAACGGTTTTATTGTAAAGTAACACAATAAACGATCCAGATAGTGTAGAAGCAGACTCCCTGATTATATAGTGTTCAGTGAAATTACTGCGCCTATGAGACTTAATACCTAATGTCTCAGGGTAACGAGAGCACTGCAGTGCCGCCCAGGCTTTTGTTTTTCAAAGTTCTGAGTGTCACTGCAATTTTATGGTCCGGCATTATACTTACCATCAGGCACACAATCAGCTTGTCTCGTTACCAAACAGTTTAAAAAAATACTTATACAAAGCCCAGACAAAATAATTTAAAATAAAGCACAGATAAGGTAATAATAGACCTACTTATTGGGCCCAAAAAGTATAATTTTCTTTCAAAGGCTTATTGTTTTCGACACGAAAGGAAGAAGAAAACAGGATTCCCTTCTGTACCAAACCGTCTATAAAGTTTGCCGTTTTGATACACTTTAACTATAAATTCATAGACCTGTACAGCAGCTGTTAGCTCACGCAAAGTACCCTAACTAGATTGGCGTGACATATCAACAAACTACGAGGTCACAGTGATATAGTTATCACCGTTTGAATTATGAGACAAGACTGCAAACTCCTGCCAGTAAGCTACCGCATTACCGACAATTTGTATTCGCACCTCCGTTGCTCTTTCTTGGGTACCGTACATTATAAAGGAAAGAAGCCGAAAAAGACACGCCCCATCACCAATGATGGTAATAATAGAGTGTCTCACCATCACTCCATTAATGAACAGAAGTTCGTTGGGAAACTTAATCTAGTCTATTTATTACCTTAGAAATGCAACTTTTTCCAATGCACTATAAAGTGAGAAATTGTGCTCATTAATTATGATATATGAGAATCAGATAAATGACAATGGCAAGGAATAGTGCATAATACACTATTTCTGTAATTGTAAGATTCTTCATATTATTATAATAACACGTTGTAAAACCAAGCGAGCTTTGCCTTTTCGTTGCAGTTGATGTTATTTAAATTGATTTCGGAAAACAGACGCTAGATACTAGCACTATTGTGGGGCAATGTTGAGCAAATTTGGCCAATACAGAGAACATTTGATATGAAATAACCATCCTGTTTCCTAAATACCAGTGTATTTAGGAATATTATAATTTCTATTAACATTATAAGTATTGTTGAAGGCTTAGCAATAAGGCCGTCGCTTGCTTCGCGGACACTAGAGTGACCAACGAGTATATGTTTAATATTGTGTCTAAGCGACCCCCACGCGGACCAAAGCAAGTGAGAGGCTAGGAGTAGGCGCTGTAAAGACATACGGATTTACCACAAAAAAATTAGGCACACTTTAAACCTGTGTTAACAAACTATAACTCCTAAACATGCCTTAGTCACGTGTGCTATCACAAATCCTGATTTAAGTAGTGTCTAACCGTTGTCTAACACAATTCTGTTGCGATATTTCTAATGATTTTTGACGTTTATCTTTAGATACCGTCTAACTAAACAGGCGTCTAAAAGTGTTTTTTTGTGGTGACAGGGATATTGTTTCTGAAGACCGTTTTATTTTCTGCGACTATAAAAACAATCTTCGTTCCACAAACTAGGCTCTGTATTATGTGATGCGATATGGCAGAAGATCATTCACATTAATCGCCAGGATATCCCTGGGAGCCACTTGGAGTTGTTTATCGGCAGATTTGGATATGCAGTGAAGATCTCGAGCTGTGTTATATCTATAGATTCCCCGAGTGTCATACGATTTGTCGTGGATTATTCCGGGACAAATCTAGTGATCGATTATAAAAAACATAAAAATTTGAAGCTTGTAATAAAACCTATAACAATGACTGTTCATGCAAAATATACAATGTGATTAATTATTGAAATAAAAATAACGTACTTGCGCTTGGCAGCCTTTTGAATTACACTGCAAACATTAAATAATCAAATAAAAACATGAGAAGATTATTCTATTTAATTTCGTTATTTACATTATTGTCCATTACATGGACCTCTGGCTTCCAGCTGATCCCCACCTGCCGCGGAACCACATATACATGTGGTTACACCATACGGTGAGAAGAGCCAATTACGAAAAAAAACCCTCTAGTAGAAAAGCCCTCTAGTAAAAGTATCACAGGAAGGTTTTTACCATTTTTTTTACATTCATTACATGGCCCTTAGTTCAAATGAATTAAGGGCGCGGTCGTGTGTTCCGATGTACGCAAAACCATTGAACCATGTTACCCAGCCAATCCTGAACTGACTTTCGTAATACAACACCATTGGCTCTTGAGCGATTAGATAGTAGGCACGACCAATGGTTCTATTACGTGTTGAGGTATTACGTATTGTAAAGTAGGTAATATCTACTAGTATGCACAATCAGTGCATATCTTTATAGCTTCGTTTACAGTAGGTAAAAACAGCCGGACGTGTGATTATGTGTGTTTGAATGTTCAGCCCTACCGTACCACCGTTCGTACCAGGTGGTAGGACTAACCGACTAACTTATTCTGCTAGTGTCCATCTGGGTGGGTACCAGCGCTTTGCTTGGGTAGTGCCGCGCAGGCATTTGTGTTTTACATTGGCCAAAAGGCTACGTGGGTGCCTCCAATTCTACATTAGAGTCTTTTATATTGGCAAATTTTGAACGATTATGTTCCGGGCGTATCCCGGTATCTATAAGTGATTAAACCATTCGGAACCCTCAATGACGGCTCCGTAGCTAAGTTGGTAGTAACCCTGCCTGCAAGGCGAGGGGCCCCGGGTTTCGATTCCCGGCCGGGGCAGATTTTGTGTAAGCATAAAGTTTGTTCTCGGGTCTTGGATGTTTGTGATGTGTATCTGTGTATGTCCATGCCACCTGCGACACAGGGAATCCTAGTGCGGGGGTATGAGTGTGTAAGCGTTTATGTTTATGTTTAATGTGCGACTAGCTCACGCTTGACTATTTTACTAAAGCATGGTATCTTCGTCGAGCTATGATGTGAAATGACTGCCCTAACTACCACTTTAATCAGAGTAGGAGCTTATTTTACGGGCAGTCTTTTATTATCATAGAATTACATTATAAGCTTTTTTCTCGTTGCTTCGCTTGCTAGATTTTTTCTTTCTTTCAAACATTTTTCTTTTTTTTCAAGCAAAGCAAAGGTTACTATAATCAGACGAACCGATGCGCCTCCCTTATCAGATAACTGACAAATAAAAAGATAAAACATATTTGTAGGTGCTCTTACCTCAGCCATGCAGTCAGAACCTAGACACTAAACATATTAAGTAATTAATATAAAAACATTGATTATAGTACAATTATTATGGATACATACAAATAGAAATCTCTAAAATATACCTAGAAGTTATATAGTAAGAGATAAATTAATTTACCATAAACCTATGCTGGAAGCTGAGTCAAGTAATATTTATTAACCTGCATTTTGAAAATTGATAGAATTTGTGCTTAACAATAGTACTGTAACGATGAGACTTGAAAAATGAGGTCGTCCCTATCCTTCATAGAAAAGGCGATTGTACCAACCTCGGTAATTATTTATCGACCTACAGTTATCCAATAATTATTTATCGACGTATACTTATAGTCGCTTCGTCGCTTTAGGGTTGATGGTCAATATATGTAGATGCTGTATAGCTTCGAGAACAGTGAAGGTCCGCATTCACTGACAAATCCCATAACAGGGACAGGGAGACGCCCAATTTCACCCAAGCTCTACTGCAGTCTTGAACAACGTAATGAAGATGCATGTTTGGGAATCTTCGGAGATAATATCAATGGTGTTTCATTGTCGCATGTTAGATTTGTAGACAACTTGGTGTTAATCCTTTTTTATATATAATATTATAAATTCGAAAATGGGTTTGTACGTTTGTTAGTCCTTCTTTCCCGCAGCAACTGATCAACGGATCGACGTGATTTTTGTAATAGATATAGTTTCGCTGCCAACGAGATTTGAACCTGTTATCTAGACCAGACGCCTTATTCAAATTCACAATTCTTTATTCACATGGGCCTCAAGGGTAAAATAAAGTTAAAATAAATGCCGGAAGTGCTGGACACTTGTAAACTGCTAGGAAGTTCCCTATAATACGCCACTCCTTCTCCTGATAAAGATAAAGATCGTTGAATTCGGGAAACTTTTAGATGCAGTTTCTTTGTGGAGATTATATTTGTTTTATGAATTTCATTTTACTTTTGCGAATATGATTTTCTTAAACCTGTATAACGACAATAATTATGTATATTGTGTTTCATGCAACATTCCTATTGTGGCCCTGACTGGGTCGGAGAAATGTGGGTCGGCCTATACCGCGTTGGACCATACGACCGTAACCGACTTGAAGAAACCTATAGAGATATCGTTGATGCGCGTGGCTAGAGAATACAGATCATGAACTAATATCGGAGAATGCTAAAATCAATGGGAGGCCTATAAATGCCCAGCAGTTCGTGATTACGGGCTGATATGATGCTGATGGACCAAAATAAACGTGATTGAAGCGGTTAAAGCAAATAAGCTAGCGACTATGATGTAGCAATAATTAATTATTACCTTTGATATACAGTAATTTGATGTGCACTAAATTTAAAAAACATATATGTTGTTGTTATTTAATACGGGAGCTTTAATACAGGAAGCAAAAAAGTACGAAGTACGTAAATTCAGCGGTCTCCAAAAGCCATTTCTCATGTAAGAATGCAAGCGCATTAAAAATAGTTTTTTAGGGGAATGTTTAATTGCATGCCAATAAAAATAGGTAATTAATTACTGTAATTTTACTACTATACTTCAATGCGCTCGTTACCCTAAGACATTAGGTATTAAATCTCATGTGCTCAATAATTTCACTGACTACGTTTCTTATCAAACAGGAACAGAAATACATTTATAACATTACATATAAATAGTAACATAAATTCTAAGTATTACCTACCTATCCTGTCCGAATTTGAAATTGTCCAAGCTCTTAAACGAGTAAATGTTTGGCAAAGTTACTCAACACATAGGTAATCAATTCAATAACTTTTTGTTAATCCTTGCTGTCCAGTAATATTTCGAAAAGTTGCTCCACAAAAAATAACTTTGGTGTGGTATAACTAAGATCTGTAACTGTAAACTGTGTAATCAAATATTTTACTATTTTAGATGTTGACGCTATGAGCGAATATCCAAAGTACTTATGACCGTATTTTTGATGTCGGGTGGGGACTACGCGTGAGTGAGCTAGAAGTGCGACACAGCACAAACGATAGCATCGACACTTTCATGCAAAAATTTGAAACGAAGATTAAACTACGGGTAGTTGAGCTAAAAACAAGAAAACGTTAACTAAGGTATTTCAAACGGCATTTTTCCATGTACAGTGTACACCTACGTTATTCAACATTTTTAGTTGATTAAAAGCACAATTCTTTTTTTTGTTTAAAACATGCTTAATTCAATTCAATTTATTCATTAACAATTGTTACATTGTGTTTGAAAAAATTACACAAAAAAAAACATCAAATCAACAATTCAAATTAATTAATAAATACAAAAAAAAAGTTAAAATAAAAAGCCAGAATTTATGAATTTCAAAATGACAGTATAAAAAGTAAATAGATACTACAAGATCACTAATGTCATCACATCTTACGAGTCACAAACTCTTCCACCGAATAAAAACACCCCTTCAGCAAAAGCTCTTTTAATTTATGTTGAAATATAGCGAGGCTTTCTATAGACTTCATACTGACAGGTAAGCTGTTAAACAATGTGACGGCCTGGTATCTTGAGCAATGTTTCATAATATTGAGTGTGGGAACAAGATTATTTTCAATATCCTTTCGTCTTCGCTTAATTTCAGGATGGTTACGGAATAGCTTACTTGGCGAAGATACGATCTCAAAAACCGGTTTTGTTATGGACTATTCTTTAAACATTTACAAAATAATGACTTACGTTAGCTTTACAATTTGTAGCCTTGCACTAAAATAATGTTAAGTTTGTTTAATACTTTACAAAAAAAGTAAAATTAATAGAACTTACAAACAAAAAACATTACGTACGGAAGATGTAGATGATATGCCGTCGGTCTGTAATAATAAATAAAATAATAAAAATAAAACTACAAACACATTACATTAAATTATCACTAAACATCAGCCGGCCTAGACAAAATACATCTAATCTTTTTTCCGCACACGCTATGGATATAACGTTAGCGTGAGTCAAGGAACTTATATACCTACTACGTAACTGGCACGTTTACTCGACATTCATATAAAAGCAATTTTGAACCTTAAAAAACATAAGGATCGACTTGAGTACATGCTCAGTTTTTACGTCGGTTGAGAAATAATGTATGATTGTTAATAAATGATTACATATTTTAAAACAATTACATACGAATGATTCACATTCAGAATCACCACACTGAAAAAAAAATTATAGTGAAATTAAAAGGAGCTCAATTAGTTTGGCTGAGTTACTATGGCCACCTGTCACGTAGCTACATATTACTGATCTGTGCCTGTCACTCCTCTTTACACTATACCCCGTTTCAGAATCTTAGATCTTTTTTGTAAACAAAGATATGTCACGAAAAGTCACTGTCAAAGTGACATGCCAGTTGCCGAAAACATCTTTCACTTTTGAAAAATATTTTTGTTTCGCCCTGTTTTGTTTTCAAGTTAAATAAAACCTTTTATTAAAACAAATATTACTGCCGTGCCGTAATGAATTGAATTATTGTCTTAGATGCCAATTCTATAAATATATATGTCATATAATTCTATACAACACTTCTTTTTTTTGGGGAGACATGGTAATTGTGGTCTATCTTGTTATTTTATTCTATGTCCTTAACATTACTGAATAACAAGAAAAAAAACACACTCGAGTTCGGAGATTGGAACAAATCAACAAACGGAAAAAGAAAATAGCGCCGATAGCACAAAATGTTTCAAATCTCTGCTGTGTTCCCAGTCTAAGAAAAATAACTACACGAAAAAAAAATCCTTTTACTATAGTTTTTTTTAAAATAACAATCTTGCAAAAACGATTCATTCAAAATGTTTCAATTAGTCCAGTTTATCATGTTATAATTTAAAATCAATTAATAATAATGTCTATCATCAAATTATGGATTGCATAGTTTTCTATCAATTTTTTCGTTCTGTCAACACCTTTGTTTACATAAATGATCTAACATTCTGGAACAGGGTATAGTTACAAGCAAGTGTATTAGCTTAAAAAATCTAAAATATATTCCATTCCTTTCTCTTGTTCTTAATTAGAAAAATTGTGAACGCTGACCTATTTAAAATACATATTTTCGCAAAAACATAACATGGTTATTAATTCATTTCGGAATGGTTTTTTGAGAAAAAAATATAGGTAGTTTATGATTTGAAGTTTATTGTGGCGTCTTTCGGTCCTTCTTATTGATTAATTTGCTCTAGATTGAATTGTCTTTGCGTGTAGTTCATATAGTTGTACAGGACCACTTGTTGATTGCGCTAGGAGAAGTATCACGTCTTTCTCTGTAGCATGAAGTGGGCGACACTTTTAATTTGACCGTTCTTGGGATATGGTAGGGATAAAATCAACCTGTTATTGACGATTACGAGTTTCTATCAAATAATCGCATGTTCATCGATTGTTAGGAGTACGATAATTCAGTACGATCACCTTGTTGTCGTGTGCAGATGAATTTAAAAGTGATATAACAAGCTTCTTGTCATTTTTCGTCATGTATTGTTAAAATAACATACATTTTCACAACATTTCTTTATCCGATTCTAGTGACTGACAGTGATATTTTTTCATTTTTTTATTTTGTTAATGTGATGTTTTTAAACCTGTATAACCATAGTGATTCTGTATTTTGTGTTTCATGCAACTGTTTACTTACCCTATTCAAAGATTTTTCCGTGTTGAGATTAATTCTTCTGTTGTCTTATGGTAGCTATTACGAGTACTAGCTACATAATGATTACCTATTTTGAGTACCTAAATACGGTTAACTAAGTTAACTAATAACTTGTTTAAATACTTACTTCAGCTATGCTCCCACGTCCTTGCCCCTATCGAAATAGTTAATGTCAGGATCTTATTGTAATTAGTAACCATTGTGTATTTTCTTTATTACCAGTGTGTAATGTTTTCAGGATTCATGTATGTATAATTGTATATGAATTTTTTTATTCCACAATAATTTATAAATGTCTGTACAAATTTGGATGTATGGGGTATCATTAGAATTCTTACATCATCCCGAGTGGCACTAGCTAGGGCAGTCATGTTTTTAATTATTATACTTGTTTCTGTAATCCAACTGCGGTATCGCACAATTTTGTTGAAGCCAACCAAATTAAAATATTATTTTATGTTATAATAATTTGATACTTCTAGAGATAAAGAAATACCTTCGCTTTGCATCTATGACCATAGCACTAGAAGGAAAGGTTTTCTATATCATCAAAAATCAAACAATTATTTTTAAAGTTACCATAAAAAATAAAGTTCAGGTTCAAGTTCAAATAAAGGTATTGATGACTTACTATAGCTTTGCAAAATGGCCCATCACACTAACAAAATAATTCAGTTTATTAATTATATTATACAGCTAACATTGTATAAACAATAGTAACCAGGGTGACCGAGCTTTAATCATTACTTAAATTTTTTTTTATGTAATTGCGTTATTACATGAAATACAACTACATTTATGCATATAGATAAACTTAACACGCAATAAAATATATTACAACAATTGAGCAATTTTCGAACTATAATTTGGTATCATGGAGCTGATTTTATGATAGAGTTAGGAGATGGATACTGGAACTCTTCAGTTAACAAGTAAACCCTTCGAGTTTGGGCCCATATACATATATGATTTGTTTTGTCGAGTCCAATAGATTGCATTTGGTATCGAGGTTCCGATGTTGGAGCCAGGACGTGAAAGGTGTTTGTTAGTTTGTTTAAACTACATAATTATAATTATTTTTATACAAACTAAGTAATAAATAGTTACAAAGTTTAAATCATTCTTAGATAGGGATATTGGCTCCATTTTTTTTTAATTCATCAATTCGTTTTCTCACGAGAATCAAATGTCTGTATCAAAAAAACTGGAAACCGAACGCTAGAAGTAGTCAGTGAAATTACTGGGCTTATGATGCAAAACACAGACCAGTAAACCGGTTGACAGGTTTGTGGACGAAACTAAACTTGGACTTTATTTTGACTTTCTAAACTTTACACTGTATAAATACACAAGTTACTTGGAGCAAAGCTAGGGCAAAAATTTTATCTACACCGTTAACAAAATTTACTGTTTTTTTCGCATAGGTAAAACATAAATAATTTTAATTCACCTCCGATGTGGTAAAAAGTCCAAAAGTCTGTAAATGAAACATCATTGTTAAAATGACCTCTACATTACTCTTAACATATAATAATTATACTATGTATAACGATAAGTTACATACATTAGCTGTCGCGTTAAACCCAACGGCCTGCAAAGTTAAACACCCATTATAATAATGCTTTTACTAGGTGGTAGGACTAACTCTTCTGCGACTGTCCGTCTGGGTTGGTACCACCGCTTTGTTCGTGAAGTCTGCCGCCAAGCAGTAATGTTCGGGCATTGCTGTGTTCCGGTTTGATGAGCAGAGTAGCCAGTGAAATTACTGGGCTTATGAGACTTAATACCTAATGTCTCAGATAGCGGGCGCACTGCAGTTTCGCGCAGGACTTTCTATTTCAAAGTTCTGAGTGGAACTGCAATTGTTATAGGCCGCCGTTATGCTTACCATCGAGCAAACGACTAGCTCGTCTAGTCATCATATAAAAAAAATATCAAAGCAACATGTGATCAAAGTGTTAGTCTTTTTTTGCTAGAACAAAGGTAAAGCTTGCCATTGTTAAAATGCTGATAAACTTCACATAACGAACTAGGTACGTTATTTTGTGCAAATTTTAATGGTGCGCTGTAAATAAAATCTTGATTATTACACTATTTTTTACCGTAGCAGCTGAATATTTCCCGAAGCACTGAAAAAGGTTAGATTAAGTTATAGTTCCAAAATTTAGACATTGACTTAAAGGCTTTTTATCTTGCAGATCTCTACAAGTTTATAGTGCTTAAAGTCGTACAGATCTCTGCTATCTTGACGTGGATGCGGACATACCAATGACACTTCCCAGCTCATATGACGTGACAGTACATGGCTGCCTAAACCGGACAAGTATCTTGCGACCCTAGATGAGGCACAACGGACATGATGATTACGCTTAAACGACCCATCGTAGTTACTGCCCGGTGTAAGATCATATTACTGAATGTCAATATCCTGAAGATGACGGAAACCATTTCAGAGGCTCTTAGTCAGTAGCATCGGGAAGCTGTGTATGTATCACAAGCGCTAGCTAAATATTTCAATACCGTAAACATTAAAATTACGCTTGGTTAAAAATTAGTTCACTAATATATTTATTGTAACTAATACTGTAATTTTCACTAAAGTTGCACTATCCCTGAGTGACGTGGCTAGCGTTTTATTGTGATAATAGCATCCACATGCGGCTACGCTTGCGCTGTGGTTTCACCACTATACTCCGTGATTACGTAGAACGGTGGTGAAATTTTTGTCGCAAATAGATTAGACGTCGGCGTTACAACATTTTATCCGGATAATCACGCGTATATCCTACTAATATTATAAATGCGAAAGTGTGTTTGTTGGTTTGTCCTTCTTTCACGCAGTAACGGAGCAACGGATCGACGTGATTTTTGGCATAGATATACTTTATGGACCGGAGAGTAACATAGGGTAATTTTTATAACAATGCAACATTATAAAGCACAAAAAATGCAGCATTATAACAATGGTGCGAATATTCCAAAGAGAATCATGTAAAGAGCATTTTAAAAAACTTGGTATTTTACCGGTGCCCTGCCTTTATCTATTAGTTATCTTAAATGATCTTGCCAAATACATTAGAGACTTTGAAACAAAAGAAGAGAGAATAAAAAGGGAAAGCTCAAGATTGAAGGACATGAAACATAAAATAAACTTTAAATTAAATGTAGCTAGACATAGCACTGCGTACCAAGCAGTAGAAATATTTAATAAGTTGCCAAGGGACATCAAAGAAATTGTTTATAAGGCTCGTTTGTTTAAAAGGAAAGTCATTGCATTTCTTTTGGAAAATAGTTTTTATAGTTTGGATGATTACTTTGCCAAAACATTTGTATACTTGTAATTCTATTTGTTATTATCACTATATTGACTTAATTTAATTTTGGACATACCACGTAAATCAATTTTAACATTAGTTTTATAAATTATTAGGCATTATTTTAGATTATTTACTAAAAATTCAAACACAATGTATGTTGTTACTGAATAAATACAATACAATACAATCCCGGAAAAACACACGGTTCCTTTGGGAACGCGGGTGAAATCCGCGGGCGGAAGCTAGTAAGTCATAAATCGCGAAAAGCTATATCACTAACTAGTGTACCATTATAATGATTAAATAGGCATGCATATTGCATACATCCTACAAGCATATTACAACATGTATGTAGTAATGACATATTTTTCTGTAGTTTCTCTATGCAATTTTTCGGTTATTATATTTTTGTTACTTCCTGTTTAGACAACATAGTATATCTGTGTGTTAATTTGACACCGATTTAAAATCACAGCTTGTATTTTCTTTTATAATTCTTGCCGCCTATGTTCTCATAGACCAGGACTCCAGGACAGTCTCATAGACTCTTTTAATCAATTTTGTGGACGTTGACGTTGTAAAACTGATTATCTATAGTATACATAGGAAAATTTAATTTTGTCCTTACGTATGAGTTGCAATCATTTCCAGTGCACTGAAATATTAATGTATTTTCATTTATTACATTATAGTTCATCCAGTTAGTTCTCAAAATGCATGCGGCGAAGGGTGAATAAATCGTGGATTCCATTTGTGCAGGGCTGCCAGGTCAAATGTCATTCATCAAAAATGTCATTGGTCGGTATTAGCTTCTTTGAATTTCAACAATATCGATGCCAGCATCCATACCTTGAACACATATTTTATAAGCTTTTATTTAACTTTAAATATTTGTATGTATGTTTGTTTGTTATAGGTCTAATATTGTAAGCTAATTTTGACCCACTTTCCGGTGTTCGACTGAGACGATATTTGACATACACATTACACATGTAAATCGGATGACAATGCAATAAAATGATGTCATAGGGTTGATGTGATGATGGATCCGGAAGGTGGCCACAGGAACTCTGTAAGGAAACGACGTAACCCTATCGAGTTTGGGCTCGTTTGATTTTTCTTCATAAGTACTCTAATCCTAGATGATGTCCAGGGTCCAGATGACGGATCCGGAAGGTGGCCACAGAAACTCTGTAACTTAATCACATAACCCCATCGAGTTTGGTCTTGTTTGATTTGTCATTAAGAGTGCTCTAATCCTAGACGATGTCCAGGGTCCTGATGATGCAGCAGGAAGATGGTCACAAGATTACAGTACCAATTTACTGGAAAAAATATGTTTTTCAACAAACAATTTCTTCCACAAAAAATATATTAAGTAAGCATGATCTGAAGCGACATCCAGGATTAGCTCCAGATAAAGGAACTATTCAACACTAAACAGCACTGACACGAAATTTGTGTACACATTTTAGAATGATAGAGGACATGACTACTGCACTCAAGGTTGGCTCCTAACGACAGAACTCCTCAACGGTTAACAGAGTACATACATGAAATGTTGTATACGCATTATTAAGTTGAACCATGACATGGCTACTGCCCTCAGCGTTGGATTTTGAGTGACGAAGGAACTGACTCACTGACAACTGATAAATGTATGATGATGGACTAACGCAAATTATTTTACGTATTTTGATTTAACTACTGAGAGAGATACTTGTTAATACACACTTTTCCTCCGCATTTTGTATACTGCAATTAAATTTATAAGTAATAATAAAAAAAATAATAATATTCTGCTGTATTTCATAAGAGTAATTCCAGTTTTCCCCACCAAGTAGTCGTTTATTTTTATAATCTACCGCACCAGCAGTGGAACAGATTATACAAATAAATCAAACGCAATGAAATAATGGTACATTGAAGGGTAAATAAAACCTTTGGGTAAAACAATACAATGTTCTATTTTTAACATCTGTTCAATACTGTATAAGTCTTTCGTAAGATGGTAAATTAGGCACTTGTTGGTAAATTAGCAAATGGCTGCGGAGATAGTGTGGGACTCGCCGCCTGCCCACTGCACAGCGTCCTACCTCGGCTCAGCATTCGGACGGGGTCACGGGCCCGTTAACACACTCCTTGCGACCCCGTCTGCTGTCGTCCGTCCTCCACGACACGGACCCACCTCGCGGAGAGAGGGAACTTCCCGCGCGGCTCAGGCAATGCGCCGGGACACGAACGCAACGCCTCTGCCTCGGGAGGGCCCTACCTAGGACAGGTTCGGGACGCCGGATGCCCCCGCATCCGGCACCCCCACTCTCCAAAGTTATTTTTATGTATGCATGTATGTCACCATAGTTATGCCTTCGGAGTATTCTTTTTGTTAAGTTAATTATGTAATGTGAAAATTGCAAGAAATCATTTAATTAGCAAAAAAGGGTGCGAGCCCTGGAGCTTGCAGAGTATAAAATAAATGTAAAAAAAACTCCATCGCACAAATTTGTGCTGTAGGTACAATTTTGCCTTCCTCAGAGTCCTCAGGGTTACGAGATTTTTCAGTTTATTCAGCGAATATTTATTCATATTTTTATCCGTAGTTTACTACTTACTCACCTTCGTTTGGATTAAGTGATCGGTCTGAGGATCCGTTACATTCATATGTGGTGGATAGCCTAGTTCCTGCAATGATTTGACGACTATGTACTCGTTTTTAGGGTTCCTTATCACAAAAGGAAAAGGAATCTTTTTAGTCACTAACATCAAGTACTTAGGGCTACGTTCCCTTAGCTATGAAAAATAACCTTCTATGTCAACCAGTAAAAAAATATCATGCCAAAATACCGAGTGCCAAAATGTGCGGAATATATGGCCATTGACCACATATATGCCGCATATTTTGGCACTCGCAAATAAAACCTATACGTCCTAGTGACCATAACATTTGGCAAGTAGTAAGGTCCCACAGCACAAGTAAAGGATAAAACCGTTCATTTGTGAAAAATATGTATGCAGGTGTTGACTCGCCTCCCACTGAACGGGCCCCTCATAAAGGCCGCCAGTATTATTGGCGTCGTAGGAGGCAACGTTGGCGTGGGGGGCTAAAGGGTGTTGAGAAGTGTACTACAGTTTCACTGAGGCGCTACTCCCGTGCATTATGTTTTTTATCACTTCCACCGTGGAGTTTAGGGTCTTAGCTCTTTCGGTCTCCACCACCGGGACAACCAATCAAGAGGTCAGGGGGCTCATTTAGCTCATGTCACTTTATAGTACTTACCAAATAATTAAAATATTGGGATTGACCTGCCTGCAAAAAAAAAATATTACGTACTTACTCTTTTGTATTCTTGATATGTTTAAGTTTGTTTTTTTCTTCATCCAATTGATACAAATATCCTGCCAATCCTACTCCTGAGCTGTCCGTTTGTAAGTAATATGGTTTCTTAAGGTCTGGATGATTTAAAAGTTTAATCTATATAAATAAACGAGTAATTTCTTCAAACGCACGCTGTTCCGTCACTATTGGGAAGAATGGTATTCCATTCTCGTTCCCTTTTTAGTAATTCACATAAAGCTTTAATATATAGACGGTAATTCTGTATAAATCTCCTATAACAGTTAAACAATCCAGCACAAAACTCTAACTTTTTTCATTCTTTTTGGTACAGGGAAATCTTAAATTGATTTTCATTGATCAGAATTCATGAATCCTTCTGTAGATATTATGTATCCTAACATCTTGACTTCTTTACATAGAAACTCACATTTCTTGATATTACATGTCATCTCTGCTTCACTCAATTTCCCTAATACCGTATCTAAATGTTCTAAATGCCCGTCTAACGTACCCGTGGTTATTATGGCATCCAAGTAATTACCACAGTAATCCCGAACTTCATGACCTAAAATGACATTGATCTACTAAAACTCTCTACAGAAGTCAGAACGTTATAAACATAATTTACCATTAAATGTGAATCCAGTGCACTTATTACTTGCTAAAATTTTTGGCAATTGAAAGTATGCGTTGTTTAAATCAATTATGCTTATGTAATTAGCACCATGAACAGAAGTCATAACATCTATCTGCATTGATGGCTTTTCAGTTTCAGGAATCATATATTTATTTATTTCGCGGGCATCTAAAAGTACTCGAATCCCTGTTAAATGACTCCAATACGGTGTAGATGGCCAAATAATTATATTTAGTTTTTCTATCTCACTTAATTTATCCTATAACTTTCCGCTGTATGCATAAGGTACAGGATATATCTTCTTGATTATTGGTACATGTCTTTACATGGTAATTTTATGCTCATAACAATTTGCTTTACCTAATTTAGAGGAAAATAAATTCCTATTTTCCCCCCTCATGTTTGACCCAGTTCCGATACCATGTTTAGCATAATAAGTAATGGTATATTCCCTATTAAGGAAGCTGATTCGGGAACAAAACTTTCAGCTTAGATTAACTCTATACTTAAATTAGAAGCTTCTTAATTTTTCGCAAATTCAGTTTGTATATTATTTACTGTCTTTCTTTCTACTAACTACTTCTGGTTTCTTTCAATTTTTGTATTGTTGTTGAACATTTTTTCTCCTATTAACAAATCCTTGATGTTGGTCCGTTGAGGAATAAACGTGGGCCTCTTGTTTATGTCTTCTAAATTCTTAAGAAATTCCGCTCTTTATTGTGTTTGGTTTATTGGTTATCCATACCTGTTGAACACGTTTTGGATAATGTCTTATTATATCAGCGATCAATGGTTTTTCCGGCAAATTATAAGAAAGCATCTGGTTTCTACTTAGATGTAAAAAAAATTGTTTTCAAAAAGCGACGAACCGGCTTCATTGGCTTAATTTTCCAAATCGGTTTATAAATGACGGCGATCTGAGGAAACAAAAAAATGCACCGAATTGAGAACCTTCTCCTTTTTTTGATGTCGGTCATCATTGAACCAAACTACATCTAATTTCACTATGTTCGCTTTCTCCCCAAAATGTTGCTAGAAAATGTATCTTAAAATCTTCTAAACCTGTTCATAGATAGATAGAAAATTCTTTATTGCACAATCATAGTTGAAGGTACATAGGCGAACTTAATGCTCTAAAGCATTATCTTCCAGTTAACCTCGGTGTAATGTGGTGATTTTACCAGGTAGTGCAGATTATAAACATTGGATAGGTAAATTTGTTGTGTTTATCCAAGACAATGGAAACTGACTAGGGTAACTGCTATCCCTAAGTCTGGTAACAAAACTGCAGTGGATGGATACCGCCACATTGCGATGTTGTGTTCTTCGGCCAAGGTCTTTGAATATATCCTTCGTAAGGAAATATATAGGCAGGTGAATAGTTTCTTGGGTGATGAGCAGCATGGATTTCGACCCGGACGATCTGTAAACACTAATCTTCTTAGTCTGGTATATTATGTCTCTGCTGCATGGACGGGGGCCAGCAAGCCGACGTGTTATATTTTGATTTTAAGAAAGCTTTTAACAAAGATGATAAAGACATCTTACTTCAAAAGCTCAGTAACATCGGTTTCACTCCCCGCTTTATCAAGTTTTTTGTTGACTATATGCGTGACCGCCGTCAGTTCGTGAAGTAAGGTAAATTTGTCTCTAAGCCCCACTTCACCCCCTCAAGGGTTAGTCAGGGATCGGTTTTGGGACCTTTGCACTTCCTCATTATGGTCAACGACTTGGTTAAAGAAATTAGTGTCTCTCAGTCCTTATTGTATGCTGATGTTTTAAAACTCGTGCTTGAAGTCCAGTCGTGTGCTGACTGTAGTAAGTTGCAAAAAGATATTGATGCCATTTATCGATTAAGTGTTGATAACAAAACGTTGTTCAACCCTGAATAGTGCTACGTCATGTCTTTTGGGCGTAAACGTGATCCCATTTTGCACACGTACTTAATTAATAATGACGTCATCAAGCGCGTGTCCACTATTAAAGATCTCGGTGTGATTTTTGACCATGGTCTCACATTCAATGATCACATCGAAATTAATGCGAAGGAATCCAACCGGCGTCTCGGCTTTGTGCTGCGCAATGCGAAGGATTTCCGCGATACCTGGGTCCTGCGACTGCTGTTCACTACCCAGGTCAGGAGTAACCACGAATCGAGCGCCTGCGTCTGGAACCCGCATTGTGATACTTACATCTTGTCCCTTGAGCCTTCTTGAGAAATCTTTACAAGAAAATTTTGAATTTAAATCTAAATTATCCTTTTCTGTACCCTACCGACTTTCTTCTCGGCCAACTAGGCTTCAATTCGTTGAAAACTAGGAGGTTGCTTGACTAGCTTAAGACCGGCTGTGGGATATTGAGAGGTTCTATAGATTCTCCTACCCTACACAATCATAATTATATGTGCTTTATTCGCGCCTGATAAGCATACACGCCATAGACCTGATCATAGACACAAGTTGTCCCACGTAGGCTCTAACCGTACTGGACCTATTATTATTATTAAAATCACTGTACTAAGTTCGAGGTGGTTCTCATTTTTGCACGATTACCCACCAAACACCCACAAGATGTCTGAGAATAGCGGTCTAAATCCTGATGTTCCGACATGTATAATTGCAAGTGCGTTCATATTATTATAAATAAATAAATATATGTATTTGCTCAATATTTTCGTTTCTCTAAATTTACATTTATCACGTTGTAAATTATGTTTTTATTTTCTTCATTTGTTAACTCCTTTCCTTTCTCCCCGACAGATCCATAAGGAGACTTGACCTTTCCTATACTTATTATTTGCTAAACCGTACTCTCCATATGCGAACCTTGTTTGTCTCGTATCTCTATCTCACTATTGTTGATTTGAGGACCTCCTCTAAAGTTGCTTTAGTTACTTTAACTTCTTCACTTAATTCTTTTAGTTTATTAGATAGGTTTTTACGTCCCTTCTCATCACGGTATATACAATTCTCAATACTTTCCCTGGTTTTTCCTTAATTTTAGATTTTAGCCTTCTAACCTACACAACCTAGTCCTATAATTTAGAACAGAAGTCTACATAGTTCCTACAAAAAGATGACAGTAGAAATCCTTCCTAAAATCTCTATTTTAGTTCTGAGAAGTTTTTACTTGCTTCCACGTAACTATAAAATTAGAATTCCATCTTAGTAGTCCTATTTTAATATAAAGAAGACTTCAATTGCTTCCACGTAACCCTGACATTAGGATTCCCTCCTAGTAACGCTATTTTAGTATTGAGAAGACTTTAATTGCTTCAACGTAACCATAACATTAGAATTCCCTCCTAGTAACTCTATTGTAGTATTGATAAGACTTCATTTGCATCGTATAGTAAATGATGGAAATCTTTTTTGTTACGAAGTTTCATTTTATCACCTGCTTGGCGGTAAACTACACACGTAAAGGGTGGTACTCACCTAGATGGACACTCGCAGAAGAGTTAGTCCACCAGGTAGTCATTAAAATAGTCAAGGTTTTCAATCACATCATACAACAGTCTACTGACACTTCCTCCCAACTCATAGTTTGCTATAATTTTAATTAAAAAAGGCCTCTTAATGTTGGCTACAGATACATTAACGTCTATCAAAGGATAATATTAACTGTATTATTATAGATGCCATTAGATGCTCACCTTTATAAGATATTTGAAAATAATAAATAAAACTAGCGAAGACATTTGTATTCAATACTGTTTTAACTATCTGCTTTAAAAACCATGTTAGAAATTCGCTACGTTATTTGAGATTTAATTAATACTCTGTTGCAATTATCTTCTACTACCTACTGCTTGCAACAGCTGAATATAACATACTAGCTTCTGCTCGCGGTTTTCACCCGCGTTCCCACGGGAAAATATTTATATATTTGAAAGACCCATGCATGTCCTTATGTATGGAATATGACATCGTTTTAATGTACCCCGTGGCTTTGCACGGTATCACAGATCCGAGATAAAGCTATCATGCCAAACCCTGTTGAAGGCCTTCGAGATATCTAGAGTAATGGCATGTGCCTCTCCGTGTTTCTCGATGGTCTCGCTCCAAACTTGAGTGAAATACACAAGAAGATCTCTAGTAGATCGGTTCGATACTCTTACACAGAATGAATTTGGCTGAAATGGGCCAGTGATTGGCACGACTGCTTTTTTTGAGCAATGGCTGCACGTTTGCCAGCTTCCTGAAATCTCATCTAGGCCAGTGGCTTTATTCACATCGTGCTTCTTATATCCTTCGCCTTACGATTACAAGCATCAACATCCTAGTCACCCTTTATGTTTCCCACATCTGTCACCGCATCCGCACAAGTTGAAGAATCGCCCAAAGAGAAGCAGACTGGCTGCCAAGGAATAGCCACAACAAGCAATGAAGAGATGTATCAAAAGTTACATCAATAAAAAACACGACTGCCCAAGCCAGTGTTACTCGGGATGATTTAAGACTTCTAACGATACTCCTTACATCCAAATTTGTTTAGGCATTAAAAAGTTATAAATACATACATGAACCTTAAAAACATTACACTCGTTTTTTGCTCAGCCGTGTAAAAATGATCACATCTGATCCCAATACAGTTGAGGACTGAGGCCTGACTAGTCGACACAGATTTCACAACATAGTAGTCAGAGCTAACTTCTCATTCACCAGTTGAGCAGAGAGATGGATAATACTAGCTATATACATCGTTTCACTCAGAGGTTCTATGAGTCAGGCACACAGGTGCAGAGGATTTTGTCTAAACGTGTATCTACCAAAATCCAAACTAAATAGAAAATGGTTGAAATTTCTCTTATTATTTCTCGTTTTCTTATTTGTTGAGAGTGAGGGGACGCTGAAAGATGGCTCAGGAATTGAAATTTCCCGGCCCGGAACCGCTGACCGCTCGCTTGGTTAGCGCAGTGGTTTGCACAGGTAACCCAAAATGCTTTTCACTTCGCTCGTCATCGCATCTGTTTTTAAAGTATTATTATTGGGCCCCAATTGAAATTCCCAAGGCCTCCCCACTTGTGGGGAGGTTAATGGGAAGAATATACCAATATGTTAAGGGATTTTTTAAGAGGCTTTCTCAGCAGAGCTTTTTCATTAACAACAAATAAATGATTGCATATAATTTTATTTCATAATACATTATATTCTGACTTACTATGTGAATTAAAACATTATAGTGAAAGACAATTAAATTGTTGACAACAAATCTAACAATAAAGTTATATTTCTACATGCGTAGTTAATAAATCAAGAATCTATTAATTTAAATACAATTTCATTTAATGTATGGTGTACATTGACAATATTAAGTTATTGGTCAATAAGAAAGGATACTAACTAATAAGTATATTCCTATGAAGTAGGTACAGATTTAGTATAATAATATACTCTATTTTAGGATAGTTATTTACAGTACAGGTATATAATTGTAGATAGGTAGTATATCTTCGGTCACTTCGGTCAATAATTTTATTTACAATTTGGCAAACCAAGTCGGTCCTCTTATGTACAGAGATTTCCGTGGTTACTCACGTACCCTCTTTTCCTAGTAACTAATTGATCCCGCTTACGTTACACAGCTCTTTTCCACCAGTCTACACCATTTCTAGATATAAAAGTCTTTAAAGACACTACGTGTGAAGTAGAGACTACGAAACAATTTGAGTCCCGAGAAACAGCAGCCGTAGATATATTGGCCGTATGAAGAGGAAATAGGAATTGAATAACATTAAAGTTAAGCAAAAATCTACGTCCACCTGTTTCTGAGTACGGAACCCATTCGTCGTCCCCACATTAGATGGTATCATACTATAGTACCTTGGAGATGCTGCGTGTCAGGCGCTGGCGCCACTGGGGGCAGGGCCGGGCCCATCGAAGTAGTAGGCAGTGCTGCGGCCACGTCCTGGTAGCTGGTCAGCGGCAGGCTGGCGCCTGGAAACCGGTCCATGGCGTGTTCTTCGGGCGGGGTTACTTCCAGGCCGATGCTGCTATTCAGAGCAATTTTAATAGCGTTCGCATTCTGCTGCTGTTGCTGTTGTTGATGCTGAAGTAGAGAGTTGAAGTGTGATATGCCGATCTCCTCTAGGCTGCTCTTTCTACGTCTTGATACGACGCCACTTAGTCCTTGACGTAGAGAATTTGACCTTCGCAGCAGTATGTCGTCGACGACCCGAAGCGAGTTGGAGCGGCCCCTGAAGTCGGACACGATGGTGGGGCTGTCGGGAAGTGACAAGGAGTTTGCTTTGGTTGTGGAGAGCGGAGGAGCTCGCGGTTGCGGGTATGTCGTGTTGATCGTGGAGCCACGTCGACTGGCGGCTTGCGCTTGCGCTTGGATAAGCGCTTGAGAGCAGAAACTGATGTTTGATTTGCGTCTGCTGTTGTGTCTCTCAAAAGTTTTTTGAGCAGAGAATGGTGAAGGTCGCACTAGGTATCTGAAATAAATAAAAAAAAAGTTATTTCGTAAAATGTATGTGAATATTTTTATTGCATTGTGGTCAAACTCACATAATATCTCCTTCTTGTAAATTGAGATCGCAGCTTGGGTTGATAATAACGTAAGATAGACTGTTTCGTTTTTCGCTCACGTCGTCATAATCAATACCGGTGAGATTTAAGGATTCCATCCGTGAGCGAACAAGGTTCGCTATTTCTGCTCTCTCTATTTGTTGCGCATGATTATCCCTTGCTTCGTCGGCTAAACTGGTTGAGTACTGTAAAAAAGACACGATAACACAGCCTTGAATCGTAAGTCAATAAAGAAACTGAGATGATGAGGTCAAACAACAACAAAATTTAGTTTAGAAAGATCAAGTTCAGCTTATTACGAGTTTGTATGTACATAGTAGTAGCATTATACAAACAGATAATTCTTAGATTATTTCATTGTTGATACCTCGTGATTAAAACCGTGATCATGCATGATCGTTTGGTTTGCACGGCATATTAGTGAATGACACATAAAATCTCTACCTTTGCGTCGTGATGACTAAATTCATTATAAATGTATGTATAATATTTTACTGGATTTTTTTTATGTTTGATGTGAGATGTCAGTGCAAAGTAGCACAGTAGTGGTAAAACTTCTAATAACTATCTTAAGCTAGAAAGTTCAAAGAGTAGCTTAGCTAGGCTAACCTATGGCACTACAATGTTCGTTCTAACTATACCTACTCTAAAAATGAATTTTGCATTGAAATTGCAAATGACTTGTGTGATTCGTACTTACAGAGTTATTGGTGCAATATTAGCTTATTATTTAGTATATAATTATATATATATGTACATATATCATAAACGCCTGTTGTCGTGGTACGGATAACCGTAAATCCTATGATTTTTCTTTCATTTATATTATTAGTTCAAATAGTTGTTAAAAGTATTTGTTCGTGTACATAACTACATATATACCTCAAAATACCTCCTGCATATATAATTATGGAGCAAAAACATACTTTCATGTTTTACGTTAGACACTATTTAAAAACCGCACATAGTAAGGCCGCGATTGAGCAGAACCAAGGCTCCAAAGTGTTCGCTAAGAATTTGTCTATTGTGGAAAGCCAAATGACAAAACTGAAGAACGAGTACGGCTGTATCGTTTCATCCAAGCCTGAGATTTTGAGAGAGATTGAGAACTTCTATGGACAATTATACACCTCGACACGTAAACCCGTTACTGCCACAGCTCAGAAAACCAGAGCAAGGTTAGCCTGGCACTATACAAAAGACATCCCGGATATTAATCTATACAAGATTAGAATGGCTCTCAAACACCTTAAAATAACAAGGCGCCAAGTGAAGACGGAATTACGACTGAACTTGTGAGAGTGGGTGGTAAACCGGTACATGTAGTCCTCCAGAAGCTATTCAATTCTGTCGTCATCGTCCTGTTTTCAAGGGTCATTACGAATCGTCTCTCACGCAGTTTTGATGAATTCCACCCCCCGAACAATCTGGTTTCTGAAAAGGCTTAGCACCATAGACCATATCCATACGCTACGCCAGATTATACAGAAGACGGAGGAGTATAATCGGCTGCTATGTCTAGCTTATGTAGACTATAAGAAAGCTTTCGATTCGATCGAGACTTGGGCGGTACTGCAATCCTTGCACTAATGTCAAATTGACTATAGGTATATCGAAGTGTTGAAGTGTTTGTACAGCAAGGCTACTCTATGTCAGTCTGATTACAGGACCAGCTTACAGGTTAATGATATCGTCTTCGTTTTCGACTCCAACCCGATTAACTTTACGAACAACTTGTTTTCGTTTCAAACAGAAAACTAGCGAAAACTGTAGACAATTCCTTCGAGCTGAAGACTAGCAACCCCTGGTTTTAATCGGATTGGTGTCGAAAACGAAGACGATTTCATTAGCCGGTAAGGCCGCAGAGCACCAAACATGTCCTATTGTAGAGAGGTGTGAGACAGGGAGACTTTATTTCTCCGAAACTGTTCACGAGAGCATTGGAGGATGTTTTACTTGAACTGGAAAGGATCTGGCATCAACAACAAGAGGCGAGTAGTCGAACCAAGTGGCGTTCTATGAGGGGAGGCCTATGTTCAGCAGAGGACGTCTTCCGGCTGAAGATGATGACGACTGTTTAAAATGCGTAGGACTTTTTATGACTTTTAAGGTTCTATTCTGTATGATACGTAATTTAGTTTCAGATTAACTTTGTTTCCAATAATTTAGTAGGGTTCACAACCCTGCTAAATTATGTCTTGTTACTAATGTCTTGCTACCAATCTGGAATACTATGAATACATACTACGATTCGATCGGTTGCGAGCAACAAGATCACCGTTCATGAAATTAGGATCAATTTTCAAGTTTAGTTTTAGGTAAATTTGTCTGGTTGTGCAATTATTATCATCAGGTCTTAACCTTAATGGAGTTTATTTAATTTTAATTTATATTCTATAGTTCGTTTACTTAATTTTATGAATTAGATTATTTACTTCCATGTTTGTAAGTGAAAAATTTAAAAAAATATACTTTTTCCGCGATAGTCTATACTTTTTTTTATACTACGATAATGGATCGGTATCCATCTCGTTACACGAGCTGGTCGTTTGCCTGATGGTAAGCATAACGCCCGCTCAATTGCAATGCCACTCAGAATTTTGAAACGCAATGACCTGCGTGGCACTGCATTGCGCTCTTTACCTTGAGACATTAGGTAGTCTCATAAGCCCAGTAATTTTACTGGCTACTTTGCTCATCAAACCGGAACACAGTAATGCTTGCACATTACCTGCTGCTTGGCGGCAGACTACAAGAGCAAAGCGGTGATACCAATTACCAACCCAGAAGGACTCTCGCAGAAGAGGTAGTCCTACCACCTAATACTTATCGTTTTTAAGAGATAGTTTTATTTTTTGTTTTTGTTCTATATAAGATTATAAGGCATAACTAAGAATCAATAACGTACAAAAAGTTTCAATTAGAAAAGCACTTGAAAATAATATTCCTGGGGGCTGGTTACTCGCTCAAAGTGACATCAAAGTTACGATTAAGCGATATTAAAGCTACGACGTGGACTGGCATCGAGTTGTTATAATAGTCTGATCCAGTTGGCCTGATCACCTAAAATCTAGATGACAGTTTGAGCGTGGGCCAAGTCCTTACCGCCGGTTTGCGGTCTCCATAGCAGCCGCCCAAGCATCCGGTGCCGCGCCGACCGCGTTCCCCGCGCCCACCGCCACTCTCGCCTTCCTCCTGCTGCAACTGTTGTGTCAGGCTTTTCCAATACTTCCAATACATTACCAAATTAATATATTTCGGCCAAAACAGCTCATACTAACGATAATAGTAATATTGGAACATGACCTTGTACGTATCTAAGTAACAATTTAAGCAACGGTGTTAAAACTGTGTTATTTCCACTAACTACATATCGACGCCACAAATTATTATAAGTGTGTAATAGGTATATATGTATGTTAACGTGTTTCTAATAATAAGTAAATGTGTGATTGATGTGGCTACAGAGCAAAATGATAGAAAAACACATGCAATAAGCGTAAGCAGCTGCCAAGACTAGTGCACTTATTACTCTATTTTAAGGGAACTGTTTTGCTTCAGTTAACTATTTCTAGATGTTATTCCTCAGCTAGTTTAGTTAGGTCGAATGAAATATTATAATTTGTCATGCGGCGATGATTTCGACTACTGGATCAACTAAGTCACTCACATTGTAGTTATATATTAACTGATATGTACATTATGTTATAGATAAAATATCATGTTGCTATTCATGTTCATTACTCGACCTCTTTGTAGGTTGTTATTTTGGCTTCTCTATTTGGTATCATGCAAAACACACACTACAATAACGACACATAATGCGGGATTGCGATCATCGAGTCATTAAATATTTGGACTTTTTTACCATAACACCTATTTAGCTTAGTCGTTGATATTGTTATCTTGTTACTAACATATTATTTGTGTACGCGCAAAAGCAATACCTATCTTTCTTGGCTGTAGCAGCATTAAAATCAAAGCACGTGAGTCTTGTAAAAGCAAGACCAAGTTTCGCATTATAAGGCAGTACGAAGTAGTTACAGACACTCCACGGGTGTTAGGCTCATAGGATGTTGGAGCCATGGAAATTTAGTAGCACTGGCGAGAAGTACAAAATATCCGAAATACAGTCCCAAAAAAACGACTAACATACCCGAAATACAGTCTCACAAATGGCCTATATGTTATAAGCTAGATCTTAGAAGAATTTGGAATAGAGCAATTATAAGTGTTTCAACAATGTTGCTATAGCGTTCAGGCGCAGAAATGGCAATAAAGGACTGTATTTAAGGAGATAAATATATAGAGTAGGAGTTGACCGACTCACCGATGCACGCGATGGTCGCATTCTCGCGAGGCGTGACCAAAACCATTTTGTTGGAGTCCGCGGCGACATACTCACGTGGTGAGATGCATCGGCCATGCTCGTGTCTTGTGTGCGATATATCCCGATTGGGATTTCGCAGCTTGTGGAACACAACTTTTGGTACAGTCGACCATATGTGCGTATCCACATATCCTCTTTAGCTATTTTCATCTGTCAGAAGTCCAAGGTTCGTTAGTTTTAGTAAGCCCTGGATTAATACTTGACTATAACTAATTCGAAATTCGCTTCCGAAAATTGTCGATGAAATGAAGATGAATGACGATGTGGAGCGTGAAAACATTAACATTGATAAAAAATCGCTAATAATTATTATTGTTTATGCACCAGCAAATACAAATTTGCTAAATAACTTACCGAAGTGAGAAAACCTGATCCCGGAGCTTGATCTACTCCCAACAGTAGGCGAACAAATGTAATGACATAATCTTTGACAAACGCTTGATAGAGCAAGGTGTCGAGCATAGAGGCCGAGAAGACAGAGCCAGCAGCAAATGGGAGCCTGAACATATACGAAATGTGGGAACCACGTTCTTTTTCGCGCTGTAAAAACCAAACAATATACAGTAATTATTCGTATGTTCCGAAAATACTAGGTAAAAGTTCATATATCGCAAGAAATTTTCTTAAAATACCTTTTCCATTTTTGATAAATGCAAAGCGTATTTGTCATGAGCCCGGAATTGCATAAATCTCATGTTCGAGGATTGAGATAATTCCGTTATAGACTTTATGGATGGGAAGAATCTGAAATGAAGAATGTATTATGTTTTTTCAATGCCGATCAGAAAAACAAAATACTTTTTTTATTTCGCTGTTGTACATAAAAATATATAGATACGCATTTGACATTCGCTATTTGTTAGCCATGAGAAACACATATTTCGCAATCGCGTAAAAGAGGCAAAAAAAATTACTTGAACATAGTTTGTACTGCAACAATAGTGTTGCAATCGGCAAGGCTGTCCTCCTCTGCAGAATTCGATAACTCTTTGTTTACAACGACCACGTTCTCGGCTAGCGTAATTCCAGCTCGCAACAAATCATCCAAACTGAAAAAGAAAAACAATACATATATGAGTAACTATAATTTTAGACAAATGAGTGCCAGTGAAATTACTGTGCAAAAGGGACTTATTTGTGTTTCAAAGTTCTGAGTGGCATTGCAAATTCTTATGGGCCGGCGTTATGTTTACTATCAGCAGATCGTCTAGTTATCAAATAGTATAAAAACAGGATGAGAAGGTGAACGATGAGGTGAAGGGATGTGAGATTAATGAACCTTTGTATTATAATATATGCTTTCGTAGTGGTACTAAATTATAATTTTGATCAAGATCTGGTACCTTTCAAAGGTAAGGTCAAGGAATGTATTACTTCTAAATAGTTAAGAAATAAAAGTGTAATTGTTTTAATATAGTTCTGCACTAATTTGTGTACATGGAACAGCGAAATTTATAGGTTGCTGATATGGAATGAGTTAACGCTGTCCATTGATGTATTAGTAATTTTTTTTTGTCAGAACTTACCAGTCAATTGTGCCGAGCATCCAATATACCAGTGGGAAGTAAGATAAAGCATCTAAAAATGCAATATCCGGGCGCCTCTCCAACAACAAGATGATTGGATTGAGCGAGGTCTTTGACCTAAAGTGAGCTCGCAATGGTATTATAAAGTTGTAGATGCCATTTGATGCATAGTCAGCTGCCAGGATGATTGTTTTATTCTGCCACTGGTATTCTTTTGCATTTCTATAGGCACAATGCTCACACACTTGCGCAAGCTGCAAACAGCATAGAGGCTTTTTCTCTTTGAGCAGGTAACAAAGAGTAGGGCTTACTCCGATGAATGGTGAAACAGGTGGAAACCCCTTTACGATCCTGAAACATCTTTTTTATTGCACATACCCAATTTTATGATAAAATTTGGCCATTGTTACAGTTACACGCGTCCTTGTCTGTGTTCAGATTTTTGTAAAATTATTAACCGACTTCCAAAAAAGGAAACTATCAATTCGGTGGGTTTTTTATGTTCGTTACCTCAGATCTCTGTCATTTATAAACTGATTTGGAAAGTTATTTGAAAGTATATACTTTCAGATTGGTCCCATAGAAATTTCATCAAAATCGGTTCAGTAGTTTGTCACTGAAATCGGTTCGTAGCCTTTTTAAAACATTTTTTTTTAATTCCGTATGTGTGTAATACACAGTAGGCGTGGGTCGTAACGTTTTTTGGTTGTAAGCAGTTTCGTATATACGCATAACTAGTTTCGAAACTAGTTATTCTAGTTATTTTTCATTGAGTGCGGTTTTCATCAAACTATTTTTACGTATGAAATGTGAAACACTATTATTACGGAAATACTATTATTTCGTAAATACGCTATGTTTTAAATCAACAAAATAGTTGATTAGAGTGAACTCACTAAAACACAACAAAAGTTGTGTTATCGATTGTAAGATTCCAGAAAATGTTAGTACCCCACGTATTTAAATTAATTTCATATATGACGATACTGCCATATAAATAAATGTGCCTAGAATCAGCTTAAAAATAATTATCTTGATAGAAAATTTTAAAAGGCTGAAAGCAAAGCTTATTCAGAAATATTATAAAATAAAATACTTATTCATAATTGAAAAGAACTTCAGAAAAAATAAAACTAGGTACTTACAATCTGTGCCTATCAAAGCATCAAAAATTCATCGAATTGTAAAGATATAAAAGACATACAGTGTTACCTATATATGGATAAACTTAATGTGCTGGTTATAGCTAACATTCAACTAAAGACAAAGATTTACATATAAAGGTAACATTTAAGGGGTGCTTAATTTAAATCTCAGCCCATTGAGCTTTGAGTACCATTAAAATAGGATTTTTCTTTAGTAGTGAAAGTAACTAATAATGGGGTAATCTATTACTAATCACATACAACGAATAGCTACGTTTTGGTTTGATATACATCACCTACAGCGCCTAAAGTGAGCCAAATTTAAGATTTCGGTTATTAAATTACTCAAATATTACTTTCGTTTTAATATAAAAGAATGCAGTCGCTTGTAATTTAGATATAAAGTTTGGGAACTATGTTAAGCATTTCAATGACAATGAAGTGTCGACCGTTCATAGAATTTACTTCTATGACTTAAAATACTCATGCACCAAGAGAGCATGGCGCGCGACTGCTTCGAAAAATTTTGGACCTAAGATGATGTATGTGTAGTCAACAAAAGGGCTCACAATATAGGTTTTTAAACTGTCATGGTCATCAACACTTTGAAAATTATCACTAGAAACGGGATATTTACCATGTATATTATTTGATTTGAGTTTCCGATATTTCGGCGCTGTTGCAAACGCCATGATCACGGGAGAACAGCGCCGAAATATCGGAAACTCAAATCAAATAATATACATGGTAAATATCCCGTTTCTAGTGATAATTTTCAAAGGGCTCACAATAACCTAAAAAAAATATTTCAGAGTATAACATGTTGAATGAGCAATAACCGTACAAATTGGCAGTATAAATACAAAATTTGATGATTATATTCAAAACCATCGATAAATTTTTTTAATATTTCAGTCAAGTTAATGTTATTTGTTATGAAATTTGTTTGCCATGATGAAAGTTAGTCTGGTGTCGAATGGCAAGAGTGAGGCTCACCTTGTGAAATCATTTCGCCAGGCGCTGTGTGGGGCCTCACTGCCGGCCAGCGACGAGAAGCTGCTGGTGGTGACGTCATCACTGGAGCAGGGGACGGGCCGTGCATTTGGGATTTACGGTCAGGGGTTTACAAATACACAATGCATAACAATTGCATAAGAAAAAACTATTGAGTTATTTTCTTTACGTAAAAGATTGTGTATCCCTAAAGGATTTTATATAAAATGCAACACACTAAGCGTCTTACAGATATTGTGCTAAGTGCATTGTTTTTTATGTACATTAAGAAAAAAACTAAACTACCTAATATGTTATTTACATTTCGAAAAGGTCATTGAGATGGGAAAGCTAACTAAGAAAGCATTTATAAATTTAATGTAAAAATAGTTTTCTTTAATAAAAAGATAAACACAGCGTGGTTGCTTTAGTAAATAGACTTTTATACAAGTGAATAACTAATAACTCATAAGGCAGGCCAGATTACTAGCATAAGCGAAATAACTTTTTTTATGAAAGCTGTTAGAACTGATTAAATGACAAATTTTAAGCATATGCAATGTGACAAAATTCATAAACCAAAAAGCTATACACTTACATAAAACAATGTTGTACTTTGTGCAGTATCTATTCATGCAGCTTGCGTGATCCAGATCGGCTATCTAAAGAGTAGTAAACGGAAACGCTAAAAAAAGAAAATGCCTACGCAATAACCCATTATCTGTTTTCCTATAAAATATAAGGAATCACAGAAAACGAGGTGTAGATGATCGTAAATATGACGCGTCAGCATTGAAAATGTGATTATTAAATAGTCTTGGATGATTGTTATATAAATAGCATAGGTAATAATCTTATAATGAAATAATAAAATAATAGATGCCTACAGTACATTTCAGACAAACTTAAGTAGACGCTTTATAACTTGTCTTTCATATGAAAAACATTTAGTACAGTATTCATTATTATATCATTACCTACCACATATAACGTTAATATATAAAGTAAAAAGTAAGAGGTCAAAATGCGTGCAAGTAGAGTAGAATTATATGCCAATGAATTTTCTGCCCCTTACGCGATTTTCTCGGATGGAGACCTCCACGGCACATCGTCTTCGAGTTCGTCCTCACTCTCATCCACCTCAGGCTCTTCCTCTTGGTTATCTGATGCAATGTTAAGGCTGCTAGTTACCATATCCGGCACAGGCAGAATTGATGGTCGTCGGCTCCCTTTAATCACCAAGCGTCATAATATACGAGTGCAAAGTCTCTTTATAAACGTAAAAGTGATCAGGAAGGTCAACCAAAAGCAAAGGGATATAAAGAACAGAATGGGACCAACGACAGTAAAAAGCCAGTATTATAATGAATGTTTGATGACTTTAAACCGGTCTATGAAATGAGACTCAGGCATCTTCCAATTCCGCCTCATGTAAAACTATGTAGGCCACTGAACCGGCCCCCTATAAGGGCCCCTAGTATAATTGGCGACGTAATTGGCAACTTTAGCGTGGATGGCTAAAGGGTGTTGAGAGGTGTGCTGCAGTTTCACTGAGGCGTTACTCCCGTGCATATGCTGTTTATCACTTCCACCCTGGAGCTTAGGGTCTTGCGGATTGCAGTCTCCAGCCCTGACAGCCAGTTAAGGCAAGCCGTGGGTCAGGGGTCTCATTTAGCCCCCAGGAAGTCGGGGTACACGGCGTCGCCACTCACCGACGGCTGGCCACAAAGCCGCCATTGTGTTAATATTATTATTATTCAGGATTTAATTTAGTCTGCCGAAGTTGCACACCAACGGAAAAAAAATATATAAGGGAACAAAATTAGACAATATTATTGATATGAATTACCTCGTCGATGAGTCGTGGTGTCCGGGCTGAGGAAATTGCTGTTGTCTAGTTTTGGTAACAGCAAGTGACTATCTGTAGCACTATCCGTTCCCGGAGAGTCCTTTAGGTAGGTTCTAGAGTCGGTTGATGTGCCTTCTCCTAATTTCGCTGCGCAAACCACGAAAATTCTATAACTCAAATAATCAATTAACTAAAGGATATTTAATATATTGGTTAATATAATACTATTTTATTTGTATAAATAATTGCTTTTTAGAGTGAATTTATTAGTAGATAATGCCAATGGTTATGCTGAATCAATATGTGAATGCTGTTATGTGTTATGTCATGATCAGAGGCCGGATTAATGGGCTAGTTGGTGTTGTATGACGCTTTTTAACATTCGACTATTTTAATTATACTTTGTAAGGAGTAGTAAAAAAAATATTTAAATTTTTAGTCTTCCATAATATGTCTTCAAAACCAAATATATACACTGCCAATTAAAGAATCCGGGTCGTTCCGGGTCGGTGGCAAAACTCCTAATATCTCCGAAACTAAGACCGTTAGCATAATGGAATAAACACTGATGGTTTATAGGCTATATTGTAGCCCTTAAATGAAATTCTTAAAAGATTCAAGCTGTGAATTTTCTTTTATTTAAAAATAGCATTAAACAAAAATGTGCCTTTTACGTATGAAAATAAAATTAATAAATAAGAAGTATTTATGATACATCAATTTTTATTAGTATTTAAGTATTATTTTGAAGAAATCCCAGGCCAAACGTGTACGGCGCCCACGCCGTCTGCAACTTTTTCTTCAATACATTGATAGGTGCCGCGGGTGCAGGACATCATCAATTGGTTGTAAGCATCCACTTTCGACTTTGCGTCTCCTGACACTAATTGCAGAAATATGTAGTGTTCAGTTTCTGCAAATTCTACCAAGTCTGACAGACGTGTATTCAAGAGATTGGTCAAGATCTTGAAAGACTTCGAACATGATAGTAGTGAAGAAATTATTCTTGCAACCTCCCCATTTCCTTCAAATGAAGAACCGGTTTCCCTCAAAGTGAGGACTCCGTGCTCACACTTAAATACGCCATACGTGTCAATAAGCTCGACAGGTTCAACCAATTCTCTGGTGGCATGCGACGACAAGGATCGAGGCACAGAGACCGGGACTGAGGTGACCCTGTTCTGTACGTCCTGAAGAGTCAGGAGAAGTGTCTCAGTTTTAGAGGCTAGACTCGTAAACACAGCCATCTGCTCGTTGAAGACGCGAGTAGATTCATTGATACTAATAAGGTGGGCGGAGCTTCTTCATATATATATAATACAGTCTTGCTTGAATCGCTCTCCTGGTCTGTATACTATTTGCCTCCCGCCATGCTTATAAAGCTTGGATCTGGACTCGTCTGAGAGTCTAGTTCAAGTGTTCGCAGAGCATATATTTTTCTTGCAACACGATGTTCCCTTTCCCGTTTTGGGCCATTTGCTGATCTTTTTGGCTTTCAATTGCCTTACAGTCCATTCACTTGGATTGCTTCCTCCAAGGTGAACAAATCAAATTTTCAGTTTAACTCCCATAAGAAATCGATTTCGCAGCATTGTTGAGACTATCAATCTTCTCTCGGCGTTGTGCACCTTGTTCAACCTGTTCCTGGTCTTCGTAGGTTCGATCCGGATTTCTGGAACCGCTGAAGAACCCGCTGTACGATCCATAAAGATACACCGACAGTTCTTGCAGCATCACGCTGATTCCACCCGTCTTCCAGCATTGTGATGATTCTTGTGCGTGCATTCATCATAATGTCATCAATCGACATGATGACACTAAGAGCGACATGATTTCTCAAACAAGAATTAATATTAAATAACAGGAGCACCATTTATATATTTTTTTTGTGAATTAATAATGCAATGAATTCGTAGTGTCGTTTTTTGAAAATTGCTTGCACACAGCTTAAAACTTTTTTATGAACTCTATTTGAGGCAGCAATAAATAGGCTTCAAAACAGTATTAAATCCATTATAAAGCTAGCATTATTACTTCCAGAGACATTAGGATTTTTGCTACCGATCCGGATTCATTGCTGGCGAGTGTATATAAATTTAATTTAATTGTGCGAGGGTATTAAAAAACATTAATAACTTGGTACTAGTTTAACCTCCCTAAACTTTACAAACTCCGATTTCTGTTTAGAAAATCTCACTTGCGATACTATTTTGCCCTATTAGCGGCCCCTGACTTAGAAAATGTCTTAAGTGTTAAGAAACCAATATCATTTAAAAACAAAACTTATAAATAAGTACACTCGGGTCAGACAATTGTCGTGCAGAATTAAAATAATGTCATAGAAAACCAACCTCTGGTAATGATATAATGTGAAATAATAAAAATTTTGAAAACAAACTCAATCTACTTTGTCAAACGACGAAAATTGTACAGCCAACTGGAATCTAAAACAGTCAAATAGGTGTACGTTTACTTTGACATACAACACTCATTCTTTGGGTAGTGCACCCGGCGCAATGTTCCACTCGTCTATTTAAAGAGCCAGTCGGAATTTGTTTATTTTTTTTTGTTTTTATGGTAAACAATACTATTGACAGTAAATTTCCGGTAGACACCGTACGAATGGAAGAGTGCGCGAGGTTGTCCATTATTTGTTAAAATTGCATTGGATTTTTGTGTGTGGAATTGTTTTATACATACTCATCATGCTCATATTTTTGGCGGTACTAACCGTACTGAAATTCAATCAAACTTTTTTAAAATTTCGATATATTATGGAATCAATACACACGAAGCATACTCGACTCCTGGAAAAACTGGAACTTTCTGCACAAGGATAGAAATTATCTGATTGGAAGTAAGATCTTTTAAATATTATCCCGTTAGGTCGATCTATCTAGATTTTTCATTATACTTCGGAACCTATCTTGTTAACTTATATCTTTGTTTTCAGGCAGTCCGTGTTGAACTGCGCCATGCTAGAATCTGCACATAACTTGATATAAGTCATTGGCGGGGCCGAGTCGAGATACGAACTATGGTGCGTCGGATTGAAAATCGCACAAGTTCCCGCCCGGCCACACTCGCTCATAAACTATCATTTGGACTACATTTTTCAGTCTAATTTTGATTCGCCTAAATTATTATTATCATTTATGCATCTTAGTCACCCAGCTATATGTATAGCTTTACTCGTGTAGTATAGTCCCAGCAAGCAGTAATATGAAAGCATTCCTATGTTCCGGTTTGATGAGCAAAGTAGTCAGTGAAATTACTGGGCTTATGAGACTTAATACCTAATGTCTCAGGGTAATGTCTCAAGTTTTAGTCAGGGTAATGTGTGCAATGCAGTGCCGCGCAGGCCTTTGTGGGTCAAAGTTTTGAGTGGCACTGCATTTGTTATCCCACAGTATAAAAATTTATCATAGTAGTCACTAATTTTGTGTTGATTGATAGTAATAAATAAGTACGTAGTTAGTAATATACATATTTAGTTTAAACATATGGTTAAGAATGTATTAATTAAAAAAGCGTGTTATAAAATTAAGGATTATGTAGATGCATGGAAGCAAACAGCTCAGAAGCATCCTGACGACTACTTTAATTCTTAGATTTAAATAAACAACTATTGTTAGTATGAGAAACAGTGTAAAGGCCTTTTTTTGTAAAATAAATGCCGAAGATCGGTCTATACCTACATAGAACGGGCACTTACAGTCATTTTTGGTTGCTTGGGCCCAAAAGCCGCAAACATGTTTTATATTATTATCTTTACCAAGCACTGACGTGTTCATTCATGCTACCTGCGATGCTATTCATAGGTAGTTTAGGACGAAATAGTATAAGGATAGAGATTCAGCTAAACTTCACGTTGAAATGGCGAGAATTTTAGTAAAGATTTTTATAATTTTTTTATTATTAATTTTATTTAGTTTTGATAATTTATTTATTACCTATTGATAATTTATTTCTTTCTGATAATTTAGATTAAAATATTCTGATTTAAAAAGTCTTCCTTGAAATCAGATTTTGTATACTGTACTGTATAGTAGAAACAAAATTCAAAGTGAGTAATCGGGCTCTATGTCTTAGTACTTAGTACCGTGTATGAAAAAACCAAACAAACTAAATTATTGAGTAATCAGACATTGAGCATTAAGCAAATTCAAACAAAAAGTAGACCAAACACATGATACGTAACGTGATTATTGTAATGATGAAATGAGTTCGGTCTATTTTTTGCAAAAATCCATCTGTGGCACTCACAGCTAGCAACAGTAAAATTAGCGGATGATACATTATTAGCTTGGAGAATGCGTGATGGCGATGCATTTGGTGTGGAACTCCCGGGAGCTTGCAGAATCACTTGTGGGAGGTCGTACTGAACGACGTTAGTACCGTCTGGTCTCCGCGCTTCGCCACCGCTGCCCTCTACGGCGTCTGCAGGTTTTCTTTCGTTCGAGAGGAGACTACAAGTGGTCAGATCCTTAGGGATCGCCGGTTTGGGTTCACATTGTTTATCCGATACTACAAATGCCGAGTTCTCCTCTTTTGTTATGCTCATATAATAGCAGGTGTCGCTAGCTTTCATTATATGTCTGGGGCCGGGATTCAAAAGAATTGTCTCTTCGTAAAATTCTGGTAACTCTGATGGGCGCACTCCAACTAATGCCACACCATACCTTAAAATGTTATTTAATTTATTATCAACAATTCAGATTTAAAAAATATAAAACATATGAAACTTACTTTCTATGCGAATGGAAACTAGCGTAAGTGAAGCTTTTCCCCTCGTATTCTCCAAAAAATCTGCTGTCACCAAGAACAATATGGTAAATTTCATTTCCTGAGCATTTCCCGTATAGTCGATGCCATTCTTCAGGGGACTGTTGGCCTTCCCTACAGGTGTAATAATGACGTTTATGATAAAAAATTATTTAGCTAATAAATAGAACAAATGCAACCTTATAGAATCGCTCGAAAACGTAACGTGTGTTGTCGCACTTACTGTCCACGACTAGTATGCAGCAGAAGGGTGACCAAAGTGGATGCACCCGGGCAGGTGCAGTTGTTTGCCAGCAGAGCGTATTTAAACTCGTCTTCGCAAACCACAAATTCGGCAAATTTCACGTGCAGTTTGTTTTCTGGTCTGAAGATTTGCACATATTGAGGTACCATAGGTGCGAAGTCTTTCACTGCCCAGGATCTAAAAGAAAATAACAATGAAGATATAACCGACATTAATTATAATGAACGACATGGTGTTGTCGCGGAGTTATCGTAGAGGACTATATGAAAATTGTCGAGGGTTGCGTGTGGCTATGTATAAATTAATGGAAAATATCTTTGCACAGCGTTTAATTTTTTGTATGTAGCTAACTTGACCTCGGTTTCTTAGAGATATCTTTTCTGAATACCGAGATCCTTTATAGTTTTAGCGTATAAAAAGCTGTAGATTGTGCTCATTTTCATTTTCTGGGTGGTTAGTTCTACCACCTATAAAAACCTGCTATACGCCTACACGAGAGGCGCGCCGGCCGAACGTATCTAAACTGCGGAGTGACACCCCCCTGTTACAATTGAGGCAGCTAAAGATCTAATAGAGAAGCTAGCGCACAATCTCAATCCTCAATCTTAGTAAATGGCCTTAAGGAGCCGGACAGATGCAACCGCTTAATGGTTGATGAGACTCGACCGTGAGGTGCTAATAAAGTTGTCTTCGTCGGCGATCTCAACCAATTGTCTTATATCTGTTCGAGCTAAGGTACAATCACCAAAGCCTGGTAGCAAACATCAGCCAGGAGTTGTTGTGCACACACCGGAATCCAATGGATGGAGCGTACGCCCTTAGTGGAGTATACTCCTGTATATACTCCTCAAGACCTCAGATGCGCTCCCTGAAGCTGAAAATGTATAAGGATGCCCAAATGTAATACCCGTTGCGCTCGTTACCCTAAGACATTAGGTATTAAGTCTCATAAGCCCAGTAATTTCACTGGCTACTTTGCTCATCAAACCGGCACAGTGCTTGGCGGCAGACTACACGAGCAAAGCGGTGGTACCAACCCAGACGGGCACTCGCAGCAGAGTTAGTCCTATCACCTAATAGTACGTTTTCACTGGGTGACAAAAAAGGGTTACGAGTGCAATGCAGTACCGTGTAGGCCTTTGTGTTTCAAAGTTCTGAGTGAAACTGCAATTGTTATGGCCCGGCGTTATGCTGACCACCAGGCAAACGACCAGTTCACCTCATTATCCAACAGTATAAAAAAACCTGTTAGTAAATCAGATTTAAAGACACAGAGATTACAAACTACCCCATATTTTCACACTACTAAAAGTAACATACCCTTCGTTTATCCAGACATACTCTTATTCGATCCATAATATAGAGTTGTAATATTTATCTAAACTTAAATACAAATTACCTCAGTATAGTATGTTCGTCGGCAGCAGTCTTGTCAGCATAATTTCGGGCTGCCAGTATGAAGCACGCTTCAGCTTCGCTCATGCGCGCTCTTATCAAGTCTGTATCTTTAAGACATGAGCCTTGAATGTAGATCACGCGTTGAGCCCAAATTGGTACCTGAAAACATGAATAAAATATCACATAAGTGTTAAATACTTAATATGTATTTTGTGTAAGTTCAGTTCAAACATACTGATTGGCTTTAACCAATGTTTTACTAGGTAACTCATCTGGGGTGGGTGTGCACTTATCCATGAGTACCTAGTTGCTTCAGCGCAGCTCGCAGCGTCGAGCTGCTTGTTTTGGATAAGCTGAGCCGTGAGGGGGAGTTTCCTCTCCCCGCGAGGCGGGCCCGTCCTGGATGACGGACGACGGCTGACGGGGTCGCGGGCTCGCGGGGAGTGTGTTAACGGGTGGGGGGTGTGTTAAGCTGAGCCGAAAGGAAACACTCCGGTGGTTTTATTGTCATGTCACTTCACCTTTCCCTCGTACTAAGAGAAAATGTTTTCTGTAAAATTGTGTTTTCCTAATTAAAGAAGTTAAGTGGCTAATGGTTTTTATATCGGCCTTTGATAAATAACTCTAACAGCAGAGCGTGGTTGATTGTTAAGGTCTGTAAAGCCACTGCAGTGCTTTTTGATACAAAAAAGAGATCATCGGATGGATTTTTGCCTTGAGGTCTAATGCTTGGAACTTCTGTCCCAAATTGGGATACAAATTTTCCCATGAAATACCATGATGTATATTCTCCATAGTTCTCTGGGAAAAAGAATGTTTTATCTGGACTCAAATTGATCCCACAAAGAGAGAGATTTTGCTTGTTCATTATGACACATCTTCTGTTATCCTCCGGGTTGTTAGCTAGATATTTAGTAGTAGAATCGTCACTAGATCTCATGCATACAACCTTCATCCTAGCCTGGTCAAAGTTCATATTCCCTGGAAGAAGACCCACTATTGTTGACACAGCGTTTAACATTCCCATAAGCATGCCTGGGCTAGCATTAACAAACCGCCCACAAGTTGATATTCTGGGTTGTAGCTTCAAAAACCATTCTCTTGTCTCTGTATTCATCGATTCTAGATAGTCCATCTTCCATTCTATCCTTGAATAATGTTCTTCATTTTCTACCATTACCCCTGGTCCGATCTGTATTTCTTTCCAGCCTTGAAAGAGATGCCCTATTAAACATATCTCTTGGAACAGTCTTCCGTATTCAGAAGGCTTAGGCAATCCCAGTTTAATCCGTGTGGGGGCATCGTATAAGTAGTGGTGCACCAGGGCAAATATTCCTGGAGACAGACATTCATTCCATTTTGTCGCATCTTCAGTTCCTTGGCATATGTGTGTAGCAACTGCTTCATAAAGCGTGCACTCTTCCAAATTGTTAGTGATCTTTGCCTTCTTCTCTTCTCCCCCTATGGATATAGTAGACCCAGGAAGGTGTTCAGATAGCTTTAAAGAATTCAATTCCATTACATGTAAGAATGCCCTTAAGAACATTGTTCCAGAAGCTATTGCCCTTCTGTCTTTCTTTCCTCTTTCTTTGTGTTTTAAGTAAGAAGCAAACCTTCCCACTAGCTGCATCATTCTCTTCCTAGTCTCATCTACCCCATTGGTGGTTTTTGATCTAGCCACCATCTTGTTTCTGGCTGTTACAATCTTTTGCTTCGTTGCGCTATCAAATACTGTCACTTGCTCTGATACAGTAACAACTTGTTTGTGTCTGAGGTCCGGTTTCTCAAAACATGCCATAGTTCCTTTAATCCATCCTATTAAACTGTAACAGTCTTCGATACCGTTTTCTTCAAAGAATGAGTATGCATTTTCATATGCTTGGGCTGCAGTTACACTCTGTTCTGTGAAAGGGCAAAATGTTTGCCTTCCTCTGGTTAATATGTCTGAACCAGATTGGGTGATCTCTTGAATAGTCTGGTCAACTGAAGAATCTACTAAAGTATGATGCTTTATTAAAAAGCTCTCCACAGCTTGCCTTACAAAGCTTGTTATGTAATTACCATGTACTTTGTCATGCGGGAATTTTCTATCTGTTTTCTCCCAGTTAAGTCTTGCTACGTTGGCTCCTCCTATTTCTATGTATCGTTTATTTTATTTTCTGTTGTACTCCTCAGCTCTATTTACTGTGATAGCTACTTTTTGAGCTTGTGTCCCATATCCATGAGGTGGTGTCCCAGTGTATATGTATAATCCGCTAACCATGGACAGGTTTCTTGTTTGCCTCTCACTAAAGACTCTTTCGTATATATTATCCATATTTATTTCTTTTGTTCCGTCAGGCAACAGTGTTTCCATTATGAAGGTGTTTTTCTTTTTTCGATACATGTTGTTTCATACTTGGCAAATTTAAAGTTTTTAAAATAAGGATCTGTGACATTGTATAATGGATGTGCTGTTGCTTGGTTTTCACGAAAACAAGCCTGCGTTGCCCTGTCTACAGTCGAGGCAGAATATGTGGCTGCCGCAACCAGTGCATGCGATTTACTTTATATAAAAGGACTGTATAGTGATTTAAATGGACCAAAAAGTGATGTGTTGTGTATATTATATATGGACAATAGAGGTGCCATTCAGATTTCTAAATCTTTTGAGAACAGTAAACGTGCCAAACACATAGACATTAAGCACCATTTCTTAAAGGACATAATTAGTAGAAAAATTATAAATATTGAATATGTATCAACCCATGATAACATTGCAGACATGTTCACTAAGACATTGACTCATGATAAACTCTCTAATATGAAACAAATCTTAAATATTTTATGTTAACTTGCTTGTAACTACCTAAAATGTAACGAATATAATGTTCTTAGGTTATTATGTGCTACATTATTTTTCTTGTCAAATATGTACAATGTTAATATGATTAATGTGTTATGCATTCTTTTCATGTAGCGATTTCAATCTGTGTAAGAATTTTCAATCGAGAGGGGGTGTTAAATTGTTAAAAGAATTATTAGTCTATGTAAACTGGAACGCACCTTGTCTAATCTATTTTTGTTATCTGTCAATGTCATCATTTTAGTTTGATTTTAGTCGGTAGAACGCTGTGCAGTGGGCAGGGGCGAGTCCCATATTATCAACGCAGGCCTTTATGTTTCAAATTCTGAGTGGCACTGCAATGGTTATGGGCCGACGTTATGCTTACCACCAGGCAAATGATCAGCTCCTCTCGTTGTCAAATACTATTAAAAAGGTATGTTATGTCTTGGATCACTTCAAACATAACTCCAGTTAATAATTTTGTGTTTTTTTCTAGTAAAATCACCACTTGAATTTACCTGCAATATCATCCTCATAGTAGTGTCGAGCTCCATGGGTGATAGCAGTACCACGTAATAATCTTGAAGCAGGGGGTGCGCATAGAATTCATTAAGGAAGTCCATGATTGTGTCAGCGTGCAGCGTAGTAGAGCACACGACAACGTGCTTCTCTGATTGAGCGCGGTGTGATGAATAAGAACCACCCAATTTTTGCCTTTCCATCCAAGTGAATGCTAGTTGTTCGAACTGCAAATTAATAATATTATTATAATGTTTTAATTTGCAATAGTATTGTCAATGTTTACACCTTTAGGTATTATGCGTATGAACCACAAGGCACTTTTAACGGAGACGAAACGACTTCGCTAGTACCTACACGGAAATGGATGGATGGTACAAAATACTATGCTCAGAAGGCCATGAGGACAGTAATCTTCAATAATCTTCTACCTCTGAAACTGGACATAACCAAATTCATAAAATTCTCTTTAACATCTTCAACACAATCTTCGCCACTTTCGTAGAACATAAAAGCCCATGTTTGTCCACATGCTCGTAGCGGCTGTACTTGTACATCGATTGCTAGATCAATAGTACTATTTAATTCCTAGATAGGTATTATAGATGAACTTCTGCACTAGCATGGTAAGCTGACTGCGCGTATAAAAAAACGAATATTGTTTTAACCTCCGCCAGTCCTAAAACACTTAAACTTGTTTACTACCTATACTTTGGGCGAGCTAATTCTGAGATACTGTATGCCTGATAGGGGCGGTGTTTTAAAAATAGAAATGTTGCAGTTGGAGAAAGCACAAAGAGCCATCCTAAAAGTAATGACAAAAAAACCGAATCGGTACCCAACTTCGGGCTTTGATTCTGAAATTTTTTATACTATTTGTTAACGAGACGAGCTGGCCGTTTTCCTGTAAGCTTGTATAACTCCGGCCCATAACAATTTCAGTGCCACTCAGAACTTTGAAGTAAATAGGCCTGCGCGGCACTGCAGTGCGCTCGTTACCCTGAGACATTAGGTATTAAGTCTCATAAGCCCAGTAATTTCACTGGCTGCTCTGCTCATCAAACCAGAACATAGTAATGCTTGACTTCACGAGCAAACGGTGGTACCAACCCAGACGGACACTCGCAGAAGAATTAGTCCTACCACCTAGTAGCAAATGAATGCAAGGGTCTCTCGGTTCGACGGCTGTTTGTGCTTCAAATCAGTCTGCGCTTGCAGACATCGTTGTCATGTAATCCTGATCTCAAATATCTAAAAAATGCAGATTTGAGAATTTGTGCGGAATTGAGAAACACCTTACAAAACTCTACAACCGTTTTATCCAATCTGTCCACAGACTTTTATAATCGCAGTGATGGAAAACTGAATATTTATCAATGCTCGAAATATGAAATAATAGTAAGTACATTATGTATGATTCAAGTGTGGTACTTTCTTTGATCATGATATATAATTCAAGCTCGCCTGCGGCTCGCGTTCTATAGGAGGGAGCCCAGTGTGTACAATGACCAACTAGGGATAATCGATATTCATCGATGTTAGAGAAACATCGATGTTTAGCGGGAAAACACCGATGTTAAGTTTTCAAAAACATCGACACTTCGATGTTACGAAAATAATATCGACACGTCGATGTTACGACTAATCATACTAATCATAGGATATCAACATATCCTGGGTCCTAGAATATGCCGATATTATTCTCGGCCTAGTCTAGGCCATCTGTTTACCTGTGTGGGTAGAACTACAAGTGCAACACCTATCATGATGACCATGAAGAGTTGTGAAGGCCATATGTCGGGTACAAAATCTCCGTAGCCGACGGTCGAAAACGTCACCACCACGAAATACATTGCTTGGAATAGGTTGAGGTGCCGGTGGCCGGCCCGTTGAAAATGCTGGATACCACACACGCTGGAACGATAACGAAGCCTTATTTTATTAAGTTCATAATTATTTGAGACAAAAATTATAAATATGGTCATTTTGAAATCCTTTTGCCTGGTAAAGGCCCTTTATTTCAAAAAGGGCTTTAGATTAGCAGACTAAATTTTTTTTATGTTTGTTTCACAGCATAATAATGTTGTAAAAACTGTTTCTAAATCAACGCCAATAATTTTCTTTTCACCTCATAAGCTTGAAAAGGTTTTATTTATCATTCGAAATCTGCGCGCAAAATAAAAGCGCTTGTTATCCAATAGCGTAGACAAGGTAGTCGCAACCGCGCCGTACGCGTGTGGTGATGGCGTCGCTCCGCCCGCTACTTTTTTCACGAATAATGACTTTTTCTGATAGAAATTCGAAAGATGAACAATATCTTTCTTCGCTGTAGTGATATGAAAAATTGCGTGTTTAATCTTAATCGCAAAAAAAATCAAAATTAAAATAAATTTTAAAATTTATCTTTATGCCCTAAGGGAAGTCTTATAAAAAAAGGAAGGAAAGCTAGTATTTTCAATGTATATATATTGTTTTTAACGTACACAATTTAAATTACCATTCTCTACTGAACTATTTTGAATAAGGATATTATAATTCCAAGAAAATACTTGAAATATGTTACGAAAAGATGACTTTGAGAGTCATCTTTTCTATTATATATATTTATAAAAAAAATTCTTCTCTTTAGTGAAGAACGTAAGAATTTAACTTTCTAAATATTTATTTTTAATTTCATTTACGCTAGTTGAAGATGCGCACTATAAATTAGGAAATCGACAAAGAGAAAAAAATTTTCGTTATTATCATTTTTTAATATATTGTATTTATATATATTTTAATATATTCTATAAAACTCAATTATTCTCTCATCCATTACATTCACAATATTAGTCATTTAGCTATGTCCGAATTAGTTTACCTTGTGAAAACAAGACACAGCAATGTAACACACAATATCATCAACTGTTGTGAGAGCGCCGATTGGGACTTTTGCATAGCTCGATGGAGATCGTTCTGAAACAAGTCAACACAATAAACATAGAACAAACTTTTTTCTACACTTACTAATATTAAGTAAAACAGTAAAGTTTGTAGGTAATTTTGTTTGTTTGTTGCCACTACTCTCTGGAGGTGCTGGTCCGATTCTAAAAATTCTTTCACTAATAGGAAGCTACATTGTCCCTGAGTGCTATAATAATAGGCTACATTTTATTCTGATTCCATGCTAGTGAAGCCGCGGACAGACGCCAGTATAATAAAAAACCCGATATAAAAAACTTGGGGTCCTCTTATTTATTACTAGCACAGAATTTTAGAGTTTTATACCAAATTACTATTATGATTTCACCTTTATGACCGACTTAAAAAAAGGAGGAGGTTCTATCTTCGACTGTATGTGTAATGTGTATAATTACGTTCACCGATTTCTCTACCAATTGTGGAACGATATTGAAAATTCTATTTTTCTTTGAAAGGGTTCACTCTCGAGTCTGGTCCCTTATCAATTTTATGAAAGAATACCACCCCGAAAGTTGGAAAAATGGGCTAGTTAGCTAAAACCGCGTCATACGTCGTTCGGTTATCCGACGAAATACACGTCAACAATGCCTTAGTGCATTGTCAAAAAATCAAAAAATTATACTATCAAAGTGAAAAAAGAAAAAATGTATTACACCATATATATTTTAAGTAGACTAATTGTTTTACTATTTATAAGGATTATTTTGCTTGGAAACACATTATATAATCATTTTAAAAGTTGCTTTGTAATACCTACTATTGAAAGATTTAGTATAAAGGCAGTTTTCACAACAAGAGATGGTAACACTAAAGAGATATCTACCGACATTCAATACAATTAAACACAAACTACTGCTACTATTTGTGTTGTTCCGAAACCGCTTCTGTTAAAATGTGTATACAATCTTTTCATCTTACGGATGTTTACAGTCGCCATGTTGGTTTTCTTGTCATTTCACGTTCATAAATCCTAGATTGAATAGTGAACTATGTTTTGTATCATTCGATTGAGTTTAAAATTATCATAGAACAACATAGACAAAAAATTGTTTAACTAAACCACTGTTTATTAATAAGAACCTATAGATGTATTATTAGCGGAAAGCTTACGATTCCTTATTAATATAGAAACTTACAAACATATTTTCAAGGGATCGTTTTGCCAGCCAGCAATTCAAGAAAACTGGTATGAACAGGTTCCGGAGTGGCGGAAACGGTATCTGGAAATGAAACACAAAAAAATCATTTTGGATCAAAAAGATCATTATTGATTAGAATACTGTTCGAATTTATAAGCATTCAATGGTTTAATACTCACGGTCAACGCAAATGGAATCGTATTCATCATTTCTAAGATGAAATGGAAAGATAATATTTGTTGCCAGATGTTACCCTGTTGAAAAATTAAGAATTAAGACTGTAAATCTGCATTGCAGATAAATCCGGTCTACCGGAAAGATCTGTCTGATCTGAGATCTCTCTTGTAGACGGTAGCGTATATGACCGGCTTTAGGATATAGGATACTTGGTAGAAATCGAAAAGTTTATGTCTCCAATGTCGCTCGATCAATCACTGTCTGATTTATTACATAAATTGTTTTATGTATTCGTTTTCCGAATTAATAAGTTAGTATCTCGGGTTTTTACTTCTTATCAGTCTTATTTCTAGGCGGGGTTGATAAGACCTGCAGTAAGACCCGCTTGGGATGTATTCTGCATTTTCGCCTTCCATCCTTTACCCGAGCCAGCCCAACTTCTCATCAGTATGAAAACCCCTAATATATTTTAACTGGGATATCAGGTGCAGGTTATTTTAGTGCAAGATAAACGTGTTGCATTTCTGGTAAAAGTGACACTATAAGAGTTGATAAAGTTGCTGGCAACTTCATGATTTTTTTAATAGGTACTAATTTACTGGTCGATTGATTCCACGTGATACCAATTCTTCAATCGGTATCGAAGTTATTATGTTGAATTAATCATCCAAAGAGAGCTGGTACAATATTTTGAGGCAAGTAAAATATTATTTTTTTAAATAACAACGGAACCTAATTTCATGGAATAATAAATTTCACGTGCTCTTTCTATTCAGGTTTTTATATTATTCTATAACTAAAATATTACTAATAATTATATTAACATAGTACTTGGCTACCAAACATACCTTGTAGCCTAAATAGGCTAGAAGGATTGCTTCCGTGAACGATATCATGGCTAATACACATTGAACAACCCACAAGTATAGTGGTCGATTGACCCATATTATTCCATCCCAATTGATAATGGGCCGCTCTTGGAATTCCTCTTCTGTTAAGTTGGCCGAATACTCAAATTCAGTCTTATTTCCAGGTCTGCAGCCATAACTGTAAATGTAAGGTGGAGATTTTTACAAGTCCTATTAACGTACTAGGCGGATCACCAACCAATGGCATAGATAGAAATTCAAATCATGTCCTTGGTTGACACCCACCGCATTTGTTTGCATTATTAGACAAGTATAGAAAACCTGGATATATATTATATATATAGTATATACCCGGTTTTATGATAAACTTGCCGTGCCCCTCGGCTTCGCCCACGTAGCCTAAGTTAATCCTTATTACATCAGCTAGCCGAGCGGGAACTAGTGCAATTTTCAATCCGACGCACACCAGTTCGAATATCGGCACGGCCTTTGGATTTTGCCACAAAACTCTGGGTAGCATTTATCATTGTTTGCTTGACACGAACATTTTATTCTCAAGTGACATCAAAAAGAAGGGGATGAAACATCTAGTAGTTTTTCCTGGACGTGAACCTTTACTGGCTCTATAAGATTCGAACACTCAACAGTATGAATGTAATAAACATTAATTTATGTGACAAACAAATTACTTTTCAATAACCGAAAATAAAAAAAAAAATTATACTATTAGATAACGACACGAGCTGGTCGTTTGCCTGATGGTAAGCATAACGCTAGCCCAAAACAATTGCAGTGCAACCCAAGACTGGAACAAAAAGGTCCTACGAGGTACTATTACGCTCGTTACCCTGAGACATTAGGTTAAATCTCATTAGCCCTGTAATTTATCTGCCTGCCAGTATTGAAGTATTTAATAAATAATACATTTGATATCTGAACTCAAACTCTAGTTTGCTCTAGAGTGTCTCTGGCGTCGAATAAGTCCGATTTTCATTATTAGTTAGGAATCTTCGATCGAAGTTGGCCTTTAAATAAGTTATATCCAGATCGAATCCAAGTGAAACGAACGTAAGTTACTTAAGTTGCCTTCATTTCGGCAGTATATGTTTAAACTCCGCACTGGGCCTTTGAGAAAAAGCTACGCATATTTCAGTTACTATGTATGTATGTATGTATAGCGAATGTTTTAAGAAAGGGGTTGAGTTCTTGTTTGAGATATGTAGTTCAATTTTTAATATATTTGGTTATCAATAAAAACACAAGTTATTGGCTTGATCCCTTTGGTCACGAGGTTTTTTTCATCGCCGAATTGAAATACTATCTATACAAATAATTAAAATTGAAGTGTCTGTTTGTAATATCAAAATAACAGCTTTTTACTAAATGCTTATGAAAGTATATACGGTACCTATAACACAACAACCATTTTTTTAATTTTTGTCTGTCTGTCTGTTTGTTCCGGGTAATCTCCGAAACGGCTGGACCGATTTTGACGCGACTTTCACTGGCAGATAGCTGATGTTACAAGGAGTAACTTAGGCTACTTTAATTTTAGAAAAAGAATTAGGATTCCGCGCAAAAAAATAAAAGCCATGAAATCCAAAATCTCCACGCGGGTGAAACCGCGGGGCAGCAGCTAGTTAAAAATAAACAGAGACGTGTACTAAAGATCCATTCATTTCAAAACCATAGAATCCTTAGACAATTGCGTATCTTAATTTTTAAGTCGTAATTCCAGCGCACTACAAAATTTTAAAAATGTTATGACGTAATTCATTATTTTGTTGGGTAGGTACAGAGCACTAGTAATAATCATAAAATTTAGTTGGTATAACGAACTTCTATTCATAAGTTTATATGTTATTTTCGTCGACCCCTAACATATTTGCTTGGATTTGAAAACAACGTAAAAGTCCTAAACACACAAGTTGAGTTGAGAGTTGAAATGTTAATAAATGCTTAATGTTATTTAACCACAGGACAAAAATGCCCTTTAGTGCAATACCTTTGAACAGTTTTTATCGCATACATTAAAAGCCATTAAATTAGTACTATGAAATATATACTATTTCCGGTTTAAAAAAAATTTCAACGTTTTGTAGTTCTATGTGTAATAATTGCGAAGACCTATAAAAAATTAACATTATTATCTGAGTCCAAAAGTGTGGTCACCTATGTAAAAATTATGCCACAAATTTTAAACTATGCTAGAAACATAACCCGCTTTATCACAAAAACACTTTTAGACGCCTGTTTAGTTAGACATTACCTAAATATAAACGTCTAAAATGATTAGAAATGTCCCAACAGAATGGGGTTAGACAACGGTTAGTCACTACTTAAATCAAGATTTGTGATTGCTCATATTTAGACACGCGACTGAGGATGTTTAGGAGTTAAACGCTGTTTAACATAGGTTTAGGCTGTGTAAGACCGAACATTATTTAATTAATTGAAAATTATTGTTGTCTTCGATGTCTTCCTTGCTTCTCTATTTTCTAAATTGTACATAAATAGTACGCTGCCAACATTGGGATTAGTTTGACCTTTGACCGAGACGGTTTTACGACATAGTAGGTACTATAAAAGCTAGAGAGTAGTGAGTGTAGACTGTGGACACATACCATGAAGCGGAAATCGGATCTCCATCGGTGCAGACGCGGAATATATACAGCAAACAAGCCAAAATCTTGAAAAATAGGTTCGCTATTCTTATCCGTAAACCTGAAATTAACAAACAGATCAGTAAATAAATAAAAAAAACAGTTGATCTGAAAAAAGACCACACTCGTCTTTGTCGATTCCGCTGAATTAGCAGTCAAAAGCTAATAAGACAACGGTATGAAACAAAACTCTAACGAGTGAACGAACGTAAAAGACTACCTATATTGTCAAGTGTGACTACAAAAACAATATCTAGTTTGTGGGCAATCTATTAGTGATATTTTGGAACTGGATATATTAGAACCCATTCGACACTTGACAAAACGTAATATGATTGCCTCAAATACCTCAAATGTCTGTTGGCTGATTCGTAATGCGTAATTCGTAAAGCGTACTTGAAACTGGTTGTTACAGTAATTACGCTTCTGCTCCTCTATTTCATTCTGTTTATAGACAAGTTATAATGATTCTTATGTAGGTACACCTATGTTGCGCATACAATGTAGAATCTAAAATTTCGCATCACTCTGTAACATTACGTTAAAAATATCTAAAATTGTTTTTCATAATAAGTACGTAAGCAATTAACCAGTCGTTAGCATGGAAATGTAGTAACATTACATTTCCGCTACTACAAGATTCTGGGCCCAATTTTAGCCTAACAACGTTTATAACAAATACTTACCTTTCCGTTTACCTATAGTGAACAGGACATACAAACAATCATTTTGTCGAAAAGATTAATTCCTTCAAACTACTCGCCGATTTCAAAGGATTTATATCTTTGGCTCAGGCTCATCAATCTCCTAAAAACCTATCTACCGTTTTCCGTATTGACTTTCAGCGAAAACTTGCAATATATAATTTCTGTCGCCGCTTGGGAAGTTTTTAAACAACAGCTTTGCCTCTCTAGTCATTTTTTCCTTTTGGAATATTTTCTAATCATCCTCATTTGCTAAAAAAATAAAGGTATTTACGAGTAGCTGCAATACACGCCTTAAATGTAGCACTCAGGCCTGTCTAAACTAAAGTTGACAGCGTCTAAACCGACACTTATCTCTCTAGGAGGCATTTAGGAATGCAATAGGAGTTAGTTTTACCACCTGGTTGTATAGCATCTACAGCGTACTTACTTGATCTTTGATTTTTTATAAAATATAGTTGCAGTCTTTCTTTGAAAGTATTCTCGTTCACGTAATACTCCACACGGACTCTGAAACAAAACAAAGAAGACGTTAGAAGTTCTCTCGAATATGTAAATGGAATAAATAGGCACAGAATATATAAAAGTACAAGTTATGGTTAATACGCAATTTTGGATAATACGAATTCTAGTCGGATAATAGAATTTATTCCTTTGGTTTTCGTTTGGTGTTGAAACATTGGGTCCGTGGGGGCCAGGAGCTCATAATATTTTCAAAATTTTGTCAGAGCGTTTGATTGATGCGACGCGTAACCAAAATGCTGGTAACTATTTGGCTCCACGGATCAGCATTGCGGTTCAACGAGGCAATGCCGCCAGCAATCTGGGTACGCTTCCAACTGGTAGTGGGCTAGACCATTTGGATTATCTATAGACCTACTAGGGCTTGTAGATTATCCAACTGTTTGATAATAAGAGCCCTACCTCACCTGGGCCACCACGACGTCGCCAGCTAATTATAAGTACCAACAATTCATATTGAAATTCAAAATTGGCGACGTTGAAGGAAGTGAGCTACCATACACTTCAATATGAACTCTTTGGATACGTAGCTGGCGAAGGCGCTAACGTAGTAAACTAGTAACCCAGTAAGGGCCCGAAAAGCAACGGTTTCAATTTAGGCGCTAAGCACGCGTAGCTCTTTAGGGGCAGCGTAGACGCTTATGCATACGCACGTTTGCTTGTTAGAATAACAACGCCGTTGCGTCAAGCGCAGATTTCGTAATACTCGAAATGCGCGCTTGACGCAGCCTTTTTAAACAAATTTTAACTTGACTTTGGCCGTTCACAATATTCTCATAAATGTAAAATTCAACAAAACATTTCTATAGAATCCTTGGACATGTAATGGAGATAACAATTTTTTTTTTACAAACTTGTAAGGCATTTTCAAAAACACGTATTTTCTGGAACAAGTTTTAGGAAATTACCACGCACTAATTGTCTTCGGAAATTTTCCTTTACAAATTTATTTCAACATTTTCAGAATGCCAACTGAAGGCTCTGGCGTTGTCTTTTTTTTCCGTAGTGCCTGTTTTTCTTCGATAAACCAACAAGCCTTTAGGCCATTTTTGCTTTCTAGGTTTTTTGCGTTAGGCGGGCCATGATGAGGCACCTTAAGCCAGAAAACAGAGATATAGAGAAGGCTGGCTTAAGCACGTAGTCCGTTCTTAATTCTGGCGTTTTTGAAATCTATAAAGCTATAACCTGGGTACCTTCAAGTCGCGAGTGAATAGGTATTGTCTAGGTAAGAGTTCTCCATCTTTGACCGTATCGTCACTTACCAGCAGGTGAGATAGTTATCAAAAGCAAGCCTGTCTAGGTTATCTAGGTTAAAATTGACTTCTAAGATTTTATTATATTTTTTGTTAGTTACAAGTGAAGCTAATAAAAGTGTTAAAAAGAACAAAGCATTGGAAAATTACAAAAAAAAATATATACTAGTCAAATAGAGATACAACCTCGGAATGAAAAATAATAATAAGCCATTTTGTATAAGTAAGCATTTGTTTTGGCATTTTATAAGTTTTTATGTTTAATGTTTTTAATGTTTTGTAACTTTCGTACAAATGAGAATCAACAACGACGACGGCGGCGGCGGCAAATTCGACGCCGGCGGAGGCGGCTGCAGCTGCGGCGGCTATGTAAGTACTAAGTAGACTCAAAAGCCTCATATGACCTCGCGTCTACGATATTAGAGATCAATTCAAACTGAGGTCAAGTAGTGCCTAAGCCTTACGGTATTTTATTGTATTTAATAATATTTTAGAAAAGAAATAAATTTTTTTTTTCTGAATTAGGATTTCCGTCGTGACTACGTTACGTAAAAGTTCTTTCTATTTTTAGAATACTAAGCAATCTCATTGAACTGTAGAAAACACCTCATTTTTGAAACCTAAATTATCAAACACCGAAAACTACACTATTATCAGTCCAGTTATTTTACATAATACATTACTAATTATAGTTGATAAATCATTATGATTATCAAACCCCGAAAACTACAACCATTATCTATCCAGTTGTTTTACATAATAATTATAGATGACAAATAATTATGATTATGAATTAAATAGCCAAGAATGATTCAACATTTATTGACGTTTTGTTTACACATTTAGTAAATTTGGTTTTGTGTGTAATAATTAATTTTACCTTCAATCTATTTCAATTTTAAAATAGGATCTGCTCCTCTGCTGGCCTTCGTACTCGTGACGGTCGCTAAGTGTTGTGCCGTGTCATTTATTTTTATTCCAGTATTCACATTGTCTAAACCCTGTGTATTCCTTCTAAATCAACTCGCTATCACTTTTTAATTTTGCTTCTTTTTACTCTAGATTTTGTCGTTCATTGAAGGAATATTGACTTCTGTTAGATGTGCTCTCTTCTCGTACAGCGCTTGATAGCCAACTTTGCTTTGAAATTTTAATGCGATCCGAAAGCCCAAAGTTCGTATAGATCAAGCAAGGTTTGGAACGTTCAGAACCTAGATAATTATGTACTCTTTACTATAGCTTTAATTACTTACGACGGGTGGTACTCAATAAACAATTTCTAGATACAATACAAAATTGTGGTGTGGTCACGCCATCGGTTGATTAGTGTACATATGGCAAAAAGACTTTAGTAACGATTATGTTGTTATCGGTTTTCTATTTCGCTGTTGTATTTTTTTTTTACTGTAGTAATGAATTTAATTATTTTAGTGTAGTAGAACAATTAGGTAACATATTCTTCATTAGTTGTAGATATGCTTATGCTTGAGTTTCGTCACGCACCTTTGATTTTAGGGTAGTTTTGCTCCCTTCGGAGCTGCCTCTTGTGTCCTGTTTAGTTTACTTCAAAATAATGTTTGTTAGTACCTAAATCTAAGCTAACAAAGGACAATGATCGTATAAACTCTTAGATTAGATGTACTAGATGTAACATCGCGTATATTTCACATTATATTAATCGCAACATTGCGACCCTGTGAATATCGGTGCCCAGTCAAAGGAAGTCTAGATGCCAGTTGTGTAGTTGGAATGTCTCTTATACACAGAGTGGTAGTCGCTCACGTTTTTCAAAAGTCGTTCATATTGGCGATATTTTTATTTTATTAATTTTAAAACACTTAATACTGTTATTCGTTTTTAGTTTGGCAAAATAGTTTTTTTTTTTGTTTTGCATAGTAATTATATCATAGTCATAACGCGATCCCTTTACTCATTAGGTACACCGATTTGAATTGATGTACATAGGCCAATCAGGACCTAATTTTTTTATATAAAGCTACAATAAAAACGTAATATAATTTTTTGCTTATCTAATCATTATTATTTTTAGAATAGATACATATTTGTTTAAATAATTTCGGTTAAATAATAAATTTGCTTTATATTCATATATATTTGCTTTCGCAATAATGTATGAAATGTACTTATTCCAACTACAGAGAATATTTTCAGTACAATAATTTTAATTTGGTATTTATTTTTATAAATTTTTTTCAGTATGACACATTTTAATGTAGGTATTCTAGTTTCCAGCGAGTTTTTCTCGTCTCACCGACGGTTTGGTGATTTGCGGACTAAAGTTTTAATCTTCCGCGTCGAATTGAGCACAGACGTTGGTATACTTAATGTATGAACTGATCGATAAAACCACCCAAGGTCTGTCAAGCGCTAGGGTTTGTTGACACACATTGATATACGTGGTTTGTTGAGACATAGCTTGAGTTTTAATGTTACCCAGAAAAGTGCATAATATATAAATCCGTACTATTAGTACTATAATACTATAAATGCGAATGTCTGTCTGTAAGTTTTTCCTTCTTTCACGCAGCAACGATTGCAGTGCCTCTCAGAATTTTAAAACACAAAGGCCCGCCCAGCACTGCATTGCGCTCGTTACACTGATACATTAGGTATTAATATAACCCCAGTAAATTCACTGACTAAAATTAAAATTAATAAATGTCCATCGACCGTTTATAATTTTATATTATTATGATGATGCATTTTTGAGAAATTATTATATAACCAACGGCTCCGTCATGGAATTATCAATAAAATTAATTTAAAACTCTACCGTCATAATTTTTGGGTAACCGTTCGAATATGGAGGTCCAAATGTCGAAAGATTTATCGTCAAATTTGTCCTTGACAAACGGAGAAAGAGGACTTGTAATTTGTAAAATAGAGTATTATATTTAATAAATAACTTGAAGCTAATATACAGAAAATATGCAATGTATGCCCTAATAAGTAAGGTGTTGGCGTTGTACATTTTAAGGAAGTGTATTCCAGAGGGCACAGACCATTAAACCTATAGACTCCGCTTAGCCGGGCACCCCTGCATCACTGCTAAACGCCACCCAGCCAAATCAATCACAACACGCTTTCTTCAGTCTTCCCCCGCGAACATTAGACGATTGCGTTCTTATGCAAAACTTGGATGATGCGGCGTCTAGGTTTGCTGGTCTGTACTGTTACTGGTCTGTATCAGAGGGTAAAAATTACTTAGGTATGTATGCAGTTACTAAGGTATCTGGAAATACTAAACTATTAATTGACCTATCTGACTATACATTCCCGCATACACAAAATGGCACAATCGCGGCTTTTTAGGTCACTAAACAATGAACCGCCATTGAATACTGATATATCTTAACGGACTGTAAAAAGATGCTGTTAAAATAAATACCAGACGGTCACTTAACAAATGATTACGGTCCAGTGTTTCCAAAATTAATAAAGTTGTGCTGACAACTTTTTCTATAGTTAGTCATTACACACCTCATTTTTTAAACCAAAGTTAGCCTGAAATACCCGTTCAGTATTATTGAATATGTGCTATATACATAAGAGAAAACACGACGAAACCTGTAACCAAACGTACTGAGGATGTAGGCTGATATATTGTAGAGATAATATATTTTATAGGATAGATAGGTAGTTCACCAAATAACAATAGCACTTCACCTAATTTTTAGGTAAACAAAAATAATCTAATCTATTTATTTATTGTGTATCTGTTCGACTCGTGTCGTGTGATGCTATCGGCAATGCTTTGGACCAACATGCGATGTTGTGAGCGGGAACAATTGCTATAATGAATACCTACCTTGGTTACGCTTGGTGAGGTGACATCAATCGTTAAATTATAAGGGACATGAAGTACCTACCTACGTATTTACCTGTGTAGGCACTACTTCAGCCATTTTACGATTAGTGTAAGAGACAAATTGCTTGCTTGCGATTGTAGGGCAAACACTCAGCGCGCCATCACATTTTTTATTTATTTATTGGTTTTGGTATAACCATACTTACATCGAGCATGGACTGCGCATTTCCCTATCCAGCTTTCAAGTAAATACGTACAAAAATGTGTGATAGAAATAAAGGGATCGTTTGGCCAGTAATTATATTTTTCTAGAATTCTGATAGGTCTAAGCCACAGGTTTGCAGGCACCAGACTGATATTGACAGGTATTGCCAAAAAAGTAGCTTTGATTCGATCCCGGCTCGATATCTACGGGTACAACAAAATAAAAGAGAGCTAGCTATATATAACCTGCTTAAGATAAATTAAAAATAAGTTCACGTGATCGGCGTTAGTGCCTGGATAATATTATATTGATTAATGTTGATGAAACCGAAGAAATATGCAGGAATAAATCGATATGGTTTTTACATGGAAATTTATATATATTATATAGCAAGCCGCTCCGGCATCGCACGGGTTAAGAGTTTCATATAAAGTAACGATAATATTTAGACCCCCTTAGATAGATAGATAGATAGATAGATAACTCTTTATTGTACACCAACATAATACAAAAATGAACATAACTAAATAAGGTATATTAAGTACCATGGGCCTTAATTCGGCCCTATCGCAAAATCCGTTCTTAACTGACGTCTCATACCTATAAACTACCTACCTGCCAAATTTCAGTTTAATAGATCAAATACTTAGTTTTTGAGATTTCTTGTTTAGTCAGTGAGTCAGTGACCTTTTGATTTTATATATCAAAAGTTAGTCAGACGGGCTACTAGTATTAACACCCGCCAAGCAGTAGTGTGCATGCATTACTGTGTTTCTGTATTTGCAAATGAGCACAGTGGTCAGTGAAATTATACTGAGTGGGCATATAATATATTTTAATAATAACTGATGTCACAGCTTACTGCAGTGCCGCGCAGGCCTGTGTTTCATAGTTCATGGTTATGATCATTTGTTGGCATCACCTATCACACAAACAAACCTATCACAATACCTATCGCGTAGTACTTAGTAACGTTATTTTTGTTGACATGAAATGGGCTCGCGTTTGACATCATCTCGCCTGATGTAAATCTAACAATACCTATGCAGTCTAAGGTTGAGCTCGCTCATGAGGTACCTATTCATTATAGACTTAAAAATATTTATATTATATTTCGCTGGAACCTGGTAGAGCATTCCCTCTTTAGCAGTTCGAATGTTTTTTTTAATTTATTTATTCCAAGGTAACGCTTCCAATCGACCACGAGCTCTTTGATAGCCTTTAATTATATTAAACTGCCCTGAACACATGTCTACTCCGCTATTCAGATTGATTCATTTTCCAATAAATGTATTCTGGTTTCATTCCGAGAAGTTAGACTTTGGTTGTTGTGTTATCCCCGCACTAATAGCTTTGGTTGTGATCTCGCTAAATACAACTAATGGTTTTGTTCTTAAAACTATATTTATATTCTACATTGTTGATTCCCATTATTCACAAATTTCTAAAATACAACAAGTTTTATTTATTCTGAATAGGCTTACGTTTGATCGCAATCTTCGGGCCCCAGGGCCCCAATCAAGGGCCCCGGGCCCTGTTTAATAAAGCTGACAATTCGACATATATGTCAAAAAATGACATAATTGTAGAATTGTCGCGCTTAGGCTGTTTAATAAAAGTGACAAATATGTCAAAAACCGACCGGTGAAATCTTGACATATTTGTCATCTAAAAACGCGTTTAATAAAACTCGACATATGTCAAAAAACCACAGTCAAATTTAATCTGACAATAAGAAAATTGTCGTGACAAATATGTCGATTTTTGACATATTTGTAAATATTTTTTTTTTCTATTATCAATTTTGTTACTTAAATATTCTACGGCAGGTTTACATATCCGAAATTTTTTCTACAATTGAGAAGTTGAAATTGATTCTGCTTTTAAATGATCGTCGTTGCCTCTTCGTTTGTATTTGTTCCAAGTATTTATCATCACTACTTCGTCATTAAAACTTTACTTTACACCTTCAAAATTCAAAATATGATTTCGCGACAGCGGCTTACGCTCCTATCAGGATTGTCAGACAATTCTACAAATATGTCATGACATTTTCTGTTTAATAAAGCAGATTTGACAAGTTTATCACGATAAATTGTCACCGATCACCTGTCGCTCAAAAAGTTTTATAAAACAGAAAAATGTCGGATTGTCGTGACAATCCGACATATTTGTCAATTTTCCACCATGACAATTTTGTCGCCTGTAAGTTTTATTAAACAGAAAAATTGTCGAATTGTCACTTTTTGACATATGTCGGACTTGTCGGATTGTCAGCTTTATTAAACAGGGCCCTGATGTTAAGCGACGATGCAGTCTGATATAATAGCACGGTTGCCTAGGAAATACCTGTTCACTCTTGTCTTGAAGACTCCCAAATTATAATATTCAGGAAATACAAGTCAATAAAAAAGAAAGAAAATAATTGAAAATCTTTTAAACTCTAACTAAAATACTCTAAAGATAGTTCAAACGATCCTTCATAATGATAATAATACTAATAACGTTTATTCACTAAAAATGTTACAATTGGAACTTAAAGGAAATCGGAAATATCAGGCAGAGTTCCCAAAACGCTGGCTGCGTTTCCCCTGTTGGATGGCAAGGCTGATCCTTTGATTGAGACAATAACCAGCATTTTGGCCACGCGTCGTTTCTACAAGCCGCCAAATATTTATAAATTTCGTTCGCTCCCTATCCCCAAGAGCCTAAAGTCTCTACCCCAAACGGTATAAAGATATAACCTCTATCATGGCTGGAATATTTGCGCTGCTTGAGGAAGTCTGTCGCTGTAGCAGTAGGTACCGCTCGCCATAAGTGCAGTTTTTTAAAGATGAGAAGGTGCCTGTTTTAACGCATGTAGCATCCCACACCAAGGGCCGTCCCAACTTTTAGGGAATGAGGGTCATACCGCGTCAGGTCTTTTTCCATTGTCGCGCATTAACCCATTAGGTTCCAAAATAGCTACGACGTACAAAATAGTACTACGTTGGCACTTCCAAAGCCCATTAACAAAGACACAGGCACTAATAAATAAAGTAGAATTGGCTTTTTAGCGCGTGATGTTTGCTTGCTTTGTGCGGGCACGCCCACTCCATCGGATCCATTGCATTCGCTCGCCTTGTTCGTGCGTAAGCATGGAGTTACGATTTCCAATCTTTTCCCAAGGCGGCTTATTCAACCTAAAAAGATCGTCACATCGCAATACACTTAGTTAAAAACTAGTCACACACAAGAAGAAATAATATGACTTATTCGTAGAGAGAGGTCGCTTTAAATTAGAAAGAAGGTTCAGATCTCAGCCAGGTAAATCTCATGGGTATTTTTTGGGGTTAGAGGTAATATGAGTCCAAAACGTATATACTCAAAATGTAACCCATGGTAAACGGAAGATATTTTCATCTTCAAAACGATCTGATCTATAGTTACACACTATTATTGTGATATGTCCAGTTTTCAGTTTAAAGAATCTTTATTTCTCATTTAAGACTAAGTGTCACTTACATGAGAAAACAATCAATATTAGTAAGTACAATATTATCGTCGTCCATAACAGGTGCGATGTCGCTTGGCGCTAAATCCAGTCGAGTGTTAGTGTGGTACATCCGCAGATCTCTTAGGTACATCTTACTATTGAGTACGTAGTATGTACTTAGCTAATCCCGACTTGAATGCACGAAGCGTCTTCGCATGTTTTACATCTGGAGGTAATTTGTTATAAAGCTGGACGCCATCAAAAGTTAAAGACTTTTTTCCATAATTGGTCCTTACCATGGGCAAGATGAGATGATCTCCCTTGCGTCCACAGTATTTATGTGATTGGCTCTTTTTCGTGAATGTAATGTCCGTCTGTATGTGTTTATTTAATATTTTTCTAATGAGTAAGCATGTTGTGTAAGTGTAAAGCTGTTTTATGTTCATTAGTTTAGTTTCACTATAGACCTTTACAGTAGGTGTCAGATAGGGGTAATGGAAAAGAGTTTTAATTATTCTATTTTGCAGTGTTTGTAATTCATTTAGTTTAGTTTTAGAAGCGGTACCCCATATCTCTATTAGATACGTCAAGTGTGGTTTTACTAAAGAGTTATATATAGCCACACGAACCTGCTTAGGGAAACATCGAACAACTCGACGAAGTGATCCAGCAAGAGATGACAATTTTGACTGGATGTAATCGATCTGGACGTGCCAATTCAAATTACTATCCAGTCGTAAGCCCAAGTATTTTTCGTCTTGTTTCTCTTGAAGGGCCGTCCCATTTAGTATTAAAGGCGAGTGTTGTGGTAAAGTTTTATTTTTAGCTTTGAAAATAAGATAGCAAGTTTTTTGGACGTTTACTGTTAAAAGGTTAGATTGCAACCATTCAAAAAGGGTGTCGAGATCTTGTTGAGCTTGCGAGATCATTTCGTGGATAGAGGATCCAAAGTAAAATAAGCATGTATCGTCAGCGTATAAGGTGATTTGTCCATGTAAACCTATTTCATGCATATCATTGACATAGATAAGAAAAAGCAGTGGACCTAGTACAGATCCCTGCGGAATTCCATAAGTGATAGGTTGGTGGTTACTTTGCGAATTATTTATTTTAACCAATTGAGACCTATTTGCTAGATACGATTCGTACATTTTTAAAGCCTTGTCAGTGACACCAATGCCCCTAAGTTTGTTTATTAGTTTTGAATGACTCACGGTGTCGAATGCCTTTTTTAGGTCAATAAACAGTCCCAAAACAATCTTTTTTTGGTCAATGTTATACTTTATCTTTGTTACTAGGTCAACGGTAGCAGAGAGTGTGTTGGATTGAGGTCTAAAACCATACTGCCTCGGAGATATAAAGTTTATTGAGGCAAGATAAGCGTCTAGTCTTGAGTATAGAATCTTTTCAAGAACCTTAGATATCACTGGCAGGACTGATATTGGCCGATAATTGCTAGGATCGGTTTTGTTTCCTGATTTATAGATGGGAGTAACTTTTGCGACTTTTAAGCTTTCTGGAAATTTTCCGTCTGCTAATAACTTATTAAAGCATGTGGTTAAATTATCTAAAATTAAGCTCTTCATACATTTAAGTGATTTAGTACTTATTCCATCTATGCCTGTACTCGAATTCGAATCAAGATTGTTTATAATTGTGTTGATTTCTACTTCACTACACGGTTTTAATTCAGAGAGACTATTTGTATTTGTATCAAGGGTGGTTGATGATAGTGTTTGTGTAAGTTTTTTGTGATAGTGTAGTGGGATTTGTTTTGCTAAGATAGATCCAATTGTGGAAAAGAATATATTAAAAATTTCACATACTTGAATTGGGTCGGTAATAGAATTAGATCCAGATATAAGCTTGGGAGTAACAGTATCTGTCTTAATTTTGTTAGTAGCTAATGTATTAATTAATTTCCACATATGTGTAAGGTCTTTGTTACATTTTTTAAACTCTTTGTAGTAATAAGCATCTCTTGTATTTTTAATCTCTTGTGCTGTATTATGCCTATTCGTTTCATAGTCTTTTTTCAAATCTTCGTTTTCTGGGTCTTGTCTATAACTTCTCCACGCTTCATTTCTTAGGCTAATCGATTGTATGACATTTTTGTTGATCCAGTCTTTTTGGGGTAAATTTAATATTTTAGTCTTCGTTACTTTACTGTTCTTTACAAGTGTTTGGATGAAGCTTTCAATCGAGGTAAAATCATTAGGTACATCATGTTGCGTAGTTTTCAGGATATTATAAAGCTTCTCATAATCAACTGCTTCATATTTAACCTTTTGCTTTGATGGAGGTTTAAATTTTTTCATTTGTAGTATAATCTGCTTATGATCTGACATAGATGAGTCCACTATTGCCATATGAAAGTTATCTTTTGTCAAGTTGGAGCTTACGTGATCAATTATTGATTTAGTGGTAGCCGTCTCTCTGGTACAAAACTTTTCATCAATATTATTTATTAGCTTATATCCCGATTCTCGCAGTACAGCTTTATATGTCTTAGCTCTTTTATCAGATTTCAACAAATTAATATTAAAATCACCGAACACTATAGCTCTGCTTTTTGTCTGAATTTGTGAGTCAAACGTATCCAAAAAATGTTGGTAGTTAGTGTCACCAGGATAGTATACAACTCCCACATCAAGTGCATATTTATCGAGTCTGAACCACAGATAATTGTTTCCATCTTCATAAGTTGAGTTTATTAAAGTATGTTGTAGATCGTTGTGCACGTAAGCAGAAACGCCTCCTCCTGTTTTGTCAGTTCTGTTGCAAAAATAATGTGTGTAGTTTTGTAAATGCATTTCTAGTGCTTGTTCATCTGTTTTAAGCCAGGTTTCAGATAGTAGTATTACATGTAGTTTATAAGGTATCGACGTCAAGACACATTTAAGCTCGTCAAATTTGCCACTTTTACGAATGCTCCGTACGTTTGTATAGAAAAAATTAAGACGCGATTTATGCGTTGTAGATAGATAATGATAGTCATTGGTTAGTTGATATGTTATATTATCACATGTAGAAAGTTTTCCCGATATTATTACGAGTACCTATATGGTTTTATCCGTCGAAACTCATAGTTTGAACGGGAAGGAGCGATAAACCCGAAAACATTTGTTTTATAGTATTGTACTGAGTAAGTGTCGACATTAAAGTAGCCTTAACGGCGCTTGCGTGCCTGTACCCAGCGTACCTATAAACACACGCCCATGGGGAAACGGCTCTCACTATATCTATAATGTCTGTGAAGTTAATTCAAATACCTCACTACTCGCACACATTAAATAATAAAGACCATGACGACACTCGTCATTCTTATCTTCACTTTTAACCGTTTCAGTAACTAGGAGTAAGGTTTGACACATTAATTTTAAAATGAGTGATGTTGGAATTACCGTATAAAATTTAAACGTATAGTGAAGAATCCTGTATCTTATTTAATTAAATAGTTAAGAAAATGCAATTATTATGGGCGGGCGTTATGCTAACCATCAGGCAAATTACCGGCACGTCTCGTTATCAATAAGTAAAATATATATAAGTATATAGTATTTTGTTGGTTTTGAGGTCTATGTGTATATGTATCAACGAATGTTTTAATCGTATGAGTTTAAAACTCGTATTAAAATGGATGTATCTGCGGGGTTAAAAAGGCCAGTTTTCCCGAAACATAATATGATCATAATATGACTTATTTCATAAATCGTAGAATGGCCACAAATACATAATGTAGCTCACGTGCCGAATCATTGCAAGAATTTATCTATTTCACACTTTTCTATGAAAACTTGTAAAAAAGAATTGATTATGCATCAAATAGTAGAATCATAGTTACTCGACACGAGCTTTTTTCAATTCATTTCGTCCATTTTGTTGAAAAATAATGGCAGTTAAAGGACTTTATGAAAATTTCCTGGAGCACGCGCGTGTCACACAAAGCATTTTATAACGCCGGCAAAGTGGTGCTCTTTGAAAAGTAGAATTAGCTTTCGAAAAATCCGACTCGGAATTTGTTGGGTTAACAGACTCAACAAAAATGCTTGTAAAGATGTTATACAAGAGCTGGAGCCTTATTTACCAACCCGTCGTGTCGTCAAAATGGAGTCAGTTTAGTATCCATGGTGAGGACGCATATTCTATAAGTACTAGCTTCTGCCCGCGCTTTCCACGCGTTTTCACATGAACCGTGCATTTTTGCGGGATAAAAAGGCCTATGTTACTCTCCGGTCCGTAAACTATATGCCAAAAATCGCACCGAGTCGATGCTCTGTGAAAGAAGAACAAACCAACAAACATAATGACACATTTTCGCCCATGGAATAAAATCACTGTGTCATCTGCGTAAGTGATAACATTACCCTTATCGAAATTAGTGTCACACATCTGATTTATATAAATCAGGAATAATGTGGGTCCCAAAATGAAGCCTTGTGGCACCCCGAATTTTATGTTGGCTTCTCAGCTTACAACACTAACCCGTATGCATTGTGTTTTCTCCATGTTAAGTAGCTCTCGAACCATCGCTGCGGCACATCTCGCAGCTTCTAGTTTAGTCAACAGAATGGGAATGGAGACGGTGTCGAAGGCTTTTGCTAAGTCCAAGAATACTTCAACGATCTTATTACCTTCATCCAGATTTTTCTTAATATCTGCGTTACATTAAGTACATCGTCTTCAGTACTCTTCCCCGACCGGAACTCAAACTGATTCTTTGACAGAAGTTTCTTATTTTCCAAGTAATATGTAAACCTCATGTTCTTAACTTTTCCAAAGTCTTCGAGAATGTAGGCAACAAGGGTATAGGTCTGTAGTTTGTGACACCGCTTTCATCTTCCCCTTTGTGAATAGGACTGATTATGGATTTTTTGAAAAGTTTTGGAAAAACTCCCGTGACCATGGCAGATTGATGTAAGGGGCTGTAGGATGGATGGCAGCATTTAACAAGCTTGGCGTTTGCTTTGTCCCATCCTGGCGCAGACTTACTTTTGAGGCATCGGCGTTTTGGTCAGCAACTACTACTTTTCAGCTTACTTTTATTGTCGTTGACATACTGAAAATATTATTAAGAAAAAATTGAAACTGGAAAGTTATTTTTGAAATAATATGATATTTCTATAAATACTTACAACAAACCAATCCTTAGTAGTTTTCGTGATGCCTGACCCACCAGTACTATTATTGTAACCCCGACCCCTAGCCAGGCTGGGGTAACATTCTAGGAAGACGAGCAAAATGCTCCATCGAGCTTCGGAGACTCTAGCCATACGCTTTTCCATTGCAATAACATTATGGCTAACTACCTACTTTAGCTGACATTGAGTTGGGGACCCCAAAGGCTTCGCAGCGCAGTGCGCTCATTACTCTGAGACAGTAGGTATTAAGACTCATAAGCCCAGTTATTTCACTGGCTACTCTGCTAATCAAAGCAGAACACGTTAATGCTTGCACATTACTGTTTGGCGGCAGACTTGATGTGCGTTATAACAACAGCTGCACCCACAAGGACGGAAAGAGTCCGCATTTCTTTCGCAGGAGGTCGCTGGATTGCTTAATTCCATAGTATCTAGTACGACCGAAATACCAAAAGGATAATCCGTTGCAAGTACTTTTCAGTAATAACGGTTGGCATTTTGGCATAAGCTAACAAAGTTGTACTTAAAAATCAGTAGTAGGTACATAGTAAAATAAAAATAACATAACTCCATAGAAACGGCCCGACATCGCTATAGCTTCCACTGTAGGTTAGTGGTTGTCGGAAGCCAATAGTGATCCGATTGCTAACTAATGACATTATTCGCATTTGAATTTCTATCTATGTCAAAAGATAATATGTAATGTAGTTATTGAATGTACCGATAGCGCTGGCATGGTCGCATCGACTTAAAGTCCAGTGTTATCTATTGCTCAATATGTACATTTTTGTATGTTTCTCGTTACCGCACCGCCATAATATGCTGAACAAATTGTTTTTGTGGAAGGGTTACTACTGAGCGTAATCTGTTCCAATGAACCATAGTCTGTCGATGAAGACATAACATAGGTATCTATTGGCACTGGGGTAGGATAGATACGTTGTAAAATTTTTATTTTTTGGAAATGATATTTATTTTGTTTTAAAGCGATCTTATAAGCAAAGTAATTTGCAAGTAACCTTGTAGAAGGCAAGGTAATTTGTATGCCACAATTTTATGCGTTAGTGAAAACATAATATGGGACCGGAAAGTCATTAACTTTGATGAGAGGCCTTTCAACTCATGAGTACAAAGACATCACGAATTTGATACGTGGTCCAGTGGGCGAAGGTTCCTGTTTAATAAATAGGTTCATTGTATTAATCGATAAGAGACTCGACTATGAATATATTCATACGTGCAGTTTTTTTACAATTAAAGTTCTAATCGTGTTATTTAAAGTTATCTGTAAGTAAGTAATCAAAATGTTACGAAACATGTATGTTTGATTTGTGGTAGATTGTTCCAATAATTGTCAAATAATTATTTTGTTTGTGTTTGGATCTCTTTCAGCTTGAAATAGCAGTATTTTAATTTTAATTCATGAATTAATCTTTCATTTTGAGATTTGAGCTCGCTCGAATGATCAATCAGAACTGGCACTGACCGGATCGCCGGATACTCGAGTTGCGCACCGGTCAATACAGGCTCCGATGCTGTTATTTGAACAGCGTGGAAATTGACGACGTGCTTAAAACGTACCTTCAACAAGACTGTTTTGACACAAATCGCAAGTAAAATTATTATTCCCAATTTGATTTTCCATATAATTTCTATTTCTGTTAAAAAAATGAACCAAAAATCTACATTTACGAAAATGTGGACATGAATTAGTGGAAACTGTAGACTTAAATCTGTCAAAAAGGGCCGAGTAACTGGCGAAGAGTAGGGTTGACGTGGTGATGATCAAGAAAGTTGTCATAATGTGAACAGCTTCCATATTTTTAGTCTTTATTTAATGCTTTTTTCTGATTAGTCAGGTATGTTTTGGAAACTTAAAGTTAGTGTTTCAAAATATTCTTCTGAAAAAATGTACGTTGATCACTCTATCCTACTTCAGCGGAACAAATGACATAGGCGAAGCCTGTTTTGAATTCATAATTACATAATTATGTAATGCTACATTAAGGTTTCATATGTAAAGCCGAGCCCTAGCTGACTTTATGGTTATGTGTAAACAATGGTATTTTTTAAATACAGACAAACTACACACACACATAATCACAAAACAAGCTTTAATACATGCTTTCATGTGGTTATTATTAAATATACAAAGTTATTAAGGCGGTACCCCAAGGCAATGGCATTCATCATTTTGTCCTATTATTATTATGCACTATATTACATACTAGCTTCCGCCCGCGGCTTCGCCCCCATTTCCGGTGTTTCCCAATGGTCAGATTGGTGATTAGATTAGTCTGACCAACGGGATTTTCACATACCATAGCCTATGTGTTTTTCCAGAACCTACACTTGTGATGAATTTGGAAGGTAGGTAATATTCCAAATTTCATCAAAATCGGTTAAGTAGTTACGGAGATACGTGGTAACAAACATTCACACAAACTTTCGCATTTACAATATTAGTTCAATGAAAATTTAATCTCTGATTTTTTGCTTGGCGTTTGGCTTATTTTTTTTTTTTTTAAGTTATCATCTTGTCAGGTAGCCTTCTGATATATCTATAAATATAAATAGGATGATAAGTAATTATATCCGGTAGAGTTACCTCGGAATTCGGTCGTAGCTGTCCCAACCATTCAGGCAGTTATAAGAGCTGTATCTACTGATCCCCGCCATATCGTCTTCCCTGTTCGGCCTCAGTTTAGCTGTTACACCTGGATGATTAAGTGTCCGAGTTCTTTTAAATCACTGTGTCAGTGTATTATTATTACTAATAACTTGTGTTTATCTTTATTATTTACGACGCACCAGAAAAATTATTATTTCCATTAGAATCGATGTACTGATAAGCATTCTCACTGTGTTATATCAGAAAAATTAGATTTTAATGAAGAAATTTTCATGATTTAATGAACCGAGGGGTTCAAGGATGTCGTGAATTGAAATGATAAGCATGGGAAAGTTGACGAAGCGCATAAATTTTACAACTAAAAAGTGCATTGACCTTTCCTCTTCTCTGTGTACCTACTCTAAAATGGAGAACAATAATAGCAATAGTTGGTATAAATTACTATTTATAAATTATGTATACATGACAGCATTTAAACACATATCCTTATTCGTTTCAACAAAATGATTGAGAACTAAAATAATTCCTGCAATTCCTGGCAGTCTCTTTTGTTCACACTCAAAAAATCAAACAGTACTTCATTCGTTGAAATCTTTCGTGGCACTTGTGGAATTTCAGCTATATAGCAGTTTCAATGACGTAAAAGTGACGCAAATTTTATGAATTCTCCAAGTAGAATGCTTTCATTGGTAATCCATATTGTACCTAACGGTTACCTAAGTATGACTGAATTTCAAATTATTTTTAGTCACTCTTAAATAAGACAACGGTATTGAAGACTCTATGACGTTGAGCATTAATTTTAGATTAAGTACCGAAACAACAATCTTGAAAGAAAGATCACCTCTTTAGTATGTGACGGCGAATGTATATAAGAAGGTTGTGGTGCCGCTTGAAAAATAATAGAATACGATAATGTACAGAAACTATAGGTAAATTATCTAATGAACATTTTCGGCGGAAAGTTTTCTGCTAGAATAATCAGCAGTCAAGTTGGAAATCTGACGCACTCGGCAGTTTTTGAGATAATTTATAATATTTAGTTTAAAAAAACTGCGTGTCTTTTCTATAAAAAAGTATGGTTTAGATCGACATACATAATCAATATTAGATTAGTATATTAGTCTGAGTGTCTTAAGACGAACGCATTTCATGAACACTTTATGACTGTTGAAATGGATTAATTGTGACTGACGTCAGTAATATATGGTAATATCCTAATAACCTGTGAGCGTACAGAGATTTTTTCACAAAGCATGCCACTCTCATATGTATGCCAAAATTTATAATGTTCTTTATTACTTTTTGTTACAAATCACATCACATTTCCTATTGAAATATAAAAAAATCATAATTTTAAAAATTGTATAGTTAAAGGTTACTATTAAACTCATGTACTTATTCTTCGAAATAATATCTCATATTAAGTAATTTATTTTGTAATCCTGTGTTCTGTGTCCTGTGTTTATTATGATGAGTAGTGAGTACTGTTAATATAATAAAAGTATGTATAAAGAAGAACATATACTAATTTAAATACTATGAGCCATCCACTATTACAGTTTTACATTTGTTTGCATGACATGTCTCTAGACTGTTGGCCAAACTAAATAGTAATTTAGTTAAAAGGTTGTTGTGGACAGCAGTAATGTATTAACACGGAGAAACTAAAATGTATCTAAAACTATACTGTCCAGTTGAACAAAGCCACAAATTTGTATTCTGTTTAATTTGATTTGGAATAAGTACTAAATTTTGTGAACTTGCTTGATATTGTTATGATAAACATCTTACATTATGAATCCATTGACAATTTCGAATCTTTACGTAGAAACAGTATTTATTGTTTTCATAAACAAACTGCTGATGTTGCTTGTTCAACAATTCTTCACAGAAACTCGATAAAAGTTCATTCAATTTGGTTTAGCACACCTTAAATTTGTGTGATTGTGATTATACACTTGTGATGACCTACTTCATAAAATATGATGCCAACTACGAGCTATGTAGTGTATATGAAAAGGAAAAATGTTTAGATGACGATATATTAAAAATAAATGTTATTGTTATGTTGTGTTTAGCGCGAAACGAGGAGCGGCGAGCGGGCGCCGCGACGCGCGTCCGTATGTGACTGAGCTCTCTTCGAGCCTGAAAGCTTCGATGCCAGAGAGAGCCTCACTAAAGTATGTAGCGGCATTCGATCACTCCGTATCGTATTCCAGACTCTTTTCAACTCACTTCTCTCCCTCTCTTGTTTCATCTCGTTTGGTCACGTAGCCGGACCTATAAGCGGATTTGTGAGATACCCGAGATCTTCGGCATGCTTTTGTCTGCATTAACACATCGGCAAGAGGTTCATTTACATTTAGGGCGACTCGCACCAAAAAGTATTTTAAACTATTTTGATTAACGATCTATTTTGGTATCAGTTAAGTTTTACATTCACGTTAATTATATTTAAGCTCTTAAGGCAGACTTGCACCAAATTTCTTAATTGTATTTAACTTATATTTAAACATAATTTTTCTTATATAAATTTCTAAAATGTCGTGAACAACATGAAATGTGTTGAACTGTGCTGCTTCATTGGCCGTTTAACGCGGGCTAAACGTATTTAGCGCCATGTTTTTTTAAAGCTGATCTGTCTTTCAAATAAATATGACAAATGCTCGAGACGTGAATCCGTTCTGTTTCACGCATACTCCTTTCATCGGAAATCCACATCTTCGGTCTAATTTAAGCTAAGGCCAAGCAACAGTATAGGAACGTAGGTGACTGTTTTATCGACGCAGTAATCATGTTTTAACTCAACTCCTTCGTAAACTATACGTGCAAGATATTGCTAAATACATTTACGTTAATTATATTAAAAGGCCTTAACTCGCCATACTTTCCATACAAACGCTCTTACGTGGTTTAAAGTGTTGTATCAATTTTTTTCTTTGGGTTTTTTGAACAAATACTTCTCTCGTGCATTATATCTAGGATTTTATGGAATCTAAAATTTAAATATTTTGACAGTCTTCTTCAGTAAAAGCCTTAAAACACAGCCTTTTTAAACAATTTTTACCTTGACTGGCCGTTCACAATATTATCATAAATGTAAAAGTAAACAAAACATTTGCATAGGATCTTGGACATGTAGTGGAGATTAAATAACAAACATTTTTTTCACAAACTCGTAAGGCATTTTCAAAAACACGTATTTCCCGGAATAAGTTTTAGGAAATTACCACGCACTAATTGTCTTCAGAAATTTTCTTTGGAAATTTATTTCATAATTTTCAGAATGCGAACCGAAGGCTCTGGCGTTGTCTTTCTTTTTCCGTAGTGCCTGTTTTTCTTCGATGAACCAACAAGGCTTTAGGCCATTTTTGCGTTCTACTTAGGCGAGCTGTGATGAGGCACCTTAAGGGCCGCTTGCATAACGGCATGTTTAAATCGTTAACATAATTAATGTCATTAATGTTTAACTCAGCTACACATATTTAGCAACTATTTTGATTAACGATATGTTTTGGTATCGTTTAAATTTATCTATGGTAAAAGTACTTATTGCCAAACAAATATCGGCAGCAAAGAGAAATACAAGCCAGGAAATAAAGAAAGAAGAAGAAGAGAAATACACTTTCTTTATCGCGAAATTTATTACCCACATTATATATCTTGTTTAGAACAGACAAAATTAGAAAGAAGGATGATTAGAAGACAATAAAAAACAAAGCATAGATAACGGATGCGCTACAATTTGCATTAAGTTGAAATTGAAATGGGCAGGAAATGTAGCTAGTATGGACTATAGAAAATACAAAATGGACAGGCCTAGCAGATAAAAAGAGAAAAAAGGGAAGACCAAAAATAAGATGGGAAAATGACATAAAAAGTTGGCAGGAAATGACTGGATGAATATGGCTCAAGATAGAAAAATAGAAAGGACTTGAGAAGGCCCTTACCCAGTGAGGGGTCTTCCGCATATAAAGAAATGAAAAATAATAAAAAAAAATTATGGATTGAAATAAAAATTTAATATAAGTAATCATTTCAACTAATTCGTATAAAATGTAAAGTTTTGTAAAATTCTAAGATAAATAAAAGGCTTATTACTATATTATATTATGATATATGATGTATTTTTGAGACCGGGCAGTAATGGTAAGCATCTTAACTTGTAGTTAGAAAAACACTTTCTTAGGAGACACACAGTCCCTAAGTTTACGTTTAGTAAACTTCATTCACAAATTTTGGAAAAAAATGAACTACATATCTCTAATTTAAATGTTACGAATCTCAATTCTCAGCTTAGGTTCACATGAGAGCAAAGAAGAACTGGCTTAACAATGGCATTAAATAGTGATAATTCGCTACGAAGTTAAAAAATATGTAATTTTTATAGTGAGCATAAATACCTCAACAGTTCAAGATAATTAAGTACGTATGGATGAATATATGTCACGTTCATTTATTTGATACGTTTGATGGCGTCAAATTACCTGAAACAAAAGAAAAAAGTAATTTGTAAGTTCGTTTTGATTTTACCTACTATATTACACAGTACAAATAGACTTACCACGTCCTTGACAGTACATACAATGCGATTAAAATAAGAAAATGGACTAGGGCCATATTGTGACGTCACAACTAGAGTTTTGCAAAAATGTAGTGTTAAATATTTTTTATTTTCTAATTATAAATGTCATGATAGTGCACAATTTTATAACTTTAAACGAGCCATTCTTTTATATTAATAACTAGCTTCTGCCTGCGGTTTCACCCTCGTTCTCAGGAACATTGGCCTTGGCCTTGGACTCTATGAAAGTGCCAAAACTGAGACTGGGTTTTAGAGTAACACCTAGAAGATCAAGGTGGTGGATGATCGGCAAGGATACATTTCGGAAAGTGGGTGTTAGAGGAAATTGAGTCCATTTAGCAGTGAAAAGACATGCCTTGGGATACATCCTTCAATGTCAAGTTTGTTCGCACAACCATGGATTCTCTCAAAAGCTGAATCCAAGTACCACTGGTACATGCAATGGATATATATCTTTCAACAACTGGGCTGTCGTCTGCATATCCTATGATACCGGGTTTCAGCAGATCGTTTATATAGTGTTTATAGAAACAGAGTCGCCGAAAGAACGGACCTCTCAGGTACCCCCGCATTAATTGCCAATAGACCTGATGAGCAGCCTTCTAAGACTAGTTGAATAGATTGTTCAGGAAGTCCGATATCTAAACACAAAGGTAGGTGGCTAAGCCGTTCGCTGGAACCTTGATAATAAGGCTATCATGACAAACCCTGTCGAAAGCCTTTGAGATATCTAGAGAAACTGCAAGTGCTTCTCCATGCTACTCAATAGCGTCGCTCCCAACGTGTGTGACATACGCAAGAAGATCTCCAGTAGAACGGTAGAACAGTTTCGACAAAAGCCGTATTGCCCGTCACGAAGGAGATCGTTCGCTTCGAAGTATGTCAAGAGCCGATTGTTCAGAACGCGTTCCATACTCTTATAGAGGATGGACGTAACTGAAATGGGGCGGAAATTGGCAGGGTCGGCGCGACTACCTCTTTCAGGCACAGACTGCACGTTAGCTAACTTCCAAGATTTAGGCACTTGAACAATCTTAAGATATAGACGAAAGAGGTCTAGATGTGAAGATTCCGCGAAAAGAGACACAAATAAGTTTGCCTTCTCTTTGGCGGTGTGTGCCAGCGACCCATCTGGTTTCAGCAGCGGAAGCAGTGAGGAGCGACAGAAGTGATAATAAAACGTTAAAATTTAGTTTTGATATACATTGATTATTACTTGCCGGCAATATGGAAACTTATTTGATGGCTCCATGTCATTGTAGAGTTTTACAAATAATTTAAGTTTTCTTTATGATTTCTCAATTTCGTGGATAGGTTCCAATAGGATGAAAATTATATTGGGACGGATCTTCGAAAGACTCAAGTCCTTTATTGTACCCGGTTACAAAAGTAGAAGAAAGGACCGCGATAAATTCATTGTTCGGTCGTAACCCAGTTACAAAAAAACAGATCCCTACGACAGATAGAGGTTACTCTGTAATGCCAACTCTGAACAAAGTGCCTACTACTCGTACTACTGAAAAGTCAAAACGCAAGTTTTTGTTTTAAAAACCGTTGGGCTTAACGCGTGACGTCACATATTCAACGCGGCCCGTAAAGTTGTACTAAAACACACATTTTGTTGATTTTGGCCGTGAAAACTGCGTTTAAGTACATAGTTGTCATACATTTGTTATTCATTAAAATGTAAAGAATCTAATCTGATAGTATAGTTTAAATTACTATTGGATGTTAAAAAAAATCGTTGAATTCTGGAAAGTTTTGGATCCAGTATCTTTGTGGAAATCATATATTTTTTGTGAATTTCATTTTTATTGTGTTAATGTGATGTTCTTAAACCTGTATAACCACAGTATTTATGTGTTTTGTGTTTCATGCTACTACCCAATTTGGAAACACAAAAGTTGACCGGCATTAGGCAAACGACCAGTTCGTGTTGTTAACAAATATTATTTAAAAAAAGTGTATGCGTTGTTTTAAATAAAACCGAAAACGAAATTACTCTACACCAATACGTCTGGTTCATGACTGCCCCCAAGGTGTAATGAATCGATGGACACCTATAGCACAAGAGAATTGAGGGTTCGATTTCACCAAAAAGGCAAATACATGTAAGTACACTTACAATAAATTCAAGTATTTATCCCTTGCGCGAGAGTTTTGTGTTAAAGTTCTAATCTAAACTTTTAACTTTTGCTTTTAGCAATAAGACCATCCATAGATCAATCTAGTTTTAAGATATTGCTGATCTTATGTTATTTAATATTTGTGGTGTTACAATAAATGTACTTATTATTTATGGCCCGAATTGGAAATTCTAAGAGGTGGCATAAAAATTTGAAATATGGTAACTTTAGATTTGATGATGAACTCCAAATATGAGGTTTTAGGTTTTTTTAAATAACTTGTGATCTTGACATTCTTTTCGCTTTCAGCAAAAATGGACATAGAAGCCCATAGCATAAGAATAGCACGCCTTGTTCCAAAATTTGGGATAATCTGGGAAAAATAAAATGTTCATAATCTTGTATCTCATTGCCCAGCCTGAGCGCTGTAGCCGACAACCATATGAACTCGTATATTTTAAATTGGATGATATTGTTGACCGCGGCGTTTATTTGTTTCTGTCAATTCATATTTGCGGTTCTCAGTTTTGTCAACGTCAGACATCCCCTTTATTACAAATTTAACATATGTGTTATTTTAGTTGAAATTGTGTTGATGATATTCAAAGACGATGTGTGCATTCATTGTTTTGTGTTTACGGAAATATTACCAAATTGTAATATAAGTAATCTATCTATATATAATTATATTCATAAACATCTGTGGATTATATATGTATATATATATATATATACACTACCATATGTATATAATATATAGTAGGATAAACTTCATTACCTTGAAATTTTATGTCTTTTATTTAAGCACTATAAAATTGTCTGTAATACAGTCTTTATTTCATAAAGCGCGATCCAATATTTTGGAAGTTATTGACGTTCTTGCTACAGACCCGCATTGTTTGCGTCCCAGTGAATATATGTTATGGTTAATGGAAATTGAGATGACATACTAGAACAACCGTTTTCCGCATAGTTTCTATTTGATATATTATGATATACCTTGCACTAGATAATCCAATTAATCTCTATTAGACTGACTATCGACAAAAAATTAGACAAAAGTGAGCAAATGCTCAGACCTTTTTTATGCAGACGAGTTAACGCTATTTTTATTAAGAAGGATACCTATTAAGGCAAATTTATGTGTTTTTGGTACGTCAATGTATTGCATCTTGTCCACATAAATAGTCGCCCGAGGGAGTGGGTTATTTTGTTAGGTAAACAAGCGCTAGGGACCTAGTGAATATCAGTCGGAGCCGTACTTTCGTTAACTAAAGTGATGAGTAGGATTTCGAAGTTTGTGACTGTAATTTTCATTTTAATGCCATGGGCGTTGTACCAATTATTTCTGGTATTATTTCAGCGCTTTGTTAATAGCAATTTTATGGCAATTTCTGAAACCGACATCTGGAAGAGCAACATTTCAGCGGAAAACTGATTTACTCGCTTTGATAATATTATACTCACCCGACCGTATAGACCTAATGACACAATTACGCTACGGAGAAAACTGCTTATCAGTTCATTTATTATTGTTGCTAAGCTTTTCGGATTAAACTATATTTAAAAATAATTATAATTTAAATAATGATATTTCACGATATCTATCCTTTTTTCTGCGACATTCATGGAATAAATTCTTGCTATTTTCACACGATTGTCCAAAAAAGGAGTTTATTTCACCATATGTGCGGGATATCATTAGAATACTTACATCATCCCGTGTAACACTGGCTAGGGCAATCGAGTTTTTAAATTTTTTTAAATTATATTTCTTGTTGAACTCAATTTTATTGTTCTGATGAAAGAATTAAACCCGCTACTCTTATATTTATACTATAATATTTAATCATAAACGTTTTAAGTTGAGTAATCTCAAATGGCATTATTTCTAATCGCTAATTTGAGTATGTCACTGCAAACTGAAGACGCGGCCGTGGTCTCTTGATCGGAACGCACAACGTTGCGGAATGCGGTGGCGGTCACATTTTCCTTCGTCCGATGACTAAACCAAAAGAGCACATTCTAAACGGCATTTAACGTTTGCCATACGATTACGTGACCGACAACGCATACCGCATACCGCAGCTATGTTCGATCAGCGGCGCGAGTACGGATCTTTTCGATAAATAAAATTCGATAAAATTGACAGTTAAAATCGATAAAGTGGGTTTTAAATAAGATTATATAAAGTGAGTAATTTATAGTTTCAATTCCGCGATAAAGAAATGTGTGCGAAAAGTGGGTTTTATTCGATAAAATTGACAGTTAATATCGATAAAGTGGGTTTTATCGAATTTTATTTATCGAAAAGATCCGTACTTGCGCCGCATATCAAGAGACCACGTCTTTACGTTATATCGACGTAAACAACGAGAAGAAGAGCATTCGAAAGGAAGTCATTATTTCCTAACAGTAATATAAACAGAGTTTAGAACAACAGAGACAGGCACTTAGAAAAGCACAATACACACAGACACAGAAAAGAGGAATACGCTACTAGTAAAAGAACCTTTGATTAAATCGTTAATTTTACAAGTTTTAACTTCTATTGCCTTGGTGGATCTTGAACCGAAGATAGGTAGGTCTGGCATAAGATTCATCTTACATTAGAATACCAGAGTGCCAAACAAAAGTATTTCTTTCGTAATAGAAAGCAAGTAAGCCAGATTTACCAATCTCAACTAATAATATTTAAAAAGGCACGGAAATTATAACTTACAAAACGTATTTTAAATAAAAGTTTAATCAACCTGGGTATTTGGAGTTCAACCTCATCCAGAGCGTCGATGGGCTCGCTGAGTGGACGCTCGAGCAGACGAGAAGGGGCGGTAACAGTGTCGGAACTCATTTTGAAGCGAGCTTTCATGTGTTTGTTATTCTTTAGTTTGTCCTCGGCTCGTTGCAGATTGTGGAATCGAAAGAAGAACATCGACATTATATCCCTTTTAAAAACACAATTAATATAACATGGGTAGTTCTTGAATAATCTCAATGATTCAAATGAGCCCACTTACACACTTTTTCACCAAAGCATTGTATTAATAAAGTAATATTTGAGTGATAAACATGTATGATCCACGACTCTATATTCCGTGGTATGACTTATGAAAACAAATGACTTTTTTGTTGCCGTCGATTAAAATTGGTACCTAGATAGATAACCCAAGATTATGTTGAGTATATGCATACTTTTTGATGATGTAGTCGAGTTGAAAAGATGAGTTGAGATGCATAGTTCAAAGCTATTTTGTTTTACATGAAAAGTGAAGCACAAAGAAGAATATTTGAATAAAGTTGTTATTATTCCTAGCTGGGGTGATACAGGCCCGGTCCTTTCCACAAGTAACATGACCTACATTTCATTTTGAAGCGTCTGTTCTGAAGTACATCATTTACGATCTTGATCTATTATTAGATGTTCACCTTGAACAAATAAATATATGTTTATCTTTTACCTTTAATGTTCTTATATTATATGTTTTATTAGACCTCTGAATATGAGATTATGTTAAACCATAAAAAAATATTTCAATTTCAGTTGTACAAATTATTGAGCAATACACCTTTTAATGTTTTTTTTTATTAACGGTCTCTAGCATGCTAGCGTTTGTCGAGCTTGCGCGTTCCTCCAACGCATTTTTGTCGACGTGTGCACTGTGCAGTCATGCACAATCTCCCCACTCCTACAAGTCTCTTTTCTGGTGACACTGAAATTCTTAAATAAGTATGTACTAAAATATATTGTATCATTTTGAATGAGTGGCAAAAGAAAGTTCGTTATAGAGTTCCTGTGGCCACCTTCCGGCTTCATCATCAGGACACTGGACATCATCTAGGATCAGATTATCATCCGATATTGGATCCGATTATTTCCGACCCGATTACCCGATTATTTCCGGTCCGATTATCCGATTATTTCCGAGCCGATTATCAGGATATCAGGATTGTCATCCGATTTACATATGTATGTAAAGTTTCAGCTCAATCGAACACCGGGATGTGGGTCAAATTTAGCTTGCAAGGTTTGATCTAAACAATCAAATATACATACTTACTTATTTACATACATACATATATGCAAACATTGCAAGTTAAACAAAAGCTTGTAAAGATATGCAATTTTCGGTTATTATGTTTTTGTTAATTATAGCTTATGTCAGTTAATTTGACACCTGTATAAAACCACAGCTTGTATTGTATAGTTCTTGTCATTCGTAATAAATATCTATAAGATTATAATTTATTACTTTTTAAAACTTTTACTGTACAGTACGAAATAATCCTAATCGATAATTACCTAACCCAAAATTTTCAATGTTATTTTCTTTGTTTAAATACGAAATTTTTACGGTAGTCAAAGCAAATCGTAGTTTTCCTTCGTAAAAGAAAACATTTTGATTGCTTGTAGGCGCCGCGCCGCCCGTAAACAAGCCACGCGAGCGCTGCGTCCAGCAGGCGCGCCGGCGCGACATGAACGCTGCGTACGCGCAGCGTTGGTATTGGTCAAGGGTCGGAAGCACGCACACGCTCGACAAACGCTAGTATGATAGCGCCCCCTGTGTATTAGATTTACAGAAGAGCAATTTATTTACGATATCGATTAACATTATTTTGGAAACTCTTTTTTTATGCTATTTGATAATAAGACAAGTGGGTCGTTTACTTGATGTGGTAAACATAACGCCGGGCAATAACAATGGCAGTGCCACTCTGGACTTTAAAACACAATGGCCTGCGCGGCACTGCATTGCGCTCGTTGCTCTTATGATAGTTAATATCTAATAGACTTTTAACATAATTGTTAGCATTTGAAACAAAGTAAAAATATATTTTTTTTAAATTGCTTTTTAAAAGCGACGCACACGTCAGTTCCTGTGTTCAGATGTTTCAGTGACAAACTACTGAACCAATTTTGATGAAATTTCTATGGGACTAATCTGAAAGTATTTCCTTTGAAATAAAACAAGAATCTTTCAAATCGGTATATAAATGACAGAGATCTGAGGTACAACCATACAATAAATATAACCGAACTAAGAACCTCCTCGTTTTTTGGAAGTCGGTTAAAAATAATGCCGATGAGTTTTTTGATCGGCCTATACCAATTTGGAACGGGCACTTTCCAAGTCCTTTAACTTTTATAGTGCTCCCTGGGGCCTAAAGAATTTTGAATTTGAATGTCTCAATTAGGTATTAAGCACAGTAAGGCTTGGGCGTTACTTACCGCTGTTTACAGTATTGCTGTGTATGCTGCTGTTTAAATAGTTTTGTTTTGGTGTACCAGTGACTGTTACACAAAACTGCGAATGACATCTCGTAAGGTTTCTACCTGTTCAAGAAAGCAGTCGACGCGGCACTCGACTCCATTCCTCATTAGCGTGAAGCGTCTCTAGTTGTGCATCCTCGGTTATTTTGTTCACGAATTTATATACTGAGCGCGTTTTATTTTTAACACGGTAGCTGCTAGAGAGATTGAGATACGAGTTTAGTGTAGTGCTAAAGAAGGCCAAAGATCCCTATTCTTAAACATTACGACATCATAAGGTCAAAATCCAGTGACAAAAACAACCTACTGTCGTATATACTTATATTAAAATATCTTAATAGGACTTAAAATATTTTTATCAGATATGTAACATTCTAATTTGATACATTTTTAGTGATAGACTTCGAAGATAAGAACGATGGAAGTTTTCCGCTTTTTCTAAGTAATTATCTTTAGAAAGTGTAGGAAATTTAGGGCATGAATGTGTCACACCGGTCATGACCGGTCATACACCATCAAATAATTTTGATGGTGAAAAGGGTTTCACACTATATGCAATGTAAACAAAAAGGTAGATAACAATCTATTATAATTAAGGTTGACTTACATACACTGAATTATTTTGATTTATGCCTGAATAAGTCTAACACGGAAAGATATACTCCACTCTTAGCCTTTGTAGTGAAGTATAAAATAGGTACTTACTAAAGCAAAAGGTGTTGCATTATGGAATAAAAAGTGTTCTTTGTACCGTACCGTTTAAAGCGTTCTTTATCTTGTCCTTGTTTTAAATCTAATAACCAAGAAAAACTGCATTCTCATCTCTTGTCTATTGGTCTATTCGAATTGCACTTACCTACGTAATATTAAATTGAAAATCTGCATTTGACAACCCTTTATCCACAGGCAGACGCAATATTTTCCTGTTCTTTATGATATTAAATTAGAAAAATGTATACCAACTATATCTACCTTTGCTTATTTGTTTTTTACCTTTAAAGGGGAAATGTCAACAGTAAACACGCAATAAAACTCCCATTGCCGGCCAAAGCTATATATAGTCATAATAAGATTTTATAGAAACCTTCCAAGCTTCTATTTGTCCGGCAGATTTCAACACTATTTTACATGATATATAGACGCTAAATCTAGATTGGGAACTTGCTTTCTAAGCTGCCAGAACACACCAATAGGACCTTGGTGACCAGTTTAAATACCTACAACTCGAAAACCATGTTTGCTCGGTAGTACTATCCAGCTACAAAATTCCCTACCATGCATACCTATGGTTGCAACAATACGCTTTTCTTCAACCACGCTCTTGCTTCTACCAAGGTTAGAGGCAGTGAAAGAGATTGCACCACAGCACCATTTAAGGCTTACAGAAAAAGTAAATAAAAAGTATTTTACGAAGCAATACGGTATTTAACCGGGATTTACTTTAAGCCAGTTTCACCAGCTAACTATAATCTGCTGTCTTATCAGCTAACAATCTCGTGTTCGTTTTCAATACCAGACCGATTAAAACCAGCGGTCACTAGTCTTGGTATGGAAGGAGTTGTCAATACTTTTAGCTTCTTTTCGTTTTGTAAGAGCTTATTTCTTTAATAACCAGCGAAAATTCTAGACTATTCCTTCCACACGAAGACTAGTGACCGCTGGTTTTAATCGGTCTGGTATTGAAAACGAACACGAGATTGTTAGCTGCTATGGCAGCTGAACATAGAAAATTAAATGAATTTTCGTCCGTCCTTACTTCTAAAACGTAGAATAACTGTGCCTAATAATATTTTTGTTACATTATTGCTAATGTAATTTTTTTTTAAATATGCAAATCAGATTCACGTTTCAGAAGTCTGAAATCGAAATGAGACCGAACAGTTCGTTATTTATGCTCCGACTCAACATTAAGCCAACCACAGTATTTTAGTCTTTGGATCATGTGAATAAAAGGTACAAATAAGCCAAGACTTTTGACTGAAGCTTGGTAACAATGATAGCATACACCGTACACTTAGTAGTATTTATGTTCACACAGGTGCCTCTAATTGTGACATTTAATGTGACACGATAATAAATAATTTGTCGCTTCAGCGTTGTGACCAAGTGTCTCTTGTGAACAATAAAGAAATTATATAGGTCGCATATATATGTGTCGTAGTCTAAACTGAAGTACATTATGAAGTGTTCATTTACAACTGCTAATCTGATCGGGGGTCGAATTTTATTTATTTAGTTTCGAATTAGGTCGAAATAGGCTACAATCAACCTTCGTCGCTAAACTAACTCAGCGAAGCGTATTTGCTGTGGGATAAACGGTGCGCCCGCACGCCTCTATCCTATTTCTGGACAAACTATGTTATTACTGATTATCAACCTTTATTAATAATAATAAAACAGCCTTTGCATACCTACAAATTATTAAAATCTCGCACTCGATGGCGTACGTGTGGAGCAACTTTTTGCTACGCGTTGTCGTGCTAAGAAAACAAAGTACTTAGTGCATTTTTTCTAGTATACCTCATCAAAAGTACCTCATTTTTTAATACAGGTAAGTGTTCGGCGCTATGCCTGATCGTTATACTTATTGGATATCACACAGAATTTTCAATAATTTCTGGTTTGCGGTTATCACATTGAAACATCAGTTCGAATTAGGCATCTACTTAATCCTTTCCTAGTTATTTTAGTATGGATTAAAATTATGTTTTATTCGCTGTTAAACCACTGTTTTCTTCAACGAAATATGATTTGCCGCAAATAAAGACAAATATAAAAGCAAACAACAATAATTTCAGTGTAAAATTAAACTTTCTTCGCCCGTAATTGGAAAAATACCTTAGGTATCTATGAAAATCGAACCACCTTAAGTAGAACATTAAAACGTAAAATCACTCTTACTTTGTCAACGTATTCCCAAACTGATTAGTATAGCAATATTATAATATTTTTGAAACATGATTATTAAAAATTTATGAAACATGATTTTTTCAATTTTTTGGAACATGATACAATTAGAAAAACTAATTTATTAAATGAGATATTATATGATATTACTGACAACTCAATTCTAAATTGTATTTTCAAGTTACATTTTAGGACAGCCCAACATAATCTAATATAAAATCAAAATGAGAATGGAGTGGGCGACGCCGCCGCACAGTGGACCGAAATCGCAAAGTAGGGACTTAAGGATTTCTATTTATATTTTTGGATTCTACATACTAATACAACATTTTTATGTTCCGTGACTTTTATCAGTAACCCATTAGTTTTAGAAATATATATGTTTTAATATTGTATGAAAAAAAGATAAATATTTCGATATATAAAGCTTATTATTAGAATCATATTTTAAAAAATATTCAAATTAGACGTTGTAAATATGTGCAAGCGCATTCCACACCACTCCACTTCAATTGTTTTCGCCCAAGATACGGACAAACCGGTTTTCTTATCTGTAGACGAGTCGCCATTTGTGACGTGGACCAATCAGAGGGCAGTAAATTTGCAGATAACAGGAATCTGTTACCCGGGGGTATAAGGAAATGGAAAACAAATTGGCTTCAGTTCATTGTTACCACCCATTACACACGGGCTACCCTTACTAGAATGTTGTGAAATATTTTTTTTAGTGTTTTTGTGAAGGTTTATTTCTACGCTAATTTTGTGAAAATGTTTAGTGATTTAGTGACTAATCTTGATTTGGTTGTGAAATTGAAAGCAGGTACAAATCTTAAAGATGATAAGATTTTGTATAATGCTATTAAATTAAAATTATCTTATTTGAACAATGATAATGATAAAAAACTAAAGGAGTTCTGTGCTAAGTTCCGTTATAATAATAATAAAAAGTGGGAAAATGCTAATCGTAAAGAGCAAACGTTTAAAAGTAAATACAGTGCGTGGTTGGAATCACAGATAGTTTGGCCAGAGTTTATGAAAGATCTTGTGAAAAATAACGACGAACCAGTTCCTACCACATCAACACAGTTAGAGAACACATCTCCAGAAAAAGTATCAGTTGGCACATCGACTAATGTAAGTCCTAGAAAACCTTTCACGGAAATGGGCCCTAAGCAAAAAAAGAGACGTACGGAACATACTATGCAAACTATTCAATCTGAAGAATTATCACATACACATGTTTTGAAATTGAAAGCAGGTGGAAATGAAGATATTGCTGACATTTTACAACACTTGCTCAAGAATCCACAAGATGTGCAGAAAGTAAAATTAATACTAACCATGGTAGATGGTAAAGCAACAGCAATTCTTTGCGATTCATCATCACAGAGATGTGACATATGTAAAGCTACACCAAAGGAAATGAATGATTTGCCCTTGGTTTTGACAAAAGAAGTAGATGCGAACTTATACAGATATGGTTTATCGTCGTTACTCACCTGGATACGATTCATGGAATGCATTCTTCACATAGCGTACAGATTAGATTTGAAGACATGGATAGTGAGGGGTGACAGTAAAGCTGTTATGGAAAGCAGAAATAAAAATATTCAAGAAGCATTTAAATCTCAAACGGGTCTTTTAGTTGATGTTGTGAAACAGGGCCATGGTACGACGAATGATGGAAATACCGCTAGGAGATTCTTCGAACATTCCGATATTGCGGCTTCAATCACAGGAGTAAATGAAAAATTGATAAAAAGATTTAGAAACATACTAAAGGCAATTTCGTCTGGTCATCATATAGATACACTGAAGTTTAAAGAATATACCGATGCCACCATGAAATTATACGTTGATTTGTATAATTGGTTTTATATGCTTGCGAGCGTTCATAAGTTTCTTGCTCACGGAGCAGCTATTATTGAAAACTTGGGTATAGTGCCCATTGGAAAATTATCCGAAGAAGCCGCTGAAGCACGCAATAAAGATTTCCGTAGATATCGTGCACATCATTCGAGAAAATTTTGTAGGAAGGCTACCAATGAAGATATTATGAATAATTTATTAATCAGCTCGGATCCACATAATTATTTCAAAGATACGACCCAAACTAGGGCGCAAACACAAAGCCCTTTCAGAAGAAGCAAAAGCTTTGTTGATCGTTAGGTAGGAGACATTTAATGACGATAATGATGAAGAAAACATAGGTTTTTTAAGTGAAGACCCATTATCGTTTCAAGAACGTGAGTCCGAATTTTCTGAATGATAAATAACCAGGCAGAAAGTCGATTCAAGTAAGCGAGGTGCCATTTCAGTGAGGCGATCAAGTGGGAGGCTTATGTTCAGCAATTGACGTCTTCTAGCTGATGATGATGATGGTGATGATGATGAAATAGCATTGTAACATGACGCCGAATATTTATACTAGTGGATTAGGCCTACTGGGGAGACGACTGATAAAAAAAACGCGCCTAGTTTTCAACCTCATGGGTAGTGTGGAATAGAAAATAAAAAAATATATAACGCCTAAAGCGCACAAAAGCGCAGTACCACATTATATGGATAAATAGGAAAATAATTCGTACTATTCGAATCTTTAATCCATTTTTGGAGAATATTGGAGATTTTTGAGATTTTGATGTATTCATGTTTATCCTCATACAAAAAAAACTAAAAAAAATCATAACTTTATACTAAGTGAGTAAAAAAAAAAGTCGTAAAAGAATACCTTATTGTATTTTGTAGTAGTATAGATTCGCATCATTTTTTTTTTAAATTTATCACTTTCGTTTTTTTATGTTCCTAAGTCCACTATAGCTTCATCTCAGTCCACCGTGCGCCGGCGAGATTGACCCTGTTCCGTCAGAAAGTAACTGACCTGCCTTAAAATTCTTACAGTTTACCACAATTCGTTGAAATTTCATGTGCGATACTGAACTAAACAAAAACAACAATTACGCAAGCAAGAGAAAAAATTCGTTGGATTCGCTTTTGTCCTTTGATTTACGGTTCTAATAACAAATATTAACAATTAGCTTCTGCCTGCGGTTTCTACTATTCTACTTCGTACTTATTTTATAATATTATAAATGCGAAAGTGTGTTTGTTGGTTTGTTGATTTGTTTGTTTGTCCTTCTTTCACATAGTAACGGAGCAACGGGTTGACGTGATTTTTGGCATACGTATAGTTTATGGACCGGAGAGTCAAATAGCACGGAACGGTTCCTGTTGGAACGCGGATGAAAACCGCGGGCAGAAGCTAGTTATCTATATATCTATTCTATTTTAATGTTTTGTTTGAGCGCTGGTGTGTAAAATAAACAAGCGCATGGCCTGTTTGGTCTCATATAACAGGATTTTCCGATACAAAAATGTTGCAGTTTGTGAGGCTAATGTACATAATATTATAAAGTTTGTGTATCTATTTACCAACGCTTTATAAATAAATAAATAATAAATTATTGCATATAAAACTGCTCTTCTGTAATAACTGAATCCGACAGGCATTAGCGATGATGTTCATTGCTGATCGATGATTGCCTTAAATATTTCAGGATTGTATTAATTACTATTGAAAGTTTAGTGCAAGGTCTATTATAAAAAGCTTAGATTACTTTTTCTAAATATCAATTCCCTGTTGACTAAAAATGTAGCATTCAAGATTAACCTATTCTTACGAGTATTATTACGATTTGCATATAATATATGTATAATAATATATATAGTAATAATAATGAGTATATTATACTCATACAAAAAACTTGTGGAAAGGAGGGAATCAAGTGCTAGTGTCTCAAGTGATGTGTCACTTCAACGTAGTGCTAGTCTGACGCTTCTACGTGAAATCTTGGCAGGTCAGGTATTATGTATGTGTATATACTCGTACTAGTTGACCCCAAAACTTTGCAACGTGACATGCACGCTATGCGACTATGGAGTGGTAACAATGCAGGAAGATGTTATTGCAATTAGCATAAATTTAAAGCTAATTGAATAATTCATTGTTTTGCAATTAAATAATAATTACAGCGTGATAAGTGAAAGGATTACGTATCTTATATTTACATCTTTTAAAAAATACGAACCCGTTGCGTCCTTGAATGAAAAATATATCATCTCCTAATTCCATAACAGCTTTTTCCGACTCTCTAGATGCAAAGTTCGATAAGATAAATTAAGACGCCAAACTTTTAATACGAGGGAATGTTGAAGATTAAATGCAAATTAGCTAAAGCAGGTAGCAACTGATAAGATAATTTAGCAGTGTGAAGTTTCGAATTAATTATAAGCACTTCAAAACACTTTTACCGTTCCGTTATTCAGGGATTTGATGTTTCGCGACTTGTTTACATGCGACGCGGCTGGGGAAGTGCGGCGTCGCGCGGCCGTCACGTCCGCCGTGCGTTTCGCACCGGCAGTGGGACTAAAAGTGATTTGAACGTAGCAGCCCCCCACAGCCGCCCTCCACGCCGCATGCCCGCCCGCCTTGCACCTCTCCCCGCACCTATACAAAATCTCTTGTTCGCCAATATTCTCTTGCTCCCGATCCTTCCACTTTAAGTTACATATATGGCCCACTTTCTCTGTTCAACTACTCTGGTCTTGTGGATTCGTTTATATGCGGAGTTTACACACGTTCCTTCCTTCTCGAATATAGACATGTGGCTAATCACATTAATAACTACAAGTCTATAGTATTGTCTATAAAGTACTAGTATTTTAGCTTATTTAATAATCATATATTTTTTAAATGCTTCATTCGTGAACTAACAATCCTGTTTATTGAATGTCCTTTGGTATGGAATGGTTACCCTTTTGAATGTAATATTAAATTAAGTATAAGGAAAATTAACATTTTTTTTAAATTATTAATATTTCACCATGCTTTATCTATAAATAGAAATAAATAAAATTGAAGTGTCTGTTTTTAATATCAAAATAACAGCTTTTTACCAAATGCAAATGAAAGTATATATACGGTACCTATAACAAAAGAACCATTTTACCGGGTAGTAATCTCTGGGCCGATTTTGACGAGACTTTCACTGGCAGATAGCTGATGTTACGAGGACTAACATAGGCTACTTTTATTTTAGAAGAAGACGTAGGGTTCCGCGCAAAAACTAAAAAACCATGAAATCCAATATCTATCTCCGCGCGGGTGTAACAACAGCAGCTAGTCACTAATAAATAACTAACTTGGAAATTATTGCAGACTTTTCTAAGTAGCATGCGTTTACCGCAACCTAAAAGACTTACTTACTCCCGCATCTTTGCAGAATGTTGTAAAATACAATGAACTGTGTAAGATCTGCTGATTTTGAAAACGTAGTAATGTACAGGGATGGATTTATTTTTAGATCTGGTTTTGTAGACAGAATATATATTTTGAACCAACTTTATTACCAAAAAAATTATGCCGTAAGTCATCATCAATAAATTAAAATAGCATTCTTGCCATCTGAACACATAAGTGTTGTTTAAATTTATTAAAAAATGGTTTAAAAGGTTTGTATATTGTCTTTAGTCTATTAGTTCAAACGTACTATATTATGTTTCAATTTAAAAAAATATTCGCCTTACTACGCAAGGTATCGGAGAATACAATGACTCGATCCAATAGAATCTTTTACTCAAGTATTGCTATATCATGGCGCTCGTGTAGAATCGTCGGAATAGACATTTTCTCTAGAGTTATCTATATTGCCGGCCGCCCTACGAGCTATCTTACAGGAAATAGCTGTAAAACTAAAGGACAAGGCGACCAAGCGTTTTCTCAAATTACACAAGTCGCAAAAGTGAGAAATAGAGAAACTCACGACAATCACGAGTAATAGAATTGTAGCGGTCGTCACCTAATTTCCACGAAATATTTTCTATACCTAAAGATAAAACCAAGAAGCCTTGTTTGTGTCGGGAAACTTAATTTATTTCATATAAAGCACGTGCTAAAAACACATTATAAAACATGCCGCCTTGCAATTTAGGCGCGGAACTGTAATTTGCACCGGGTTAGTTATTCTTTTGTGAATAAAAATGTCATAATTATTATGCTAGTCTGCCAAAGACAAGGTGCGTCTGTGGGCGACTGTTTTATACATATTTTTACTGCTGAATTAAGTTTGCTACAACAAGCAATTCTAACGTATATGTTAAGTGCCAACGCCAATAATAAATATAACTAAATGGAAGACTAACTACTGGTCACTTGCTAAATTTGTCGTATCGAACTTCTGCCGCCCCTCACTGCTTCCACTGCTGAAACCAGATGGGACGCTGGCCCATACTGCTGAAGTAGAAACAACCTTGTTTGCTTCTATTTTTGCGGAATCTTCACGTCTAAATGCTAGTAGCGCATCACCTTCAACTCCTCTGAATGGATGCAAGACATTTTTGCCAGAATTTCTTATCCGTCAGTTGGAGATCTGTAAAACGCTATGCAATCTGGACGTGAACAAAGCCAGTAGCCCAGACGGCATTCCGGGCTGACCGTGTGCTTGAGGAGTGACCGTGCACCAGAGCTGTCTCCTGTCCCAAGTCCTGTCAATACAAGCTTCTTTCGCCTCTCTCTGGTCAAGACCCTAAGCCCTTAAAGCTTGCGAACCGAGATGGAGAGAGAACCGAGACCTTACAACTTCAAACCACAACGCTATAACCTTCACCTTGCGGTTGGAGAAAGTCTTAGAACCACTAATGCCAATCACAACGTGCAAATATAACATGAAGAAGGCTAAGTGGTCAGAGTTTGTTTCACTCCTACATTTCAAACACCAAATGATTTAAAAGCCGTTGGATAGTTATACTATAGCTTCTGCCCGCGGTTTTGCTCGCGGTAACAAACAAACATATCTTTATACTAATACAGTTAGAGCCAAGGCCTGTAATCTGAAATCTAAAGTTTAGAAAATTAAACCAACATCATACGCCAACATCGATAGTTCGCATGGCTTAGCTGGTCCATGCGCCTGGTATAGTTAACCAGAAGACGCGGGCTGGAATCCCGTTGGCAGTGAAAGTTCTGGACAAAATGAAACATCCCATAGGTGTGGCACTTTAAAATACATCTTTGTACACCCTGAACTATTTCAGTATCTAAAAAAAAACGAGCATTCTTAGAAACTTATTTATAACTTAACGACGACGATGGCATCTAACGTAAATCAAGGTTAAGTATGCCAATGCGTGCCTTTTCCCCCCCATATAGAACAAAGACAAGAAACGTAATATCTATAGCGATACCTTTTTTTTAACATATGAATTTATGTTTAGCTGCCGTTGTACCGAAATCAATTTCGTTAACGACCAGTCGCCCCGACCGATCTTTAAAAACTCTATGTGCTCCCCGCAGCCACGGTCCCGGGTCTACCCTAAAAAGCTCAAATATTCACTACTAAGCAATTACTTACGCCTTACAAGAGTAAGGCGTAAGTACTACTCTACTGATTCGATTGCCTTACCAGACTTACTGTGGCTTCTACGAAGATGCTAAAGCGCGTGTCGTCGCAAATATTAAATCACACCAAAACCCGCTCTATCTCCGTAGGTTGACTACGTATCTGACAGCAGATAGCGACAGTAGTAGCAAAGCGATAGCAAACTGATCGCAAAAGGAGAGCTCGATTGCTGTCCGACTGATTTGTATACTGATTTATATACTTTAACATCCATGGATTTGTATTATTATTATTACGCTATTACTTTTAATTCATAGATTTTCCAACAGAGGGTGAACGAGAATTCGATTGCTGTCTGTCTGATTTGTAATACAGAAATGTCACGATGCTACTGCTGTCGCTATTAGGTACTTTTATTTCATATATTTTCTAACAGAAACTGAACGAGAGCTCGATTGCTGTCTGTCTGATTTGTAATACAGAAATGTCACGATGCTACTGCTGTCGCTATTACTTTTAATTCATATATTTTGCAACAGAAAGTGAAGGAGAGCTCGATTGCTGTCTGTCTGATTTGTAATACAGAAATGTCACGATGCTACTGCTGTCGCTATTACTTTTAATTCATATATTTTCCAACAGAAAGTGAACGAGAGCTCGATTGCTGTCTGTCTGATTTGTAATACAGAAATGTCACGATGCTACTGCTGTCGCTATTACTTTTAATTCATATATTTTCCAACAGAAAGTGAACGAGAGCTCGATTGCTGTCTGTCTGATTTGTAATACAGAAATGTCACGATGCTACTGTTGTCGCTAAAGTTGGGACAAATGCAAATATTTTTACCACCAAAAGGATTATATGTATAAAAAGTGTTAATAATAACTAGCAATTACTTAGTTTCGCCGCATGTAAAACATAGTCTACAGATTGTTCATAAAAATATTTTACTAGCTGTCGCTCGCAACTTCATGAAGTGAAATTGGCTAATTCCAAAATTCCTGTTAAGGTGCGCAAAAATATATACATTTACGAGTATATTTACATAATAATCTGTATTTTTTTATAATTGCTTGTATTTTAGGATAATTTAGTGCATAATGGATAAAAAGAAAAAGGTAAAATCGTATTTGTTTGAATGGTTTTAACTGTGTTTATCACGTTCTTAAAGAGATTGCTAGAAAATAACAGGGCATAATGTAACAGTTAGTACAATCGGTATAATCTCTGGTGCAGTTGGCTATGGGGAATAAAAATTACCCGTGGACCCACCAGTGGGACAAAGCAGTAATACCTCTATATTATCACCAACCCCAAAATTGTATGTTAAAAAATGTAAGCAATTCATAACATAAGACTTTTCCAAGACAATTTAAATCGGACAATGTGAGCCGTTTCTTCGCGTAACAATGTGCACAAACAAGGTATGTTTACAGTTTGTGTACAAAATACATTAGCAGTTGGAATGTAGATATATTTTTTTTTCTTGGTTAATTTATTATGGATAGTTTAATTAATTTAATTTTAGGTGTTTATTGTATTGTTTTTAACATATACATTATTTTATTATATAATAAAATAATTGTTAAATAATGAGATAATTACGTATAGTCTTTAATAATTGTTTAGTAATTAACAATTCATGTAAAATCCATACATACAGATAAATAAAATAGAAGTGTCTGTTTGTAATATCAAAATAACAGCTTTTTACTAACTGCATATAAAAATATATACGGCAGCAATAACAAAACAACCATTTTTAAAAATTTTGTCTTTCTGTCTGTTTGTTCCGGGTAATCTCCGAAACGGCTGGACCGACTTTGACGGGACTTTCACTGGCAGATAGCTGATGTTACAAGGAGTAACATAGGCTACTTTAATTTTAGTAAAATAATTAGGGTTCCGCGCAAAAAAATAAAAACCATGTAATCCAAAATCTCCACGCGGGTGAAACCGCGGGGCAGCAGCTAGTATTAAATAAATAGGTACATTATTTTCACTTTGGAAATTTTTAGATGCAGTATCTTTGTAGAAATTATATATTTTTTGTGAATTTCTATTTTGTTGTGTTAATATGATGTTCTTAAACCTGTATAACGACATTAATTATGTACCTACTTATTTTGTGTTTCATGCAACATCCTTATTGTACTTCCATCAATTACTACATCATATGTATTCATATCACAGCAAAGGTTTATGTTAGATTTACGTTGATGATAGGTTCACAATTTGCTCGTGACATTTTCCATGGTTTGTGACGCTAGAGAAATTTCGAGAATACGTGACTAGAGTTTTGATAGAGAGCATTGAGTGAGTGGAAAAGAGTATAGAATAAACGTCTCTCCAGTATTAGCTGAAGGCACGTTTTATTTTATGCGCCGTTGAGGTTGGTGGAAGCAGTTTCTCTCCGTCACGGCAAACATAATTATGAACAGGACGGGAAATCCATGTGCAGGATTATTTTAGGTTTATAAACGTTATTTTTAACACACGTGTGATGGTCGGATTGACGTCGCGCACATACTAGAATCATTTAAATTGGGATGTTGACTCCATTTTTTTATGATGCTAATCAATTCGTTTTCTCATGAAAATCAAATGTCTATATCGAAAAAACTGAAAATCGAATGCTAACAACGTCAAAAATGAGAGACGAAGTCAGGCGGTTCTAATGAGCGCTAAAACGCCCCATACTAATTGGGCTTAACGCGTGACGTCACATATTCAACGCGGCCCGTAAAGTTGTACTAAAACACACATTTTGTTGATTTTGGCCGTGAAAAACTGCGTTTAAGTACATAGTTGTTATACATTTGTTGTTCATTAAAAGGTTTAGAATCTGATAGTATAGGTTAAATTACTATTGGATGATAAAAAAATCGTTGAATTCTGGAAAGTTTTAGATCCAGTATCTTTGTGGAAATTATATATTTTTTATGAATTTCATTTTTATTGTGTTAATGTGATGTTCTTAAACCTGTATAACCACAGTATTTATGTGTTTTGTATTTCATGCAACTACCCAATTTGTACTGGCTGTCCGCATGGACTGCCGATAACCGAGCTTGCAATGTCATTATCAGATTTACCTATTGCTAATTATATTATGTTTTAAAAACTAAAGGCTAGTCTATAAAATTTAATTAATATAGAAAATAAGATGGTCTAGCTGCTAGATAATCTTAATAATAATGTAATATGTAATACGATAATCCATTTATTACGTACTTGAATTTATAATTAAATAAAATATACATAAGGACTTAATTTCATTTATGCAAAAACTAAAGAGAAAAATTTTAATATAAAAATACCGAATTAATATATTAATGCACAGTGCTATTATTTCGAAACCCAAATTTATAATTCCTATCTGATAATACAATTAAGACGATTTACCTACACTTGAGAGATCAAAGATATTTTCTTATTGTGAATTGCAAAATCTATGCTTAGAAGGTACGATTTGCTTTGGTAAACACATATGCCCTTTATATACTTGAAACACATTTTCATCGCGGCCCTGAATGCGCATGCCAAGATTTAGCCGAATGCCGTAGAATGCGGCAAATGTTCTCCATGATGCGAATGGTTCACTGATTCCGTTTCTAAAGTATGGTGAGTGGTCGTAGCCCTATAACCAAACTGTACTTTCTAATGCCTCCCTTCTATGGCATGAATCGAACCTCTTTAAAACAAGGCTCAACTTAAAAATGCACTCCTTAATTTATCCACTACTTTAGTCGCATGATAGTAACTAACCTTAAATTCTGGACCAAGAAATCTAGGTCCAACACTTACATTCGTGAATGATCCTTAGCTATTTCCTAATACCTAACCTAGTCCGAACTATTTTCGAAGTATATGTAATATACAAATTGCTGAACTGACCTTTCCTCGAAGCGTATACTGGACCGGCTGATGTCGCTCCAGGCGCTCATGGAGCGGCCGCGGCCGCGGTGGTAGGCGGCACTGGCGACAGCGCTGACTGTAGGCCTGCGCTCCAGTTCCACATCCGGCGGGAAGTTGACTTTGGTAGAGGCTCGCGACGAGGGACCCTCTGCCGATTCGCCTCCACCTGACATTTCCATCTCGAAGGCGGCGTACTCTGGCGCGTCGTCGGGTTCTCCGTCGCTGCCGTCGCTGGCCGCCGAGAGCGCCTCATAGCCGTATCCAGGGCGGGCGCCGCCGCCGCCGCCGACGGCCGCGACGGGCCCGCCGCGACCGCACTCCGCACCCACAGACAACCTCGGCGATGATGCCTCGATGCGACTCAATGACGCCGCTTTTACACTCTGTCCGCGGACATTTAATGGTGAACTCCTCGCCGGCAAATGGTTTGAGTAACGAAGTTTGCTGTGGCGAAACGTGGTGCTGCCTTATTTCTACTGCGAATGAAATATCGCCCGACGCGTACAGTTTATAGTATGTACTAAATGTCTTCAAAATGTTCACTGTATAACTTAGAAACTGGCCACACTTTAATAAACAGTTATCGATAGCATTTTTTTTTATTAAAACTATAACATATATGAACACGAGTATCCTGTATTACTGTAAATAGGAAAAACTTACAGCTTTTTAAATTTACCGCGATCGGTTGTTCACAACAACAAATGCACAACGATATGTTCGGTTTCTCACTAATCGGTAGTGTTATGATCACACGGCCCGTGTCAAACCCACTGATGTGACACAAACATAATATAATGAACCGAAAATACGACAATGAATAAAGAGACGGCCGCACGAAGAAAATACTTACTAACGTCTATCGTGAGAGACTTTGTATAGTATCGACTTGTGACCTTAATGCCGCCAAACAGAATCAAGTTTTGTTAATGGGGTGGCTAAACAAAAAATCGTATAGATAGTACGATTCATACATAGCGTAGATGTGTTGAAGTGAGCTATACGATGGAGCACCGCTGTGAAGTTGGTCAGGGGTTTGAGCGAACATCGGGCGGGGCAGATCGATGCGAGTGCTCTAGGGGGCGCCGTTCCTAGTTCTGATTTGCTCCGTTGTGGCGCTATTGTCTCCCTCCTCATAAATATATTATTATCGCCACGAGAGTCACGACACCAGATACCTATCGGTGTACACAAACTGCCTTGGGCGCTGTCACTGAAGAATTATAACATGCCCCTGATGTTCATGACGATTTACAACGATTTCAATGGATTTACTCATTCCCCTGGCATTTTAATTAAGTAGAGCATGTAAAAACAATAAATTAGATTTATGAGCACGTACGAAATTATCTGTTAATGTTTTTTATTACTTAATTTACGGCTACTACTCGAAAAGCATTTAATAACTTTAGAACCAATGTATCAATTTAGAAATAACTCCTCGTTATATGCAGAAAACATTCTAGATGAAACTCGAGTAAACTCGACAACATAAGATTCCGATAGGCCAAGCAAGGTAAACTAATGACATAAGAACTATTTTTGCCCAATCTCACCACGTATGCTTCAACTGCTTGATTGCTGAACACACTGTATATCTATGTGATTTGTCCACATTGGTGTCTGCTATGTAAGAAAAAGAAGCACATTTCATTACATCCCAAATCCCAAAAATCAACTAATGACCATGTCAGGGTCTGATAAATATAACAGAAATAAAACTGCTGTTGTATTACGGATGTTCTGTCATTACAGTCTCTGATTGATCAGGTATCACACGAAATCTGCAGTGCAAAGGTTGGGTCTCAAGAGGCCAGGACAGGGCGATAGCATCGAATTTCACAGTACCTACTGCTTTAAATTCGATCACACATCAGTCCAACCTTTACTTTTAAAGTGAAGGTTCATGTTGCCTATCCAATTTTTCTCAGCGCTATCGTCTGTGGAATTAGCATTTTGGTACATCAAACAGAATAAATCCGCTAATAGGGGCGGAAGTGCGTACATGATTTTGTTAGAAGGTTTAATCAAAGGTCCGCCAGGGTCTGTGATTGCTCAAAATACTGGACTCGGTTGGATGCTCTCTGGTAGAAAATACACGTTCAAATAAATCAGCCATAGCTTTAAGTGCCCTGACATCATCAGCATGCATTAGTTAACATCTGACGATAACGGACATTTACGGAAGTTCTGCGAGATGGAGTCGGAACCGCCATTTTCCAAGATGATGCATTTAACTCCTGCGAGGAGCAGATAAGTGTAAGCAGTTGTTTTGTCGAGCGACCCTTATAGATGATAGTGGTCGGCATGTTATCAAACCGCCGTTTAGGTCTAATGACCCATTCTATAGAAGATTGAATAATCGTTTTCTCGGGTGGAAAGACGCTTCACTGAAGACCCTGTCCTCAAAGCTGATTAATCAATATTATTGGTGAATACATTCGTTTGGGGAAATAGTAAGCAATCCCGATGAGTACATGAGTACACATTATGGTACAGCTTTCGAGCTGTACCATACAACAATAAGGCAGGATATGGATTGTCCCTAGTTTCGAATAACAACTTTTAATATAATTGAAGGAATTCCTTAGCGGCTGGTCGTTTGCTAACCGTTTTTTACGTCGACGATGTTATTTATGTCCGGTTGTTATGATAACTTCTATAATACTAATTATTACAAAAAAAAATACAATCATACAGTAAAAGTATTACTTCAACAACGTGATAAGTTAACTTAGTATCCACATATAATTTCAAAATGTATTCTTAATTATTTAGGCTTGATTTTTGTCTACATTCGTTTGAAATTTAATGCTTCTGGCAAAGTCTTACTCGTCATTCAGGGTCTTAGAGAACACATTTTACAAAGTACAAATTGTGTGTTTTTGTGCGTTATCTTTTTTAATCTGTTTTATATTCACATAAACGCATAGTAAAATCTAAAAAGAAATGGATTGGAATCCATTATCTTATTATTGTGGACAATTCAAGATAAAGTCTAAAAATGATGTTTTAGACATTTTTACGCTTGTTGTATTACGCACACCCTTTGCTTTCGAACGTGGAATTTATTGTCATCATAATATAGCATCTCATTACGTATTGTGGCTTCAGAGACGTAACATTTATTACATTCAGTTTTATTTCGTTCATGATCCAAGATGGAGCGGTCAATGTTATGTTTATTCCTAACAGTAGTACCTGTGATAGATGTAAGTTATTATTATTTATTATTATTATTCTTTAGCTGAAAACTTCTACTTTGCAAACATAGTGGCATGGCTGTTTCAAAAATATATAATGTTCTATGTTATTCACTGTATGGTTTTTTACAGCAGGATGTCGCATCGATTTGCGGTCCATAGAATGCAATTTTTGAGAATCATCCTTCGAAATTGTTAGAACCGTTTTTGGGAAAATATGTATTTATTCAAGAGTTGTGCTAAATCGTAGAGGATACAAAAGAAGCTTGTTAAAAAATTCTGGACCGTTTAAAAATAAATAAAAACTGACTTTGAACAGAGAGTTTATCGACTCAGCAAACTTGATTTGGGTTGTAAACCTATTTTCGGGTCTCTAATATAATATATCATAATGTTTACCTACGGAATCCAGCTCTTTGGCTAGATATACTTTTTGCACTGAATTGATATACATTTGGATAGGTTTTATTAAAAACTGACTTCAAGGCAAGGCTTGAAGAAATTTGAGCCGTTTGGTGTTGAAACATTGGGTCCGTGGGGGCCGGGAGCTCATAATATTTTCAAAATTTTGTCAGAGCGTTTGATTGATGCGACGCGTAACCAAAATGCTGGTAACTATTTGGCTCAACGGATCAGCATTGCGGTTCAACGAGGCAATGCCGCCATGCAGCATGCTGGGTACGCTTCCAACTGGTAGTGGGCTAGAACATTTGGATTATCTATAGGCCTACTAGGGCTTGTAGATTATCCAACTGTTTTTGTAGCTAGCTAGGTTAGATGTAGTATTTATTTATGTGTTAGCTAGTTAAAAAAGGCCTTTAACCCGTTAAAAAAAAATAGGCAAGGCTTAATGGAAGTAGTGGGTTGTAGTGCTGTTCTTCTAACTCTTCTCTAAACTAACTCTTCTGCGAATGTACGTCTGAGTGGGTACCACAGCTTTGCTCGTGTAATCTACCGCCAAGCAGTTATGTGCAAGCACTACTGTGTTCCGGTATGAGACTTAATACCTGTAGGGCTAACATGCGCGCCACGACAAAATTTTGTCTACTGTTATGTCTCGCTCTTTCTCTCGCGAACATGAGACAAATGCACGACATAAGCATCGAGAAAATTTTGTCACGGTGCGCATGTTAGCCCTACTGATGTCTGAGGATGATGACGTGCACTGCAGTGCCGCGCAGGCCATTGTCTGGGCAAATGACCTATTCGTCTCGTTTCTAAGTAGCATAAAAAATACATTTACATTTCAGGGAGCAGTTCCTGGAACATTCTTTTGGAAACCCCGACTGGGGTTAGATTTAGCTATACCAACTACAGGTAACTGATACTATTATAATCAGTTATGAACGTTTCTTTACAAATTATAATTGGTTATATACATCGATTATGAGCTTGTAAGTGTGAACATTGCTTTAAACTTCCGGGTGGAAAAAAACTGAAAAACGATATGAATTTTGAATTAATAAAGTGACATACAAATAAAAATAAAAAATAAAAATAAAATAAAATAAATATACAATAACGATAGTCCCACTATTACTGAATATTTCGGTTTTTATTGTATTTATAACCAACGCCAACTTACAATGCAATACAACGTCAATAACAATTTTTACAGAACCCTCTAATGAAGTCATGTTGCCTACCGCTGGGAACGTTAAACGGGGTCTGGTAGTGCTAATAGATGGATACGAGGCAGGCATGACCGCCGTGGTCCTGGCTGCTGGCATATCTAACGCGGATACCTACCCCCAAATGGATCCGAGGTCCGCCTATTTCTACACAACCAGTTATCGGTGGTTTTTGAGGCACGTTAGCATGTAAGTGATATTTAAATTCATTTATTTATTACAGAGCAATATCCCAGGGCCATCAGATATTACTTAACACTACCTTATCCTACACGTTTTGTTTAACAGAAAATAAGTAGATGTCTGGTGGTCCTAGAATCTTGTACTATTATGTATATGAGTAAAAAGCAATATAGGTACAATTCTTACAACAAAAAGTAGATATTTAAAAAAATGTTAATGTGAATATTCAAATGTAAAAGTCATTCTAAAAAATCGGTGAACTAACTAATGTAAGGATTCTAATTATACTTCATTCATCAAAATTTGTTCAGACATTTAAAATTTATCTTGGAATAAAGAAGCTCACATACATACAAACATACATACATGAACCCTAAAACATTACACTCCTTTTTTGTGCAGTTGTGTAATAACCAAATTCTTGTAAACGATAATTGTTTTTAAAAATTACAATAAGGATGTTGTACTTATGTAGGTACTTAAACTACGATACCTGACAATGACAATTGTGTTTAACAAAATACTAAATCAAATTCTTTTCTAAAACATCCCACGTAATGTCATTGCAACAATACACACAAACCAGACTATTATTTTTTGTATTATATAATTATTTTTTATTCATGTATCTGTTATATTTATAATGCAACTACCTACTATTTACTTACTTTCTGCGGCGCTAAGGTCCTTAGTGAGTCTTGGCCTCCTCTAATCTTTCACCTCTGACTGTGAATTCTCTCTTTATTGTTTTATTCATTGCCGAGGTCATCGTGAGTTTGATCCGGTTTCTACATAGTGGACCTTTTCTTGGGCTTAATTTATTGTGAAAAGAACAAAGGCAAGAGTTATTACGTAAGTGTTAATTTTATTTATATTTGTATGACGGGGCGGCGAGTCCAGGGGTCTTTTTAAAAACGGTGACGTCACCACCGGTGACGTCAACATCTTCAGCATCATGGTGACCGCTCACCCCTCGTAGAAAGAAAACACGAAGTAGCTCGATTTATCTCAACCATTTATTGCGGCAAAGTTATATGGGAGATCTGAACGGTCCGACGGTAGGCGCAATACTGCTTTTCCAACAGTCGGTCGCTCGTATTTATAGCAAAACAGATTGTGACAAAGAATCTTTATAAAACTTGTTAGATCTTGTCATTCTACTTTAGATTTTAATCTTCAATTGAAATTCATTACTTTTTATTAACATGGGGCCCAGGAGAGCACTCATGATAGTTAAAATAAATGACTCTAGGTGCCCATTCCAAGTAATAGGCCGTACAAGAAGAACGGGCAAGAAACTTGTCGGCAATCTTTTAAAGAATAATGTTTACAGTGAATTTGTTCAGTTTAACAATCCATTTGTCTAGTTTTAACAATTCAATGAGTAATTAATGGTTCACAAACATTAATTAGCTAATCAAAGTTTAAGTGAAATTATTAACAATGCAATGAGTAATTTATGGTTCTAAACGCTTATTAATAAACCAAAGTTAACATGTTTTGATTGTTGTCATTTTACACCGTCCATGAAGCTCGCCTGTGACGTCATTGCTCCGATACGGCCATTCTGATAGATGGTGCGTGCTCTGCACCAGTCCAGTTATGTTCTGAAACAATGAGACGTTTTCTTTTGAGTTTGGTATCTGTAAGCAACCACCGTTGCTTGCAGTTAAGTTTGCAAGAGTAACAGTTTGCATTCTTTAAGAGAAAAGAAAAATTTTTTTTTTCTTTTTTTTTTTGTTCTTTTTCTTTTCTTTTTCTTTTTCTTTTTCTTTTTCTTTTTCTTTTTCTTTTCCTTTTCTTTTCTTTTCTTTTTGCTTTCTTTTCTTTGATCAATTATCTTTACAGTGAAGTTATCTAGTTTCGACAATCTAATGAGCAAACTATTTAGCTAACCAAAGTAGGTAAACATTTAGTTAATCAAAGTAGGTAAACAAGTTTCGTTTCCTATTGCCCTGCTCAACACCCTAGACGTAGCCTGCTTCGCGCCGACTCGGCCATTCTGACAGGTGGTGCGCGCCCTGCACCAGGCACGGTGTTTCTGAAAACTAGAAATTTGGTTTTGAGGTAGGTACCCGTACACCGGTACACTAGCTGTTAATTTTGTTTCTCATCACTGCATAAATTAAGTTACAGTGCTTATTTTCCATATTGTCAAGATTTAAATGTTAGAGTGAAACAATATTCACGTAACAAAATTATCAGCCAACTTCTAGGACCTTAATAATATTCTGTAAACATAACAGTTCACATGCAAACATTCATAGTTAAACATAAATAAATTTGCTGTACAAGGGAATGTGAGTAGCAGTAGTTTTTTTTTTTTTTTTTTTTTTTTTTGCCTTTGCTCCACGCATTATGGCTGTGATTTATTATTTGTTCAATGCAAATGCTCCACGCATAATTGCATGATTTTAAATTCTCGAAGACAGGGATGTTGCTGTGGTTCTGAGCGGTCTTGTACGCCGTGGTCCACAGGGGCTCTAAAGGAAATGGGATACAGGTTGATGCTGCGGCCTGGGCCTTATTGTTATGACCGTGGTCCGCAGAGGCTCTGAAATACGTCAAGGAATTGATGCTGTGGTCTGGGCGGTCTTGTACGCCGTGGTCCACAGAGGCTCTAAAGGAAATGGGATACAGGTTGATGCTGCGGTCTGGGCCTTATTGTTATGACCGTGGTCCGCAGAGGCTCTGAAAAAAGTAATAAAAGAAAAACGAACAACAAACACGTTATAGTAATTATAAATAGCTCACAGGTAATTGATGCTGTGGTCTGGGCGGTCTTGTACGCCGTGGTCCACAGGGGCTCTAAAGGAAATGGGAAAGGACGATGCTGTAGTCTAGGCCTTTAAATTATGACCGTGGTCCACAGAGGCTCTGAAAATGACAAAAGTGGAGGGGATATAAGGAATAAAATGATTTGTACAGTCTTAAAGATGATTCAAAATTATCAGGTTTAACAATTCGGATCCCGAATCATTAACCGAATATCACTTATCTGTAACATTCCTCGCGCAGTTCTGGAGCACAGGTTCACTTGCTGATGACTAGTGGATGAGCCCACTTTCTTGATGACCGAAGAAGCCATGTGTCACCATCACATGTAAAGCGCCAGCCTTTTACCGCACTCCTTGCGCTGTTGCTTAGGCATCAGATGATAGATGCAGCAGTCACATGAAACCATAATAAAAATGATTAGTAGGCGTAGTTTACTTATCAATTCCCGACTCACACAGTACTAAATGAACACATCGCGCTGTTGCTAACGCCGCGAATTTATGAAACAATCAAACTTGTAACTACCACATCGCGCATTTACGTATACCGGAATAGAAGTAACATTATGAACGCAAATGCTAGTGGCAAACGCGTTTTAGAATTAACTAGCATACACACAGATTCACAGGAAAAACGGTAATAGTTTCCCAACACAAACATCGAAGTTCAACTTAAACCAAACAAATCAAACTTCACGCTCACCACACAAAGCTTAACCCGAATTAAGAGTTGTGATGTCGATTAAAGAGACTGCCATACTTGAAATGATTTGGCGGCCCTTTTATTTAGTTGGTCAAAATAAGTTGAAATTAAATTAGAATGCTTGTTGTCACTTATAACTCACTTTCACAAATTCAGAAGACCCTTGAGCAATAATTTCAAACACAATAATCAAAATCAATTAAAAGAAGCGACTTTGCTTAGAAGATCGTAGGTAGACCAGGTACCTCGCGGGTAACTCGTGATAAATAGTGGGTAGCACACAGATAACTCGTAGATTTTTGATATTTGTGGGTACCTCGTGAAAACTTTTAAAAATAAAACTCAAGAAACTAAGAAATCTCGTGAAATTAGAAGTAATCTCTTGGATTATTTGTAAGTTGTAAGTTGCGTTTATGCGCATGCAAGTCTAAAGTTAAAATATGGTAGAAAAAGTTACGATTCACCTGTATTCTGATGTCATGTGTCCATGTCCATCGCCTTTTTCTTGGTTTGGTTGCACGTGTTGGCCCGTTCGTGTAGATACCACGGACGCGGCTGGTGTGTCAGCATAATCTTCAGGAGTTGGTAGTTATGGGTCATCTGTCGCCAACACGGTGGTGTGTCAGCATAATCTTCAGGAGCTGGTAGTGATGGGTCATCTCTCGCCAATACGGTGGTGTGTCAGCATAATCTTCAGGAGCTGGTGTCTGATGTGGGGACCTCTGCTGCGACTGGGCTCGGCTGCATTGCCCATTTGTGCTGGTCCTTCAGGTGACAAGCGGGTGAGAAGGCTAGGATTGGAAAGCTAGGTTGTTCCGTTCCAATCCCACTTCTGATGACGGGGCGGCGAGTCCAGGGGTCTTTTTAAAAACGGTGACGTCACCACCGGTGACGTCAACATCTTCAGCATCATGGTGACCGCTCACCCCTCGTAGAAAGAAAACACGAAGTAGCTCGATTTATCTCAACCATTTATTGCGGCAAAGTTATATGGGAGATCTGAACGGTCCGACGGTAGGCGCAATACTGCTTTTCCAACAGTCGGTCGCTCGTATTTATAGCAAAACAGATTGTGACAAAGAATCTTTATAAAACTTGTTAGATCTTGTCATTCTACTTTAGATTTTAATCTTCAATTGAAATTCATTACTTTTTATTAACATGGGGCCCAGGAGAGCACTCATGATAGTTAAAATAAATGACTCTAGGTGCCCATTCCAAGTAATAGGCCGTACAAGAAGAACGGGCAAGAAACTTGTCGGCAATCTTTTAAAGAATAATGTTTACAGTGAATTTGTTCAGTTTAACAATCCATTTGTCTAGTTTTAACAATTCAATGAGTAATTAATGGTTCACAAACATTAATTAGCTAATCAAAGTTTAAGTGAAATTATTAACAATGCAATGAGTAATTTATGGTTCTAAACGCTTATTAATAAACCAAAGTTAACATGTTTTGATTGTTGTCATTTTACACCGTCCATGAAGCTCGCCTGTGACGTCATTGCTCCGATATGTATTAATTTTATTTATTCCGTATGCATTTAAGTACGTATATGTAAACCCTTTTAAGTATTAGTAAGTATCCAATAATATCAATATAAGTACATTACAACACACCACTGTCCATTTTATCACATTATTCTTAAAAACTCTTATTAATTATTCTTATTCAATAAAAACATGTCTAGAGCAGATCGTGGGTGATAAAATTGTTACACTAATTGTTATTTTGCAATATAATTGAGTGGTCGCGATTGGAAATAATCCACAGTAGCAACTCGTCTATGGTATCCCATAAATGCATGATTAATGGACAAGCATCAATCACGGACCACGCGAATACCATGGAAAACCACGATCTGCTTGACGCATATCGTACCGTCTATGGTGGAGCTTGGTAGAAATCTAGTCCGAGCGCTACCTGTAATACGTAGAGGTAGTGCAGATAGGCACTTCTACACCGCTTCTACAATATCTCTAGTCCGTGATGTCGCCAATGTCGCCAAAGTCGCAAAGATCTGAATTGTCCGTGAAGTCCCCAATGTCGGAGAAAACTAATTGCTTGTAGTCAGAATCATCTCCATAGTCTGTATAGTTTGTCGAGTCCGTGATGTCGCCAATATCGCTAAAGTTGCAAAGATCTGAATTGTTCGCGTTGTCCGTGAAATGATGAGGTCGAAAAAGTATAAATGGGAGGACGTTCATAGGAAAAGGCTGGTCATGATTTTGTACAGTCATGATTTTGTAGGGATTATGTAAACTTTCATTCTGAATTGTAGGACTAGGTTGTGTAGGTTAGAAGGATTACTATTAATAGATTATTAATAGAGACTTATCTATGCTGAACAAAAATATGGAGAAGTTTCGAGCATAACCAGGCTATGATAAGATGAAGGATGCTAATTCAGATTTGGGGTGATAGACAGGTTTGAGAGTGGTCTGCGCTCCTTAGTTTGTTATTCTGAGTAGAATGTAGGATTTGTTTTGTTTAGAATTTTAAAGTAGAGATTGAATGGTTTTGGCAAACTAACAACCATACTTTTGTTAAAAGATAATGTCCTCTTATCTCTTGCTATTTATTTGAATTAATTTTACTGACGAACTGAACTTACTAGAGTAGATAAACGGAAATTCCCTATGATGATGATGATCATCATCATCAATATACGGAGGTGGACGTCCAGCATGGTGTCGAGTCCACTATTGGAGCGAAGAGGGGCTATCTAAGCTGTACTAAAAGTAAATTTTATCTATACTTTTCATTAAGACATAGAAATTACATTAATTTGGAGCAAACATCAAGATAAAAGGTATTATTTAATCCTAGTTTAATCTGGATAATACTAGTTTCACTGTTGCAGTAGGTTTGCGTCTGGGCATCTCCACGACTACGCCACATCACTGCCACTGTGGAGGCGAGGTAGACAATTTGGGCTACCATGGTCTATCTTGCCGTCGCAGTGCAGGGCGTCTCTCGCGTCACGCCGCTTTGAATGATGTCATACGTCGGGCCCTTACCACCGTTAACGTGCCGGCTACTTTAGAGCCGAACGGTATTTCACGTGACGATGGTAAGAGGCCTGATGGTATGACATTAATTCCTTGGAGTCGTGGGAGGCCACTGGTGTGGGACGCAACTTGTGTCGACACGCTAGCGCCTTCTCACGTCCAATTGTCATCTAGGGCGGCGGGTTCGGCAGCAGAAGCAGCGGAAATCCTTAAACGGAGGAAATATGCATCCCTTGGTGACGGATACATATTTCTTCCTTTTGGGGTCGAGACAATGGGCCCCTGGGGACCAGAAGCGAAGCTGTTTTTTAAGGAGTTGTCCCGACGCTTAGTAGAAGTGACAGGTGACCAACGAGCTGGCGCTTACCTCGGTCAACGTATTAGTTTAGCTATTCAGCGAGGTAATGTCGCCAGCTTTTTGGGCACCCTACCTGCAGAAGGCGACCTTAATGCTGTTTTTTATTTATAAGGTTTTGTTTAATTTTGGTTTTAATTGATAAATTCTTAGTTTTTTTATTGAAATGTAAATAATCCTATGTATAGACGTATATTGTTGTATATTAAAGTTTTTTAATCCTACTCATATAACGTAGAATTATTTCATTAAGTTATTAAGTAACAAAAATCTTCTTGTTGACTATTGCGTAATAAATAGAAGTAGCTAGGGACGGTTCCAAAACGCATCCTAAGAAATTAACTTATATTATTAAGAAAATTCCTTAATTTGACTTGTAATCCGAATAGTGGTCCCCCTTATATGGAGGATAAAGGTGATTTAGTATTACTAAACCCCAACAAACCCCAACAAGCGTGGCATTGTTCCCATTATTCGATTGCTATTGGTTTGATCTCAACCACTCACTCGGTATCTCACTTTTCTTAAGATGCCACATTTATTATGAAACATGTATGTATTCCGCTCGAGTGACTGTTAATTAGTAAAAATCGAACATATTATTCTGATTAGAACTTTGTTTTTATTTCGTTGCCACTTTTGAATTGTGTCTAATGTCTATATTATATTAATTGGCTAGCTGCTGCCCGCAGTTTCACCCGCGTGGACATATTGGATTTAATGTTTTTTTTTGCGTGGAACCCTATTCTTTTACTATAATAAAAGTAGCCTAAGTTACTCCTTGTAACATCAGCTATCTTCCATTGAAAGTCTCGTCAAAATCGGCCCAGCCGTTTCGGAGATTACCCGGAACAAACAGACAGACACACAGACAAAAATTTTAAAAATAGTTGTGTTTCATATGCATTTGGTAAAAAGCTGTAATTTTGATATTACAAACAGACACTTCAATTTTATTTATTGTATAGATTTCTACTTTGACTATTTAAGCCTGCTTAAAAATTGTTCTTATTATCCATAGGCAGACTAAGACAAGACGTCAGTAATAATTGATCTATGGTTTCAGGTTACCAACTTGGTTGAAAGATTACAGAGGGGGCTACGTTAAAACACACAAGGTCTGGAAAAAAAGATTCACCTATATAGATGATTTTCTGCCAAAATGGATGAGATATGTGTTTCCCTACGTAAATAGTGCAGAATGGGATCAAGAAGAAATGGAAATGAGAGATTTTAGGAAATACATCAAACCTGCATTCGTGGCGCATTATAAATATCCGAGTAAAACGATCAAAAACTTTAACTCGCAAGAGATTAGACAAAGTAAAGAGTATACAGTAAGTTCAGGCACAAGTTCTGTATCATAAAATTAAGCTAGTCTTAAGCTAGATAGCCACGCGCGCATTCTACGCCGCATTTCTTCAGACAAACAGTTGAATTCGCCTCGTTCAGTGCGGTCGTTGCGACGATGACACAATTATTGTACTATGTCTATGACACAAATCATAAAAACAGAACGCCTTGCAGCTTCTCGCAGGAAAAAAGAGGACAAGATGATAGAAATCACCCGATGGTATGGATCACCAAATCCTGCAAGGGCCGGAAGGAGCCCCTCGAGACCTACCTCATCCTTAGGGCTGATGAAAAACACTGCAGAATGCCTGTTTAATAACAATGTAATCGAAATCTAGCGTCTTAGTTCTCCACAGATAAACGTCGCCATCAACGATGAAAAAAATGTTAAAACTGGTACTTATTCTTTTGACTAGGATTTGCACGCGATTACACTGTCTTAAATTTTATTTTGTTACAGCTTATATATGCAGTATCTATGTAGTACAAGGAGGATTAGAAACATACCACTACAATTTAAATTGTATGTTGGTATATTTAGATTAATTGTATGTACATAAAATTTAGTTTAACATTTTTAATCTCTTTTTTATGATACCACTGACTGCAATATTTGTCTCTATAATTCTTGTTCATCAGAGGATTGCTTGTAAGACGTTATTTGTAAGTTTGTACAAACTTTTTTTTGAATATTATTTTCTCTGTGTAATTTGTTGTTCACAAATGCAAGCACATTGTGTTTTAACTTTTTGCTGCAGAATTTTAAGTTATCCTTGAAAATTTGTAATAATTAAACAAATAATAATAAATATCATATATTATATTATTGTTCCTTAGTCTTTGTTACCTATAGAAAGGCAATCCAAAAATTAAAAATGCGAAAACGTGTTTGTTAGTGTATCGATTTGTTTCAAACAGCAACAGAGCTACAGATCGACGATTTTTTGATTTCTTGCACAGATGTAGTTTATGTACAGATCGACGATTTTTTGATTTCTTGTACAGATGTAGTTTTTGTACCTGAGTATGATTACTGGGAACAATTTTCTATTAAATACGCATTGCAATTTTATTTATATACAATACACGACGCGAAAACGGGCATTTCAAGTGAACCGTTTGATTCATCAAACCTGTAACAGTCTACAGCCACGTGTGTAGACAAATTATACATAATCATATATATAATAGATAATAATTTTTTGGGCCAACAATGCTTCACCACTTTTTTTTAATTCACGTCAAGTCGGGACTTTATACTGACTTTCCACTGCATTCTCTGATTCATGCTGCAAGTAGTATCTTCAGGAACCTCAGCCATTTTAATAAGCTGGAAAAAAAGGTATTTACTATTCAAGTTTGTTTTAAAATTATTGTCTTTGTGTTTCAAAGTTCTGAGCAGCATTGCAATTCTTATGGATTGGCGTTATGCTTACCATTAGACAAACGCAACGCGTTCGTCACGTTACCTCAAAGCATAATAGAAAACTTAGACAAGATACGTGATAAAATACTTATTCGTTCTTTTCAGGTAGCCAGTGCAGCAGCGACATAGATTTTTACTTTTTCGACACATATATATTTGTATGTCCTTCTGATATTCTTGAGACAGAGATGAAGTTTGTTACTGTCGGAACACGATTTGGGATGTGATGTTATTCGGATTTTCAAACTTAGTTACAGAGTAGACATCACAGCATATTAGAGTTATATCCTTTAGTTATGGTCGCAGCAGCTAGGTCCTTTAGTGCGCTAGCCATTAGTTAACATTTGAACCGTTCCATCAGTGCCACCGCAGTCAGTCATTGGTGACGGTGGAGGACCAAGTTTGCACGATTTAGTTTTCAAATATGGGATAGCCCGCACCTCCAGTTCTTATTGATTTCGCTCTAGTCACTTCCCCACTTAAAGTTGAGTGTGTTTCTTTTGTTTTCCCCCTTGTGACTGTCTTTTGGTTAGAATGCTTGGTTTACTATCTTGGCCAAAGCCGATTTTTAAAAAAGCATTTGGAATTGGTTGACGTACTTTTAGCCTTCTTTAAGCCAAATTACAGCCTTTTTTTGACAACACGTTACGTTAGTGGGAGGACTAACTCTTCTGCGAGTGTCCGTCTGGGTTGTTACCACCGCTTTGCTCGTGAAGTCTGCCGCCAAGCAGTAGTGTGCAAGCATTACTTTGTTCCGGTTTGATGAGCAGAGTATCCAGTGAAATTACTGGGCTTATGAGTCTACCTACTACCATTACTACTACTAGTAGTCATTAGTACTACTAGTCATTACCTAATGTCTCAGGGTAACGAGCGCATTGCAGTGCCGCGCAGGCCTTTGTATTTCAAAGTTCTGGGTGGCACTGCAATTGTTATGGGCCGGCGTAATGCTTACCATCAGGCAAACGACCAGCTCGCCTCGTTATACCAAATAACATAAAAAAACCACTGATTTAGTTGAGGACTGCTATTTTTTTCTAGAGTATATTAAGGTTTGTACTGATTTTCACTTTTTCACCGTTTTTATAGAATACCAGCATAGTTCGCGGTGGAGTCAGTTATTTAGGAGCTATTACCAAATCTGTGGTGGAGTTCTAATTATACAGTACATGTAAGAAACACAAAAACATAAAAAAAATATTTTAAAATTTCCTTTCATTTCTTCTCGAACGTTTGTATGACTGGAATGGGCAATTGGGCATCTGTAATCTGGCATCAGTAATTTAGCTTTCATGAGCGCTTTCCCGTGTCCCATGTAAATATAATATTTTTAATTTTTCTACGATATTTTTACAGATTATTGGTATAATTAAATAATGTGTGTTTCCGCGTATTATTACTTGCGTAACATAATAAAGTACAATAAAACTAAAAAGTGTAAGACATTACACGACCGCTCCGGATATTCTCTTTGAAACAAACAAAATGCTAAAAACGAAAAGTTTATAATTAATGTATAATTTCAGGCTTCCATTTTGGTTGGGAGGTAGCAAAGGCACCTACTGCGATACACATAAGACGTGGCAAAAAAGATTTTTCTACATGGATCAATTTGTGCCAAAATGGATGAGATACATAGTCCCCTACATTAAAGACTCGGAATGGAAGAAAGAAGAAAAGGAGATGAGAAGATACAAGAAAATCGCCGAAGGAGCGTTCGGCAGGTATTACAAATACCCCAATAGAAGATTTAACGGTTTTAAATCAATGGAAACTAAAGAGAGCATACAGGATATAGAAAAATCAGCTTCAAGTTCAGTGTCGTAATATTTAGCTTGTTAACGTGCATCTCATTATTTTTATTTGTTGAGTTAAAACACACAGACATCCATCAAATTCAACAATCCATCAATACATCAAATTGCATCTATTACCTAGTAGAAGTTGTGAAAAAAAAAGTCAGAGGTCAGTCTCAGTCCATATCACTTATCAACACACACACTTCACAACGCTTCGATACTTGCGTTGCGTAGTTCTCGCAGCAACGCTGCAGGATCCTGTGGCCAGAAGAAGAACATGGGCTACTCCGACACCACCGACAATAGGAACAGTGCGTCGCCGCCAGCTCACGCTGACTGAAAAGCCATCCACGCTCAGCACACACTTGCGCTAATTCCAAAGTTCTACGAAAAGTTAGGGTTTCAATGTCCTCAGCGAATAAGTTCTCCTTTTCTTTGGTATTTTCAGTCCCAAAACGAAACGATCTCGCCAGAGCCGTCCTCAACTCAGATTTAAAACTACTCAAATCATATAACAGAGCCAAAATGAATACTCGCACTGGCTAATTTTGTTTAAAATTTCTCTTGAACGCTGATATGAGATACTTATCAAAATTTTTTTTTCTTGAATCTATTTATTCTTTGGCGAAAAATGTTTGTTCCATTGTGCAACGAATGACAAGTACCTAATCTATGTTTTCCAAGTTGTCTGGAAACACTACTAAAAAGTTAAAACCTTTGCCCTTTGGTAGGTCTCATATACCAACGGCTTGAGCGTGCTTACGCTACTTCAGTCTAGCTTTGTCGCTTTCACTAGTAATAATAGTCGTTTACAACGCAGAATTGCATAAATCTGCTTTGAAAAACGTTCCATTCCTGGGAATCCCTCCCACATGACATGTTCGTGCCCATTTTTTTACTCAACTGGAACACTATTTCACTCATTGGTTTTTTTCCTCATCGCCAGTTATTATATCTATATACAAATAAATAAAATTGAAGTGTCTGTTTGTAATATCAAAAGAACAGCTTTTTACTTAATGCATATGAAAGTATATACGGAACTTATTATATGTAACTTTTTCTACATTTTCACTGTCGGAACTGTAAATTTGCATCCTTCTCATTCTTTGTACTGTTCAATAAAATCTGTATTACCGGATTCAATTTCACTGCTGGTGATATCGATATATTATTTGGTCTTTCTTTTTTTGCGGTTGCACTCTTTTTTCACAATTCTTTTTCTTGCTACCAGCTGGTTTGGAATTTACTGTCTTAAAATCTTTTTTTTCGCTGTCCTAGTTTCCTTTAGTTTATTTTGTTTATTTTCATTATTTGCTCTTTATTATTTTTCATCTGGACAATTCTATCGTTGGAGTTTAAAAATTCTGCTGATTGTTTAGCCCTTTTAGACATGCTCAGCGGTATTTTTGGTATAGAAGATGATTGATGTAAAAATGTAGATGGTGTTCCTTTTTCAAGATTTTGGTACTGTGATTAATTTAAAGATATCAGCGATAGTAACGATAGGTCAGTACTATCAAACATGTAATTTTCAATGTCGCTATCTCCTAGGGCTAAACAGTCTTGAGAAAGTTTCAAAAGGCTTGGAGACGGCGTGGCCTAGGTGCCGTGTGATTTTGGTTTACGCTATTTTGCTTGGTCTCATTTAAGTCAGTTTCTAGTTTGATTTTATCAGCATCGCTTGGGACTTGATCGCCTAGTGTAGGCACTTCGTTCCGCTGATTTAGTGCAAGATTACGATCAGCCTCAGATTCCTGTACGCGCTGACGCAACGCAGATTCTACAGAATGGCTTGGTACTTGGTTGCCTAGAGAAGACACTTGGTCCCTTCCATTTGGTGCATGACTTTGCTCGGGATCTTGTAAGTACTCTCCTAACGCAGGCTCTCCAGAAACGCCTGGAACTTGATCATTTAGAGGATCAGACTCTCCTCGTTCTTGCGCAAGTTCCCCCAATGCAATATCTGATATAGCAAATTCAGCGTCAGACAGAGCATTTGGATTGATTGGGTAGATTCCGCTGTCGCGAAAACCACTTATTGCATTGGCAGGAGTAGCTGCTCGAATACACGCTTTGGGTATTAGCTGACCTGAATTGTACCGGTTCAATTTTTGTTGTGGATTGGTGCGCATGAATTTGTTTGTCTCAGCATAATAATGTTTTTAAACGCTCCAAAATCTGATATGTCTAATGGTTGCAAAGCAGAAGTAGTGTGACTAGGTAAACAAAGTAATATTACATCATTGTCCCGAGCAGATTCTAGCATATTGATAGCATTTGAGTGCGATTAATTACTCTAACAACTTTCTTGGCTAATACTTTGCAAGGTTTATTATTGAGTTGGACACCGGTTTCATCCATATTAAATATTATATCTGGCTTATCCAGCAAATCATTCTCAGTTAAGAGTTGTGGGCAGATCAAAACATGTTGCAACATCTGCTCCGTTCTGACCTTTCGCTCTTTGAATTGATAAACCCTCAGCTTGTCTCAAAATTATTTCGGGATTTCTTTAAAAAACAATTTTAACCATTGCGGTCTGGCCGTTTTGGTTTTTTTGTTAAAGTTGTACTTCAACCCCATCTTTTCGATAAACTGGTAAGCTAATTGGCGAATAGTATTTCTTTCCTGAGGAAATCCTGCGTGTCCGAGCTTCAATATATGAAATTTTATCATTTTCAAGGCCAAGGGTATTTTGCTAGTGACAAAAATATACAATTAGGTTAGATAAGTAGGTAGGCAGGTAGAATTTTTTTTATACTGCTAAGCACAACTTTACATCGAAAGCATACCTTGGGTTAGCAGTTAATAGGTAATCATTTATTTATGAACATACATTTACATGTACTACCTACATATTTAAATTTGGTTTAGTTTAAAAGCCAAACTAAGACACAAAAATAGTCTAATTGTTTGTTATTTACGCAAATTACAAAATATTCTCAAAATTTTTATCTTGACCGGGTAAAAATTATAAAAGAACATATGTTTTTCAAATTTTCCGCCTAGTCACTAACTATTAAGATAAAACATTTTACTTTTAAATGGGAGATACATGTTTTTCATGAATCTTTTGCATTATTTTCTATATGAAGCCAAATGTGTTGAAAAACGTCGTATGATACTCACGTACTATGTTAGTCATTACGACCTACTAAGCACACTTGTACTTAGTACCTAGTATTATGTTTTTGGTCATATGATGATCCTGTGTAAGATGGATTAGGATAGCGCTGCATTATGAAATCAAACTTCCAAATACATATCACAAAAAAGTATTTTATTAATTATAATATTGTATTCACATAATAACTGTTAGTAGGACTCAGGGCCTGTTTCAGTTTCCGAATAACCGTCCGGATAACCTTCCGGATAAGGTATTAGTTATAACTGTTGGTATTTTTGCTCTCAATAGTTTTTGACCACTGCCTTACATGCAGGGTTATTTTAATTAACTCGGAATTTTATCCGTGTCAAATCAAAAATCAAAATCCTGTTTCTCAATCAATTTCCTGTTTAGATTCGACAGCGCAGCTGTAAAAACACGGATTTATACTCCCGACAGAATTCCTCTGCCGGGATGCGTTTCCGAGCATTAACGATTAAGAAAGTCGCTTCCGACACGGATATCATTCCGAGTGAATTAAAATCACCCTGCTGATCTCAAATGATGGTTACTATATAATCATAAAATAATTCCTATACATCTTATTTAAGTTTGTATATTATACAAGATGTATAAGAATTACTCAATTATTCGAATATTCCTGTGTGCGCCGTTACCACTACTCTGTTCGAGTGAAATATATATTAAGAGATTGTATAATTATGAGGCAAATCATTTAAAATGCGCTGTTACTTTGATAACAAAATATAACAAACCTCCTTTAAACCAAATCGTCATTTTCGCTCGTGTATGATAGTGATCAAAAGCAAATCTATAGTAAACATAAAAAATGCAACTTTATTCGGTCAATCTGAAAATGGGCTGTAGTCAATCTTTGGTTTCATGTCATTGTTAATAATAAAAAAAAATCTGTTACATAAAAAGGCAGGATATTGTGCTGCAGTATTCGATAAATTAGTATGTTATGAAAATAATACACACAAATTGCATTAATATGCAAATCAATATCACCTACAAAGTACGCGTTTTCTTAATCTACGTCATATAATATCAAAACACGCCTTAAATATCTTATAAAATATCCAATAAAATGAATACAGTGATTGTTCATAAAATAGTTCTGAGAGAGTCCTGAGATTCGAAAACATTTCTAATACTTACATTAAAAAAAGATTATAAGTATTAAATTTTTAATTTAAAATAGAAATAGTAATTTCTTTACGAGTATAAGAAAACCTGGGCAAGTTCATGAAAAATAAAAATGTGTGGACACACCGCCGCCGTCCAACAGCGCGTGGCCGAAAATGGAACTAATCTTGCTTTAGGTTTTAAACGCCATCTAGCGGTTCTAGCCTACTTTGTTTTGCACGAAAACTGTAATGTTGGCTATAATAGTAGAGTTGTTAGGTTTTGGTGCGTGGGGGAGTTTGTTTACGGGTCTACGAAGGAGATCATGATGTAACGAGTGCCATTGGTGACCAGGAGACCCTCGTGGTAGTGCGTGAGGCGGCCGGGGTGCATAAGTAGCCAACCCTGTTTGGTGTCGCGCACGGAACAATTGTAGCGGATGAAACGGCAGCCACCGCCCTCGTAGTCCACATCTAAGCACGGACAAAACAAAATCGTATGAGAAATGTACTGTAATCAAAATTTGTAATTGTTAGTGGTAGGGCTAACTCTTCTGCGAGTGTTCGTCTGGGTTGGTACCACCGCTTTGCTCGTGTAGTCTGCCGCCAAGCAGTAATGTGTAAGCATTACTGTGTTCCGGTTTGATGAGCAGAGTAGCCAGTGAAATTACTGGGCTTATGAGACTTAATACCTAATGTCTCAGGGTAACGAGCGCACTGCAGTGCCGCGCAGGCGTTTGTGTGTCAAAGTTCTGTGTGGTACTGCAATTGTTATGGGCCGGCGTTATGCTTAATATCAGGCAAACAACCAGCTCGTCTCGAAAAAAAAATAGTGTTTTGAATTAGCGTATAGTTCTGCATGGTTGTAGGATATTTCCTGAATTAGATGTGTCAGCGAGTACCTAACCGTTACCTATACCTGGGGGTCTACTCGCAATATTAGGGTGTACTTGTGACATAATCGTCACGATACGGCATTGCTCCGAATGTATCGAACCAACCCTACTATAACAAATATTTCAAGTAGACCGTAAGTCAATTAGACAACATGTTAATTTTCAAGCTGATATCGTTCATTCGATCGCCGATAGGTCAGTGAAATCGATGAAAGTGAAAGTGTAACGATATCGTATAGTTCATCGATTTTGCGATTAGACCTTACCTTTGTAAAACTGTCTCCTTTCTAGAGATTAGGCATAAACTTTGCCCTCATTATCATTTAAAAACGTGAAATATTGTTCAAATTTTAACCGATCAAGAATTACAACAAAACGATAACATTAAGTTATTGTTTATTACATTGATTATGCCTGTGAAGTTAGTTGATATAAACCTCTTCATGTTTTTATAAGCGTCTTCTATGTCCTTATGTTACTTACGCGGCGTGTTGAGAGCCAGGTTGATGGTATAGGTGGAGGAATCATGGTGCGGGCGCAGCGAGGGCTGCTCGTCCGGTCGGTAGCGAACCACGAAATTCATCGTTGATTGCGGCGGCTATGAACAAACACACATTATTAGTTGTAGGACTACCTCTTCTAATAGTGTCCGTCTGGGTTGTTACCACCGTTTTGCTCGTGAAGTCTGCCGCCAAGCAGTAATGTGCTAGCATTACTGTGTTCCGGTTTGATGAGCAGAGTAGCCAGTGAAATTACTGGGCTTATGAGACTTAATACCTAATGTCTCAGGATAACGAGCGCCCTGCAGTACCCCGCAGACCTTTGTGTTTCAATTCAAAGTTCTGAGTGGCACTGCAATAATAATTGTTATGTGCCAGCGTTATGCTTACCATCAGGCAAATAGCATAAAAAAACACTTAACATGTATTCCCGTGAACATGATGCTTGCATAGCGTCGAAATATCGGGTGCTTGAGGATCAATAATAATCACGTTAAATATCCCGTTACAATGTAATAATTAGTAAACAACCGTGAAAGTTTAAAACAGTGTTTTACACATAACAAATATTACAATGATTGATGAATTCTACGATTTAATTCGTGTATTTAGCTAATATATACATTATACAGAGAAAGAAACATTTTCATAAATAATAAAAAAATTCACTGCAAGTTTTAAAATAATCTTGAAAAAACTTCAACAGCATCGCAATGCGTGATGCTTCTTCACCAAGATACACTGCGCCAGGTGGGCAGTCGATTATTTGAGCACAAGTGTCAAATAATGGTCCCAACTTTTATTTACTCTCAAAAATCAAAGAGAAACTTCGAGGTATTTATATTGGGAACACTGAAGGTGCAGAGACAGCATCGGCCGCGGTTCTCGCCTGGCAATATCATCTAGTATATAATATGAATGCTTGATAACGATAGTGGAAGTGATACTGACGTTGTGGAAGTATCCCGTGAAGACCATTTCCTGGAGCGGACGCACGTAGTCTTTGAGAATGGCCAACCAATGGCGATCGAGCCCAACTTGCGTCATGTGAATGTCACGCGTCGGGACCGCCTCGTAGCCTCCATCCAAGCGTTTGTCCTGAACAATCAGAAATACTCTTTAGTAGTGAGAACTGCGACCTAATTATCAGCCTCTTACGCTCCCACTGCTGGGATACCAGCCTATATACGTATTAAATCAAACACGCAAAAGGTAGTGAGGGCAGTCCCTCGCTACGTTTTGCGTTGCAAGTTGCAAGTTTTCACAAAATGTCAAATATGCTGAATGTCAAACACGCAAAATGTCAAATGCGCAGAATGTCAAACATTTTGTTTTTCAAAGTTGATAAAGTGATTGAAACAATATACAAAAGATTGCTCTTTTCACATTAATTTTATCTTATTTTAAATTTTACTATTCAGGTCTTGGCCTTCAACTTTCTACGTACCACCTCACCTAGTTAAATTTACAATCAGTATGCACGTTATGTAGTTGTAAAATTTATGAATAGTGATAGGAAGGTGGACGAATGTGTAAATTATTTTTTGCATAAAATCGTTATCTATGTTGATAGTTGCGATTACTAATGACATGAAATTAATATTGCATATCACTTACATAGTTGCTGCCATCGCTCCACTGGCCGAAAGCCTCCATAATTTCGATCCATTCTGTGCAAAAGCGTGGGGACACCATTGGGAACCAATACACGTCGGGACACGGCTGAAATAGCAAATAAGAACGTTAATACTCTGTTTTTAACGCAATTGTTAACTAGGTGGTAGGACTAACTCTTCTGCGAGTGTCCGTCTGGGTTGGTACCACCGCTTTGCTCGTGAAATCTGCCGTCAAGCAGTAATGTGCAAGCATTACTGTGTTCCGGTTTGATGTGCAAAGTAGTCAGCCGCCATCTTGACGTGACTCGTGTCACGTCAAGATGGCGGCTGACTAGTGATTACTACGCCATTCTCCAAAGGAAAATATTCGAACCTCTTTTTGTACTGTATACTGTGTAACGAGACGAGCGCGCCACGCACCATTTGACCGATGGTAAGCAAACAGCATGCCCATAAGAATTGCATTGCCATACCTTTAGATGTTAGATAGGTCTCATAAGCCCAGTAATTTCACTGATTACTTTGCTCATCAAACCGGAACACAGTAATGCGTTCACATTAATGTGTGATGGCAGATTTCATGAGCAAAGCGGTGGTACCACTTACAGAAGAGTTAGTAGTACCATCTAGTAACGTTGATTTTATGTACTAACCATGAGTGGTTCGTGTCCGATTTCGAAGTTCTTATCATATTCTTCATGGAGGTAGCGGTTCTCCCACTCCAGCTTGTTTTCGAACATCTGGTACATGTCGGGGTTCGTCCGACTAATTTCATACGTCTCTGGGTTAACGAGGTGCCCAAATTCGTGTTCACTGCTCACGTGCATGAATATACCCTGGAAATTCGATTATACTTAAAACATAATAACATATTATCATCGCATGTATTATCGTTAACACTGAAATATTATAGGCACTACGTATTCGAAAAAATTCAAGGAAAAATATTGCCGCCGAGTTTTTTGTCAATTTTCTCGGATCGTTTTGATTAGTGGAGGCCTTTGGATAGAATGTGGAGACTTTTTCTCCTCAAATGTTTGTTCTCAAAAGATGGCTGATCTTTAAATCTGGTAACAAATCTGACACCGGAAATTATCGTCCTATCTCGGTTTCACCGATACTTTCTAAAATTTTTGAAAGAGTTCTTTATAGTCGCCTCGAATCATTTTTAGTATCAATCGATTTGCTTTACGAGAAACAGTACGGTTTTAGGCCGAAATCCAATACACTTTCAGCGTTAATAGATATAATAACAAAAATAAAGCTCTGCATCGATAAAAAGGAATTTATTGATTTAAAAAAAACCTTTGACACTGTGAGTCACAATTTATATCGCATATAAGGTGCAGCGAGGCTATTGCAACTACCGGGAAAATGCAACTAATTGAAATAATTTCCCGCCAGATCTTTTCTGGGAATAGTGAAATATATGAAACGATAGAGGAACTAGCACTCCTTCTTACACACTTTAGACGGAGCTGCTATCGTCTAATCTGTTTTATCCACAATGACATTTAATTTACGCCACTTTTTTTGATGTTTGCGAAATAATCAGCATCAGATTCTATTAAAAATTAAAATGAAAATACTTCGTTTTACGAGCAGTGTCTTTGATAAAAAGCAGATTTAGTATACGGTTAGCCATTTTCTATTATTTGTTTTACTTAAAACTGTGTTTACTATGTTATATAGCTAAAGATACATTAACCCCTCGAAATCTCGCTAAGGGGTTATTGTGACTTTTTAGGCTAGCTGCAATTGCCCCAGCAAATTTGTATGAAATTGATAAACACTAGTGATGCCCTCGTGTCGATGTTTTAGTAAGATATGAAAATTTACATATTATTATTATAATGGTAAGTGGTGACTGGTGGCCTATTATTATAATAAATAGATGGCTGATTTGATTCCCGCCTAGTGCAAATAATTATGTGAATCACGGTTGTTTTCTCTGAGCTTCGGAGAAACTTGTCGTTCCTGAACTTTCTTAATACTGCTAGTTAGGGACCTGATAAGGAAAAAAGACCATCTTATAAAGACGTTCGTAGTAAAACAATTAATAGCATACGAATAAGCTCAATCAGCAGATCTAAATGATAAAAAATTCGATGTCTAAAAATATTTCACCAATGACAAAAAAAGTTGATCAAAAGTTTTTCGGCAGCTTACAATTAAAAGGTTTTCCACGAACTTTGCTGCATACAAAGGTATAGGCAGTGAGATCATGATTTTTATTATTTTATCGATAAACTGATTCCGCACAACATTTGCGAAAGGAAGAGGCGGAGACAGTGCTGGCCCAGTAATAAAAAAATATCGACAAACTTATTTCCCATCCCTTTTATCTAAAAAAAAGTTGCATTAGCCCCTCAATAGTTTTGAGAAAAGTTTCCCATAAATTGAACCATCCCACGCTGGTTTATGGACCATTATAAGAAAACAGGTATATTTTAATGTAACTTACACCCATTTAAAACTTTAAACGCTAATGTAAATCACATCTCCAACTATTAGTTGCAATTACCTCGGTAAGGGGCTATTGCAACTATTTTGGTAATTTTGGAAAGAAATTATAATTTACGCTTAATGAAATGCTTTTATGCGTTATTGCCTTATTAACAGTATTAAATTATACATAGGTAACTTGGTGAATTGATTTTTATAACTCTCTGATTTGTACAGACGATGGTACACCAATTGAAATTTTCAATTATATTTTTTTAGTTGCAATTGCCTCCCTGGACCTTATAGCAGTATATACTCGTGGTATATATAAATAGTAATCTAAATCGGGCATTAGAAACATCCGAAAAAGTACTTGTTAAAGTGTCATTCAAAGGAAGAGTGCTAAGGCTAGAGTAAATTATGGATTAGGTAAAGAGTTTTAAGATTAATTAAAATAAGGCTAGAGATAATTCTAATTTGAATCAGATTTATCATATTATATTTTTACACTAACAATGAGGTGTCTCAGGCTAGGTAAAATTCGAGAGATTGGGGAAATTTGCTTCAAATTTTGTCAAAATTATATAGAATTTTGATATAAGGAAGCACGAGTTACGCTTATTAATATCTGAATATTGAGTTATTAATATCTGAGAAAGTTATTAGTGTTTATAATCTTGTTTAAGATCGTCCTGTTTAAGATCTTCCTGTTTAAGATCTTCATGTTTAAGATCCTCCTGTTTATGAATCTCCCGTTTAAGATTTTCATGTTTAAGATCCTCCTGTTTATGAACCTCCTGTTTAAGATGTTCCAAGAATGCTGAATGAGCGATCAGATCACGCAAAAAAATACTCCTCATCATCAACAGAATTACTAGTATTGCTTTCAACTGATATAATAATAATTATATGTACCTAATAATAAAAATAAATTAAAATATACGTCGGAGAACCAACGTTCTCGTTGACATCATAATTAGTGGTTGCTGGCTTAGTGGGCGCCATCAGGGTAAAATGCGAGCATAAAACACAAGGATCACAGTTTCACACTATACTATTTTATTTTAATTTTAGGTTAAACAATATTTTGTTACTTCACAATAATGTCGAAGGACAAATTAACAGTTAAGACTGAGCAGCGGGTTCAGGGCACCGATCTTATTCTAACTAACAAATACACTCTCAACGATCCAAGTCGATCAGTGGCTATCGCTTCAATGCCTTGCAAAAAACTGTCAGCCTCTTTTAAAGTCTTTACTTTAAAAGATGGCGCCTCGACCCCGCTCGAAGCGTACGTGCTCTGCTCTGATTGGTCGATACGTGAATAACAATATTCTTAACTTTTATTAGATTAGTAAGGCTTTTACTATAAAGTAAATGTAACAAATCAAATAAAATATAATAAATATAAAACAAAACAATATAAAATAAAAATAAAAAAAGAATAATTAGTAGAATCCAGAGCAGGTGGTGAAATTTTCTTCAGCTCACTAAGACTGCTCACCCGGTGGCGATTACCATCGGGACCAAAGATGTGAACGAAACCATCCCTTGTCCAACATTTAGTTACTCCGTATTGTTGCCTAGCTGCCATACATGCTTCGTGCCTACTCTTAGTCTCAGGGAACTCAGACATGGTGACACTTGTACCTTTTAATTTATTTTTGGCAAACCACACCTTATATCGCATAGCCAGATCTCGGAACTTGACAAGTAAGTAATGGCCTTGGTTTGTACAGTGTAGCACGTCTCATTCTTTGACAGCGGCTAAGGCACTCAGCGGTGAAATCGTGAGCCAGCGATAGTTTTAGTGGCTGAAGGCGCGCAGTCCAAGTTATTGTTCTCGGGCACCCCATGCAAGAGCAGGATTTTGCGGCGGCTACGTATCTCTTGGTGATCAATAGTAAGTGTGAGTCAACTCAATTGCTGTTGGAAACCTGCAGGGTGAATGTTTTGAAGGTAGAGAAGTCAGCCGCTATGTTGCCGGTGGTGCTTGTAGTAGGTGTCTTCTGCAGCTAACTCTCAAACTGAGCCATTCTATTGTTTAGAGCCTCCATGACTTCAAACATGGACTGATTTGAAGCAGCCATACTGTACGTTGTGTAGGCAGTTTATTTTAATTCCTTGGTGGCACTTGTGAGGAGTTAGTACATAGGCAGGTGAAGCACAAACACTAATAGGTATATGCACATTAATTTCACTGTAATATATACTTTTGAACATTTTAAACCGTAAATTAAACAGAAGCGACTTTGGTGACGTACAACAGCACCTAACGCAAGAAAAACAAATTGTAAATGTTTGGCTAGCAAACCAACATTTCACGTGATGACGTAACGAACATCATAATATGCTTAGAAGCAAACTGGGCTGGGCCAATTTGAGCAGTGACATGGTGAACATTTTGCTCGAGAACCAGATTTCACAAGTCGAATGCACGCGGGAAGTACGTATAGAGATTGTTCATTTAGAGTTAAGAATTATGTTACTTACCAATGCTCTAAGACTGGAACAGAAAGACATATCGGGGTCCAGATCTTTAGTGCCATAAGAGACTGACTTCGCAGACGGAGTTCTGAACACGGACATCTTCAAAAGATAGCAGTTCGTGATGAACGGTACATTCCATATACCCCTGAAAAGAAAACGAAAGATTGTTGTGAAACAAACTAGTGACGGATCTTTTCCAGATGTTGTTCCAGATATAACGTCTGGATAAATCGCTTTGAATGTCAAATCTTTCGCGAGACTGCACCGCGCTCGCCGCCCTTACACACCAGGGGGTCGAGACAAGTAAACGATAGCCAATAAGTTAAAAATGTATGGATTTGAAGATGACGTGGTACCTAACCAGTAATCGTGGTAACTAATCCTTATGTCAAATCCATAAATTTCTAACTTTTCTGTTTACGATTGCAGAAAGTCATCTTCTCTGGACCTGCCACCAGCAATTTTAGTCTTTTTTAAACATGAAGGATAGCTTGACCTATCACCAATTATCACTGGCTTTCAAAGTGAGGCTGGCGGGACACACCGTTAGGTCATTAGGTGCTTGGCAATTCTCATTATGATGAAAAAAAATCTAGTTAATTTAGTTTATCTGAGTACGAAATACATATATACTATAGACATATTAAAACCTGTTTGTGATGAATTGTCTACCAAATCAACCAATTTAAATGAATTTATGGTGTCACTTCATCTTCATTGTTGTATAATAAATTAATGATGATGGTTGATGACGATGGTTATCATTTCATAGCTGTTGTAATATATGCGCTGTGGATACAGACTCGAGGTATACCGAGCAAATCAATCTTTTAAGATATTTTTAGAGTGAGAATTGAAACGAATATTGTTTATATAGGAGACAAACAACGTACGTAGTTAGGTAGTATATCTATTCTGTGGTAGTATGCCGTTGAGAGCGGATATCTAGGCATTTTGAAGACGAATCACCAGCACATTACACTGTTGACACGTATACGCAGGCCTTGCTTTTAATATCTCCACGAACCAGAGCACTGATTGGACTCAGTCTGGCCCAGAGCAGGTTGGTCGTATGCCCTTGAATACTGTGTTGCCGATTTCTTCGCAATATTTTCCTATATCGTTTTGAGCTAGTACGCACATAGTCCACACATATATAACTAATTCCTTAATGCGAAAAGACGCATCTACCGACAAATAGATACTTCTAGAAAGTTCCAAGTATTATCATAATAAAATATGTGATACGGAAGTTTTGTTTTTGTAAATTCAATTTATACTGCCCATTCTGTGAATTTGTTCCATTTGCTAATTAGATAAAGAAATAAATTCATCACAATTTTAACAGTATGTGAACCGATAACCTCTTATCCTACTCCTACTCTGTTGAAAATGCAATGTACTCAAATGTATATTAGATGATAACGTAAAAATTAATAAAAACTTAAAGTAGCAGTGGGACAATCTCGTCAATATCGACTCAAATTCTATATCTACGCTCTAGTTTCGAGCGATCCATTGACCCTTACGTTCTGCTTTATAAATATCCAATTGAAAGTAACATTGTACGAAATGCTAAAGGAAATGACGAGAGCTGTATATTAGATAGGGGAGACAAGGGCCCGCTGAAGCACCTCCGTCATTAGCCAATTGAGAGATTGGCGCGCCAGGATCGGCGACACCACCAGTTGCATTCGAACCCCACACAGGAGCAAACCAGAGCACGAATATCGCAAAACATTTATTAATACATATTTTGGCGTATTGAAACAAAAGTTTTTAAAGCATACACAAATGCTTCTGCTGAAACCGAGGATTTTCCTGGTGCTGCTGGTCCTTTATTGGTTCCTGATGGACTCGGCTAACGCTCGGCGAGGTCGCACGAGAAGCAGGACAAAGTCTAAGGTGATTAAAATTATTATAATACTTAATGTTTAGCCCAGCGTATTAAGTTACAATTAGAGTAATGCCATGTATACAGGGCTAAGTTACTATTATAGTTACTTAGTTGAGGGCCTCAATTTCATCTGCTTACAATTACAGGTACAAATAGGATTGCCGATCACTGGAAAGTATCGTGATCCCGAATCGGACCAGTACTACAACAACAACGATGTGAGTTTTTCTTATATTGTCCTATGGGTCCCCACTCTATTCATAGCATGTTCCCACATTCGATATCAGTAGCGTTTCGTAGGTATGTTCGCAAACTGAAAGATTGACAATTAGATCGCTGTTTGAATCAAAATTATATTTCGATACTATTTTATACTATTTGCTTACATAGGTACCTACTTAACTATTATAGCCTCGAAAACATGAATTAGACGAGCTAAAGCTAAATTGTTCTACTGTCTATGAATGTTTGTCAGTGCTGTGATTTATTTCATTCCCCTAAGATAAGCGCTTCCCTAACGGAGTTTAGGTCTCTATAGGAATAGAAGCAATAAATATTGGATATGTGTACTTATTACAAGCTTATCATATTATGTACTAAAAACACACAATTCTATTTTAAAGCGTTAGTTATTGTGAAAATAGGCTTACAATAATAAAAGCCATTTTTATTTGTCAATGTATTAAAGGTCGCATATAATTTTAGGGAGCAAAGATCCTGTTGGCTTCTCACTTCGATCTTGAGTACGTGTTGGGCCATAAGATAGCATTTCTGTGCATAGCTAAAGGCTCACCACGGCCGCACATCACCTGGTTCAAAGACGGAGTGGAAATATTCGCTCATCACTATTTGCACGTAAGTTAAACATTGTTCTTTTCACGCTTCGTTAGATTAATTTGGGCCACACATTAAATATATCGCTAGCATTGCATGCGCGGTGATAAAAAGTACTGTTACTACGACGATGCGATGTCTTATCTACATAAATACAAACACAACTTCTTTAAAGTCCGTTCAATCGTTTTCGTTAGGCAGCCCGTATACGTATTGCATGATTGATGGATAAGCATCAATCACGGACCACGCGAAAACCATGGAAAAACCACGATCAACACTTAATTTCGAAATGCATATCGAAAGTGACACGACTGAAAGACCGAACCGCAGCCGCTTCAACGATCTCTACTCAAAAAAATAGTTTCACAACCACTGAGTGTTCAGTGCAGAAGCCACGGTAAATAGGCGGTGGTGCGTAAGTGATGTATGTAGCGTAAAGCGGAGCTGTCATCACTTTGAGCCCAGTCAGGGAGGGAAAGAGACAGCACTATCTGGCTGTATTTTTCTTGTCTATTTTGTGGATTTTTGAAGGATTTAAGCCGCGCTTGTTGCAAAATTATGGTTATTTTGACAGCAAAACGCAAACATGCTTAAGCGTGTATGACGGGCCTTACGGAGTTGAGTTAGTACCTACAAAACATAACGCGAGCGAAGCTACGGGTGGTAGCTAAGATCGCAGCAAAGTCAATGTCACTCAGGAACAATGTAGCTTTCTATCTATTGTTTTCAAAATAGGACTAATGGTCCCAGTAATCAGCCAATTTTCGGTCTAGGCAGCTTGTGACATTTGGTGCCAAACATGCTATACAATTTCTAAAACATCGTAATCGAAAACATTCGAACGTGTTTAATTTTCAACTTACGATTTCGTATTATGTATATGCCTACCAACTATCAAAATAAATTACTATTAAAGTACCTATCCTCTTCTTCAATTGTTTACACGCTGTGATATGTGAGAGCGTATAAAAGTACATTGTGCTAGATGTTTCAATTGAATCGCGCCGCTAGTCGTAATTATTCAATGAGAATCGCATTCATATTCTTCTTTATAATACTTTATCTCCTGAACGGAAAGTTTCAACGTACAAACAAAGATTGTTATCTGAATTTGGGACTAGGTTACGCGGTCAAATCGATAAAAACTGTGAACATGCTAGTTAAAAACTTGTCAGTTTAATGTATGTACCAAACAAAAATAATCACGATTTTTTTACACATTTTGTTATTTGACGTTCGCTTGGTTTAGACACGAGGTCGACGCTCTCAACTATCATATAGCGCGTACCTAGGTATTTTAGGTTAGATCCCCACAGAGGGACTTGCGTAACTATATGCACCGAAAAAGTGCAAGTATTTGTTTCGTCTTCGACTGTTGCGGGATTGTGGTCCCTGTACTTCCTGATTCACCAAACAACGGGCTACTTAGTTAGGATTTAGGATCTATATTATGTCATCGTTACTTACTATCGTAACTGATTGGAGCTTAGAATAAAAATTAAACTCTGTGTTCAAAGGCAATGACAGTTAACGGTGTCCGGATGTTTTGAGGCCATCGGTCCTAGTACTCGATTCAATAGTAATGAATCCGACCCGCCTTTGTATCTACTATTATTACTATTTTCAACTGTACAGATCCACGAGTGGCCGATCGGCGATGACCGCGTCAAGTCCAAGATAGAGATCGACCCGGCGACACAGATGGACGCCGGCGTGTACGAGTGTACGGCGGACAACATGTATTCCATCGACAGGCGTTCCTTCAAGACCGACTTCTCTATTGCATTCGACTAGACCATACACATTATGATCGGTTTCTCTAATTTCCCAAAATCAAACAGTGCTCGAACAAGCTCATAGTCAGACCGATCCTTCAGTAAACATCGTATAGGATGATTTTTTTCATCACAATCTGGATGATTATTCGATAGACCAATAATTATTATTCTGTATGTCTTCAATACTGGCTCTTTTGGAATTTTAAATTCTTCTCAATCTCAGACACTTCCTCAATGTTTTTACACTGCGACACCTTCATCTTATGTAACAACAGCTTCCCTATGCATTCGATTTTCTGATGGGTGATACAATTTTATTAAATCTTAAACTAACTTTGCATCGATTATTTATCAGCTCTAAATGTATCTAAATTCCACTAAGGTGGTAGGAACGACGCTTCTGCGAGTGTTTGTCTGGGTTGGTACCACCGATTTGTTCGAGAAGTCTGTTGCCAAGCAGTAATTTGCAAGCATTACTATGTTCCGATTTCATGAGCAGAGTAGCCAGTGAAGTTACTGGGCTTATGAGACTTAATACCTATGCCTCAGAGTAACGAGCGCATTGCAGTGCCGCGCAGACCTTTGTGTTTCAAAGTTCTGAGTGGCACTGAATTTTTTATGGGTCGGCCTTATGCTTACCATCAGATAAACGACCAGCTCGTCTAGTTATCAAATAATATAAAAAAATCGAAAGTTGTTTCATCTAATGATGATGGAGAGCAAACAGAAGGACTAAGTACACTCGTACAACGGTATCCCAGCTGCTATCATTAAATCTTCACCAGCTCTTGTTAACTCAACCCGATCTTCATATGTTGACTCTAAATCATCCATCTCTAATATTCATGATGCTGTGGCGTCATCATACCAATTGGAGTAAGCTGGTGCTTACTTAGTACTTGGTAGTAGGTATAGGTGGTACATCCTTCAAAGTCCTGCACATCCACTGCGTGCATTTCATCATCTGCCTTCCTTTTATGATTATTTCAATTGATTATATGCGAGGTCACACTGGACTAATTTAGCAACAATACTTATAGCGAGACCCTTGTTAATATATTTTGCCCTGCCGCAATCCGTATAGGAATATTTCTGCGATCACTAAGCTAAAATGTTAGTTGATCAAAAGATAACAGAATAGTTCTAAATGAGTGTGTATTAATACTAATTGTAGTTTTAATTTAGGATATTCTGTGATAGTTTGTCTATAAGCACTTTATTATAATTTATGTTACGAGTACATATTTTATAGCGAGTAATAATTTACTTTGGATATACATATTTTAACTTTCTGCATTATTTTATTAAACATGTTAATTTGATGACACAATTATTTTTCTTGTACTTTTAACAGTCACCAGGCGGATTAATTCTGCGTTATTCTGCTAATTTTTGGAAATTGTGTACACTACACAATGTCTGTTGGTATACAATATAGTTTATAAATTTTTATTTAGTTATGTTTTAAAAGTAAAGCTTAAACACCCACAGATAACCGTGCTCTAGGATTATATGTGTCGCAGGTGGAAACGGACACACATTTAGACAACACAAACATCTAAGACCAGAGACAAACTTTATGTTCCACACACAAAGTTTGCTGCGGCCAGGAAATAGTTTGCAATGAAAATATAATTAATTACTTATAAGTAGAAAGCGCCGTGCACGACACATTATAATATATTCTACCTAATATTATGGCTCATGTATAAGTTGGTTAATTTAAGGTAAACTGCTATTTTTAAACTATGTAACAAATCATTATAATTTAACTTAACTATTTGTTCCTTTACTTGTTCTGTTAGACTTTTCCTTCACGCCTAATTCCAAGATTGTAGGTCAAAAGGTTTTTATAACATGATAGTGAGTGGCATTTTTGTAGGCGAATGAGCGTCGAAAGGCCGTATCTTTAACAGTAATCATCTTTAATTATCTCCAACGTTTTACTTCACTTATTAAACTCAGTCGTAAATCATAAACCTTATTTTATTTCTAATAATAAACCATAATTTATTTTATATCTATATTTTTGTCCTTTCTAGTGTAAGTAGATGTGAAAATAATTCACGGGTTCAGAAGCTGCATCAACAGTGGTTTTGGCGTTGTATATGTCAATATCACCGGGGACATACCACGGACCATCAGACGTGGACTCACTTGGTTGATATCCCGCTCGTCTCAATAGAAAAAAAATAACTTACCGAATATTTAAATAAACGATGTCCATGTAATCAGACGACCTGGCGTAGAACCCAGCAGTGTTAATGGCTCCCCAGAAGTTGGACCACGCCTGGCCGGGCCTGACCAGCAGCGGTGCAATCACGTCAAACCCTGCAGATGCAGTATACCTTTATAGTTACAACCTATTTGTTCAGGGACCTTATGGAAGGAATTCATTTCGATCATACAAGATAGATTTGAGAAGACTGAGACGATTAAGACGTGACACACTGAGACTTAATCGATTCGACGACTTCATTCTAGACATTCAAATACAAAATGCTTTATTCGTATAGGTCCCAAGGGAGCACTTATGAAGGATAAAATAAATGACTCTAACAGCGGGTCTCTGTAACGTTCGTCTACCCGAATCACAGACTAAAATTAATGCTGTCTTTATCAGAACATAATAAATGACAAAGACATCAACAGATCAAACCAGCTGAGTGTTCTGAGCATTGCCTTATGAGCTCCTCGCATCCTTTTCTTTTCTGCCTGACAAACCGTATTTACAAAGTCACCGTGACATCGTCTTAAAATACCTCAACACATCATTTCTTTTGGTTCAGTTAGCTTGAACTTGGGCCATGGCACAAGGTATATAGTACGAATTCGCCTTGACACTGTTGTTAAGATGATGTCAAAGCAATCGCAACAGAAAGCAGAAGCAGTTGTGCGGTGTTACAGTAGCGACTGTAACACCGCACAACACAAAACGCAAGCGAATCAAAAAGTGAATTATAATACCTACTAGTTTTATACCAGCCTACCTGAAGACAACAAGTAGCGCAACGTTGTACTCTCGACCCGGGATGTACTATCGATTGAGTACAGATAATCACATACACTGTTTATGCACCTCTCCCTGCAAATACAGATTAAAGTTAAACAGCTAGTCAGTGTTATTTACAAATGTTATGCTCTCCTGAAAAGATAGTATGAAATAATTCACAATGATGTGATGATAAAGTTCAGAAGAAAGATTTATTAGAAATATCGTCAGGTAAATGATCCCATAATCTCGTTACCCAATAGTAGAAAAAAAAATTGCTTTGAATAATTTTAGTTGGCAACTGAAATTTTAAGTGTAACTAATAACTGAGATTGACAACAGAGAGCAAAAAGCAATGATTGACATATATTGACGATAACTAAAAAAAAATTTTTTATAATACTTCTAATAAATGTTAGTAAACTTAGAACATAATGACTTACGCAGCTATATTCCTGGCTTCAGATTCAGCTATAAAATCGCTAGGTTTGATTCTTTTGGCCGAGGCGTATTCTTTGGAGTGCTTCTGGAAAAATGAATCCACCAGTGTTTCATGGTATTCTACATTGTTCCTCAAGAATAAATGTATCTTGGATTTCGGGTAGTCTGTTGCCAAAATTTGAGCCAAAAACTCTTCCATAAATGGTGTGGCCTGTTCTATAAATACAGCCATCATTACGCTAGGTAATAATTCCTCCTGAAATTTAAAATACTTTAATATCTACTCATGTTTTGCAACTCGAAATAATTGAAACACCTAAAAAAATATTACATTGAGTTGAATACTCTTTTCTTCACAAACAGCACATCCCTTTTGAAGAGACCATGATTTGGCAAGATAGTTTCCAAAATGGTTAAGTGTCAGCTTTGCAAGTCCATTGCCATGTATTATCAGTGGTCTTTCTTTAGTCAGTACATTTTCTAGGTAAGGCCATTCTTCTGTTGTATTTGTCTTCAGTTCCACATCAGCTAAAACAACAAATGAACATGAATCGTTTTTATAAAGAAATCTAGAGAAAACGGTGACAATGTTTTGTTTTTGTTGTTCGTTGATAACCTGAATAGAGAGCACCAAAAATGCATTAAGTGACTATTCAACCGTTGTACATTGTTTATTAGTAAGAGTATGTAGGGTACACTAACACAAACAGGGTACAGCTATGATCTTTTAAGGAGGAAGATGTGAAATGTTCTCCAGCGCCTACTCAATATGTGTAGTTGTAACAGGCAAATACACACGCTCACATCTACAACTTAAGTTTTATGCAATTTAATCAATAAGAACAGAAAGACGCACCAAAGACTGAAATGATATGGAGACCACAATATTAAACACTATTACGACCTCACTATTCGAGAGTTCCCACTTCCCAGAGTGTGCCCGTAAGATAGTATAGAGCTACGGCGCGGCGGCGCGGTACCGGTAACAAACAAGGCGAAGCAAATAATATACTTATAATAAAATTTTAATACTTTTAGCTGTAGGTAATTACGAATGGTAAATAATCCCTTGTCTTATTTTTCTTTCTTGTGTAATAAACACCTTTTAAATTCACAAAAAGGCATTTTTATGTGTATTATTAATTAAAAAATTAAAGTAGCTGATGAGTTGTATAAAGAAAACCGACCTGCGTTTATGACAATGTTCCGCGCGCAGTTGAGGCATAGTGCTGACAATGTTCTCAGTTTATGAGAAGCAGCTCCTTTTTGTAAGTCACTTATCTTAAAACATCAATGGGATACAGTATGTTATACTTACATAGGGCACCATGCAAGTTCTGGAAGATGGCAGAGTTATGATCTAATGCAATTTTCAGTTTCTCCCGTGAATCATTGTCAAGATAAACCTGGGTGTAATAAAGTTGATCATCTTCTTTGTCATTGACTGTTTTGAAATTTAGTATTTCTATCAGTTCCGGTAAGTAACCTGTAACAAATAATGTGTTCTAATAAACCAACTGCCATTTGATGTAGTCAATGTGACGAATTAAACACAAATATTATGTAGAAATAAAGACTATTGTTTTAGATTCTCTCATAACAAAGATGCGTCCAGTGTGTAACTGAGAACTTAGACATATAAACATTCTCAGCTCTGCACATCTCTACAAAGTCAATATCCTATCAAATAAAGTAATGGTAATAGGGATGTTGCATGAAACACAAAATACATAATTACTGTCGTTATTCAGGTTTAACTACCTCACATCAACACAATAAAAATGAAATTGAATTGATAAAAATAAATAATTCCACAAAGATACTGCATATAAAAGTTTCCCGAATTCAACTATTTTTATTTATCTTCCAATAGTAATTTTGAATGATAGCAACAAATTCTTTACATATCAATGAATAAAAAAAATTATGACAACTATGTACTTAGAGCAGTTTTTGACAATCAAATCAACAAAATACATGTATTTAGTACAGCTTTACGGCCCGCGTTGCACAAGTGACGTCAGATGTTCTGTCCAATTCGTATGGAGCGTTTTAGCACTCAGTAGATACGCCCGACTTTGATTCTCATTTTTGTCGTTTCTAGCGTTCTATTTCCACCTTTTTCGACATAGACATTTGACTCTCATGAGAAAACGAATTGAATGACACCATAAAAAATAATGGAGTCAACATCCCTATTGGTTATGACATAATATGTCATAATCAAATACCATTACTTTGCATTATTGTAATGATTTGTTACAATTTGTTTTGTTTGTTACAATTACATAGGTTTTTGCAATTATTGCAGTATATTGAATAAGCAGCATTCATTTGTTTATATTGCATATACACTATATATTATTTTAAAGAATAGAACATTTTATGCTAACATGTTTTCATCAAAATATTTACAATATTGCAAGAACAAATTATATCACAAACAGACAAACATATCCACACTAAAGCTAGCTATCTTGTCAAAATTACTTTATTTCCTAGGTGTGTAAACTAATTCCCATAATATGTAAAAAGTATGTATTGATATTTAGGAGCAAAGTACTTCAGAACTAGGTAAGTAGTTAAGATAATTACCATTATAATTTACAATGTTATGTGATAATTTTTTAAAAAGGACAGAGGGACACCTAATGAGGTCACATTTTAAATTCAATTTTCCACTATATACTTACCAATAAATCCACCCGAGTTGAGATAAGGGTTTGGTACATCAGTCTTGGGATATTGTGAAGCAAGCTTTGTGTCTGGCCAGCAGAACTGTTCAGCAGAAAACACTACTCTGGTGTCAGGGAATGACTTGAACTTTTTGACTATTTCTTGAATGCCCGCCGCAAATATAACATCATAACTGAAAATGTTGTACAAATAAAGTGATGGTATTACATGGAAATGAAATTTGCAAATAGAACTGATATTTGAAAATAGTGAATATAATATTTTGACCTTCAATTCAATCATTGTCCATTGGTAATTTCTTTTTCTGGGATGAAAAATGCCAGCAAAAGAACAACAACAAAGCAAATTCTATTTGATAGGTTTGCTATGGTTGACTAACAAAGAAGCAAACAAAAAAATGTACACATCTGTACTAACATTATTAGGCAGTAAAATTTGTGAGTTTGTTACGGCTAGTCTCACTGCTGGTCTGATTCTAAAAATTCTTTCTTCAATAGGATGCTAAATTATTCCTATGTGCTATAGGCTACATTTTATTCTTATTCCAAGTATGTGAAGCTATGGGCAGATGCTACTATATTATAATACTATGTTGGTTATAAGAATTGGACGTAGAATTATTACAAAAAGAATGGTACCTGTCTACAAACAACACAATTTTTTCTTTATCCCCAGATTTTACAAGTTCATTAAGCTTGTCTTTGAGTAGATTTATTTTCTGTCCACCACCAGCGTGACTCATATCCCCACCATTCCATTGTTGACCTTGTCCCAGGACCTTCACGTCTATGTTATAGACTTCGGCAGATCGTAGAAACCTCTGGAAGCCATGGTTCTCTTCAGTTGCCACCGTTAAGACAACAACATCGTCTGTAACAAGAAGTAATGTAAAGTTGTACAAGTAATTAAGTACAAAAAGTGTACATATCTTAAATAACAAATGAATCTCCATATTAATTAAACATAACTATAATTTTGGGAAGAAGCTACAATACAAGCAAGTTTATTAGGTGTTACTATAAAACATAGAATGATTTAACCAATTTTTATTCAACATTTTTTAATTCAATAATAATTTAAATATATAGTATTTGAATAAAATCATTGTAGTATAAAAAACTCTTATACAAACTTTACTGACATGTACCTAAATGCTAAATAGAATAAATATCAATAATATTATATTTAGATTGCAAACTAATAACGCTTTCTAAAATGGAAATGAAGTTTAAATTTACATAAAAACCTTTGCTTTACCTATAATTTGTCCCTTATAATCTAAATCTGTATTCCGTTCACTTTAAGGATCATACTAATTGTGTTTGATAAAAGTTGTAAGTGTCTATTTGCTTACTATTAACTATCAAGTAATAAAAATGACATGTTTAGATGATCTCAGTTAGTGTAAAAACAATTATAAATTTAAATAGTATCACAGAAGAGGGACAATGATGTCACCCACATAGCAGTTTATATCATATTACATCTATCTGCAAAGTAAAGCATTATATTATTGCAGCACTAAGCAAAACGCCAGCAGGAATAATATGTAATAACTTACCAAGTGCTTCTATTCTGCACGCAAAAAGAAAAAATACGCCAATCAGTGCTAACATGTTTCCAGATTGATCGACGAATATACTCTGGGTTCAATGTACTTCCGCCGCTAGCACATTAAACGGGAGTCGTTACTCAGCCGGCGAATAAAGAGAGACTGGTGGTTTATGTTCAATGCTCGCTCCAGATACCGCGTGCCCGCTTCCGTGGCGATAAGCTTTCAGCGCTAGTACCTACGCTACGTGACGTGGCGATAAACCGGCCGGCATCCTCCCGCCACCCGGGTCCCCAATGCCCCTTTAGTAAAATGAGATCACTCCTGTTCGAGCGGATTTTGTTTCAGAAACACTATCAAATCACTGTTAACTCGAGGTCGCAGAAACTAGGCTGTATTGTTATTCATGTCAAATAATACTTCTATCAATGAATTTAAATGTTAGATAGGTATTTTACATCAGAAAATAGAGGAGCAGACTTTTAATATTGTTCAAAACAGAATTTAAGCACCGAATATTTCATTTTGCTTGGGAAATTGTTAATATTATTTGAAAATTGGAAGTTTTGGATGCGATGGTTCTTCGTTTTGTTATTGTGTCAGTGTCGGTCGTAGTCAACTGTCGACTGTCAAGTGCCAATAGTGTGTGACAGTAGGGTTATCTGACAGTTTTGACAGAAATGTGGATGTCAGTGTCAGCTTTTTTTTATAGGACGAGAAATTTAGTAAGGATGTATGTACTGTTTTTCGGTTTTCTACCTAGTCAGTGAAATTACTGGGCTTATGAAACTTATGGTCTTTCTTATTCATAATAGGTAAGTTATCGAGGCTTTATAAGCTCACTATTATAAGTAGGTAAGATTCTCTAAAAGTCCCTACCTACTATTCATAAAAGCTCGACAGCGCTAATATGCTCGATAACTGTTCTATAAAGTCCGTCAGTTAAAGAGAAGCTAACCGTGTTACCACAAAAAAACACTTAGGTGTGCCTGTTTAGCTAGACAGATAGTCTTCCTTATAGCGGCTCTTTAGAGTCGTTAGTTATCGGAATGTTATGGGAGAATTACGAATAAAGAATTTTATAATAGTGTTCGATGGCGTTATGAGACGTTAAAACGTCATATAACGCCATAGAAAACTACAACGTGCACTAATGTAGGTACACTATAAACCTTCGATAAGCATTTTTATGATTACCGTAAATGTATGTCTCAGGGTAACGAGCGCATGCCAATAGTAAAATTACTATGGCAATGCAGTGCCACGCAAGCCTTTGTGTTTCAAAGTTGGACTGCGATTATTTTGTGTGCTGGCGGTACGCTTACCATCAGGCAAAAGACCTGCACGTCTCATTATCCATTATCCAATAGTATAAAAAAATGTTAAGTACTTATGGCATAAATATGGCATATTGACGCTTACAAAAATAGAAGAATGACGTTATTTAGCCGTAATAGCTTAGTTTAGGAGAAAATGTGAAATGAAAACTAAGTAGGTCGTCTTGTTTCACTCATCTCCGTAAATAGTTGTTGAGCGAATTTTAATGAAATTTTAGTTAACATACGCAGCGGAGACGTCAGACTCGTAGCAATACTTAGCTATCCTAATCCTAACCTACCTAAGCCGTGTCCAAAAGCTAGTACCTACCTATCTCGAAAACTGCTTGATCTATGAAACTGAAGTTTGGCAGGTACGTCACTAGGTGGGTATGTAGTCTATAGCATCGAGCAACGAAGGGGGAGAGTCTATAGGTATGAGATGTCAGCTAGGAATGGATTTTGCGACAGAGCCGAATTAGGCGGTCTAAGACGTAAGTGCTATCATAAGTTTATATGAAAGTCAAACTATTACCCATGCGAAGACGGGGCGGGTCGCTAGTATTAATTAAATAGGTGGTTATGTCCATCCTCCTTTTATGATGTCTTTGTCTAGGTATAGTAAAATATTGCCTGAACTAGTTATGAATATATCAAGCATCGAGATAGGTACTAAGTTACTAACCCCTACGATTTCAAGTCATCATCAGCCTTATTTTACGCTTCACTCATGGGGTATCAACCTTCTCTCAGAGAGAGAGAGAGAGAGAGAGAGCGAGTACCTATGGGCCATAAACCGCCACGCGGACACAGTAGGTACCTACAGCTTGGTGGACGTCATATATGCCCTCAAATTTTGTGGATCTATGAATATGCATGTTTCCTCACAGTGTTTTCCTTCAACGTTTTAGAGCGAGTGTTATAAATCCGCATATGAATTGAAGTAAGTGATTGGTGCGAGGCACAGCCGAGATAAGAATTACTATGGTGCGTCGCATCGATTTGGAAGTAGCACAAGTTCCGGCTCGGCTACATTCGCTCTCAATAAAGTTAATATTTAAAGTAGGTAGGTATCTAATAATACAATAGGTACCTACATAATGCAGATAGTACGTAATATAAAGAATTCGCATAGCCACTATAAATATATAATCCCAGGCAAATACCAACCCATGGATCACAAAGAATGTATGCTTACCCTTTTTGAACGAAATTAGGTCTGGGCAGTTGTCTCCATCAGGGATTTTGCTGCAAAACTCTTGAGATAACGTGCCAGGTTTGAGTGCAACAAATATAGCAAATACCCAAACACAGCATTTTAATGGAAAGCAACGATGTCTCAACATCTTTTCACTAAAGCCTCCAACGAAAGACTGCAGTAACAGTTACGAAGAAGCTCATCAAATTGATTTCGACGGAAAAGTGAGAGCTATCGATATTCTATTTGTTCCTTGCAAAACCGTCGCACCGTGAAATGAAAGTGTCATGCCCATTTCAATAAGAAAACAACACCGGCTACCGTTACTTATATAAGCACAGGGAACGGTTTTATAAGAAAATTGTCTGTATAAGTCTGTAAGTACCTACCTACTATTATAATACCATCACGATCAGCTATAATTTGTTAACTTACCTATTAACCAATATTTACGCAAATAATTTGAATTTGACTAAAAGTAATTCATCGAAAACCTAACCTTGTACTATTAGGTATAAGGTAGACGTATCTATTCTGTGCTATAGATAAAGGTAATAGGTATACTCCTTGGTATAGCCCACCATGTATGTACATACATGTATGCTACATTAAATTAACCGGAGGCTTTTCTCCTACTATCTTAATTATATAAATTACGCGTCACGTTGTTTGTCCGCGATGGACTCCTAAACTACTTAACCGATTTTAATCAAATTTGCACAACGTGTGCAGTTTGATCTAACTTAAAATATAGGATAGCTTACATCTCAATTTATAGCCGCAATATTATTTTATTGCAAATTCTATTACGGTTCCGCGCAAAAAATTAAAAACCATGAAATCCAAAATCTCCACGCGGGTGAAACCGCGGGGCAGCAGCTAGTTAATTTATATAAAGCACAGTATACTGTGTGTTTAGTATATACTTTCAGCGGAGTTAAAAGCTGCATGTGTGTTTGAGTGTCCGAGCGAGCCCTTCGCCTCATACATACCTTCATGCTGACGTTGATGCTGTGATAGACTGAGATGCACTGACCGTATGATTAAGAGTCTGCATTGTTGTTCTAATATTATTTTATCCGTTCATTCTGGCAACAGATCTTGAGAGCTAGATTGAGATTTAGCGTATCTGCCGTCTTCGACCACATCGTTACTTAAAATGAAGTGGTTAAACAATAATCTATTGTTAGACTGAAGACTCTAGATTAGAAAAATTCAAAAGCCAGTAGTAACTACAAGCGCTTTTTAGCTACGATTATCGAAGTTATGAGGAAAAGTCAAATCAGAACTTATTGTCCAGTTTACTGATTTGACGTGGGCGATGCTACACAGAATTGGCCCAGTGAAAGCCACCGCATCTGGGACGCGGTCATGCTTCAATTGGTTCGGCTTTACCTCCATTGAATACTATAATCTACGTGGACCTATTGTACATAGATTAAAGCTTTATTAAAGTGCCATAATGATATATATGAAGCTCGGCTGTACCACGTAAGTGAATCCGGTTAAATATATATAAATATAATGATATATATTGTTTAATGTAATCACCGATTTGCTTCCTCTTCACTGAATGCAATGCAGCAGACATGCGGTGTAAGTAGCTAAATGATATATCCAGAAAATGCCCTGGCGCTAAGCAATGTATAGATAGTTTGCACAGCGCAATTTTGTACTGCCTGTAAAAAGGAAAAACACTAATTACTTGAACGAGACAGTCCAAATTCCTAAATCCTAATTGATTACGACTGTGCATGTTTACTGCATAGTGCATAGTGCGGTTACATTTTGCATAGAACACGTTAATCGTTATCTAATTAAAGGCATACACACTGACTGGAACGCAGCACGCCAGGTAGCACATGTAAAGCTTCACGTATGTAGGAAAATAAAATCCAATTTGAGTAATAAGATTAAAAATAACACTGGGCTTGTATCTATGCTCAGAACTGCGACCATCGTGGACGAGTGAACTAGGGGTGCTCTGGTGTCTGAAAGAAAAATTGTACACAAGAAATAAATATGGTCAAAGAAGACCCTGAGACTACTGCTCTCAAAAAGGAACTGACGGATCTTATATCCCAAGTGAAGGTGTGAAAATATGCAAAAAGAAATAACACAGACGCACGTAATATTTTTTACCTATTGATGATCTGGTTTGCAGGCTGATCAAGAGAAATTGGCTGACGCAAAGCTCGCCGAAAAATGTAGCGATCTCGCGGCCGTACCAAAGATAAGATTCGTGACCAAAAAGTCCCTGAAAGGACACATCAATAAAGTAAACTCTGTGCACTACAGTGGCGACAACAGGTATTTTTTATAGTATTTTTTTACTTTCGTAATGATCACTTCGTTTCTTCGTTTTGACACGCGGTTTTAATAATGTCGAAACGAGCACAGGGATAAACGATCACTACTTTTATGCTTAGCTCATCGTCATCAACTAATCACAAAACCAAAAAATATTATGCAATATGATCCATATAGGTACTGCAGAAATGTAATGTCCCTGTAGGAACCGGTTACCAAAAATGTGAAATTAAGTAGGTAAGTGTAATGGAAGAGAAATAATACGATATTATTAATTGTATCTAGGTTTTGTCTAACATTACTAACACGTTATATTAACTTTAAAGAATTGAATTTCATCACCAAGTCTTATAATAGCGGGCGAATATTACCAAGCAGTTAGCGAAATCTTATCTTTCCAATCTCTTTCTGTCATTCTTTATAGGTAGCCCCTTTCATCTGCCCACCGTAACTCGAAGCTAGGTACAATTATAATACTTATTTTATACTATTAGATAACGAGACGAGCGGATCCTTTGACTGATGGTAAGCATAATGCAAGCACGTTTCTGTAAATAGGTACTCGTAATATACCTAACGAGCGTCGCCGCTAAGCGAAGGCTTTGGCGAAAAAGACAGGATATTGTTTTGTTTTTCTGCCGTTGACAGCCACTGTCTGTCAATAATATATTATAAATAATTAAGAAACAATGTAATAAAATGTTTTAACTTTCTTTTAACTGTCGTATATCGAAATGAAACTTTGCTGTATGTGTAGTATGTAGTTCGGATGACAAAACTATAATTTGGTATCATGGAGTTGATGTGATGATGGAGCCAGGAGGTGGGTAGTGGAACTCTTCACTGGCTACAACTAAACCCTTCTAGTTTCAGCTTATATGATTTGTTTTGACGAGTCCAACAGATTGCACTTGGTGTCGAGGTTCTAATGATGAAGCCAGGAGGAGTAAGCGTGTTTTTTAATTGAATTGAACAACATACAACTTTACTTACTTAATTACTGTTGCATGTATGTGTAGGTAGTCACAGATCACCCCTAGTCAACCGTGGCAAATTCGGGAAATAAGAAATTAAAAAAACATCTTAGGACTAGCTATTGAATTTTTACTTTTTTTATTTTGTTACTGACAGCACATCTTGTCGTATTGTTAGGCACTGCGTGACGGGTTCACTGGACGGCAAGCTGATCATCTGGGACACGTATAGCGGAAACAAAGTGCAGGTCATCCCACTGCGCTCCGCCTGGGTCATGAGTGTCGCATTTGCCCCTTCCGGCAACTATGTTGGTAAGTAACAGGCGTTACTGGTGGAATATAATTAATTTGCAGTATAAATCTCGCTTAAAATGTACCTCCTGCTAAAGCCGGCACTAAACATTTTTGGCCTAGGTCTAAGCGGAAGAACTTTTATGTTTAGTATGTATACTATACATTGTATAGTCTGTTAGGTACCCTGGTAATTATCCTATAAAACATATTTCTAGCTCTAGAACCATCGTGGTATAATTTATGGCTACTTCCAGTCCTTCAAGTTCATTTGCTATTGCTGCAAACACACATGGCAGGCTTATATTTAACTTGGATGCAGAGTGAATTTTTTTAAAGTTTTTTTAAAGTGAGGATTTAAAGTTCGATGAAGGTAGAAGGTAAGGGGAACAATAATTATGGCAAGCGATGTAATACCCGGACCAGAGCAGAGCAGATGATACAATGATTTGTGAACTGCTAAGAAGTGCCAACTGTCACAACAAACAGCAAAGTCGAGGTTACCGTGGTCGTTGCAACTTTTTTCATATCAGTCCCGATACCGGGACAGCGGCTCTGGGTCTGGGACCGAACAGGACCAAACCTTTTTGCCGACACACACATAGGTACTTTGCACAAGATGTACAAAAATCATCCTAGTGACATATTAGTAGACAGTGAGAACTAAAGTCACCGTCACAGCTCTCACAGTTAGTAAGTTGAGATGGCAATGGCCATGCCACATCGCTCGCAGAACCGATAACCGATGGGGAAAAAGTCAAGTGAGTGAACCATGAACCGGAAGACGTAGTGTAGGCCGGCCTCCCACTAGCTGGAACGACGACCTTGTCAAAACCATCGGTTCCCCGTTGGATGCAAGAGGCAAGTACGGCTACGTCGACGTCTTCCGGCTGATAATGATGATGTATTTAAGCTTTGAATGACTTGATCAATGATCACTGGTGACGGTGAGGCACCATGTGACATTTGCAATACAGGATTTGTTATGAATTTTTGATAGTATTTAAGATTTTGGTCGCTTACTGCACTAGATGGACCGAGAAAGGTTCCTTGTTCATTCATTGTACATTCCGCAGCTTGCGGGGGCATGGACAACATGTGCACTATTTACGACGTGAACAACCGCGATGCCACGGGTGCCGCCAAGATGGTGCGTGAGCTTGCTGGTTACGAAGGTTTTCTCAGCAGCTGCCGGTTCCTAGACGATACGCATATCCTCACAGGATCTGGAGACATGAAAATGTGAGTCATGCTTGAGTCACCTTGTTAAAATAAACCTTGTAACTATTATAACATCTTGGGGAGACTAGTCTATCAAAGACATGTGACCACGCCGTTGATCTAGGCTAGCTGTCATTCTAAGTTTATCTAATAGAAATGAGAGGCTCTCTTTTGAGTAATAGGAAGGAATAACTCTAGGAATATGGAGGAACACTGAGGGCTAAGAGAACTATGTTCCTCATTCAAAGTTAAACGTATTTCTATCTTAGAACACATTGTCAATCGTCACGACGTCGTTAACATCTGGCGACAAAAAAGTCAAATATTTATTAGAAAGGAGGTGCTAAAAATTTAACGATTGATCAGATTTCTGGTTCACTGTTTACTTTTTATGTTGTAAGTTCGGAGTTACCACCTCAATCACTACGGATATGATAAAATCTTCATGTATTCAAATTTCCGACTACAGTTGCGTCTGGGACCTTGAAGCTGGGAAACGAGAGATGGAATTCGACGCTCACGCAGGAGATGTCGTGACCATTTCACTTGCTCCAGGTAACTCTAATTTTAAATAATAAATAAGTACTCGTCAAAGATTAAATAGGCATTTTATTCTCTTTACTTCAGTGGCTTTACTGTAGTAGTAATAACAATAACCAATGATATAAGTCTTCAATTACATAGGTACCTACGTGACAGTATTTGGACCGGAAGCCCTAGGAAGACAAAAATATTCACTATGCACGTCTCTGTATTCCAGACATGAAGTCATATGTAACCGGCTCCGTTGACAGGACCTGCAAACTGTGGGATGTAAGGGACGAGAAGGCGAAGCAGACGTTCTTCGGACACGAAGCTGACGTGAACAGCGTCTGTGTAAGTTCCTAATCATTTTATCGATTAGATAAGATATTTTATGGACCGGAGAGTCGCCATCATAATCATCAGCTGGAAGACGTCCACTGCTGAACATAGGCCTCCCCTATAGAACGCCACTTGGATCGGCTACTCGCCTCTTGCATCCACCGGTTCCCTTCGGGTTTGACAAGGTCATCCGTCCACCTAGTGGGGGGCCGTCCTACGTCCTACGTCTTCCGGTTCGTGGTCGCCACTCGAGAACCTTTCTTCCCCATCGGTTATCGGTTCTGAGAGCGAAGTGGTATGCCCATTGCCATTTCAACTTGCTAACTTTGAGAGCTATGTCGGTAACTTTCGTTCTCCTGCGATCTCCTCGTTTCGGATTTATCACGCAGGGAAACCCCGAGCATAGGCCTCTCCATAGCTCGTTGTGCGAATTTGAGGTTACTGATGAGGCTAACAGTAAGCGGGAGAGTAACAAAGGCTAATTTTATCCTTGATAAACGCAAAATTCTTGTGCGAATTTCCACGCCGGTGAAATTGCGGGCATCAACTAGTAAAAATTTGTAGATTAATTAAATGTTTAATGGTGCATATTATATACCTACCTCACTAATCTTACGTGAGATTTTTCGAAATTGCGTTTTTTTTGTGTACCTAAATAAAATAATTAATTCGAGGGCCTAGTGTGAGTTTGACAGTGACCGCGTTTACTAAAATTTTGTATGAAAAAATGTACAGCGCATTTATGAACTATCATCGCGCATTTTTTTTTATTGGTATCGTGTTTACTCTACAAACGCGGTCGTTCCCGTCAACGGCACACTCAGTACACTGCTCTTGATTGCCGTACCGCCGCCGCAGCGTTCATCGAGTTGCGCGTTTGGCTGGCCGGTGGCTGCCACGGCGGTTTCAAGTCTATACACAGAATAAGATTAAGATATAATAAAAAATTCAATTTGAATACTTATCCATCAGCTATCGTAGGTAGGCAGGTACCTTATACATTTTAATTGTAAGTACCAATTTTGTCGTAGGTTTACATCTGTCATTTGTGGCAGATAACTCTGTGTAGTTTACGCACGTTTAGGAGTCTTTATCCGCAATCACACTAAAGTAACTCATTAATGTTACATTCGATACTCATTAATCACTTCGTAGTTGATTGACCAATAAGTTGATATAATATAATCATTTATATTTTAAGAAACAAAGGTTTTTGTTAACTCTAAAACGACCGTATACAGAAATGCTACATATACACTTTACCTAATTCTATACTCGACAGCTTGTTTTATTTTTCCTTAGAGAACGCCAATTTAGTCCAAAGAAGATGAGCAACCCGCCTCAGGAGTTTGGGCCTGACGTAGATAGGATTAAAACTAAATCATATTACTGTCGTGAAAATTTTTTTAATGTAGTCTCCAGACCTACTTATTTGGTAATAAAACTGTAACAGGTCCAATTCTGTACATTGAAGATACTATTTTGAAAATTCTTTTTAGAAGGCATTCTATAATCGATACTGAAGCCAAAACTAATTTTTTTTTCATTGTTTCCTGTCTGTGTGTCCCTTCCTTGGCCGCGCATCACGCTGAAACTACTGAATGAATTCAAATGAAACTTGGCATGATTTGAGTTCATACTACGAGGTAGGACGTAGGATGCTTTTAATCCCCAAATTAGACACGGTTCTCTTGGGCGAGGGGATGAATGTCAAAATGTGGACTTCGTCGATTTCATTCATTCTTTTTTTTTGTTTGAATGGAGGTACTAAAAAGATTGCCCCGTAAATATTTCAAGCCCATCGGTTTTGTAGTCTAGAAATTTCAGACGTCACAAACCTCAGTATCAGGTTCGCTTATAATAAAACTGGATGGAAAAATGGACCAAATCTGTACAACCTACTTCCTATCCTATCCTACCATACAATATTATAAATCTGAAAGTGTATGTGTGTGTGTGAAAGCTTGTTACCGCGTATCTTCGTAACTACTAACCCAATTTTGATGAAATTTAAAATGTAGATAGTTTACGTTCTGGAGTATCACATAGGCTAACTTTCAAAAATTCACGCCTAAGAGGACAGGTTGGTAAAGTTTCTATGGAAACTTTTACTCCTTGATTCGATTCACACAAAACTCAGTACTAATAAACTTTAAAATAAATAATAAAACAGATATTTTTCACCGATTTATTCTATATTTTTTATACTTAATATATACATTATCACTCTTTAACTTGGGATCCCCGCATAATGATCTTGCATTCTTTACAATCTTTTACTGTTTTGTAATATTTTTGATAATACAACCAGCGACATAATTTCTTTGTAAAATTCCATCTTCATTGTCACTAGTTACATCAGTAATTACACCTATGTGTATGGCATGTTTAACACAATACTTTGTGACTGAGGAACATGATCTTTTTTTATTCAGACATTCGTATGCCTTTATGCATGTGTTTTTGTCTTCTTCACAATTGGCCACAGATATCTGTGAAATTGGCGTTTAGGGAGTGTGACAAAGTAAAATTGTTTAATAGCAGAATTTTGTATGCTCCTTTGAAGCCAACACAAACAGGAGACACAGTTTTTGAAATCAAGACTTCTTATACTCCCAAAGAAATTCTCCAGCTGATCTTGGTTAATATTGCGGGTTAACATGCAATCAAACCCATATTTTCTATTTCAAATTTTCTAAAGTTCTTGTAACCCTTCAATGGTCCTTACAAAATTGTTCAACGTCATAGATTTGTTTACGGAGTCTTTTACAAAATTATATGACTTTTACATTTTTATAGACTCTTGCCACAATTTGTGGTGTGACGAATTTCTCCGCACAGGACCTTTGTATAATTTCCCATTTGGTACATGATAATTTGAAGCATTTATGTAATCAAATAGCTGATCAATTTTTAAAAGAAGTTGTACCATGTCTTATCGTACTTTTGGGATGTCGCCTCTGCCTACAAGACAATCTGTTGTCGCCACCGTACTGTGACTCAAAAGTTGAGTGGCAGTTTTCACTTTAATTTTTTTCATTAAGTTTAGATCAATGTGTTCTTTTGTAATTTTCATCCTAATATTTCAAATGTTTGTTGGTCAAATTGTTTCGAAGACATTTCAACGGATGGGGGACATCAAATAATGGAATGATATCTTTTGAATTAACTTCAATAACATCTTTACGCCATTCTTTTCCAGCACATATGATTTAGCCTTGGTGTCATCTATAAGACTATTAATTGTACTTACATTGGCAGTGCATTGATGACATATTGTGGCGATTACTTCAAGGACATTTTTTGAACAAAATCAATGACATGTTTGATTGTGTATTTTAAATCAAAAGTTTTTATGTTATTTGTGAAGTAATAAGCAACAGGCTGCTTAAATCTTGCTTTAACTGCCTGCTAATGCATGATCTGCAAGTTTGTTACTTGTCTTAACACCGTTGTCTTCAAATCTTATAATTTCGTCATCATTTACATTATACTGTAAATTTGGTGTTATAGCCATTTCATCAAATATTAATGTTACTAATCGGTTTTGAAGAGGCATTTAGGAAACAGTATTTTTCAACTCCTCAAATATAATTTCATTTGTTCCTGCATGTAATTTAATTTTAGATATCAATTGTTTTAAAGATTTTCTTGATGGCAATGTTAAAAGTCTTGAGAGCAGTTTATATTATTTGGGGCTTTTCTTGTATTGTGACTTGTGAGTCCACTGACTTTTAAGTTTGCTTCCAGTACCACAGCAGTGGGCATGCGTTCGCGACCGCGTCCGAGGATAAAACTGCTCGCATGTTCGACGTACGCAGTGACCAGCAGCTCGGCCACTACACCCCGCCCGGTGCCAGCGGATTCACCAGCTGTGGTCGGTATAACAAAAATAAAACTACTCATTGTGACTTTAGAATTACATTTTTTATCCTCGATAGCTTAGCGTTTACTATCTCATCTGATCTTCAAGTCACGATGTGATCAAAGGTAGTGAGTACGCTAAACCTAGAATAGAACAGGCTCTCAAGTGCTGCTTCTGTAATACGACTGTACGTTCTTTGATTAGTGACAGAGATTGCATCATTGTAGGATTTGATGCTAAATAATTTACAATTATCGAAACATTTTAGTGTAGGTATATATTCTTACTAACTTAACACCTTTCTCAATAATATATAATGATCTTGTTTGCTTCCTATCAAATTTATTACAACATCAACAAGTTTGGGCTTATTTCTACATCTCCAAAACCTATCGTTCTCGAAAAAGCTTGCCAAACATGCTTTCCTCGGATCTCCACGAAATCTAAAATTGAAATACTAAATATTATTTTCTTTCCTGCCACCTCCATGCCGGAGTTTTGTAGTATAGTCAGCAAGAACAGCTTTTGGTGATCATATTATTATTATATCGGCTCAGTAGCAGCTGGATACACTTTCTCAACTCGTCACTGGACAGAATATAATCCGGGAGAGTAGGTACCTAATTCCTATTCTTTTATGATTATTATATAGTATACAACAGCTCCTTTCTTCATATAATCATCCTCACCTTCATATGTAATTTTAGAATCAGTTTTACGAGGTGTTGTTGTTTTCCGGTTCGATAAACAAAGTAATCAGTGAAATTACTGGTTACTAAATTACAACTATATACAATTATTTTTTTAACTGAACATGTTAAAAAATCCGTTCTACGATCCTGATGCACATGTCAGTTAATGAAGTTAAAGTTTGGGAGTAATAAAACTATGACTTTTATATTACTCTTTATATTGCGTTCATTAGGCTGCGATTTCAAGTAATTTATAGCAGTTCCTTGACATTTATTCTGGTCACAAGGCTGGTTTTGTTGTTTATTATATTATTTATACTTAATATATACATTACTCTTTAACTTGGGATCCCCGCATAATGATCTTGCATTCTTTACAATCTTTTACTGTTTTGTAATATTCTTGATAATACAAAACCAGACACATAATTTCATTGTAAAATTTAATCTTCATTGTCACTAGTTACATCATTAATTTCACCTATTGGCATGTTTAACACAATACTTTGTGACCGAGGAACATGAGCTTTTTTCTATCAGTAATTGGTACGACTTTAGGCATGTGTTTCTTTCTGTCTTTTTTACAATTGGCGTTTATAGAGTGTGACGAAGTAAAATTGTTTAGTAGTAGAATTTTGTATGCTCCTTTGAAGCTGACACAATCAGAGAAACATTTCTGAAATTCTTATTCTCCCAAAGAAATTCTCCAGCGGATCTTGATTAAAATAGCGGGTTAACATGCAATCAAACCTATATTTTCTATTTAAAATTTTCCTAAGTTCTTGTAACCCTTCAATGGTCCTTACAAAATTGTTCAACATTGGCACAGATTTGTTTACAGAGTCTTTTACAAAATTACATGACTTTTACATTTTTATAGACTCTTGCCACCACAATCTGTGGTGTGACGAATTTCTCCACACTGGGCCTTTGTATATTTTCCCATCTGGTACATGATACGTTGAAGCATTTAAGGAATCAAATAGGTGATTAATTTTTAAATGAAATGGTACCATAATTCACATACTTTTGGGATGTCGCCTCTGCCTACAAGGTAATCTGTTGTCACCACCGTACTGTGACTCAAACGTTGAGTGGCAGTATTCACTTTCATTTTTTTTCATTAATTTTAGATCAATATGTTCTTTTGTAATTTTGTGTAAAAATCTTAACTCTCCTCTTATTTTTATCTGCCTCTTACACATTTTCAAAATACTCTCACTTTAAAATTCACTCTACATTATTTTCATCCTAATATTTCAAATGTTTGTTGGTCAAATTGTTTCTAAGTCATTTCAACAAATGGGTGACATCAAATAATGGAATGATTTCTTTTGAATTAAACGTTTGTTCATGTAGGTAATAGGTATGCATGGGATTGCATTCACGAATACCAACAATTGCACACCATTCTACAAACAATTTACGTTTTTTAGTTGGATGTGGAAATGCAAAAGCACAACATTTTCCTTGTGTAGGTAGTAAGTACTAAAAACTGAAACAACATCTTCCTAAAGATTTCTTTACCGGCAGGTCTATCTTTGAGTGGGCGGTACCTGCTCGCAGGATCTGACGACAACTCGGTCCACTCTTGGGACACACTTAAAGTCACCCATACAGGTAACCGGGAACAAAAGTAATCATATTTTCCCTATACAGTGTACGCTATCCAGTATCCTTGACAATTACTATGGCGTATCTGACACAATGACTACTCTTGGCGTCGTGAAGCGCGACACTGATGTCTATTTATTTAGGTTATTATGAACATACCCCTAACGGTAGGAGACTTAGTATGCCAAGAATCATCGGGGTGGATATCACACCGTTTTATCATTATGTACTCTACCGTCGAAGAGCGATCAGTGGAGTGCCGACTTCCGTAACACAACATTTAAAAGGTAGCCTAAAATAGATAGTCATTGAAACTATAACTTCAAAGTGGACGTCTAAGGTGATGAGGATGGAGCAGTGGGACAAAGGTCATGCCGTTCATGATTCTAGTTGGATTACGGTCTGATTCAAAATTTGCTGGTTTACTTACCGCTAAGAAATAGTAATGACCAGATTCCATTTTTTTCAATTAGTCGTGGATTTTCAACCACGTCTATAAAAACAATATTAAAGTAATGCCCAGAATAGTGACAGATATAATTAAATTTAGAACATGTGTGTAAAGGTTGGTCGAAGGTTACATAGTCATTTAAACGGCATGGCGAGAAGCAACTTTGAAATGAAAAAATGTAGAGAAATCTACCTATATTATTATAGATTCTCGGGCTAATAGTCTTTATTGACTAGCTAATACATAAATAAACACTACATCTAACCTAGCTAGGTTAAATGTAGTGTTTATTTATGTAGCTACAAAAACAGCTGTTGGATAATCTACTAGCCAAAGTGGGCCTATAGATAATCCAAATGTTCTAGCCTACTTTTTTGATAAGGGTACATAAATTAGCGGCATATAAAATTTGGAGGACGGCCATGGGGGATTTCCGAAATAAACTGACTTACGGTTAGCTTTTTTCAAAATCGACTTGAACGTGTTCAGCAAGTAATATAAATTCAGTGATGATTATTCAAATCGTTAGTTGTTATAACAGTATTCATTTTGTTTCCAGGGACTCTGAACGCGCACGAGAATCGAGTGACATCGATTTCTATCTCTCCCAACGGCGTCGCCATGGCCAGCTGCTCTTGGGACCAAAGCGTCAAGGTCTGGGGTTAAATACCCCCTGTATACCCCCAAAAGTCATCATCAACCAACCGTTAACAAGATGTAACTGTGTTTAGTTAATATTTAAACTTTGTTGTAACCCCTTTGATTATAACTTAATCATCAAATTTTATTAGCGTTTCACTAAATAAACAATTGAAATCACATAGACTCGTAAATGTATGATAAGGGCAGCACGCGGCCCAATAGCGTAGTAATATTAGGAAATAGGATAAACCGAGACACTGTCTTTCGCACCTTTTGGTCGACGCTTTCAGATCAATTTTATTTATGTTTTTGTCAAATAATTAAAAACATAACTTTTCAAAAAATAATGTTTTATCATATTAAAAATCCTAAATGTTCTTTCGGAAATGTATTTTTGTTTCCTATTTGGCGCCTAGAGCGGCCGCTGCTCTAGGTCTATGCCAGGGCACAGAGTAAGTAAACACACGATAGTAAACGATATAAAAATAGTAACCAGGGCCAGCACTGTATGAAGGAATGCTGTGTAAATATGCAAACACACAGGCGTTTACAAACTTTTGTTACAAAGGATCTTGTTTCGTCAACACTTCGTGCTCAGCTCATTTCATAGAGTAGTATTGCCTGTGTAAGCACGCGATTATGGCAAAATTTTAAGTGCTTGTGTCTTTTTACGGTTTGTATCGCGCATATTTACATTAACAGAATTCTAAGTGATGCCATTCTTCAAACAAATATTTTGCAGCAATATTATAAGACACAAACTTCTGTTTCATTTGTATGTAGTAAATTGTTCACTTATAGTTAGTTACATTATCATCAAAATTTACTTCAGCCAAGGAGCAAATTCAATAATTAAATTTATAAACGAAGAGCAAAAGGTTTCTATTGAAACCACAAAGAACTCACCCAATTTATTTGAAAGAACGGACCTTTCTATGAAATACATTCTATTGTGGACAAGTCCAAGCAAATTTCCATTTATATATTTTGGCAAAGGAAATTCTATTTTCGTTAACAAATCATGTAAATGGACTAACTGTTACGTTACCGCAGACAGGAACTTTTTGGAATCCTATTCGGAGTTCGATGTAATCGCTTTCAACGGTCCTGAGTTGGAGATACTCCTGCTAACCCATGACTTGCCGAAGAAAAGACAATGGCATCAAAAATATGTTTACGCCAACATAGAATCGGCAGCTAATTATCCTTTCCGCTCCAACGAATTTGATAACTTCTTCAATTGGACTTGGACGTACAAGTTGAATTCCGATGCTCGTTGGGGCTACATAGTTGTCAAAGATGCTAACAACAGCGTCTTTGGTCCGCAAGAACACATGAACTGGCTTGATGTACGAGATATGGCTCCTATCGACGGGGATTTCAAACTGAGGCTTCAAAGTAAAAAGAAGGCGGCCGCATGGATGTGCTCTAACTGCCTAACGGCCGGCCGTAGAGAGGATTATGTAAAGGCTCTTCAGCATTATTTAAATGGGTATAACCACAAAATTGATGTTTACGGGGAGTGTGGTAATCATAAATGCCCTAAAGAAATAATGCCACGATGTCTCAAAATATTGCAGAAAGATTATTACTTTTATTTAGCGTTCGAAAACTCACTTAGTGACGATTATGTTACAGAAAAGATTTTATACGCTCTAAATTATGATACAATACCGGTTGTGTACGGTGGTGCTAATTATTCTAGGCAAGGTCAACAGATTCCGCGTCGTTGCCGCCCTCGCACGACTATGTCTTGGGTGATTGTGATTGGATTGGACGATCCCCTATTCACGATTTCTCAATTTTTTGAAGAAATATTTTTTAACGTAACCTCTGGCCGGCTCTGCCCTTACATACTGATTTCAGTCTGGCTCCTATTTCTTTACAACAATTTAAACCTTTCCAATACATTCTAATCCTTGCCTAACATTTTAATTAATGCTGCCTGCTTGACCCTATATATTCGGAGGTTTTTCATTTGTATGTAATTAATAAATAATTTAAAATTGTAGATTCCTACCTGAAGGAATATACTTGGACGCATTAAAATTGGGGCCGAGGAAGTTAGCAACTACGATGGTCGAGATCATAAATGACCGGGAGGCATTTTACAGATTTTTCCGATGGAAAAGATATTACTCCTTCCATTCGACTCACGAAAGTCCCAAAACCGACGTATATTGCAACTTCTGTGCAATTATCAATAACAAAACCGCAATGACTGAACATAAAACATATGAACAATTCAACAAATGGTGGATGCACAAGGTAACGAAAATAATTTGATTGCTTTAGGCTTCCCATTACCATGTCTGTTTGGTTAAGTAAATGTAGCTAAGGTTCATGGTGACGCCTTTAATATTAATGTAATCATATTACAATTTACATATCGACTCATTGTAACCGAATATGATTCAATAACGGCATTCCATAGATGGTTACTAGCCATGAACAAAAATAATTACTTGTTGCAAACTATTACAATTTTGGTACCTAGCCGGACCTAATAAAGGAACATTAAAGCGCTTGCTTTGTTTTCGTATTGGTACTATTATAATTATTATTTAGTTGCTTAAGCATAATATACCACATGGTCTCATATTAGTTATTGTTGACCTCATGAGTAAGTGTCAAACTTAGCTAGCATCGAGCAACGAAGGGAGTGTAGATCGCTGTTGGATAGACACGGATACGGAATACGGATAGAGCTATACTCGGGGTTTCCCTGGGTAATGAAATCCAAAATGAGAACATCCGCTGGAGAACGAAAGTCCCCGACAAAGCTCTCAAAGTTAGCAAGTTGAAATGGCAATGGGCAGGCCACATCGCTCGCAGACATTCGCCAATCGAGAACCTTTCTTGTCCATCGTTGGACGCAAGTCATGCAAGAGGCGAGTAGCCGATCCAAGTGGCGTAATATGGGGGAGGCCTATATGTCAGGAGTGGACGTCTTCCGGCTGATGATGGTGATGAAGCATTATATACATGTATATGCCTATATTAAATTATTGGCACTTATTCTTATTTTATTGTGTACTACACGTCTTACTTATATAGATAAATGGACCACAGTATCGCAATACTCTGATTTAAAAAACAAAGTGAATCTGATATAAATCGCTTTTTACACTAACACCGCTCATAGTACTTACAATAAGTTTCCGACTTAATTTCAATGCAATTAAATTTACAGCAAAATTAAGAACAACTTACGTAAATACTAATTATAGTATCTTTTGTAGGTAAGCTGATGCCTGAGGCCGTTCTAAAACGAATTGTTTTCAAATATTAACTTTAATTTAAGTACTAGCAACTCTCTACAACTCCTCTTTAGATCTATGTTTTTGTACTTTATGCCATAGTGGTAAAGTCTCCCAAAATCTTGAATGTGCCACTAGATGTCGCTTCATCGTTGGTTCAACACTTATATCTAGAAACTCCATCTTCTGACCGCTTGTTGCGCGTATCCATTTGAATGGAACTTTGACAGGTTTGTTAGGATTTCTGAAAACAAACATCGAAATAATTTTACAAGTAATAATAAGATGTAGGGCACAAGGGTAGAATGACTTACATGATACATAATTGGCCATTGTCGAGCAGCAGTGCAAGTGCCGATTTAATTTTTTAACAATTCGTACTAACAATTTTATTTATCGAAAAGCGATAAATAAAATTGATAGTACGAATTGTTAAAAAATTAAATTAGAGATAGGTTGATCTTGTTTTTTTTGAAAACTAAACGAAGCCTAATCTTCTTTCTTCCATATGAAGTGAATATTTGCATCACACAATTCCAAGACTGGTTTGGAACGACGAATAAATAAATATATCTAAAAACGGTTTTACCGTCGTTCGCAACGTTCTTCACACGTCTTCGCGAAATTAGTTATTCGGTCAATGTAATGAAAATTAAAAATCATTGTTTAGAAATTGCAACCGATAATAGATTACTAGTAAAAATCGTCGTCGTCGTCGTCGTCGCCAATCTGCGGCGCAAGTACGGATCTTTTCGGTCGATAAAATTCGATAATATTCGATAAAATTGACAGTTTAAATCGATAAAACCCACTTTATCGATTTGAACTGTCAATTTTATCGAATATTATCGACCCGAATAGATCCGTACTTGCGCCGCTGATTTCGGAGAATACCTAGTTATCGTTTTCGGGGAAAAAGCTGTTTCGTTTTCGAAAAAACCAACAACGACCTACCTACTTCTAATTTTAACTTATCGAACTGTCAATTTTATAGATCCGCAGCCGATCGCAAAGTTCCTTACTTGCACCGCAGGTGGTCTATAAATACTATATTATGTAGGTACCTATATAATGACAATGTAATTACAGTGTTGTGGGTGTTGTTTTTATTAATCTTGTAAAATACAACAGTTGATTTTTCATCACTCTGTTTACAAGATGATCATGTTAGTGAGCTCCTATACATGGCAAGTAGATACATAATAAAAAAGATTTAACCTTTATAAGTTTTTTACTGCTACTTACCCAGTCGTAGCGAAGTTGGTCCATAATGTAACAATTGTTTCGCTCATCTTAATATCTTGCTCAGAAAATGGTTCTGATAAGAACTGAATCGGGAACAGATGCATCAGTTCGTCAGCGTGGCAAACACCTGATTATAAAAACAATTCAGTTAAAACTTAGGCCGGTAGGTACATTGGTTTTTTTACATAGATTGAATGACATTGAGCATTCGGAGTAGGAAGATTTGTATCCGCCTTTTTTAGGTACCTACTATATTCTTCACATATTCCAAGGTTGTGTTATTAGGACTTTATAGACGATAATAGGTACTTTACCAGTCTAACGGCTCTCGATAACTAATTTAATATTTGTACACAAGACATCACGAGGCAATGCCGCCAGCAGGTTTGGTGCGCTTCCACTGGTAGTGGGCTAGAACATTTGGATAATCTGTAGGAGGCCTACTTTGGCTTGTAGATAATCCAACTGTTTTTGTAGCTAGGTTAGATGTAGAGTTTATTTATGTACTAGTTAGTTAATAAAGGCTTATTATATTGAAAACAAGTCATCATTGTCACATTTAGTGACTCAAAAATTAAATAGTACCTAAGTATAGACCGACCGTACTAGGTAATTTTCAGTCAATAGTTTTTATACGCGATAAAAGCTTTGTTTTTAGTTTATTCTACCAACTTACCATAGTCTCCTTCAAGGTCACCAAAGATTTGAGAGAAGCTGTTAGTCGCTCTGTACGTTAATTCATACAGGTAAACAGGTTGTTTTGTATAATTAAAAATCAATTCTGTTGCTTCTAACGCTGGGTACGTAAAGTAAGCATCCGAATACAGCTGTAACAACACGTGACGTGAGTCAATAACATACTTAATATTATAAATCACATCATCGTTAGAACCAGTTATTAAACTACACTTACTTCTAAGATTTGTCTTGTCATAGCTTCAGAGTCGTCTTTCTTAAAATAGCGTTCCCGAATCTTTTTAGTAATTGCATCTGCGTAGAGCGAATTTTCATAGTAAAACGTTACTGGAGCTATGGTGTCAAATCCTGACATGAATTCTTGATACCGGGTTGCGTTCGCCGTTATCCCTAATCAGAAAAAAATATTCCAATTATTATTCGTTTTGCGGGCCTAGACAAAATACATCTAATCATTTTTCCGCACACGCTATGGATATAACGTTAGCATTATAGCGTGAGTAAACTAGTAGATAATGTAGCAACCTGACTGACGACTAACGAATACTAAGCAGCGTCGAAAAGAGACGCGTTTGTTTGAGTTGCCAACTCAGATTTTTGAAAAGACGTTGACCTCATTAAAATAGTTCGTAGAAATAGTAAAATACCTATGCATGTGAAAAGTTCGTAGATCTACGTACTTTTTGTCACGCTCTAGTAAAGTAGTGGATGCTTTTTTTTTCTTTATGTTATTGGTAGTTAACGAGACGAGCTGGTCGTTTGCCTGATGGTAAGCATAACGCCGACCCATAACAATTGCAGTGCCACTCAGAACTTTGAAACACAAAGGCCTGCGCGGCACTGCAGTGCGCTCGTTACCCTGAGACTAGGTAGGTCTCATAAGCCCAGTAATTTCACTGGCTAGTTTGCTCATCAAACCGAAACACAGTAATGCTTGCACATTACTGCTTGGCGGCAGACTTCACGAGCAAAGCGGTGGTACTAACCCAGACGGACACTCGCAGAAGAGTTAGTCCTCCCACTAACTTTTATGAAAGCTTCCATGAAATTGATAGAATATCGAGTGTTGTATGCGTTTTATTCTCGAAGGAAAAGAGAAATTAACATTTTCTGCATAACATTATTTTGATAATTTGAATATTTAATAGAAAGTACGTTTTTGCGATTTCAGAAGATTGAAAAGTAGGAAGGTACGTTTTGGGATTTGAAGATTTTGGGATTGAATTTTGTAGGTTTGAGAAAGGCCAAAATAAGTAGATCTATACGCAAAAATACGTAAGAGCTGAGCGTCAGTACCTATATACCAAACAAAAAGTAAACGTGAAACGAGCTGCCATTTTTTTATTTATTTTTTTCATTTTGGCTCCACATATATTTTGTGTATTTAGTCAGGTTAAAATACCCTATATAATTTGTGGGTTAAAGTATCCCAAAAACGACAAAACTAGCGCTGCGTTTCTCGAAAGCTTCACTCGTCTACCACGTACATGAAAAATTAGCGTTGAGACGTCACGCTTCCGTCAGTAGCGTAAGCATATTTGGCGTGACGTGAAGTCACTTTTCCGCAGGTAATGTCAATCCCATACATTTTAGAGTTATTCTTTGGCGTGAGCGCTTACAAAAAGGGATTTTGTCTAGGCCCGCTATAATAGGTATGGTTATTTACTCAACACAAAACACCAACGGATAGGGAAAACGTAAAGTTAGGGGAAACACTTTTCATGCTGGCTTAGCACAGAATATATAATAGTACAAGGTTAGGTGCAATAGATACATTTGAGTTTACCTGTTTACCTAGATATTCATTTAAATGTTCTTGCACAACTTCGCAATTTACATTTAAAAACAATTATGAATACTGTGCATACCTAAAAATTTACCTATATTACAGTAGACAGCTCTTTTAAACTGTTTTATGATTTGTTACTGCAAAAAGATTACCTACCATAAAGTGTTGTGAAAAAAGTCGAGTCGAAACAATGATACTTGATTATGATTAGTAGGTACTAGCAGAGAGTAGGTATCCATTGTACTATGCAATAAGCGTGTAAAGTATACACAACGTACCTACCATTCACTGCCTGTAGTAGGTACCTAACCATTGATTACTGCCCCAGACCTAACTAACTATAGTGGTACCAGTAATACCGCGACAACTATATATAGTGACTACCTGTGGTAACTACCTATAGTTACTTATATTTGCATTCATACTGATGATTATACAATTTTAATGTCTTACCACAAAAAAATTAAACACACTATTACTATTATTAAAAATTAAATACTTTTCAAACAGCGTCTAACTCTTAAACATGCTTTAGTTGCGTGTTTATATATTGACACCCACATATATTGAATTAACTAGCGTACGTTGTCTAACTCCATTCTGTTGTGACATTTCTTATGATTTTAGGTGTTAATCTTTAGAGACTCTTTAGCTAAACAAGCGTTTAAAAGTAGTTTTTTGTGGTAACATGGTTTATGTTTGTATATATCTATTGTCATCATTATCGCAATGAATTTTCTTTCGACATAACTACGTCTTTTTACGAGTAGCACAGTAAATGTATGGCTATCAGTGGTAGTACCTAATAGCACTTCAAAATATAGTAAACAATTTGCACACCGATATCAATCAAAACATACCGATAACTGATTAGTATTTCTGTATAATAATCAATTTTTATGCGATACCTAACATGCAGAAATGCATCATTCAGCTAAAGGATTTATTACATCACGCGTTAGACTTTCTTACTAAGATTGTCGTACAGTCTACCTATTTTTATTACTAAACCGAAGAGCAGGTTAAAGTAACTACTACTGCTACACAAGTGAATAGACAGTCTTAACAAGACAATCTGAATAACAGTGGTGTAAGAAATCCATAATCATAATCTAATCTTGTATGCTCGTAACGATACTGCATGTAGATATAATAAATAGTGATGAAATATGAAATATATTTTATAGTGTTTACCGACACTAGAGGATGTTCACGCAAATATATACATCTCTCACCATTGGATTGGTACTGTAACGTATCACAATGGAGTAGGCAATCGCTACAAAGCGAGGTCTGCTAGATGGAGCTACGGCTTGCAAGCCGGAAAGAAAACATCATCACAAGAATTTCGCAGTCAACATCGATTGCTCTCATAGCCTAGTTGGTTAAGGCGTCTGGTCTAGATAACCAGAAGACGCAGGTTCGAATCCTGTTGTATGCGTAATTTTTGGGATGTATAATTGTATACATTTGCGGGAAATTGTGATGACTTGTAGAAAATACAGAAAAGTTGCGTCTTATGACATCGGAGTCTCCGATGCTAGAATTTTTGGATCACTGCACCAGGTACATTAGATACCTACCTATAGTTTTTAATTTCGATATCAACTCATCGAATAACCAACTTTTAAATTAAAGTTATATTAAATCCATACTTACAAACTGACTTTAGGCAACCCTCGTCTTTGTTGACCCCGTTCATCCAAGGCACAGCAGGCACTTCGGGAATCTTCCGCGGGCTCCTTGTCAGGAACGCGCCTGGCTGGTCGGGCTCGACGACAGCCTTGAAAGGAGTCATCGGCTCGTAGTCCCATTCCTAAAAAGGAGGTAAGGTAAGAATAATTCCGTAATCAATCAGTTCTCAACTTACTTCGGTGTCAAGTTATTGCCACAACGACACGTCTAACATTGCTATAAGTAATAAATTTTTTGCTTGAGAAAATGAAACGCAACGATGTATTACATAGTATACAGCCATGATAAAACGTGTGAAAGTGTCAAGTAAGACCTGTAACTGCAGAGGCTTTAACCATCAAGATATTTGTTTTTTCCCCGTAGACTCACATTATGGTTACTTACGTAAAATTGATACTCGGTGTTGATTATGTCGTAGCTGTCTTTGGTCCGGAGACAAGCAATCATCTTTTCCGAAGGTGCCTGAGGACAATCTAGGAACTTAGCCAAACGGAAGGCGTTGCGAAGAGCCTCACCAGGGGACGCCTCCGCCCAGGGCACTACAGCGGTACCAGACTCGGAAATTGCTTTGTGGAATAGCCCTGAAATTCAGTGTCTAGTAAGGATCAAAACAATAAGATAAAAAATTTAAAAGATTTGGATCTGACATCTCGGCCTAGATATACCTACTATAGGTAAGCACCATTACATAACATTTTTTTACATTATCAATTTATCATCCTAGTACGCTCCCACTACTGGGATAACGGCCTTCTCTCAGAGAGAGAGGTAAGTACAGTGCGGCTTGGTGGATGTCACATGTCCTCGAATTTTCTGGTTCTTGAACATGCCGGTTTCCTCACGATGTTTTCCTTCGCCGTTATAGAGCGAGTGTGAATTATCCGCACATAGCTTGAAATAAGTCATTGGTAGGCCACACTTGCTCGCACCATTTAATCAATTAATTTAAGCACCATTACGTAGCATAGTTGTTGACATAAGCAAAAAAAAAGAGTACGTACGTACCTACATATAATATATTAGCTGAACTCTGTTTTTTGACGTAGTTATGTCTTTGAGTACTTTTTGGGGATAGCAATTTAGATCAATAAATGCTAACAAATAATTGGAGGAAACATTCTTAGGCGCATAGCACACTGCCAGAATCGAGGCGAAGTATAGAGTATAGACGCGACCCGCGTGCACGTGGTAGAAGAGTCAAAGAGGAGGCGCCTAGAATCATTTACATTCATACAGGATGTCGTCGTCAGAAGATGAAGTCGTACTTGCTCTTGTACATAGTCAGCCACAAATTATTAATTTAAACAGAAAGAGAAAATACCGAAAATACAGTCATGGTGCTCCCACGCCGCTCCTGCCTACAGGTAGTACCACCTCGACCCAGCCCCTACGCCGCCGCCGCCCCAAGTGCGCCGCGACTCTGGCAGTACATAATATATAGACTGACCAATTTGATTGTATAGAAAAGTTAGAAGAGGCTCGCCTCGTCCCGACTCCACGCCTTCTCTACTCTTTATACCGTGTGCGATGCGCTTTAAACAGTTTAAACATATGGAATTAAACATAATATAACATACATACCAGCACTACTTTTTGACAGCATATGGAAGTGAGCGCTAGCGCCTCCAGCGCTTTCGCCAAATATGGTGACCGAGTTCTTATCACCCCCGAAACTTTCGATAACCTTCTGGATAAACCTAAGCGCCTCTTGCTGGTCTTTCAGTCCATTGTTTCCAGGACAGTTCTCATCCATTGTGGATAGAAAACCCAGTGGGCCTAAAATGAGAAAAACGTGAAGACTGGAAAAATGTGGGTTGTTTTTTGACTGGATTCAGAAGCTTTAGAGAAAGAAAAAATCTTTAGGTATGTTTATATTATCATTATGTCACGACATCGAGAATCGGTACATGCAACTGTAAAGCACATGCTCAATATAAGTAGGTAATTTATGTGAATGGATGATGATAAGGCATATCCATTCTATTGCATATCTAGCTATCATAGCCAAGATGATATTACTCGTATGTCGCTGTTCCAGCACACTTGAGACTTGAGAGCGAGTCCCAATTCCAGGCTTAGCATTTTAAACACCTTCAACCAAATTACCACTTATAAGATCAGATGAGATAGTGGCGACATGCAAACCTATCAAGATAAAGCAAAAATAATATTTTGATTTACTAACCCAATCTGTAATTCGTGGTTACGAGAATCACATCTCTGTCCAATAGAAATTCCGGCCCATACATGCCGGTAGTAGAGTCGCCACACATCCACCCACCACCGTGGATGAATAACATAACTGGCAAAGGTTTCCTTTCATTTGATAATTCCTAAAATTTAAAAGATCCTGTGTTGACATGTGAATATATGTAGAACTATCACTACCTAATAGATAAATTACGATTTCAAAATAAATGAATAATTACTGTGAACGATGGGGTCAACTGTTCAATGTTTGCTTGCAGATAGGGCAATTTCTAGTGCCAGCCTGGCTAGCTGCCACCCCCAATTTAAAAATCAAGTCCCAAGTTGTGTGGATTGGGTGGCGTTTATACAAAACTAGCTTCTGCTCGCGGTTTTCACCCACGTTCCCACAGGAACCGTGCATATTTCCGGGATAAAAGTAGCCGGACATAAACTATATCAATGCCAATAATCACGTCGATCCACTGCTGCGTGAAAGAAGGACAAACCAACAACCACACTGTTTCATTTATAATATTAGTAGGATGACGTTCAAAGGAATTTTGACACCACACCACTTTCCACGCTTTCTACGGCAGCTAAGCAAATTATGACACTTATAATTACAGCAAATGATTAGGTACTATTAAATCTATTGATGTCTTTATCACCTAAACTTATGATGTCGAAGATGACGCATATCTTACAGAGAAGATTCGACTAAATCGAATAATAGTTGTAGGTATACATATATACAGTACCAGAACACGGCCGATAGGCCGATAGCTTTGTAAACTAAATCTTCGAAATCATACTACTATACACACTAAAATTGTCTAAAACATATTGCTATATAGTACTTGTATACTTACATTTTCAACGGCCGGTGTATAAATGTTCAAATACAAACAATCTTCCTGACCAACTATTTCCTTCTGTCGTACGTAAGGGTTCCTCTGAACACACACAGGAGGTTGTTTTGTTGCATCCAGTGTACTCTTCCATGAGTTTATTGGTACAGGTGCCTGTAGATTATATTTTTTATACTATTGGATAAAGAGACGCCAGCAGAGAGTGAGCATAACGTAAGCCCATAACAATGGCAGTGCCATCTGGAACTTTGTTTGAAACATTGAAACACAAAAGCCTGTGCGGCACTGCAGTGCGCTCGTTACCCTGAGATATTACGTATGACGTCTAATAATTTCACTGAATACTTTTCTTATCTAACTGGAACACAGTAATGCTTGGACTTTACTGATGCTTGGGTCGCAGACTACACAAGCAAAGCGGTGGCGCTCATCCAAAGATGGATGCTCGTAAGGGTTAATCCTACCACCAGGTAAAAAAACCGCAGGCTAACTAGTTTTAATGATTTTAAGCAAAATTTTCGTTGTTCGATATTTTTAGCCATGGCAAAATTCGCAGGTACCTACTCCGTATGAGCTTTAAGTCGTGTACATATATATGAAAAGTTTCAAACATTTAAATAACTCATCGCACCAAAACTTTACAATTAAGAAAATAGCTTCAATAGTACGTACCAATTGATACTTATTTTACTCATACATTTTACGAAGGAATTCTTTTTTCCTACACTTTTTGACAGACTGTACGTACCTAAATAATTTTGTCCTTAAATTTTGACTATACATGATATATTAATTAAAAAGTTAGTATTATACCTTAAATCTTAGGTCACCGAGCGGTGCAACCGCAAACGGAATCCCCGTGTAAGCAGCAATATCTCTTCCTGCTCTTGATTTCATATAATACCCGACAATTTCCCCCAACGGCGTGAGCACCGACGGATGTCTTTTGCTGATCACATCACTCAGTACCACGAGCAAACCAAGCACCGCTACTTTAATCATCACAAAGATTTTTAACGTCGATTATTTAAAACCTGTTCGGCATGAGCGCACGGGTAGACGCGCCGCCTTGAAAGCAAAAACGAAATGAAAACATACGCCTTGGCCTCTCGACTTATATTAGACATCCGACAGATCATAAGCATAAAGCAAATGAACTTACTGATGAGTTGGTCGAATACCTGCGCCCGCATCGCCTCTCCCATAATGATCTACGGATAACCGTACCGACTGACATAGGTCAGTCTGAACGCGACTTTTCCTGCAAACTTGTGTGTAGGAATTAGGAAATATAATATCTGCAGGGAGATCACTGGGCCGGGGTGGGTACTGGGTGTAAATATAAACAAACAAACGAGCTAAAAAAATCTTTAAAATAACGTTGTTACAACAAATATAGCTAAACTTAAAAAGTAAAATCTTATCTAAATACAAAATTTTAACGAAATCGTTAGAGCCGTTTCCAAGATAACCGAAATAAATTTAAACATGTATATACAAGAATTGCTCGTTATTTATGTTCGTTTGTGTAAAAGAAGTGAGAAAGAAGTGAGTGAGTAAACAGGAACGCACATTTTGGTATTGTCTCAATCAAAGATCTCATAGTCTCAATCGAATGTCTGTACATGTCTGTCAAGGAAACACGGCTTGAATTACTAGGTTGAAGATTGAAGTTCATAATACCTACTTATACTTGTACTTACGCAGAGCTGTAAAAAAAGTCCCAAGTTAAGCACAAAAAAGAGTTATTACAAAGCTTGTTTACCTACAAGTTATGAACCCTACAGGAAAGGTTAACTTAGCATAAATAGTTGGCATTAGCATAAATCCGTAACAACAGCAATTGCGACGGCGCAACCGAGCAACGGATCGACGTCATTTTTTTTTGTATAGATAGGTTTACATAGATTATGGACTGTAGAGTAACATATTACCTGCTTCTGGGATAACATACCAATTCAAACTCAACCTGTGTATACATATATACTACCATAGTAGTGTTAATATTAATAGCGTATACCCATAAAGATCTGTGCGTATACCTAACCCTACTAAATATAATAAATGACGAAGTGCGTTTGTCCTTTTTTCAACAAGCAACGGAGCGATGAATCGATGTAATTTTCTGCATAGATAAGTAAGTGATAAAGATTTATATTCCGAAAAAAAAAGCATGACAGCTGCAGGGATGTCCACGTAGTTGAAATCGCAGGCAGACGCAATGCCATAATTTTATTGATTGATGACTTAGAAAGTCGAGGAAAATAAGTTTGAAAAAATTTGCCTAGAGAGCGGCAATGGGAAGGTACAGGCAAAAGTAATCTCAGATGGTGCTGGTGCTTGTTTACTTTATAGGGGTTAAAAATAAAACGAACCAGTAAAGTTGCTCACGTCGTTAAAATCATTAGATTTGAAATGGTCATTACATAACCTAGACGAAGAATTTGGTTTCCAATAATATTTGGTGCGCAATGCTTTGCCATTAGCTTCCGTTTTTTCTCGTCAAAAAATTAAATCAATTAATAAAATTTGATAGAGAAACAACACCAGTGATAATGCGCTACATACCGTGATACCTACTTACATAACCTGTGTGTCTCCCCATATGTCACGAACGGGCGTTAGAGTCATTTATTTTAACTTTCATGAGTGCTCACTTGGAGCCCATGTGAATAAATCATTTCGAATTTGAATAACGTGCTATTGAATATGGTGACCTATTATGGATTGCGACGCAATATCAAATGTGACGAGTGGCAATCCATATATATATACACCACTTGATTACACACTTTTAGCGAGGTCTCAACATACTTATTTACACTAGTAACAGTATCGTGTCTATATTATATGCTCAGCAGTTTTGGCTTAGTCCAAAAATCCGCTGTGAAGATTTCTAGAATTTTAATCCAGAAATCCCCTTTTGGCGCTCAAAGGGGAGGCAAAGGGGATTTCTGAACAAAAGTTCTAGAAATCCTTTTATACCTATATTTACAGACTTATGTTTTAAGGCGGAACTTTTGAAAATTGATGCCTAACTTTGAAAATCTGTCGCCCAGTATCTATTGGCGTGGTCCAGAACCAGTTCTGAACCAGTTTCAAAGCCAGTTCTAGGTTTGGCATAATTACCATCTTCCATGATATCGTCAAATGCTAACAACCCAAGGAGTATAAAAAACACATATACCTATCTTGACTCTTGAATGACCAATATTGGTATGAAGATAATATATAACATTCGTTCTCCATTTGTTCATTCCATTGTATTTATGTAGGTCTATACGGTAAAATAATTAAAAAAATGATGTCAAACAGGAAATATTTGTACTACCCCAAAAAATTTTAAAACCTATATTTGCAATCACACTTCAAAAATTCATCGACGTCTTCTTCTCGTTGAAATCCTAGGCCGGCTTAATTTCCCGTTGAGAAGGCGGAGTATCCTGTTTAATAGATAAGAGTACGACCTCCTTCGCATTCGGTACCTCATAGTTTTCTCCGAAGAAATCATCGGCAAATAATCATTATTATCAAGAGACTTGCTCGGTCTATTTAATCTGTTGCTCAAATTCAACTGTCTCTTGCAGCATACATGACCTAAAGCTGTCTGCCTCTTTTCTTGATTAATTTTCTTCTCAATTTCATTAACTACTCGCAGTATTTCTTCATTTTGCGTGGCGATATTGTCTGAAATATTTTTTACGTTCGCCAACTCATTACTTAATTTCGGCAATTGAATTTTATTCACGAGTTCGAATTTTTCACAGAGAGCTTGAATCATATGTATAAGGTTTTCTTGTGTATATTCTGCAAGGGTGTCTTCGGTTAAAGTTTGGCACTGAGCACATCTCCACTGGTACCGTTTATCGCCACCTTCGTAAATATCTATTTTTTTAAATTCTTCGATGTTTTTGGCATGATATTTTGCTGCACAATCCTTGCAGTTTACGCCCACGGCAGCGTTTCGGAGCGAACGCTGACAACGTTGACAAATCATTCTAAAAGTAAACAACAATAATAGTGAGGTTGGCCGCCTTTATATATAGTGGTTCCTATACCTATACACACATATCATCATCATTTTTAATATCCGTAATAAAATTTAACATCATGATCAGCCGGAAGACGTCCACTGCTGAATATAGGTCTCTTATTAGGTCGTCGGTCCTTCGTGCGGGGGGCTGGCCTACACTTCGTGTTCTGATTAGTGATAGCCAGTCGAGGGCCTTTCTTCCCCATCAGTAATCGGTTCTGCGAACAATGTGGCTTGCCCATTCCCATTTCAACTTGCAAAATTTGAGAATGATTAAGTCGGTGACTTTCGTTCTCCGGCGAACCTCTTGGTTCCAGATTTTGTCACGCAGGAAACGAGGCTTACAACGATGCCCAGCCGAATGGATTCTTCGTACGACCTCTTTGTCGAAGTTAGGCCTATGTAATTGGACAGTCTATCCTAGGTAGACATATACTCGTCAACATCTTCGAGAGTATCTATCGTTCCCAACAATTACCGGTAAAGGTGGAACACGGACATTGGACATGATTTTCGTCTTAACCATTTTCATCCTAAGACCACCTGTTGGGAAACTCTGTTGAGGTCGTTGAGCATTGTAGACCTACCAAGAACCGAGTTGAAATTTGACATTTTATGCCTTCATTATTTTAGTCCAGTCACACTCTCACTACACAAATTTCGTACCTATCCATACTATTGCGTGTATGCAGTCAAGAAACATAAGAGTCCGTCACATTTTCAAAATTGTATCATTGTTGCGACGCGTAACCGAAATGCTGGTATCAGCATTGCGGTTCCGCCAGCATGCTGGGTACGCTTCCAACTGGTAGTGGGCTAGAACATTTGAATTGTCTATAGGCCTACATTGGCTTGTAAATTATCCAACTGTTTTAGTAGCTAGGTTAGATGTAGTGTTTATTTATGTATTAGCTAGTATATAAGATAAGGCCATTAGCCCTTTGAGTTCCGGCAGTGAAGCAGAGCCCCGAAAGAAAACTTGCTTTGGGTTTGCATTGACCTTAAAAAGTGTCTTCGTTCGGACACTTAAAATATATAACAGTTAACATTTCTACACACATATAGAGAGATTTTATTGACACAGAACCTGAGTTCATTGAACTTGTCATATTTGGTCATAGAAATACTACTGACTTCGGTGTAGGTAATTGGCCTAGAGCTCGAGGTCATCGACATAGGAAGTAATTTCTTGGGTATAAAATAACGTATCGAAATGGCCAAGGCGGCAGTACAGAGCAGTAGCCGAACAAGGCGTTGTCCTTGAATCCAAAGATAAGCCACTGACTGGTTTTAGGAAAATTAAAAAACATCTTACATATTAATTTGGGATCAATAAATGATTATGATTTATTATTATATTATTGCTGCTGCAAAGTCTGGTGTAGAATTGCAGTCATCCTGGCCTTTTTTTTTTTTTTTTTTTTTTTGGTAACCGGTGGGAAAACTCCTTTATGAGCCAGCCCCCCCGTGCCGGGGAAGACACGGGGGGAGTGTGGGCTTCCCGCTCGCCCACTGCGCAGCGGACTACCCACCAAAAACCACACCGGACGTTGTACGGCTCTGGCCTTTGGACGGGGTCGCGGTGCCACTTGCGCACTACACGCGGAACCCCGTCAGCCGTCGTCCGCCCCCAAGGGGCGGACCCGCCTCGCGGGGAGCTCTGCTCCCCCGCTCGGCTCAGGCGGCGCGCCCACGCTAGACGCGCCGCCCCCGCCTCGGGAGGGCCCTACCTATGAAAGGTGCGGGACGCCGGATATCCCCACATCCGACGCCCCAGGCCCTCCCGGAGGAGGCGGGGAACGATGGGTACCTCGTCCCCGCCTCCGTGCTCTCCTGAGCGGAAGAGAGAGGGGGTCAATCTCCCTCTCCCGCTCATCGGTCTCCCTTTGCTCGACAATAGTCTCGCAAAAGGAGACCATGGCGTCCCAGGCCTGCTCGCTGTCGACCATCTTTCGCAAGACGGCCTCCAACGAGAGGTCCGGGCCCACGACCGCGACTAGAGCTCGTCGCGGTCCATCGCCCCCCGGACATGCCTCCAGTGCGTGGCGCGAAGTATCCTCCGCGCAGCCGCACTGGTGGCATGCCGGGGTTGCCTCCCTTCTCGCCACAAGGTGCAGGTACCTCCCGAAACAACCATGTCCCGAGAGGACCTGCGTGAGGCGGAAGGTGAGGCTCCCGTGCCCTCGCTGGGCCCACCGTTCGAGTGCGGGACGGATCGCCTCCAAAAGCCGGATGGCGCCGTCCCCCCTCCGTGCAGGCCCCGCGAGGAGCCTCCCCCTCCAGGACGCCAGGGCCGCTGTCCTGGCGTCCTGCCTCCACCGCACCACCTCCTGTGGTGCGGGAGGCTGACCCCGCTCACGCGCCTGCGCTCGCTGCCAAAAGACCGAGGACAAAACCTCGGCCTCTAGGTCCCATGGAAGGGACCCGGACAGCGCGCAGGCGACCTCGTGGGAGAGTGTCCGGTACCCGCGGCACACTCTCACCAGTCATCCTGGCCTAACGTGACACTTGTACACTACACGTAGGTTATAATTATCACTTATTTGAATTACTGTAATCGATAGGTAGGTAATCATTTTGTTACTAAATTTTATAATAATTATTATTATCTGTGCACGTTTGTTTACTTATAGGTACTACAGGTAATAATAAATTCAGAACTGGAACTGCGGCGCAAGTACGGATCTATTCGGGTCGATAAAATTCGATAATATTCGATATAATTGACAGTTCAAATCGATATGGTGGGATTTATCGAGCCTCGAAACAATCGACGAAAGTTATCGAAAAGCTAGGTCGAATCCAAAGAGAATATAGAGCTACTACAATACTTTACGATCAGACTTCGGTACTCGCAACATTCGATAAATTTGTCGAGTTTTTGGTTCGACAAATTTATCGAACCGACTTCCGTACTCGCGCCGCAGATTAGACCAAGTACTCGACACCAGCCGTATGTCGAATTGTCAGCTTTAAATAGGGCCCTGCCAGGCTAACATGCGCACCGTGACAAAATTTTGTCGATGCTTATATCGTGCATTTATCTCGTATTCGCACGAGAAAGAGCGAGACAAAACAGTAGACAAAATTTTGTCGTGATGCGCATGTTAGCCTGGCAGGGCCCTATTTAAAGCTGACAATTCGACATATATGTCAAAAAATGACATAATTGTAGAATTTTCACGCTTAGGCTGTTTATAAAAGTGACAAATATGTCAAAAATCGACCGGTGAAATCTTGACATATTTGTCATCTAAAAACGCGTTTAATAAAACTCGACATAATTATGTCAAAAAACCACAGTCAAATTTAATCTGACAATAAGAAAATTGTTGTGACAAATTTGACAATTTTCCACCATGACAATTTTGTCGCCTGTAAGTTTTATTAAACAGAAAAACTGTCGAATTGTCAGTTATTGACATATGTCGGACTTGTCGGATCTACAGGGCGGAGGGCCGTAGCTATAGGGCAGTTGGGGTGGAAGTGAAAATTGTACTTGGATCTAATCTGGGGAATTGGTTTTTATCGGACTTATGACAGTGAGTTATGTAGCTACTGTAGAGGTTTGGACAACACGAAAATACACGCTTTTCGTATTTGTAATATTTGCCTTCCACTCGAGCACTTAGTGGTTGATAATGCACCATTATCACACGTTTTGGTAAACATTACAAAATCGACAATAGCATATTTTCGCGTTCCCGCCGAAATTCCTTCACACATAATTCGAATACCGCTTTGCTCGTGAAGTCTGCCGCTAAGCAGTAGTGTGCAAGCATTACTGTGTTCCGGTTTGATGAGCAGAGTATCCAGTGAAATTACTGGGCTTATGAGACTTAATACCTAATGCCTCGGTGTAACGAGCGCACTGCAGTGCCGCGCAGGCCTTTGTGTTTCAAAGTTCTGGGTGGCACTGCAATTTTTATAGGCCGGCGTTATGCTTACCATCAGGCAAACGACCAGCTCGTCTCGTTACCATATAAAAAAAACCTAGAACAAACAGGTAGGTCCGAGTTCGACAAAGAGGTCACACGAAGAGCACAGCTCGGCTAGGGCCTGGTCAGCGTATGGGAAGCTTCGACCTGTCGCACAACGAGCTATGAAGAGGAAGAGAGGTTGGGGTTTCCCTGCCTGATAAAATCCTAAATGAGGAGATCCGCATGAAACGAAAATAACAGACATAGTTCTCAGAGTTAGCAAACTGAAATGGTAATAGGCAGACCACATCTCGCAGAACCGATAACCCATGGGGAAGAAAGGTTCTCGAGTGGAGACCATGAACCGGAAGACGTAATGTAGGACGAACCCCCAGTAGGTGGACTGATGACCTTGTCAAAACCGCGGGGAACCGTTGGATGCTAGAGGCGAGTAGCCTATCCATTGCATTCTATGGGGGAGGCCTATGTTTAGAAATGGATGTCTTCCGTCTTATGATTATAGTGAATAACCTCGTTTAATTCGGAATTGTATAGATGACGCTACGCCAGCAGCAATTTTTTTTCCCTTTTCACTCCAAGCACATCTTTTTTGATGATATTTTTTAAGATAGGGCATTGATAGTTTAAGGTGGCATTGCTCCACAATGCCTCCTCTCCCTTAGCTGCAGCCCTGCCCAACGCTTAGCGCTTACTTAGTTTTTTTTCAGTCATCTTAGTCTACGACTTAATTCATTCCTAAAATGTTATTCACTAACCTGCTGATGTCTAGATTCATTGGCGTTGGACAGCAAATCTTGTGGTGTGAACCAACCAACTCTGCGGCTCCCCGCTTTAGTATTGGAATGTTACTAACAATATGACATCGATTCTTCTATGCAATAATTTAACATAATATTATTGTGTGCATAATTATGTAAGACGAATAACTAAACTAACAAAATAAAACTAAATAAAAACATAGGAATATAAGACAATTCTCAAAAAGCCAACATGACAGCGTCACGTCCAAATCACGTCAACCAACGTCAACCACAGACGTAACTAGTATAATCAATGATAAAAGAAAAATGTAAACTCTTTGAGTGCATACCTAATGTATGAACTCTTTTTTCTTTTCTGCATCAATGCAAACCAACAGTACCTATGTGTAAAGAGCTACGAATAAATAATAAGGTAAAGAGGGCAGAATGATAAATGTCATTGACTCAGTATAGCGCCTTAATAAGAATAAACAAAATCTATACCTAAGACATCAAGTAAATAAAGTGAAAATTTAATAATAATAAAAATCACGTATATAACGATACAATTTTATTTATTTTCATGTGTTTATTTACGAACATTAGGCCGATTTGTAAGAGATAGGTACCTTTTAATTTTCATATCCGTCTTTCCTTACTTATTAAAATAATTTTGAATTCGTATACATTGGTTTCTTATCACTACATACCTACTTAGAATAAAACAAGAGATCTATGAATAAATCATTGGTAAAAATACTTAACATAGTGGCATATTATCTAAGGAATATCCAACTTAATAAGTCAAAATGAAACATTCAAATATTTTTTATACTTTTTGATAAAGGGACGAGGCGGTCGTTTGCGTCAGGCAGCACGAAGCCGCCCGGCCCTAGCAATTGCAGTGACACTCAGAACTGAAACACAAAGGCTTGCGCGGCATTGCATTGCGCACTTTACCCTGAGGTCTTATAATATGCAGACCGTAGAGGCTTATGCAAACGTACGTTTGCTTGTCAGAATAACAACGCTTACGTCAAGCGCGCATTTCGAGTGTCACTTTGTGAGTGTCACGAAATCCGCGCTTGATGGAAAAGCGTTGTTATTGTGTCAAGCAAACGTACATTTGCATAAGCGTCTACACTGCCCCATAACATAAGCCCAGTAATTTCACTGACTACTTTGCTCATTAAACCGGAACACAGTAATCCTTGCACATAAATGCTTGGCGGCAGACTACATAAGCAAAGAGATGGTATCCAGCTAAAAGTACACTCGCAGGAGAGTTGCTCCTACCACCTAGTGAAACGAAATGAAATCAATGAAAATTCTAAAAAGCAAACTTTTTAATTGTATGATTGTAATCATAAAATATTCTAATATACTGAAACAATCTGACCATCACAGGCAACCAAATATAAAAAAAATAGAAGGTAGCCAAAATAGCCAGAATCATAACTCAAAACCTTATTCGCACCAACACACTAATTATTTTTCTGAAGTTGTCGAGTGTAGGCCTGTAGTAACACGAAAATAGCCTTGTTCCGCAATTCTTCTTCTTCCTCGGGATCATCATTGTAATCTTCATGCTCCACTTCTTCGGCCTCATCACCTTCATCTTCGGTTCCAGGTTCTTCGCTATTATTCTGCATTAGTGCGCCTGCAGAAAAGTCACCATTAGCGGGCTTCGGTTGTTCAGAAGTGCTTTCTTCCTCAGTTTTGTCTTTTATTTCTTCTTTATTAGACATTTCCTCTGCTGCTGTAGAGACGCTTCGTTCTCGTAAAGCAACACTCATTCGCCGCGTCGATACATTTACCTGAATCTGTGGATTGTGCACGACTGTTGCAGCTTTTTTTGGGCGCTTTTGAACTTTTGATAATGTCAAAGCCTTCTTTTCGCTTGCAGACATTGTAAATATTTACGTGAACTCTTACAAAGTGCGAGTAAATAGTCCTTCGAGGCAAAATCTCCGACGTCACTATTCTTTGTAGAAAGCCGAGCTTTGAGTTCACCTTAACCACTTCAGTCAGCGCCGATCAATACTCTACGCTGCGTTCTATTTCACGCAGACTTTATTTTTACATAACGCATGAAATAATAGAGCTGTTTTCATTTTATAGGTTGTTTTAATTAAAATAACTGATTGAACTGTAATGTTTTTCATAAAGTAATTAGCCTAATTCCTTCTAATATTATAAACAAGAAAATTTGTGAGGATGGATGTTCGGATGGATGGATGTGTTACCTACGCTTTTTCACGCAAAAACTACTGAAAGGATTTTGATGAAACTTTATAGTAACATAGCTTATACATCAGAATAACACTAGACTATAATTTCTAAAGGTAATATATACCTAGCAACTAACGAAATCGCAGGTAGAAACCTGTAGGTATTACAAAAGCAAAAGTTCGTAAGGATGGATGTACCTATAGAATTTTCTTACCTACCTACTCTTTCACGCAAAAACTACAGAATGGATTTTGATGAAGTGTTATAATAGGTCGGGGAAAAAGTTTCTTCGCATTTTTTAAGAAAATTCAAAACATTTTTTAATATAGTTTATTTACATTTAACTAAAGTATGTAGGTACCATTTTGTTCGATAACTTTTTGCCATCTTGTAGGTAGGGACATGATCCCATTGCTATAGAAATTTTGGGACTTCTGATCAAAATACCGCGACAAGTGGTTTTGGCAGTCCTCTCGTGATGTTAACCTGACACTGCCTAAAGAATTCTGAAGAGACCGAAACAGGTGGAAATCTGAAGGTGCAAGGTCAGGACTATACGGCGGATGCATTAACACCTCCCAGCCAAACTCTCTTAATTTTTTCTGAGTGGCTAAAGATGTGTGAGGTCTAGCGTTATCATGAAAAACCATGAAAATGAAAACCACACCCCTTCTGTTGATTAATTCCGGCCTTTTTCTCTCAACTTCTTGCTTTAATCTCATCAGTTGTTCGCAGTAGAGTTCAGAATCGATGGTCCTGCCTGGTGGTAACAGCTCATAATGAATAATGGCCTTCCAATCCCACCACACACACAGCATCACCTTGTTGCGAGTTAACCCGGGTTTCGCCACAGTCTGTGAAGCCTGACCGGTCTTTGACCACGACCTTTTTCGCACGTTCTTGTCGTACGTGATTCACTTTTCATCACCAGTTATCAGCTTCTTCAAAAATGGTTCGGTTTCATTACGTCGTAGTAAAGAATCACAAATGAGTACACGGTTCATTAGGTTTCTTTCAGTGAGCTCGTGAGGTACCCAAATATCGAGCTTTTTTGTGTACCCAGTTTTTTTTAAATGCGCCAAAACTGTTTTGTGGTCAATTCCCAGTTCTTCAGCTACGTCGTAACTACTGATATGCCGATCTTGTTCCACTTTTTCAAAAATGGCATCCATTTTATCCCTAATAGGGCGACCAGAGCGACGTGCATCTTTGAAATCAAAATTTCCGGATTGAAAACGCTTAAACCAAATTTGTGCTACTCTCACAGACACTGCACTAGGTCCATAAACATCGCAAATTTTTTTCGCGGCTTGCGTTGCATTTTTACCTTTTTTGTAGTAAAATTTTAAAATGTATCGAATTTCTTCATTAGATTCACTCATTTTGACAGTACGAAAAACAAATGAAAATCACACATTTTCCTAATTTGAATTTGGAATTATGTTCTTTAAAATTTAAACTTTCATATGATACCAAAACCAGCCAGATACAAATAGTATAGCCAAAGAGATTTTATTACAAGTTCATACATACTATAATGCGAAAAGACTTTTTCCCCAACCTAATAGTATTTAAGTAATAATATGTATAGATACTAACATTATAAAGCAGCAAATTTTGTATTTTTGTTTGTTTTTTTACCGCTACTTACACTAAGAAACATGGATTTTGGGCCTAAGGCTAATACAGTCTTATTTAGTCGTATTATAAATACTTACATAGGTAAGGAAACTTTGTTACGCTCCTACGTTAATTTTTAACATAAAACGTCGAAAAATTACGCCCTTAAAGTAGTGTTCGGACTATTATAAACGCCTTATGCTTACGGCGGTATATATTATTCAGCCAACTATAGGTACCTCTCCTTTTACATATACGGTAATACACACTTATATACCACTTGTACTATCCAGGCATCAGCTATCAATATCGTTTGTTTAAATTATTTTTTTTCAGGTCTGGAAAAACAATAATATAATAAGTGCACTAGTATAATGTAACAAGATAACCTGCCAGCTAGTGACCCGAAAGGGTGGCTGTAGTCCAACCATACAAGCTCTGACCGAGACCTAGTGCAGGGTATACGAGGGAGCTATTTATTGTCTTAGTTCTTAGTTGTTTTGTAATGTCACCGAATACGAAACCCTAAAATGTACCTACACCAGATTTTTTGCGTAAATAAACAATTTATTATTTTAATATATATAGCATACGAAAAGGTTAATATTTGTATACATAACACGAAATATACTCAACTTTCAAACGAAACACACGCAAGATCTAAATCTTAAAAAGACGCCCATAAGCGGTAAATATTAACAGCGATAGGTGTACCTAACAATTTAAATCAAAGTGTAAAGCATCGATTATATGGTGTTTAGATAATTAGATACAACAATTTGTAACTGAACGTGTGTTCAGTCTGTTCACTCGCACCGGGGAACGCCAGTCGGTACAAGGAAAGCCAGCATGGCGGATGAAATGATGAAATTATTTTTAACCGACTTAGTAGGTGCCTATTATAGCTTGTTGAAATAGCTTTACGTAAGTCGTTTGTCGCATTATATTTTAGAAGGTGGTTTATTTTAGTTTTACGTTTGGTTGGTTTGGCTATAAGCACAAATAGTAAAAAATATAGCAGTCCCAAGGTACCTAATTTGTACATTAAGTTATCTAATCCGACAAAGATAAAGCCAAAACCAATCAATTTGATAATGGTTCTTATATTGAATTGTAGTTGTTACTTACACAATGGATAAATATAACATAAACAAGAGGTAAATATAGTTTTTAAACATTTATTTTTAATAATAGTGTAATTAATTTTAATTAGTCTCAAATACAGTGAAGTCCCTTTTATATATAAATTATTATTGGTCAAAAGGTATTTTATAAAATAATAAACAACAACAGTTGTAGCCCATTATGTGGGTAAACCTTAACCAAATAATTTAAGAACAGTCTCTTTTTACTCACAACATCAAAATTGTGAGAGATATTACTACAATTATTGAGAGGTTTATACAACAGTCAACTGTTAGTCAATACATAAAACAGTAGATACAGAAAATTTGTATTTTTATCATGCATATCATTACAAAAAAAACAAGTTCAGACCATACTCCTGTCATGTCCTAAAATAAATGTATTTTCTTTCTTTGTTTGTCCTGAATATGTCCTGAAATAAATTTATTTTCTTTCTTTCTTTCTTTATACTATGTAATATATTATGTCATAATTAATGTAAAAAAGTGAATCAGCTTTCCCCAGAGATGTAAAAAATCGAAAACTTATATAAACTGTCACAATAGCCAGCCAATACTAAAAGTATTTTTACAGGTTGGCATGATATTTCTTGTATGGAGCCAGGCCTGCAGCCACTTGACTTCCTAGATCAGGGTGAACTGCAGAGAACATTTTGATAGCCCGCTCCTGGATGAAAGCGGCAGCGTCTTTCACATTGCCGACAATATTGGCCACCACGCGTTTCTTTTCGTCGTCACTAAAAACTTTCGAGTAAAGCATGGTCGCTTGCGAGAAGTTGTCTTCTGTTTGGCCACTGTCGTATCTGTCGACGTCTCCGCTGACGTTGTATCGCGGCTGCAAGCGTTGAGCACGAGGACACTCTTGTGGGCCAGAGAAAGAGTTGGGGAAATAGTTTGGGCAGTCATTCTGGTTCTGCAGAGCTTGCGGGCCGTCACGCTGATAGTTGGAGACAGTCACGCGGAATGGGCAGTTGACCGGAATCTGCAGATAGTTGGCGCCAAGGCGGTGGCGGTGGGTGTCGCTGTATGAGAACAAGCGGCCTTGCAACATCTTGTCAGGGGATGGCTCGATTCCCGGAACTAGGTTAGCAGGGCTGAATGCAATCTGCTCAACTTCAGCAAAATAGTTCTTAGGATTCCTGTCCAAAGTGATTTTGCCCACAGGAATAAGGGGGTATTCAGTGTGCGGCCAGACCTTTGTCACATCAAATGGATTGAATTTGCAGGTCTCTGCTTGAGCCATGGTCATCACCTGAATGTAGAAGGTCCAAGATGGAAACTCGCCTCTGCCAATGGCGTTGTAAAGATCCCTGATGGAATAGTCAGGATCAGATGATGCAAGTTCTGCAGCCCTTTCCACGGTTAAGTTCTTAATTCCTTGATTGGTCTTGTAGTGGAATTTAACCCAGTGGGTAACTCCTTGTGCATTTACAACCTTGAATGTGTGAGATCCATAACCATTCATGTGTCTGTACCCATCAGGAATACCTCTATCACCAAACATATAAAGGGTTTGGTGGGTACTTTCTTGTCTCAGAGTCAAAAAGTCCCAAAACATGTCAGCATCTTTTAAATGGGTGGCTGGATTACGCTTTTGGGTATGAATGAAGCTTGGGAAAAGACTTGGATCCCTGATAAAGAAAACAGGGGTATTGTTACCCACAAGATCCCAGTTACCATCATCGGTGTAGAATTTAAGAGCAAATCCTCTTGGGTCACGAACGGTATCAGCAGAGCCACTCTCACCACCTACTGTTGAGAAACGAACTGCCATGGGTGTCCTCTTTCCAATGGTTTCAAATATCTTGGCAGCGCAGTACTTGCTAATGTCATGGGTTACTTCAAAATATCCAAATGCACCAGCACCTTTGGCATGCACCACTCTCTCTGGGATGCGCTCACGGTCAAAAGAAGACATCTCATCCAGGAAGTTCACATCTTGCAGAAGTGCAGGTCCATTCTTGCCAACAGTCTGAATGGCTGTCTTAACACCAACCGGAGATCCAGATTTAGTTGTGATGTAACCAGGAGAATCCTGAAAAATTCAAACAACACCAGATTAGCATTTTGTTTTTGACATACTTCCCAAGAGTGTGTTTATTATTTTTAAAATATGTTAATGGGATATCTATGAACTTGATTTTTCAATTGTTTTATCATGTTTTTTATCTGAAAGAGGCCATACATTTGTACCCAACTGTAAAAATTAATTTAACATCAGATAAGATAATGATCCAATGCTAAGAAAATATTTATTGCTGCTCTGAAGGTTACAGCAAAGTTTTGATGAGTTTCCACATTTATTTTTACATATTTTATTTATTACTAGATACTACTCTAATATTACCAGCAATTAATTTTGTCTCAATAAACTGTTACCTGTCTACATCATAAATTCATAAATGAAAACAAACTATAAGTAGGTAGGTCTATATTAACAAAAATTAACAAAGCTTATTACCTACTAAAAGGGATAATATAAAAATCAACACCAAACAGTAACATCATTCATTCGCAATTCAATATAAATACAATATGTTAAACTAGAAATAAATGAGTTCAATAATTACATAGAACCGGTTTCTTGATAGTGTAATTTGGAGTGGGCCTAATAAATGCTGAGCAACTAAATTAAATTAACTGTCAAATATTTAATGAACATAAGGTACTTTAAACTATTAAATGCATTACCATTCTCATTACAATACAATAAATCATTGTTGTTTACATGGAAATTTTCATTTATCATCATGATCCAATGCAATGGGACAAAGATCAATCCATCCATATACCCACATATTGATGACAATGTACTTATAGGTAGACATGTTCAAATAGCAAGCAGGACACATTGATATCAGACAAAGATAATACACCAGCGGACTTTGAACTCTCTCTAGCTAATGAATAGTAATTGACTTTGTTGAATCCTTGTTTATCAAGCCATAAGATATGATGCTATTAAAGCTATTTTTAGAATACTCAATTATGCAGATATTAGGAATTCACAAAAACAATAGAAAAAGGTCCAACCGCCTATGACAGATAAATTACTAAATACATTTTAAGTACTCACTTTTAGACCTTTCCTGAAGTTAACAAGTTGGTCAGATGCAGGTTCCCTTGAAGCCATTTTTGTTAATCACAACTTCACGTTGTCTGATAATCTGAAATAAAACGGAGCGACACTCTGGACGCGTCCGTGGCCTCTAATAACGCAGTCGCCGGTTGCTCACCTCCTTATATAGAGTTTCCAGCGATAAACAACTATCGCACCAAACAAGTGCAACCGGTGAGCGATACAAATAAAGGCGAAACGCACGAATTCAACTTATTTATAAAATAATCGCCTCTAGCTTCGCGATAAATATACAAACAACAAGTAGGTACTCTACCTATCAAACTAGCCTAGGTTTTTACTTTAATTGTCAATACGTTTATGTAGGTACACATGAGAAGACTTTAAGACAACAATTTAGCCGATATTATTAGGTAAAAATCTAAAAGAAACAGGCGTTGAAGTAGTTGAATTTTTTGTTTTAAAAAAAACATTACCAGTCATGATAGGTAGGGGAGAGAGGGGCAGCTTAGGACAGGGGCAGATGAGGACATCGAAAGTCGAAACTCGAAACTTCACAATTCGAAATTTTTCTAATCTAATGATCAATACATATTTGGTACATACCTATATGTATAAATAATATATTATATAATAATACATTTTTCAAATGGCAGCACCATAACGCAGAACTACAAAACTATAATGTCATTATGTCACATGTGTCACCTATCACTTTGTTAATTGCCACACTGACGTAACCGTTTAGTGCTTTTTGGCGGTTGGTGTAATTTTTTCAATTTTTAATCGTAGCGTAGGAAAGTGGTTTTCTGCATAACTTTTGCTTGAATTTTTTCTCAGTGATGGACTGGGGTTGATTAGTACATTTTGTCTGGGGAACTTTAGGACATGTCCTAATGTGGCCCCATATTTTGTACAGTCTTCTTGACATGATTTTTCTTTCTTTAGGGTGCAAAAAATGGTGCGGAAAAAGGAAAAAGGGAAACTACAATAGGCAGTATTTTCACCGGACCGAATATTTAACACACATGAAACCAACATTCTGACCGTGTTCCAAGCACCCAATGTCATAATAACAGAAACCACCTATGACTACAGGTGGTATGGAATTCCCGGCTGCATTCACAATCCCACATAATTATGTTTCTAAGTGGGATTGTGAATGCAGAAAATATTTTTGATACTCTATAACATAATATATATATACTTAATAAAACTAGCTTTTGCCCGCGGTTTTCACCCGTGTTCCCACAGGAAGCGTGCCTTTTTCCGGGATAAAATAAGTAACCTGTGTTACTCTCCGGTCTACATACTATATCTATGCCACAAATCACGTCGATCCGTTGCTCCGTTACTGCGTGAAAGAAAGACAAATCAATAAACCAACTAACTTCCGCATTTATAATATTACTAGTAGGATATCCCTGAATACAAACCAACTCGGTAATAAAAAAGAAAGAAATTTTATTGTGGCCTTTTAAATGTTGAATTAAATCTAACCCAGACGGTCGTTTTTTTTTTGGGGGGTGCTTACCACCGGAGTGTTTCCTGCCGGCTCAGCCTTCCGACAGAGTCACGGTCCCATAAACACATTTGCGATCCCGTCAGCCATCGTTCGTCCTCTAGAACGGACTCGCCTCGTGAGGAGAGGAAACTCCCTTGCAGGGGTCTGATGATGCGCAGGAACACGAGTGCATTGCCTCCACCTCGGCAGGGCTCTACCTATGACAGGTGTGGGACGCCGGGTGCCACTTCCAGCGTTCCAGGCCCTCCCAGTGGAGACGGGGAGCGAAGAGTACTACACCCCCGTCTCTGTGCTCTTCAGAGCATTCTCACAACCACCACCCGCTAAGCCCGCCCGTCCCTGCGCACTTCGGACTCCCCTCAGCCCTTATTAGTTGCCCACGCAATTTTCCGAAACTGTTAATCGGATCGTGAATAGTCACCGTTCCTTTTTATTGGCTTACATTTACTTCAACTAGAACAGTTTAAATTTCATAAAAAACGGTTCATAGTTTTCAGGATATAGACCAAAATTTTATATGAAGTAGGTTTATATTTATATAACTTTTGTTACATCGACTTGTGTTTGGACGGTACCTGAACGTATATTATTTTACATTACCTAAATTACTACATACTGATTAAAATAATTTTTTATCGTTATCACTTTATATAGGCAGATAGGTAGATAGGCGGACCTAGTTGGCAGATAAGCCGTGGTATAACAGGGGGTCGATCTACCTTCTATTATACTTATAGTATTATGTTGTGTAAAGCAAATATCTACTCACAATATTATAGTTTCCCTGGTTTCGAGATGCGTGGAAGTCGGAAGACTGACAAGCTAGGTCAATCACCGCTAACTAATAAAAATTGTGTTCCTTTTACTGTCATGATTGTTTATAATGAAGATAATGTTTGGTATAGCCCAATAAATTATTAGTAAGTATTATTAACTAATTACTAACCTATACCTATTATCATGGAATTTTCGCCTAACCTCCTCAAAGTTCTCCTACGTCAATATATTATGTAACCACAATGACTGTATAATGTGCAATATATTATGTAAATGGGAAAGTTTGTGTGAATATTCTAATAAACCGATTTTTATAAAATTTGTAATCTAAATAGTTTAAGTTATCGAATAACACATAGGCTAGTGTAATTGTCAAAAATCAACACCTAAGGGGGGTACAGGGTGATAAAGTTTTTATGGAAAATTTTATTGCTCTCGGCACAAATAAACTGTAAAATAAATAATAAAATAATCTTTCGTATTTTTTTAAAACGAACCCTAGAGCTTAATTAATTTTATAGTCTGGAAGGCCTTTTAGCTTGCATTGCTGAGGAAGAGTACCTACCTATATATACCCCGATTGTGGTTCTGGCTGATATAAGTAATTTAAACTTGGCATTGGCGGGTCATGGCAGTTTTTCAATAACTTTTATCGTCCCGGCCCATGGAGGTACCTACCCCGAACATCGGCGGTACAAGTACGTAAACAAATGTCAAAATAGTTGACAATTCAAAATTATTTAGTCAGTAAGAATTTGATATACCTAATCTCCATTTTACCCATGGAGTTGAAAAATGGGCAAATGTGAAACTTAGTCAAAAAACATCTGAGCACTTGCGAGTTGCGACACAACAATTTCCTTTTAGTTATTCGGCATTTAGTTAGTTATTATTATTAGTTATTTGCATATTTCGTAAGGATATATATAGTAGGTACCTAATTATCTATTACGTTTTATCGATAGAGAAGTATTGTTATCTGCTTAAATAACATTAACATTCCTTCAATATCAGATAAATCCTGTCCTTACGAGTACAATAACAGAATAATACGGTAATTGGTAGGTCCATTATTCTCTATCTATCAAACAGTTCAATGGTACAACAGCTAAATGATACCTACATACGGGTAGGTAGGTAATATCACAGTTTTACTTTTACGTTCTGCACTGAAATAATTTTTTTACTTATACATAACCAAACTTTCGTCAAACTATAACACAAAAAAGTGACAAATAATTTTATGTAATTAATGTTTAACCAAAACCAGTTGGCTTATTTTTCAAACAAACTATTTGTGTTTTATATTACAAAGCAGTTTTAGCTAAGTGTTATGAAAAAGTTTTCGTTACTTTTGGCCTAACATTTGTGATAAGTAAACACATCTTACTAATATTTTAAGTTAAGTACTTTAAATACATTATTTGTTATTTAGTTATAAACCAATTCATTTGATAATATGTAACATGATTTTCTTGTTACAATACAACTAGGTAATTATTTATGTTGCTTTAGGTAATATGTTTGTTTTTAACATACCAATGTAAAACCACATAATTATGGTTTTACATTGGCATAATGATATCAGGCTTTTTGAAAACAATAAATAATCGGTATCCTGACCGTTCTTTTGAATACGAAACAGGCTAATGTTTAATGTACAAAATAAGCTAGTAGACTTTTACTATTATCTATTCTGTGCTAATAGGCGAAGGTAGATATACCTAGCACGCTAAATCTATATCTATTATCTATACATCTTCTAAACAAATAAATAAAATTGAAGTGTCTGTTTGTAATATCAAAATAACAGCTTTTCACTAAATGCACATGAAGGTATATACGTACCTGCGGTACCTAGATACCTATAAAATAAACACAATTTTTAAACTTCTTATCTGTCTGTCTGTTTGTTCCGCGTAATCTCCGAAACGGTTAGACCATAACTTTATGGGTTAGACCGATTTTGACGGGACTTTCACTGGCAGATAGCTGATGTTATAAGGAGTAACTTATATAGGCTACGTGGGCGAAGCCGCGGAGCACAGCTAGTCTAGAATATAACAGAACTGGCTGACAGTTGCAGAATGCCTCAGCTAGGTGCTTGGCGATAAATAAATAATGGGAGGTCGTAGCTAGCCCGACCATTCAAATATGCAAATTATAGAGAAGTCCCGAAACACGACTTTTTCAATAACCGACACCGATGCGTACGAGGGCCCCTATCGCGTTAATTTGAAATGACAGCGTACGGTTATGAGTTAGTTGTGGTTGGATCCAACTGTAGTTTAGTGTCGGTTCACCTGTGTAGAATTTTTTTCACCGTTCATTTGACAGCGTTAACTGTCAGTTGTTGTCGAGAAACTTCTCAACTTTTGGTAAAACTATTAGCGCGATACGAAACGGTCAAAAAGTTGTAAAGCGGTTGTAGTTTAGTAGCGGTTTGGTTGATAATTTTTAACGCGATTGCCCTCCTGCTTATGTGGTACCTCGGACTCGATAAGGTTCATATTGTTATGGAACTGGAAAATTACTTACTATCATCATTACATTATGTTAAACAATCCGATTCGAATAATAATTCGGCACCTCAACAATAACTTATACGGTGTGATAATACTTACCGATAACTCCAAGTACTTATTTACTTTTATAATTAGGTGCAAATGTAGTAGGTATCTCTACTTGTGCCTCTTCTCGGGTGGATTCACATGTCCTTGCGAATTTATAACAATACATGTGATAATAATGCGCAGGTGGTTCCGTTCTAAGTGCAAATTGGATGTCAAAGGAGTGACGAGTGGTTGCCACGAACGGTTTAATGCCATTATGTCACAGTTGGCAGAATTCTAACTGCTGTAATAATTTGTTAAGCATCGCTTGCATGTCTATACATGTCTATACTTAGTAACTAGAATTACATATTACTCACCACGGTCGCCTGTTCATCTAGGCGTCTATAATGGCATCTTCTCGTCGCACGATCGGTCCAAACTCCGAGATCCATTGCGCTTGTTGTGTCTACAGGTGATAGCTAAAATCTACGCAACATTGTACAAAATTGAATCTAAGCTGACCTGCAAAGTTGTTCTGCGTGTTCGAAAAATAAACCGAACGCGAACATGTACTCAATAGTGACTAAAATAACATGGGATAGAAGCCTGAGTAAGGTAAGGTTAGTAAGGTAACGTAAGAAGCTATGAGTAAGGTACAACAGTATAAATAATACTACAATAATACAATAACAGAAACTTCAGGGGAATGAGCCCAATGGCGCCAAGGCTTGGCAAACCACAAAGTATTGTGGAAGAACATGTTGTGGACGTCACTGAAACCCATTTTCTCCAACCCTACGAGACCCCTAAATCGGATGCCTAAACATTTCCTATATTATTACCTACCTAGGGCAAAAAAAAATGTTCCACCAACCATTTTAGGAGTGTGGTAACGGTTGATCCTTGGGACTTTGCTTACATTAGGAGTGACTTAGTTAGGCGTCGCCTTATTCGTCATTGGTGAAAATGGGCATAGGTAAGTGATAGATCTAACGTCTTTGTCATGGAAATGCCACTGTTATATTTACTGTGTTCTATTGGTTCTAAGTTCTAATTAATTCCTCATTGGTGCAGGCGCCCCAAATTAACTAACTTAACTTATTCAAGTTAAGTTATTTAAAGTTTATTTTAGTTGCTAAGAGAAGAGGTTCCGAAATAGTTAAGCAAACAGTTTGGCGAGTAAACACAAGCTATTTGCCGTCGCGTCGCGTCAGTGCGAGTGGTTATGAAAGGGCCGAAAGTAATTCTTCAGCGAGTGTCCCGTCTAGGTGCCAGGTAGGCACCACCGCTTTGCTCGTGTATTCTGTCGCCAAACAGTAATGTACAATCATTAGTTGTTCTGGTTTGATGAGCAAAGAAGTCAAATTACTGGGCTTAAGAGACGTGATAACGTGCGCAATGCAGTGCCGCGCAGGCCTTTGTATTTCAAAGATCTGACTAACACTGCAATTATTGTTAAGGGCTGACGCTGCGTTATGCTTACCATCAGGCAAATTACTTGCTGGTCTTGTTGCCAATAAAAAATTGCATGTAAAAGCTGTAATTATAGCGATAGAACTATATTAATCAATAAGTAATTACTCGTTCGATCTTATACTGGTGTCGTATGAGTAAGCAACATCTGCCACGTTTGTTCTCAGACTCTGGCGCAGCTATTGACTGGAGCTATGCTTGATCAAGCAGATCGCGGACTGTCAAAAAGTCGCGTCAAACACACTTAACTTGAACATCAATCAGTTTACATAGGTATCTAAAATGCTTAGCGCAAGACGCTGGTAGTTCTACATCTATTTTAGGAAGAAAAGAAAAATGCGTTGTCATTTCTATTGTAGGCAAGTATCTAAGTACTTGCAGATGGTAACAGAATTCATGTAAGTAGCATAATTGTTACCTATTTATTTACGTTTGTGTATTTCTGATATTGCATAACAATTTCTTAATCTGGTGAAATTATGTGGTGCAATACGACGATGTATGTATGTATATACATACATCATAAGTTTTGCAACAACCAATATAACAATAATATTATTAAATAATATTATTGTTTGTAGGTAGATATGGCATACTATCTATCTGTCAAACGAGCTCAAAGTAAAAAGGGACAGAAGGACCATTTTATTGAAAAAGCTAATGATTTTTTGTAGACCGAGTGCAGAGCGAAGCTAACGAAATCTCTGTAACAACTGGCCAATTTTGCTTTCATCTTACCGGTGGGTGGATGTCCGGCGCGTAGGAAACTAGACCTTCGTAACCAGTTGCATACAAAACCAATTACAAAACATAGCAATGTTTTGTAAGATACCGGTCCTGTACGTACCTAATAGCGTACAGGACCGTAACTAGACTAAACTTTGACGACTTTCATACTACAAAACTTGAAAGCAATTTTTACACTTGACACTGGCTAAATACGCAAATAGCGTGGAGCCAAGCTTAAAAAAACAATTCCTGGTTTAAGTTGTTTTTATTTTTACGATAGCCAGCTAATGCCGACCTCACACTTGTTAACTAAAATCATGTTTTTGTTGCTTTTTGTCATGTCATGTTTTTCAAGAATGGTAATAGTTTTTACCATAAAAACAATATTGATTTTAGGTGTTTATTACAAAAACACGAGATGATAATTATGTTAAGATTTCAAATATTTTCTAGAAGCCATGGGAGTTTAGAATATAATTTGAATGGTCACATTGATCCTATTTCTACCTACAATTCATGTACACGCATTTGTGAAATTATTAGACATACCAACCGATTTTAACGAAAATTATATTGGAATTGAAACTGCATCGTTTATTATCCATGGTTTTACTTAAGAAATAAGAGAATCGGGGCCAGTTTCATAAAAAATATTAGTCTAATATTATCAGTTTTTTTCATCTATTAATATGAGGGTAATAATACTGATAATATTAGACTAATATTTTTTATGAAATCTTGATGAAACTTGCTGTCAGCGATTTTTGATTGAGGGGTGCTGCGGCGTCATTTACTGGCCAATTTAGATAATATTTGGCAGAAACATTCGGTAAAAAATCTAAACAAAAAAGTGTGAAAAAAATTCGAAAGAGGTTAAAAAATTAATTTGCATTTATTATGATCCATACTGGACTGGTATCTAGTCAGTGATTGACATGAATAATTAAATCCAAACATCATCTTAAAATACAGAGAAGTAGAGTCCGCGCCACCCCTGCACTCCGATAGGCGCGGCGCTGTAGGTAGCTCAGAAATATGAGGCCAACGATATTTTCCATTTTCCCTTCCACGTATTAAGGTATTAAAGTATTCCAAGTGTTAAAGAAGTAATATCAAGATATATGAATAAATGCGAAGATAGGGTGATTTCAGTTCCTCTTTATTCCACAGGAATTCAGTCGTGGCGCGGACTCTATACCCACATTTACTGTAGGTACGTATTCCCAAGCAGTCACTGCCTGAAGATGGAATACCTATAATTTCATAATGTACAGACTGAACAAAATTGTTGCAAAAATGTTTGTGCTTGCGAGGTATAAAGTTCGCAGGACTATAACTTATTTATTAATTTTACCTAATTGCAATCGGTTTTAAGCAATATTTTTTTGTATCAAGTGAATGTCCTATTTTAATTACCTACGCAAAGAAGAAGTGGCACTTCTGTATTTTTTAATTTAATTTGTTATACGAGTGAAAATCAATACTTATCGTAAGTAGGTAATACTTATAATCAGTAAATAAGAAACGATGGACACACTAAGGTCGTAAAGGCAGGTACCTACTCGAAGTTTCTGGACTCCATTTAGGGCGGGATACATCGACGTTTTTAAACGGAGTCAATTCCTCCTTACTCCTACTTTCCGTGATGTAGCCGTACCGATAACGGACCAGCTTGAGCTTCTTGGTGTCACTCTGACGTCTCTGTCGTCAGTCTAAAGCTCAAATGGCTGCGAAAAAGCTGGGTATCCTAATAGCGAAGGTGAGGTAGTATTTCACACCGGAACAGTGGCTCAACCTATATCAAGCACAGGTTCGGTCGTGTATGGAGTACTGTTCTCATATCTAGGATGGCTCGGCCAAGTATCAGCTTGAGGCGTTGGAGTCGATTGAGAGGCGGGCCAAGGGACTCATCCGCAATGTTTCGCTGGTAGAAGCTAGGCTGCAGGGCCTTGAACATCGGAGTAGAGTTGCTATTTCTAATCATTTTAGACGTTTATATTTAGACACTGTCTAGCTAAACAAGCGTCTAAAAGTGATTTTTGTGGTACCTAACATGTTTACACCTATGTTTATTATATTCTAAAAACTCGGACTCTCTTGAACTCCGACCCGCTGCCCGCATGCCGCATGAAGTATAGGTAGGTAGGTAATACGCAGTCTCGAATTTAAAGTGTTTTCTTTTCGTAACTGCGCAGAATAGTTACACCTTACTAAGTATTCAGGATGCATTTATTACATAATAGTAGGTAGTAACTATTTTGCAATAAATATTGTGTGGTCCGACGGATTGAAGAGAAAACATAATTATAGGTAGGTAGGTACGATGGGCTATCATAATCGTCTTTATACTTACGCTTCAACCCTAAGGGGCTCATTATATGCAACGCATGATTGATGGATAAGCGCGGATCACGCGCAAACCAATGGAAAACCAGGCAGGGCTTCGGAGGAGTGAAAGAGACAGCAATAACTGGTCGTATTGCTGTTCTTGTTTGTTTCGTTGACTTTTGACTTCAAGTCGTGCGTGTGCTTTAAAATACCTCCAAATCCGGGTTTGTTACAAAATCTCTAATGCATGCTTGCGTTTTAAAATAACCATGGTTCTGCAACAAGCGCGGATTAAGAGGATTACACGCGCAAGCGTGGCTTGAAGTAACACCAATAAAAATCCATGAAACAGACAAGAACGGTTACCGCTCGAACTACAGACTAGATTTCTATCTAGCACCACCTTAGACGGTACGCTAAATACGTCAAGCGTTGATCGTGGCTTTTCCATGGTTTTCGCGTGGTCCGTGCTTGATGCTTATCCTTCAATCATGCATTACGTGTAACGGGGCCGCTATTGATGTCAACCACATAAGGGCAAATTCTGTACATTATAAAAAAACAACTTTTATGTACGAAGGCCCTCTTAGGAAGTTCGTTTAGTCAGTGTCTGCATTATATAAGTGTATTGAAATATGCCCGGAGTCATCATTATTAGATAAACCGGTTTTGATTCATGAAAAATACATAATTGTATTTCCCAGACTTATCTAAATTACCATTTATTTAATAACACATCTTATGACTGCCTTACCGACCATCTACAAGGTGAGTTTGAATTGTTATGTTACCCCGGAAGGGGGTGATTAGGACCATAGTTGTCAACAATTTGTTAGTAACCTCCCTTGTAACAACGTCATTTAATATTTCCAAAAAAAGAAAAAATCTTCAAACCGGAAGTGCGTGGCATGCTCTGAATTTTTTTTCAAGTCCCTTTTAATCAACACTTTAATTTGACAAAGTTCAACATAGTTCTAGAGCACTGTATAGTAGAAGATGCCCGGAAGCAATGTAGGTACCTATAGTAGAAGTTTGAATGCCTTTTCTTCAATGATATATTATGAATTTAAAAAACTCGTAGAACAATTAATGTTGTTGACCTCCAGGAGTAGGTACATTGACCCCCTTTCGGGATAACATACCAATTTAAACTCAGGTTGTATAGCCTTATTTGTAAAAATATACTACCTATAGGTATAATATACTAAAGTTCATTAAAGACCCGGGCAATGGAGTCAATAATAATACAATAGCTTTTCAGTAAGTTTAGTTGATAGAATAATATACTAATGTTCATTAAAGACCCGGGCAATGGAGTCAATAATAATACAATAGCTTTTCAGTAAGTTTAGTTGATAGAATGTACTCCTTATAGGTTATATTTATTGAGGTGAAACACATTGACTCAATCTTTATTTGATCAGTTGTTAATTATGTAAGTATTTAAATGTATCTTGCCTCATAGTGAACTCTTAAAATAAAATAATAGCGTTAATAATAAAGTACTAATAAAGTACTAATTATTGGACGTGAGGTCTTGTCCTTATTATTCAATCACAATGGCGGCCTTCCTTGTCTTGGTAGGAAAACCTACAGACGTTTTCCTATTTTCCACAAACCTCGAACATATCCGTAACCAGGCGCGGTCGCAGCCAAACAGTTTGGGGGTCACCGGTCACAATGTTTCCAATGCAACAAACAATTGTTTAAAATTTCTCGGGGGAAAATGAAAATTGGTAACAAGCAAAACAAAATATATTGCATACCTATATAAAAAAATATATCAACAATAAACATCGAAGCGACTCTATACATCTTTGTTCTAAATATTTCAACAGTACATCTATTTCACAAAAAAAAAATTAAAATTAAAATAAATATTTATAAATATTTGAAAATTAAATAATTTAAAATAGCTGTGTTTCTAAGCTAAATAATACTTTTAAATAGTAAAACAATTAGTCTACGTACTGAAAATATGATACACCTTGCTCTTTCTTCACGTTACTAATATTCTTTTTTGCATTTTTTGGTACTGCAGTATGGCATTGTTGACATGGATTTCGTTGGATGACCGAACGACGTCTGACGCGGTTATAACTTATAGCTAACTAGTTGCATTTTGTGGGGCTATGGCGCGGTGGCCGACCAGATTTGAGATCATTTTACTACTATCATTTTACTTCCTAATCACTGTAATTCCGCGATGAAAACAGGGTATACCCTAGCAGTTACTAGTTGTCAGCTGTCTTCTCTCACTTCCAAGTAGGTGTACCTATGTACATTGTGCCTTTATCGAACAAAAAATGGTGAAGGTTTTTTACTGTTTGTCTAAACGTATATTATATACCTTTTTTTTTTTTTTTTTTTTTTTTTATTTTTTTTTTTTTTTATTTTAGTACATTACACTCTATGGACACGTGGTCCATACCCTTATAAGATTAGGTCATATATTAATAGAAATAAACGATATAAAGAAAAAACATCACGACGGGAACTATGGTCTTAAACTAAATTAAAATAGAACTAAATTACAAGACAACAGAAGGATTACAATTGGAGTTGACCAGACACCACAAGCGGCACCCGTTCACGAGTATGACCCATGTGCCAGCCATCGCTCTCCTCAACCATTACCGAGGGAAGAGGGCGACCCGCCACACGATGCCGCCGCGAGCAGAATCCTTTTCGTGAGCATGACAACTCCAGTTGCTTACATAAATGAACATAGTTTTATATACATAGGTACCTATATACTAGGGGATTGCAGGGTGATCGGTGACTGGGGATTATCGGCCGTGGATCCCGCATTTCCTAACCTCATAAGCGCTTCAACCACTTCTTCATTACGGTGTTGTATGGCTTTTCGGAGGTTGTAGTCCACGATCATCTGTGGTGTCGCAATCATAGCCCGCTTCACAAATCTGCCTATCGCGTCATCACTGTCATCGGTGTAATAAACACAGCTGACAGTGTGTCGTGATACTGCTACTACTGCGTGTGGAACGCTATCGTGAAGCTGTAACTTTTTCGATCTTGTTTGAAGGACGATAACCGACTCGTAAGTAAGTCCCTGAGCTTCGTGTATAGTTAGAATGCGTGACCCTTCACCACTTCCGTATCCCTTGCTGGTCAGGGATTCCTTTTCTTCCTGGGTGTTAACCAGAAACAGGGTGTTTGGAAGAGAGATGGGTATTTGGGCATCCTTATACATATTTAGCTTCAGGGAGCGCACCTGAGGTCTTGAGGAGTATATACCGGAGTATATCTCACTAAGGGCGTACGCTACATCCATTGGATTCCGATGTGTGCACAACAACTCCTGGCTGATGGTTGCAACCAGGCTTGGGCGATTGTACCTTAGCTCGAACAGGTTTTCTCTGTCGATATAAGGCAATTGGTTGAGATCTCCGACGAGGATAACTTTATTAGCACCTGACAGTCGAGTCGCCATGACTATGGCCCCAAAGTGGTTCATAAGAGCCTCATCAACCATTAAACGGTTGCATTTGTCCGGCTCCTTAAACCCATTTACTAAAATTGAGGCCATAGTCCGCACCTTGGTTTTTACAGCGTCTCCAATGCGGTGTGCGAGCTTCTCTCTTAGATCTTTAGCTGCCTCAGTTGTAGTGGTGACTATTACATCATTGTCTACGTCGAAGTTCCCAACCAGCCATGTTGTTTTGCCGCATCCAGGAACCCCATTTACCCAATTGATTTCCGGTACTGCCCAGTTTTCCAATGCTGGTGCAGAATCAAGCGTCTTTGAGATGACATCGGCCATCTTCAAGATCTTGTCATCCAGCATTATCTTCGTACACCGGGCTGTAACTACTATTGGATCATTTGAATGGACGTTAAAGCGTAGTCGTCCTGTCCGTTTCAGCTCTACCTCGTCCAGAGCCACAAAGCCACTTGTTGCATTGTATCCAGCCATATACTGTCCTGTCATTGTTCCCATTATGAGCTGGGAAGTGTCATTATTGTATATGGCCGCTTCCGCCTCCTCGAGTCTAGTCTTCAACATGCAGTCCTTCTGCTGGAAGGACTTCATGATGTTCCGGCAGGTGATAAGATTAACCTCCTTGGTTGCTCTTATGATAGCCTGAAACTCAAGAAAAGCGTTGATTGCGTGGTCTAAGGGCGTCGACGCTGGTCTGAGATTGGGTGGACTGACCTCTCCCATGTCAGCTCTCGTCCGGGTGTCTTGGGGCTGTTTAGGACCAGAGGAGGGATTCCTCAAAAACTCAACCAAAGCGGCTGCCTGTCTTTCCAGTGGTTGAATATTTCGTGATCTCGTTCCCTGTGTCGCTATGCTGATTACGTTCAGAAAACCCCTGAATCTCCTTTCCCGGTTCCTCTCTTCATGAATGCCTCTTTGCTGTTCTGAGGCTTTCTCAACTGCTACTTTCTGTTGTAAGCGTTCTGAGCCACTCTGAGTAGTCGAGTTCATCGCCGCTGTGTCGTGTTTCGGTACTTTGAGGAAGCTCAAGTCTTCCCCTCTGTTCTCGTACACGACCACCTCATGATTTGCAGAGGCTTTAATGCAGCAGATGTGGTCAGCGACTTCGCCTTTTTCATACTCGACTATCATTGCGTCTACGCTCAATTTGCGGGGTGTGTTGACCGTACCTGGTTCAGCCTCTCCGAGTTTTGTGAGCACTGAGCTTGCCTGAGCAAAAGGAGTCTTCTCACCCCATTCGAATAGTGCGATCGTCTTGTTTCTGAATCGCACTAATCGACATCGGTGGTCTCCTATTTCCGTTACAGGTAATGCGTTATATGTTTTACGTTTCATGCTCATTCGGGTGGTGCTTCCGTTCAGCAGAGAGGCTAAGCCTGGTGATATTGCAACATGTTTCCGTACCCCCGCATTGCAGAAGCTTATGCCGAGTCTCTCAGTGCAGTCGTCCATGAAGAGTGCTACGCTTCGAAGTCTAACACCTGGATTGCCCCTCTCTCCGCACGCCAAGAGGTGATGTATCGCGCTGCGACGCGGGGCGAGTATTTGTTGGGTCAGCTGTAGTGTTGCGCTTGTTAATGGTTGGGTTGGGGGTAAAGTAGAGGGATTGGTATATATTGTATACCTAGAACATATCACGGTGATCTATTCTAATTTCTAGATACTAAAACTTCCTTTCCACCATTTGGATTAAACTCGTTAGAAACGTTTTATGAATTGAGAAATAGTAATTAAACTAGAATCATTTTATAAAAGCGTTAAGGTTATCCAGTAACAAGCACATGTGACACAACTACACGTACTTGACTTCGTATCGAGTGTTGTTTGATCTAAAACCTCTCACAACCGGTATTTCAAGTTTAGGCGAGCCCACCATACGTGAACGCTTGAAAGTTAGTAAATAAAGTTTAAAATACCTTGGTAGATACCACATCATTGTGGTACCTAGAGCATTGTCTACTGCTCGCCTGGATATATAGGTAGGACCACCTACCTAGCTATCCAGGCATGTATAACTCTCTGACGAAAGTATGTGGCCAGCGCATCTGTCTGTGTTTAGCCAGTTGACCAGATTTTTCTAGGTTTAGTGTATCCACTACCTTCGGTCACATCCTTTAAGCCTTTAGCCTTGTTAACCTTTTGATAATTAAACAATAAATAACAAAATACATACAATTTCTTCACATAATTACATGAGTTTGTTGGTTAAAATTCACTAATACTTGAGGTCAAACGACGACTGAACGCGGTGTCTGAACATTGATAATAGTGTAAGAACTAAGAACCGAAGTAATAAAAATTCAATGACAACTCTTGGGTGGGTCGCGACTCCTATGGTCGGAGAGCGCGGAAGCTTGTACTAATATATTTTCTATGGCAGAAGGCACTCAGCCGTAAAAAGTAGTGTTTCGAAAAGTAGCTCAAGGTACACAACACTCCCAAGGCAGGCCTCTTCCATTGGTCACGTTGGGCAAATTCTCAGGTCCCGCGATCTGTAGGGTCCCCCCCCCCTAGTTCCTGTCAGACGACCAACCGTTAATCGATAAATATAATCGTCGTGATCATTGCCAAGGACGAAATAATAAATTGACATATTCTATGGGGAAGGTATGGGATACATACCTATGCATTCGCCATTGAACACCAGTGGCGTAACTAGACTGCTACTATATTTTTTTAGATTATAAGTAGGATCATGTTCCAGGACATAAAAAGTGCTATTATTAGTTTGAATCGTCTATTGAATGGCACAATTCAGAGAACTTTTCTTTGTGGTTTTTCTACCTCTCCTCGCACCTTAAAAGTTTCTAATAAAAAGAAAGTTGCTATACCTACCCCTTTCAATCACGCCGACGACGCATCGACAGCATTGGTTGACTGCATAGCTACGACACTGAACGTCACCCACGATAAATACATAAAATCAAACAATAGCTCTTGCCTGATAAAAATGACAATGCCATCATTTATCCTGATCTATGTGAATTATACAAATGAGCGCATTTGTCTTTACTCAACCAACACTCGGTAAGAATAATTATATCACATTGGAAGTCAAGGCGCTGCAGAAATATACAAAGTGAATCGAAATTACAATTAACACTGCGTATATTTACATTTAAAAATAAAATATGGAGCATGAAAGTATATCGAGCAATCTTCGGGTGAACATTGTGAGACGTCCAGTGCTTCCAGTTCGTTACTAACGTTATTGATGTCATCCATACATAACTATAAAATTTGGATCTGTGATTAAAGTTATAAGGAGGAGTTAGGAATTTGAACGCCAAGTCAATAAGGTCAAAATGAATATTTTTGTATCCTGTTTTTATGTTATTGTAATGTTTGCAATCTGTAGATGACTTGTTTTCGTGTTTTTGTGTCCATAATAGTTACAATATAGATGATAATGTATGTTGTGTAATATAGAAGATAATAGTATGAGATAAGTTTGTGTTTTACTAAGTTTGTGGTAATTAAGGTGAGAGTGTGTTTTTGTATGTATAATGATTATGTTATGATTCAATAAAGTAGCAAAATTTATTCCTATAAATGAGTACCTAACATAAACAGGTCATCCATCTATGTGTACAAAATAAATAATAAAGTACTAGGTATAAAGCTAGTCAGCGATGTTCCAATATTCTCTAAAAATCAGCCTCATTAGCGATTCTCCCGAAGGCGATTCTCACACTATGTGCCACCCAGCTGAAGATACATCAGTCAGTAAAGTCACGTGCCAGTGAAAATAGCCGCTTGATTTTGAGGGACAGACTGAGATACGTGGTCTACGTAACGAACAGTAGGTAATTATACTACATGTCAAATTGTCAAACATGTATGTAGCATGCCTAATGCATGATTCATTGATAAGCACCAATCACGGACCATGCGAAAACTATGAAAAAACTACGACCACTGCTTGACGCATATCGTACAGTCTAAGGTGGAGCTTGGTAGAAATCTGGTCCGAGCGCTAAATGCCGTAGCGTAGGTTAAAGATAATGAAAAAGACGCACCACAGCTGCTTTGGTCTACGATTTCAACTCAAAAAATTGTTTCACAGCCACTACGTGTTCAGTTATCAGTGCAGAAGCTGCGAAAAGCGGAGCAGTCGTCACTTTGAGCCCAGGCAGGGACTGAAAGAGACAGCACTGCCTGGCTGTATAATTGCTGTGCTTGTCTGTTTCGACGCATGTATTACCTAGTAGTACCTCGTACCTTCGTTACTCGGCAGTATACGTACGTCTTAACCTTAATTAATCATTACAGTTTCGCAATGCCACATCACACTATTCAATTCGAATGCCACTGTAGAATTGCTGATCCGTGCGTAATAGTAGGTTTGCACGGACGGACTCCAGACTCATAATTATTCTAATTGTGACAAATCAGGCGGACACGCCATGCTCCGATGACAGTGTTAAAATGAACCTCTAATGAGTTCATTACGACTACAGATAAAGCCTAAAAGCGGTGTTCGCGGTACTGAGCGTAGTCCGAGAATGTTTTCTATAGTATTTTTGTCGTTGGTGATAATCGTCCATGGTAGTCAGCTGGATTGCGACGAAAATTGCTGCAATCCGTAAGTTGTCAGTGACATCATGGAGATATTGAAAGTGCTGTGTAGTGAGTGTGTGAGAGCAGTTCAAACATAAATAATTTAAGAGGACGTCCTAGCTGGAGAATGGGTATTTAACAAATATATTGCCGTCGCGTTGTGACTTGTGCCTCGTAAAGAGCGATAGGGACAACAACAGCTCGGATCGGACCGATTATACCTGCTAAAAGGTAGACAAAATCAAGTTTTCGTATTCCCCTGTTTCCTCCTCCAAAAAAGGAACGATTTTATATTTTTTTTCGCAAGCTTTGGCTGTGTTCCTCGTATTTTCTTTTATGTCATAGGCTCCTACTGTCCCCAGTTTCACTCGCGTTCCCACAGGAACCATGCATTTTTGGGATAAAAAAATAGCCTATGAAATGTTATTCTCCTATTCATAAACTATAAGAATCACGTCGATCCATTACTCCGTTGCTGCGTGAAAGAAGATAATATGTACATAAGATGACAAAAGAACATATCTACAAACAAACTTTCAAGTTTCACATTAGTTGTTATAATACGTAGGATGTATTGACTGCGTTCGTAGCCCGAATTCGGAGGTTAGGTCTAGAGTTGGCGTTCGGTAAATCCCAGGCCAACTTTTTTCATGGACCTTGGAGGGCGCCACCTGCAGGCGCCAATATTGTGTTGGATGAGGTCTCCATCCCGGTGGGGTCCACGATGAAATACCTCGGCGTCGTCCTCGACCGCAGATGTATATTCGGGGCTCACCTGCGGCAGTTGGCACCCAAGCTCCTTGGGACCACTGCCGCGCTGAGCCGGCTCCTTCCAAATCTCGGGGGAAGAGACGGGAGCTGCCGCCGCCTATACCGGTTGTCTGGAAAAATATCTTTTTCCAGAACTTATAAATTATTCCCTAAGCAAAATACCCTTAGTTAGTCCCCTAAAGTGTTCTATTATGTATTCTGTGCCAATAATAGCAAATGGACTTGTTTGCCATAAAATATACCTACACGTTATAGCAATACATAGGTACCTAATAATATATCGTAGACGTACCTATTAGATAGTTTTTCATTTATTTTTATTTTATTTTATTTATTTTTATTTTATTTAATTATAGACGAGCAGCACATGTGCTGATATGTCTATATTACACAGTGTTGAAAGTCACGATTGTTCACTTTTGTAGTAAGGAAGTATTGTTTGTTCGTAACCAGTTGTCAAGTTTATTCTTAAAGCAGTTTATTGAGGATGCAGACACAACATCCTCTGGTAGTCGGTTCCAGTTGTGGACTACTCTGGAAGCAAGGAAGTGGTGTGCAGTGTTGGTTTTTGATGGGGCACGTATTATTTTCGTCTGATTTCCTCTAGAGGATTTTATGGTTTCCTTCAATATATATAAATTTTGCAAATCTGGTAGATTGTAAAAGCCATTTAGAATCTTGAAAGTCTCAATAAGGTCACCGCGAAGGCGTCTTTCTTCGAGAGTAGTGAGGCGTAATGCGCGGAGTCTGTTTTCATAGGATTTACGTCGTAGTACCTGTGGTACCTTAGTAGCTTTTCGTTGTACACTTTCTAATAGGTTGATATCCTTGTGGAAGTAAGGACTCCAGATTTGAAAACCGTACTCCAGCAGTGGTCTTATATAGGTTTTATAGATCTTCAGGAAAACTTCAATTGTCATTGTCGTGAAGGATCTGCGTATGACATATAAAAATGAGTTAGCCTTTTTGACTATTGAGGTGATGTGTTCTTCCCACTTTAAGTTTGATGTGATTAATATACCAAGATCTTTTTGGACATTTACGTTTTCTATAATATTCCCATCCAGACTATATACAACTTTGGGGTTTGTATTACCCAGGTGAAGGACACTGCATTTCGATATATTTAGTTTGATGACCCAATCTTTGGTCCAGTTTTGTATGCGATTTAGATCTTCTTGCAGCAGACCAGAATTGATAAGGGGGTTAGCAAAAAATTTACCATCATCAGCAAAAAAGGCTGATTGACATTCAATAATATCAATCAAGTCGGTTACATAAATTCCAAACAAGTGAGCAGAGAGCACAGATCCCTGTGGTACCCCACTTAGAACTGGTTTCAGTGATGACAGTGAGTTACCAACTCGCACTTGGAATGTTCTATTTGCAAGATAGTTCTCTATCCATCTCAGAAGTTTACCACGTATGCCAAAGTGCTCAAGCTTCATTAGAAGTCGTTGATGGGGGACTTTGTCAAATGCACGTTCAAAATCAAGATACACAACATCCACTGGGTCTTTTTTGTCTAGGTCTTTTACCCATGAGTGTACACATGTCAATAGGTTTGTAACAGTTGATCGCTTTTCTATAAATCCATGTTGTCTGGTGGATATTATGCATTCTGTGTTAAGAAATTGTGTTAATCTTTTGCTAATAATTTTTTCCATAATTTTCACAATTATACTAGTAAGACTAATGGGACGGAAATTAGATGGCTGTAATTTATCTCCTTTTTTAAAGATTGGTGTAACTAAAGCATGTTTCCAGTCCTGTGGTAGATAACCGTTTTCAATGGACATACTCATCAGAACAGCGAGTGCCGGAGATAGGGTCTGAGCACAATTTTTAAGGACACAGTTGGGTATTTGGTCAGGTCCAGGTGAGGACTGAACATTGAGGTTTGATATGACCTTTTCAATATCATTAGCCGTAAATGAGATATCGTTCAAGCTATTTTCTACACGGGTTACAGTAGTGAGATTATTACAATTAATTATAGCTGGCTCATGTGAGTATGCTTTTTGGAATTCCTCCGCAAAAGCATCTGCAATGTCATTGGGCTTCGTTACAAGGTCACCTCTTTGGTTTCGGACTGCTGGTGGAATGCTTACTTTGGTAGTAGTAGATTGGCGAATGTAAGCGTAAAAGGACTTGTCACCATATTCAAGAATTTTTGCTTCATAGGTACTTCGCTGTTTCCTAGTGAGTGCCACACATCTATTATTTGTTTCTCGAAACAATTTATAGTCTTCATCCTTACCTGATGATCTGTAAATATCCCAAAGATTTTTCTTTTCCGTCACTAGTTTTAAAATATTGTCATTAATCCAAGGTTTATTTTTTTTCTTACAGGGCCTAGTTCTTTTTTCTGGTGCGTGTTTGTCGGTGGTAGATCTAATTGCATCCAAGATGCCCGTCCAAAGTTCCTCTGTGTCAGACCAAGGGTTCACTGCTTCTAATTTTTCGTACAGATCAGAGTTATAACTCTCATAATCGACAAATTGGTAGTATCTCCTTAATTTAGGTGTAGCTTTTGGTTTATGTATAAGACATTGAAGACTAAATTCAAGTATACAGTGGTCACTCTTACCAATGGGTGGTTTGTAAACAATGTCTTTGATTAAATTCTCCTCATTTACCATTATTAAGTCCAACAGTGAAGGTTCATTACCTTGACGGAACCTAGTAGGGGTGGTATTTACCACTGCAAATACCGAAAACTTGCGAGAATGCTTTACATTATGTGGTAGGTATCCTAGCTGTGTACCCAGATAACCATATTTGAAAGGTTCTTTAGTATTCCTAGCCTCAACTATATCATGCACATATATCATTATCTATCAGTAGTTAGTGGAGAAGTGATGTCATTTTGTTTGTATTTGACTAGGATAATGTTCAAGTCGGCTGATAACGCCCAAACATACCCAAGTCTGACAAATTATTTTCTTTGTTTATCGATCTAGTTAATACTTTTAGTCTTACTATAGGAAGTAACTATTCTTTATTGTAATACATTTATTAAGCTGCAGCTCATAGGTCTTCCTAAAGATGCGTATGTACAAGTACATATATGAGAAGCGTCGGTATGGGTACCTAGGTGTCTGATTGTTGTTTTGTTTTCAGACCTGCAGACCAACTTGCTGGTTCTCTGGCTCAGTATTGCAAATGCTTTGCAAAATACGTCGAATGGTTGAACAAACTGCAGAGAGCAGCCTACAAGAAGGATGTCAGTGCTGTTTATTACGAAGTCGTTGGAAATAGGAACCTAGAAAACCTTGCCTATGCGTTACACTTCACAAGTGACCCTACAACGAAACTTTATTACAATAGTTATGTACCTACAAATATTAACCCAAATTGGCAGCATCAATCTAAGCCATTCGAAGCGTCAAAAATTGCTCTAAACAGATCTCCAAAAACTAAACGAAAAATTGTTGGTGGTGATTTTCTTCTCATTGGATCCAATAAATATTCTCCTCTTCTGTACCTAGATATAGATATACAAGAAACTAATAAAAATTATGTATCACGTCTGCGCACTATATACCAAGGTAAAATGAGAGATCTTACCGAAAAACATTTAAAGGATTGCTTGGATTTGCATGTTATTATATATACTCGTATTATGAGGAACCAAGGCAAGGACATCTTAATTGATGATAATTTTAGCGAAGGAAATACAATGTACAACGAATTATCTGAATCAGATCTTCTAGTCGAAATTAATAGAAAATGTAATCACTCAGCTTATATCGTAAAAGAAAAGTTTAATTCCATTGATATCAGGAATAAATTTACTTCTGATACTGACTTAAATAGTATAAACAATAAAAACCATTTTCGAAAGAACTATTATCAAACTGAATACAAGACGTCAGAATTACAGTTGAACCTGGAAACTAGTACATTTAAAGAAAGCTCGCACATTCTAGAATCAGACGCTTCGAAGAATGGCCTGGATCTAGCACAGCCCACTGAATTATTAAAATTTAATGAAAGGTCTAGAGAATCATCTTCTGATGTCTCCGTAACTGACACATATACTCCATTTTCCACCGAAATTTCTGTTAGCTCATATCCTCAAATTAGCATGTTGAACACTTCAACAGAGTTTGGTCTTGAGATCTCTTCTACCGGCATTGAAGATGCAACACCGAGTTCTATAATAATAGATACTACTGATGTTTCGAGAACAACGACAACCGCAACAAATTTTAATATTGAAATCACAAATAAGTCTGGTAATGGGAATCAAACTAACTTTCTAGAAGCAACTATGACTCTTGACGATATGTCGACGATATCTACGGTGGATGATTTTATTGAGTCCACAACAGATGTACCTGATCAGCCTGAAAATGAAAATAATAATACGATTTCCGAAATAAAATACATCGAGGTAAACGTTCAGGAGAAGATGGATTCTTCTATTACTATTACTAATGGGACTAATCGCACACAATATTTAGAAGGAGAGTACGAGATACCAAAAGTAATTACTATTGAATTTTCAAATGATACTATCGTTAGCGAGATGCAAGGAAATGAAGAGATCCCAAATTTAGATTTTATTAAGCCTCCTGAAGATGTTATTGTACCGTTTAGCAAATCTAATGACAATACAACAGATCTGTTCTATAGAAGCAATGAGAATTTTAATAACAGTTCGAAAAAAAAGGAAATTTTACCATCAACCGAATTAAAAAAAGATTTTCCAAATGTCAATAATAATATAAGTTCGGACATAACAGGAAAATTATATTTTAAATATGGACCACAATACGTACCAGCAATTTTTGTACAAAAATCCGATGGACAAGTCAATGTAGCATTGGATGTACTCTCGTTATGTAACAAAAACGAAACTTCTAAAATTATACAAGTCTTATGCAATGCATTAATTACATTTAGATAAAACCTTCAACATAATTAAATACTAAAAATTGTGCATTATTTTACTTGCATATTTTATTCTCTCTGTAATTAAATTATAATTTTACGTAGATATACTACTATGTAGGTATAACTATCACACTTCTTGCTTTGAAACGGTGAAGGAAAACATTGTGAGGAAACCCGCATCATAAAACACTGACGACCTTATTACAAAAAAACTCGTTAAACTCGAGTTTGGTCGACAACTATAATCAGTCTTCAACTATCTTTAGAGTCGATGTTTAGACCAAACCTTGGATTACCTACTTTGGCTTTTAGATTACCCAAGTGTTTTTGTAGCTAGGTTAGATGTAATTAATCAATATGCTTTATTGTCTACGGACCAGTGGCGGCGTAAGGGCGGTGCACCCCGGGTCTTGTACTATTATCTGTTCTGTGCCCGGGTGCGAAGCACAGGGAGGTGCCAAACTCACGCTCAGCTGTTATGGTCGCGCAAAGAGAGTTCAGGCGAACATAAGTAGGTACTCTCACTCAGACGCATTTATGTATATGCGTGCGCTAGCCAGACCGAAAGCGGTTCTCATTTTTTTTTGCTTGTTTTATATTCCTACTATTTGATAACGAGACGATCCGGTCGTTTGCCTGATGCGCCACTCAGAACTTTAAAACACAAAGACCTGCGCGGCACTGCAGTGCGCTCGTAACCCTGACGGACATTAGGTATTAAGTCTCTTAAGATGCCGCTTCATGATCCGCCTAACGCAAAAATACTAGAACGCAAAAATGGCGTAAAGGCTTTTTTGTTCATCGAAGAATAACAGGCATTACGGGAAAAGAAAGACAACACCAGAGCCTTCGGTTGGCATTCTGAAAATATTGAAATAAATTTCCAAAGAAAATTTCCGAAGACAATTAGTGCGTGGTAATTTCCTAAAACTTGTTCCAGGAAATACGTGTTTGTGAAAATGCCTTACAAGTTTGTGAAAAAAATGTGTGTTAGAATCTCTATTACGTGTCCAAGGTTCCCATGGAAGTGTTTTGTTTACTTTTACATTTATGAGAATATTGTGAACCACAGATAGGTATATAATATATAATATGTAGCTAGTTGTGAACTGCCAAAGTAATGGTAAAATTTGTTTAAAAAGGCTCTTTGTTTAAGGCTTTTACTGAATTGAATTGTCTAAAATTCCCAGTAACTTCTCATCTCAGACACAAATGATTTTAAAAAAAAACCTGTAATTAACTAAATAGTTTAAATAGGATATATGTATAATTGTATATACCCTATATAATTTGTGGATATATGCCACGAAACACCGCTACGTAACGAACGCCACGGAAACTTAAATGGGACGACTTTTTTTCGACTTAGTTCACAATATATTATAATTATACCCTTACCTTATTTTCGCAAAATCTTCATAAATTATGGGCATATAGCTTGACAATACCTGTTTCTATTGGTGAAAATAGTATCAAAATCCGTACAGTAGTTTCTGATATTAGCCCGAACAAACACAAGCTCAGTTTGGCGAAGGACTTCAATTTATAATATCAAATATACATACAACAAGTACATATACATACAACAGATACAAGTATTGTAGATAATATCTATTTATACGTATAAATAAAAGAGACAGTTGAGACACCATAGGTACCTATAGACGGGTAGAGAGTGGTACAGACTTGATTTTACAGTAGGTATATAGATACCTACTGTGTGCTGCAGGTGCATACTAAAGGATTTTGGAAAGGAAAATGATTTCACAAAAAACAACGCCCAAAAGGGTGGGTGAAGAGCCTGTTTAAAATTTTATTAAACTTGGTCCTAGATAAGATTTGGTTTACCGAAACCAAACTTACAACAATACATAAACTATAACGTCATGAATAGTTTTTCTAAATTCAACCCCATTAAGTTTAAGGTAAAACAGCTATTAAAAATATATTATGCACTCATTTTTTTATGTAGGTAGGTACATCTTAGATCCCTTAAAGTACCTCAGTACTTATTTATCATTTTAGATGTTGGTATACTTAGTCATAATATTGTCTTTTGTATGTCTTCTTCTTTCTTTATTTCCTTGCTTCTGTGGAATGTTAGCCTTAATTTTTTTTATATGTCTTAATACCAAATACGGCTGACTCAACAATTATTGACATTCGAAAATAGTGCTCTATTCCAAATTCAAGTTCTTACTGAGACACCCTTTATCTACTGAGCAGGCGTGATACACCTTCGACCGCATGATCACTTCCCTTCTGCGGCGCAAGTATACCTACGGAAGTCCATACGATAAATTTGTGGAATCGAAAAAACTGATAAATTTCTCGAGTATTCCAACCGATATTAATTTGTTGCGAGTACCAAAGTTATAGTAACTTTATATTCTCTTTGGATTCGACCTAGCTATTCAATAATTATTGTCGGTTGTAACAAGGGTCGATAAATTAGATAAAAAATTGATAAAACACACTATCGATTTGAACTGTCAATTTTATCGATCGAAAAGATCCGTACTTGCACTGCAGGTCAGGTGAGAGCGTGGTTTTTATTAGTATATCAAATGGGCTTGCTTTTGACCGCTGTCTTACCTGACGTGGTCGACGATTAGCACGCTTGTCCAGAATATACCTGTTGATTGTAGACGGTAGTGTTCATTACTATTCATGAAAAACAGATAAGTTCGCATCTTTAGTTGTCCGCATGATGTAAGTTTTTTTAATCGTATTTGGTAACGAGATGAGCCGGTCGTTTGCCTCATGGTAAGTATAACGCCAAGGTCGAAGTAAAATCACAGAATAGATAGGTAGGTAATAATTATAGTACAAGTAAAATACTTACTATGTAATTATGGATAGGAGGAATGTCAAACATAAGCGAATGGTGAATTGTCGTAAGTTTTTGTTCGTTCAATGATTTATTTATTTGCATTCATTGAAACCGAAAGACTAGATAGGTACCTACATTAATAAATAAAAAGAAAATAGCATGACAAAATTAAATTATGTTAGAATGTCAATGGGTAATTAGAATACAAAGTCAAATAAATTACATAATAAGGTAAAGCAAAGAATAAACGGCTGGAGCTGTGTCTATGAATACCTAGCTATTGTTAATCAACTTGTAGACTTGTAAAATAACTATAGCTGTGGCCCCGCTTCTTCGCCCACGTAGCCTAAGTTACCTACTCCTTCTAACGTCAGCCAATGAAAGTCCCGTCAAAATTGGTCCAGCCATTTCGGAGATTAACCGTAACAAACAGAAAAACAAAAGAAATAAAAAATTGCTTTTTTGGTATAGGTACCCCCCAGTAGGTAGTTAGGTACCTACTTAGAATTACTTTCAGATGCTCTATTATAAAGCTGTTATTGTCACATTACAAACAAATTGTAATGTAGGTACAGCCTATAGATAATGATGTGTATTATAAAATGTAGTAAGATTTAAATCAAACTAAAAATGTGTACCTACCTGTGTACCTACCCAATAAACCATAGATATTGCAATAAACCTAATATTTATGTATATTTTTTTTTATAAACTATTAAATTTACTCGTACAAAGTGACATCTTAACAAATAAGTGAAAACTAATAAATACTAAAGATTTGTTAGTCTCGTAAAAGGTTAATGTTATAACTCACAGATGGCAGTAAAACAAAGATGCATTGCCTCATGGTTTTCAAATTTCAATAAAGTATAGTGTACTGTAAGTGTAAAATGCAATTAGTATAAAATTAAGGTACACACGTTTCCCTTCTGACGAGAATAAACGGAAATTGTGGATCAAAGCATTGCTCATCAAAAATTATTGGAAACCAATTATTCTTCTAGGTTATGCAGTGACCATTTCAAATTTAATGATTTTTAGGAAACTAGCATGTTTACTGGTTATAGTTTAATTCACAGACTACTTTTAAGTTTTAATTAATTAACCCTCAAAGTAAACATCAATGACAAGCACCAGCGATAGTGGCGCCATCTGAGATTAGCTTTGCCTTTTTTTTTTTAATGTTATTTGGTAACGAGACGAGCTGGTCGTTTGTCTGATGGTAAGCAAAACGCCGGCCCATAACAATTGCAGTGCCACCCAGAACTTTGAAACACAAAGACCTGCGCGGCACTGCAATGCGCTCATTACCCTGAGACATTAGGTATTCAGTCTCATACGCCCAGTAATTTCACTGGATACTCTGCTCATCAAACCGGAACACAGTAATGCTTGCACACTACTGCTTGGCGGCAGACTTCACGAGCAAAGCGGTGGTAACAACCCAGACGGACACTCGCAGAAGAGTTAGTCCTCCCACTAACATGCCTCCCCATTGCGTTTTTTTATTTGTCAAAGGTACCTTTTTTGTTTTTTCTTCTTTCGTGGCCAGACACGGTTTGTGTATTTTGCCAATTTCAAGTTTAATAAGGTACCTTAGAGGAAAAATCGTACCTCGTAGAGGATATATTTTATCCTCTAAGTAAGGTACCTTTACTCAGCACCAGCGCTAGTGGGGCCATCTCAGATTTGCTTTGCCTGTGTCTCCCCATTCCACACACATTTTTTTAAATATTGCAACACCCAACAAATGCGTTTTGTGTAGTGACGTACTGTTGCATTATTAAATTCGATTTTTAAATAAAAAATTAAATCGATATGCAAAAATTTAAACAACCAATAAAAAATAACTGTGTTTAGCTAGAAAGTATCTACAGATAAACATCTAAAATGATCAGAAATGTCACAGCAGATAAACAAAGGTTAGACACTACTTAAATCAATATTAGAATACATCTTTTATATTAGTCAGTCGGAATAGACAAATTTAGAAAATCGGAGACTAAAAATAGCAACGTTCACATGAAGGCCGTAAACATGAAGGCCTTTTATTAATAAACAGTGTTAATCCGTGCATATAATAGTCAAACTGTGTTTTGTCTCTTTTGATTGAGTTCATAATTGTCAAAGAACAACAATGACAAAACACTGTTTAGCTAAACCACCATTTAAAACTGTTTATTAATAAGATCCCAAAAGAGTTGTTCCGGTTTGGTACTAAAATTCAACCAGGCTATCAGTTGGTTTTTTTGGAATGAGCTGTCAAAATCTAGATATTCTGAAATGAACTCACAATTTTATAGGCCTGCGATTTCCTGAAAATACAAAATCCTTTTTTTTAGTTCGTAACGTGAAACGGAACGCAATTTCTCGATTTTTTTTCAACTTGTTTTTGCCTGAATGTGATAAAGAGCATAGACAACAAAAAAAAATTGACAGGACATAATATGACAACACAACTTATTATTTGTCAAAAATGACGTGACGATGACCCCATATTTTTATAATGTTTCTGCTTTTTGGATATTTTTAGAAATGCAGTGTTGCTGTTAATTAATTTTGCATTTCACCTACACTGTTTTAAAAAAAAACGCAGGCCCTAAAAATTCCTTTTATTGTTCTGCTAGGTTCTTAATTTCAGGCACATATTATCTAGAAAAAAATTGAGGCTAGTAATTTTTTTCTGGGAATAAAGTACCAAGCTCCATACAAAATTGGTACAAGTCCTTTATACAATAGATTCCTTTTGTGATGGGAACATATCAATGTACACTATGAGGGAAATACGTGTTTTAAAAAGTCATTAAATTTTGAATGTAGAAGGGGTCTGACCACAAAAAAATTATTAAACACACGTTGAACCTGTGTTAAACACTGTTTAACGCCTAAACATGCCTTAGTCACGTGATTAAATATGAGCAACCACAAATCCTGATTTAAGTAGTGTCTAACCGTTGTCTAACACAGTTTTGTTGTGACATTTCTAATCATTTTTGACGTTTATCTTTAGACGCTGTCTAGCTAAACAGGTGACTAAAAATGTTTTTTTTTTGTGGTAACACTATTAATATACATTGTTAAAAGGTAGAATAACTATTCTACCGTTTAACAATGTCAACGCTTGTTGTGACAAAACTTGGTAACTACCAAGCCTTGTCTCTTTCGACTATATTTAAAATTGTCATTGACCAACGACAAAGGGAAAATATAGTTTAACTAAAGGACTGTTTAACATTATAAATAAGAGCGAAAATTGCTGATTGTCCAACCAAGTTCACTATTGTATTAGTTTCAACATAATCATGACGAATCTCGATTTAAACACAATCGATTTCAATCTTTGCCTCTGCGTGGACATCACTATCCGCATAGACTGACAGTCTGTCAATTGCTTCAATTGCAACTACAGAAAGCAAGCAGTTTTGTGCAAGCAGTGAACATCGAAGAGAGGTCGTGGAGGATTTTACCATCTAGCCACCATCGCCGTTCGCCAATTACACCATGGCTGATACCGAAAAGGCGCCGCAGCCGCAGCCTCAACAGCCGCCGCAGCAACAAGAACAACAGCAACAACCCCAGCCGCAACCAGCTAAGCCAGCGGCCAAACAAAAGCAGGTCATTGGTAAGTGCCGCTACGCCATCTTATTTTTGCGTGCCCCGGCATCGCGCTTTTGTGAGCACATGGTGTAAAATTATTGGAATCTCGTAATTTAGCCGATAAAAATGCTGTTATAGCGTATAAATAATAGTATTTAGCGATGTATGTATTTATTTTTTGTTAATAAGTTGCATCCGAGTGGCCTACATAGAATTATTGATCGTGTGCTGACCCCGGTGCTCTAAACGTTCGTGTCACGCGGAACAAATCAATAGGTGTACCGGACAACTAGATGCGTCGTTGTTACAGCGCATCGGGCGAACTTCGTGCAGTGCTCATCCCGTTGCAGCACCGATTTATTGAGAGGAATTGCATATTTTAGTGTTTGTTCTAATTTGTTATATTTAGCAAATGTTTTTCTCGGTTAAATTAATCGGCTCCACCTCAAAATAACGTGTAGTTTTCGTAACTAAGTCTGTGAACTTAGTCACTATAGACTACAGTTGTGAGTGGCAGCTTAACATGTAATGTGACAATGACTCTTAAATTTAAAAATAAATCTGACACCATCTTGAAGTTATGAATTCACATTTACATATAATTTCTTGTTTTTCAGTGAATGAGGTTAGAGAGTGAGTAAAAATCAAATCTAGTTTCCAACAAATAGCTCTGGACCATGTGATACAAAAACAATCATAATGCTCTAAGTATTCATCTACTAGTTTAATACTTGAAGTACCAAACGTTTCACGTCATTTCATATCATTGACTTTTCTATGTACCTACATTAGTACATAGATAGTAGTTGGCTAAATCATGGTACTCCTAAAGCTTGTTGTTGGTAAGTATATAATGTAGTAACACAGATTTGATTTTATACTCAAGGGGTCAACACACAGATTTTAGACTTCAGTAGGTACTATAAACTACAAAATATAAGAAATAAGCACACTCTTCAAGTTATTTTAATATAGTTTTATACTCTTACCTATAAAATAAAGTCATTATCATATATGTACAATATTGTATAGGAAATGACAATTGATTGTTGCATGTAGTATTGCATTGTATCAGCAATAAAAAATATGTTATATTTTTTACAGCTGAGAAAGTCTCGGGCACCGTCAAATGGTTTAATGTGAAGAGCGGATATGGCTTTATCAACAGGTAATGTACATTTATAAATTAACGACTATAAACTATTTTATAAATTTTGATACTCTTCATAATTGATTATAATTATTAGTAACTTGTATTGTTGCTTTATGCAGGAATGACACCAAGGAGGATGTGTTTGTGCATCAGACCGCAATTGCCCGGAACAACCCGCGTAAGGCTGTGCGTTCGGTCGGCGACGGAGAGGCGGTCGAGTTCGCCGTGGTCGCCGGGGAGAAAGGCTATGAAGCAGCCGGAGTGACTGGTCCCGGTGGCGAGCCGGTAAAGGGCTCGCCATACGCCGCCGACAAACGCCGCGGCTACCAGTACCGCCAGTTCGTATATTTTGTTTAACATTATTTTTTAAAAAAGAAAGAGGCCATTGTTTGCAGCGAGACACAGCAGGCTGTTAAATAACCAGCCATATAATATATATTTTTTTAGCTTATCTGGTGTACATTTTTTATACTATTGGATGTCATAACTAGCATGTTGTGTGCCTGATGGTAAGTATAATGCTGACCCATAACAAGTGCTACCTACTCAGAACTTTGAAACAAAGGGTTGCGCAGCACTGCATAGTGCTTGTTGTTCTGAGACATTAGGTATTAGCCCAGTAATTTCATTAAATACTTTGCTCAACAAACCAGAACACAGTAATGTTTGCACATTACTACACTACACAAGCAAAGCAATGATCCCAATCTGGATAGACCTGGTAAAATTATATGAACTGGTTAGCTTTTGGATATTGGCAAGTCATTACAATTATTACAACTGTGGCTTTTATTTCAGATACTACCCCCGTCAAGGCGGCGGACGTGGAGGTGAGGGCGCTCCACGCAGGGGTGGAATGGGAAGGCGTGGACCCCCAGCCAACCAAGGGGGTGCACAGGGGGATGAAGTTGTGGAAGGTGGTGCTGTTCCACCTCAGCGCAGCTACTTCCGCCGCAACTTCCGTGGAGGACGCGGCCGCGGAGGGCCGGGTGGTCCCATGGGCCGCGGCGGCTACAGGCGCATGCGCCCGCGCAACCAGCAGCCGGGTGCGCCGGGCCAGCCGCCGATAGGCCAGACAGACGCGCCGCGCCAGAATGGACAGGAGGGCGACGCGCCCTCTGCCTCAGAGGGCTCGCCTAAGGCGCAGGCCAAAGTAGCTGCTAAGCCGGCTGGTGCCACCATTGAGACCACCACTAACGAGAGCCAGGCCTGAGCAATCCGTGGCAGATACGTCGGTGTGGGATACTTCTATGTAGTGTATGTCTTATATCTAGCTGTGCCACACTGCTCGTGTCTCGTCTATTCATCTGAAGAGTGTTTAATGTTGTATCACATTAATGTTATAAGATCTATGTATATCTGTCTGGAAGAGATTGGGGGATGTTACAAATGGAACTGCATAGCATCATGGATCAAAGATGTGATATTTTAATTATTATTAAATTAATATATTATATTGTTTTAATGTTTGAGCATATTTTGGTTATATACTAGATTGTGTATAGTATTTTTGAAACAAAATTATTAATGTAATTTATATATAAATCAAACAAAATTATACAATACATTCTGCCAATGATTTATCCAATTAAATAATTATATGACAATGTGCAGGTTCCAGAGCCCCAAATTCGTTATTTTAAACAATGTTTCATTTATATGTATTTCTGGATTTTTTTAACGAACGAATCACAATTCGTTATTGAATGTGTTTTGATGAATACTCTAAAAGCATGGAACATTGATTTATGATCTATCTGCTGAACACTCTCAGAATTAAAGAATTCTTTTACCTGTGTGCAACTTGGTATTTTATTTATCAACCCTCCCTGTCTGCTCTTTAGTATAGGACATTGTGCTACATACATGTTACTGACTGAATTAAAGTAATACTTTGCACAATATGAAGCGGTATTACAACTTTGTTCATTCTTTATTTCCTGGCTTCTGTGGAATGTTTGCCAATGTCAAGTAGGTACTATGATAGACAATCAAACAAAGGAGATTCAGCGCTTGGAAATAATTTGGCCGCTGAATACTTTGTTAATTATAAGTCTGTGGGACTGACTGACGTTGACATCAGGATGTTCGCCCCACATAGCGCTGGCTCCCCTATGCTTAATTTTAGTTAAGATTTTGCATTGACTTAATATCAGGATGTTGTTACCCGCGACTCGCGCAAATTTTAGGAGAATGTAAACACGTCAAATGCTATCTGCCTAAAGTTAAAAACTAGCTACGTACCTATAATACGCTAGTAGCATCCTCTTCACTTAAAATGAAATTATTACCTAATATTACTAATAATGATTACGTAAAGGTATTACTGCCTATTTGTTTTGGTTCTACTCGTATATTGAAATTGTGGTATTAATCTAAGTCAGTCTTAATTTGGATGACCGTAATGTTATTTTATATTATGCAACCACGTTTTGGTGTACACCCAAAGAAAATAAGGTTTTACTAGATGCTAGTTTTAACTCTTCTTCGAGTGTCCGTCTGGGTTGATAGTTGATACCACCGCTTTGTTCGTGAAGTCAGCCGCCAGAGGCTCGCTTAGTACCATGCCTCGCAAAGTGCTTATCATATCAACAGGCGTTTGTGGTCAACTGATCCCGCGGTCAGAATGGGCTGTGGGCTCAGTCGACCACGGAGCCTTTATTTTATTTGTTCGCAAAAAGGTCTCATGAAATGATGTCCATTTTTTTATCTCGAGTAAGTTTAACTTGTAAGTTAATATAATATACCTTAAGTAAACAAAAGCTCTAAAATAATCAATCACAAAGTACCCATAAAGTAATTTAAAGTTGATTAATTTAGTTGTAAAGTAGTTGAGTAATTTAAAACTAATTTACACTTAGGCTATTTAGCCATTACTTTTTTGTTTGATTGTAAAAATAATGAGTCTTTCCCCACATAAAAAATAAAGTCTTCGTAATTCATATATAGTTATTATGTTTTGGATTTGTGAAATTGTGTCAGGGGGGATTTGTGGAAGTTTAACTAATCTCCATTGACATTCCCCATCAATGGGGATTTGTAAACTTTTCTTCCACAAATCCCCATTGACGTCTCATAGAGCTCTTTAATGGGGATTTGTGGAAACAAAATTCGCAAATCTCCATTGATGGGGAATGTCAATAGGGATTTCTGGAACAACCTTGTCTTGCCTCCTGCCGCAAAAGTATCGCCTAGTTTATAGACACAGCTGTCATAACTCATATCTGTAGCTGTACCACAATATATAACGCGATTAAAATATACATAGTATAGGTACTAGGTACAAATTATAATAGTGTAGAAAAGCACATATCCGTAGGCGCAATCTCCGAGGGGTGTTGCAAGCGTGGCGTGGTGATGGTGATTGCTTGCTTGCCGTCACAGGTTGCAGCGCCTTGACACAGTAGAATCACCGAAGCGGCGGCGGTGAGCGGCGCCATCACTGCCAGCAGTCGCGAGCCAACACTGGCCGACAGCCGACAACTCGCGCGCATGTCGCTATAGCGCGATCGCGTGTAGATTGCCATAACACGACAAATAATTGTGCAGCGATTGGCGCTTGGCAGCTATTCTCATCACATTTTGAAGGTAAGTGTGCGTAGGCATTTATTATTATTTTTTTGTTACTTTTTTACTTTTAGGTAAAAACTACTTCACCTTCTGATATTAGCAGAACCTGATTAACCTGTGTTAAATGTTTGGGAACTTACTAATTGGGCATTTTTACATTGGAATAGGTAATATGATCTTTGAAGACGAATTTGTTTGTATGATTGTGATTGTGAACAAAAAAGTACAGACCTACCTACACGTTTGCGAGTATAATTTTGGTTATTTAGACATTTTTTTAACTTGCAGGTAGGTATAATAGATATTTAATTAGCATATAGATAAGCATTGTGAGATGTAATTTAAAGCTACTTGATACTTTATTATTCTTCTATAATTAAAAAAGCTTTGTCCGGATTGACTGTCTGACAGACAACGTACACCCCTAACCGTTGGACGTAGCTGGACTTGAAATTTTGAGGGAGTGTTCATAAAGGGATAAAAAAACGCACACACACACGCTAAGAATTCGCATCCCAAGGGTTTCAAAATTCCACGAGGCCTAGGTATCGTTATAGCAGATGTGTTATTCCAGAACCTATAATTTTTTACGTTTTTGTCGTGTTTTACCAAGACAATAATTGGTGTCGATTCTGTCATCTTATACTCAGAACATGAGAAAGAGCTGGAATATAGTAGTTAGATCAGCTCTAAAACTAAGTTTAAACACATCTGCCATCTCTTTCTCATGAGTCATGTTATGTAAAGATAAAGAGAGAGGGCAAAACTAAAATTACCTATGTTTAGGTATAAAACGACAGAATCGATACCAATTTAACCTATTAATCCTAATATCCTACTAATATTACAAAGGCGGAAATTTCTGAGAAATGAGGATGTATGGATGTTTCTATTTGACACGAAAACTACTGAACGGATTTTGATGAAACTTTATAGTAATATAGTTCACGCGTTTGTCCGCGGCTTAGCACGCGTGGAATCATGCACAATAAAATGTAGCCTGTACCACTCAGGGATAGAGTAGCTTCCTATTAGTGATATTATTTTTAGAATTGGACACCTAATTTAATACTCCCTTGGGAATAAGATAGGTTACAGGTGGTACTTTATTACCTACCCGTTGCGGTTTTTTAAATATTTGCATTTTGTGACTTGAGGTAGACTTGAGTTTGAAACTTTTTAGCAAATAAACTACGCCGAAAAGTTCTTTTGGCGCGTAAATTAAAAAAAGAAGCGACTCTTATATCAAATTATCAAGCAGAAAATCTTAAAATGTGTTGTACCTACTATGAATCTCTTTCAGACAACCTTGAAGAGAGACAATCTTGCAGACAATAATAAAAATAATTTACTGGTTGGTGGTGAAATACTTACTCTAATTTAATTTTACCAGTAAGGCCTTTTATCGTGTCTGAGATAGAGATGTCTCTCTTTATATCTACCAGTGCTAGCATGCAGCGCAAAGAACTCATCTTCTTATGTCAAATGAAGAGATATCGTGAATGTTTATCAAAGATTTAACGCACAGATGCCTAGTACCTACCTAAGTCAAAAAAGAAGCGGGCAATGTAAAGGCGCCACAAAGGACACGTTTGCATTTGTGATTCAAACAAAATTATACTTACCTACTTTATTTTCTTCGTGGATTAGCTAAACAGATTATCACATTATTTTATTTCGCAATCGATTGAGTTTACGACCCTTTAACATTTTGGCGTGACTGTAAAAAGTGTTTTGTATTAACTCCAATACAATTTTTTGTTTTGTTTGAGCTATTTCACTTAAATAAAACTATAAGTGCCACACAGAACTTTGAAACATAAACGCCGGCGCGGCACTGCAGTGCGCTAGTTTGACCATTGGCCAGTAGATTCACTGGCTACGCTACTCAAGCCGGAACACAGTATAATAGACGCACATTAATGCTTGGCGCGAGACTTCACGAGCAAACAGGTGGTACCAACCCAGAATATGGACACTCGCAGAAGAAAAAAGTTAGTCCTATCATCTAGTAGTATAGATATAGATCAGTACACTGTGGTGCTACCCGCGCGAAGCTGGGACGGATAGCTAGTACTTACTATATTATAATTTATAAAAACTAAACCAGTTTCCTACGACCGACGGGCTATAATTTGCAAGTTACCTTCGTACCTACTTGTATTGTCTAGTCATATCCCTTTCAAATTCCATGATCCATAGGTGTTGTTAGGTCCGATATAAGCCTAACTAAACGTTAGAAGAGCCGTTATTAAGGGGTTGTGAGATCAATTGCAACAACGGGATAATTTGTTCACTAAAAATCATCCGTTTCCACTGTCCATCTTGAGTGGAGACTTGGAGAGTCAACGGTAGGTACCTAATTACAGATAAGACTTTTTGAGAAATCTTGGTTTGAGAACCTTACGAAGCGTCCATTACAGCTAAACTGTCCTATTTATTACCCACTCAAGTCTTCTGGACAGCTGTTCTGTGTACGCCCCAACCTGGTGTTCAACTAAATTCGGCTTCGCGAGTCACTTACACTCGGATCGGATTGGATTAGGTTTACCGTCGACGGGTACGACGTGGTAAACGACATTATATTTGATGGAGTAGGTACCTACGCCACTTTGAGGATGTCAGGCGCTGACTTTGCATATGTAAATAATATAATATAATAATAATACATGAATTTTATAAGTCAAAATGTGGTTTCCAAGTATTTGAACTCGAGGCAATGATCGATTAGTCACCGAAGGTAGACCACACCTATACTCAAACAAATTACTAGGACTAGACATTTTTGTTTCGGCATTTTGTTATTTTTGCGCAACATTTATTTAAGAATTTAATACGTAGGTAAATGCTTCTTGTATATTACGTATCTAAAACTGCTGAAGCTGAATTTTTCTTTTCTTTCCGGAACTTGTTCTGGATCTTTTCTGCCATGGATCGCATCGTCGATTTCCTCTGAGGAACTGTCACAAGCTCTTCCATCCGCTCTTCAACTGCAGGCTCCTGAGTAAATAAATATTTAGATAAGAGTGTTAAGTGATTATACCTACAGTTTACATTATACAATACCTATGTTATACAAGATTATTATCAGCTATATGCTCTTCGTCATGGAGTCAAAATTAGATGTTTATTTCATCTAGTTACATACCTCAACAATGATATGGAAATGAATAACCAATTATGTGTATTAAATTCAGACAAGTCCCGATCAACGATAAACGATCAGTTAAGCTAATATGCAGTTCCTATGATCTTTGGTTTATAAATATTTCTTTGAACTATATAGGTTGTTTGGGACTAGGCTTCTGAGTCCTGAACATCGACGCAAACTTGCAAGTCTCTCAGTGTCTTACAGGATACATTTTAGAAAGTGTGCGACGGAATTACACAACTTGATTCCTGCATATCCATTTTACCAAAAGACGACTATATACTAGAGGCACGGCACTGCGTTATCCTTCCTTATACATATATAGTTGATGTCACTCCTGTCCGTAGGTACCAAGCATATTTCTTCAACCTTCATTATACGGACTGCTAAGGAGTGGAATTCTTGGCCGACCTCTGTTTTCCCCAATAGCTATAATTTGGGAATTTTGAAGACGAGAGTGAATAAATTCCTTCTAGGCAAGCATACTGCATCGTCGACCACATCGTCGCTTATCATCAGTTGAGATCGCGTAAGTCTTTTTCAAATTAAAAGTCTATAAAACCAGTTAAAATATATTATTATATTATAAACGCTAAGTGCTACCTAAGTACTTGTCTTAAAATGCAAATAGTCTTACCACAAGAAAATTAAACACACTCTAAATCTGTGTTAAACACTGTTTAACTCCTAAACATGCCTTAGTCGCGTGTTTAAATAATATTTATTGTTATACATTATAATGTATATGTGGTTGCTCATAATATGAGCAACTTTTGATTCATGTAGTGTCTAACCATTGTCTAACTCGATACTGTTGTGACATTTCTAATCATTTTAGATGTTTATCTTTAGACACTGTCTAGGTAAACAGGCGTCTAAAAGTATTTTTTGTGGTAACACGGATATTCTTTTATTTTTATGTTAAGAGCCTACTAGTCCATGGAGCGAACTCATGGGTGGGCGCGGCTAAAATGCATGCTATTTCATCTAACATTCGTGGGACAAGGTAAGACTCTGCAGCGATGAGTAGTATGAGGCTAATGCTCGCACATACACAATTACACACTCTCGTAAAGTCGCGACGAAAACCGAAAAGTCGAAAACCGGCGCGCAAAAATGTACGAATTGGCTTCTGGTGCTTGGGGTTTTACGACAAAACTTCTGAATGTATTTAGTCAGACCAAAGTTATTTGAAATGTCAATAAACTAAAGCTTGTTAGTATGTACCTTATTTTCGAGTTTTTGTAATCCTTTTGTAATTTATTTACGTCCAAACTTGCGTTAAAATACGTGCTAAAATACAGATGTTTGAAGGCTCATTACTTTTAAGCCACTTATTTTTTTTTTGTATAATTAGCAGGCTGACCTAGATAACGAAGAGATAAATCGATATTATTCTTAATTTTGGACTTAAAAGGTCAAGTACTGAAGTAATCACCCAAGTACGGTTGTATGGAGAAATGAACGACTAGTTCGTCCTTAAGATTAAAACATGTCACATTACATGCGGCATGCCTGCACCAGGTATCCTGGTAATATTCCATACCTACACAAAAAATATAATGCAAAAGTTTAAATGGCATAACTTAACTTTCGAATAAATTGTTAGCTGTACAAATATGTAGAATGAAAATATGTATCGTATACAATTACACAATAATGTCTCAATAATAACAATATCTCGAATAATGCAATTTACCTGCAAGTCGGCAGATGTATTGACCTAAAGTGAACTGGAACTTGAACTCATGTTACAATGCAAATTAGTATTAAGCATATTTATATAGGCTGTATCGAAATACGACTAATAAATAGTAACTAATAGGTATGAACTACAGTAGGGTCTTTGACCTTAGTTGTGTGCCAAGTCGGGACCTATAAGGTATTCCTAGCATCACACCTGAGTCGTGACATAACAGTGGAAGCGCTTTTATCCTTTTTAAAGAGGGTATTCTTTATTTTTATGAAGGTGGTATTGTGAAATTAGTATCGATCTATACTTATAATAAAATTGTAACAGGTCAGTTCTGTATATTAAAGATATTTTTTGTAGAGCACTCTATTATCGATGCCAAAAGTGTAATTTTTTTCACTTTTGTCTGTCTGTCTGTCTTTATCTTGGCCGCGCATCACGCCGAAACTACAGAATGGATTAAAATGAAACTTTGCATTATTTGAATTCATATTACGAGGTAGATTACCTATAGGATACTTTTTATACCGAAATTAGGCACGGTTCCCTTGGGAGAAGGGATGAAAGTCTAAATAGGAACTTGATTGTAACTCGTTAACACGTCGTCCGATTTCATTCATTATTTTTTTTGTTAGAAAAGAGGTACTTTAGAGATTGTCCCATAAATATTTCACAACGCTCGGTACGTATACATTTTAAATAAATAATAAAATATGTATTTCAAAACTACCCCTAGGGGTGTGCAATACTTTGTATGGAACATTTTGTTCCTTGGTTGTGAATTGAACCAAGGAACAAAATGTTTACTATAAAAAGTAATTACTAAGTACATATTATTATTGTTACTAACCTCTGTCGATTTAGAAGGATCTTCTGAAATGCTCAATGACTGAAGTGTGTGGGCGATCGTTTGTGACTCATCATTGTCTCTCGACGAGGTGGATGAACTTGACAGAGATACCTTTACATGTAAAACGAAAAATAAGTCACTTTTCATTAGGTGTTATTTGAAAGTTCCTACCTAATTCCTATTGTGCTATGTTAATTTTATGGGTTATGTTATTTTCATAACTATTGAGGACCCATTACATAATACCACAATTTTAAAATCTATATCTGTATGTATACACAGGGTGAACTTTTCAAGTGGGCGTGGATGGCCAAATCCGACACTATAAGAAATAACGAAAAATACTCAAAGGAGTCTCGGGCTCGGTTTTGATGTAAACTAAAATAGCATTATTTAATTTTTGAAAAGTCAATATTCCTAACAAGGAATCGAGCCCGTTGATTTTGGAAAAAAACACACACATTTTATAAAAACACATACGATTTGATAGTAAGGATCAAATTCTGGGATGTAATGACATGTACGGCAAACTTATAAAGAAAATGTTGAATTTTAATAAACAGATTCATATTTTTATATATAACTAGCTTCTGCCCCGCGGTTTTCACCCGCGTTCCCACGGGAACCGTCAAACCGATCTGTCAAATAAATCAACTTGAAAAAAAAAGAAAACGGGATAATAAGGATCCTATGTCCTTCTCCTAGTTCTTAAATACCTCCCTACCAATTTTCAGCCAAATCGGTTCAGCCGTTCTCGAGTTATAAATAGTGTAACTAACACGACTTTCTTTTATATAGGTATATAGATATGTCTTTGTTTCATACATTACCCGTAACTTGTTCGAAATATGTTCAACTTTATGTTTTTCAACACACACCCGCAGTGCAGTTGTATTCACTACATTATGTTCTAATTTCTAATATTTATTATCCCGTCGCGATTAAAGGAAAAAAAATGCAAACAATTGTAATTAGAACGTATAGTGAAAACTTTAGAATAATCTATTATTATTACCGGAATTAGAGATGTTCTCTTTATTTTCTCAAACTTCGGGACTCGGTTTCCTGGTGACTTGAACACAGGGTCGATACACAGCCGGTTGTCCTCGTTAGCATTGAAGATGAAGAAGGAGTTTGCCAAGGGTGGAAGGCACCGCATCATGATGTGTCCAGCAGCAAGTAGAGCGCATAATAATGCTGCAACGACTGCGATGACAGGCGTATGGCCGAGCCTTTCTAGTGGTAGACCGCAATCTGATTTTTGTTCATCGAACCTAGAAAACGTCATTACCAAGGAACGGCGTAAATTTGTAAATGGGGCAAAAATAATTAATAAAATTTGATCCAAAGGTAAACAAATCGCAAGATGCCTATTCCAGCTAGTTCAGTTATCTAGTTCTGTTGACTGAAATAGTGAAGTGAAAAAGTGAGAGCCTCATTAGTTCAGTGATTTTCTTTTCCAACATTTTCTGCCAGGAAAACTCGTTTGCCAGTCTTAGGCAGCCCTCACACCTAATTCATGATTGATGGTGTTTGCTTTGTGTTGAGTGTATTTTTATAAAATGTGTGAAAGAAAACGAAGTGCTAACTCGCTGACACATGATATAATGTTTTTGCTGGATCTGAACAAAACAAAGTCGGCCAGTGAAGAAACGCGCATTGTCCCATATCATTCTCAAACGCTGCGTTTCTGTGTAATCAAACACTGTTAATAAATTGGCTAAAATATTTTCTCTTCCGTAAATGCAATGTGGACCATTGTGCACATCAGAGTCAGCTGACACAAAAAGACGACGCCATTTTGATTTTATCATTCATTCCTAAGAATAAGCATGTTACCTATTCTTTTAAAATCGGTGGGATAAGAGTTAGTCTCGTATAACTAGTTTATTCTCAGTATAAGTAGTTCCTGAAATAATTAAAACATGGTTTTCTGAGAATAAATAATAGTGTTATTCTTGGTATAACCCTTATTCTACTTTGGTGAAATTGGGTCTCAGCGTTTCTTATGATTTGGTATATTATCTCTTAAAATGGTCCATAGTTTTAACTAGCTGCTGCTCCGCGGTTTCACCCGCGTGGAGATTTTGGATTACATGGTTTTAATTTATTTGCGCGGAACCCTAATTATTTTTCCAAAATTAAAGTAGCTTATGTTAGTCCTTGTAACATCAGCTATCTGCCAGTGAAAATCCCGTCAAAATCGGTCCAGCCGTTTCGTAGATTACCCGGAACAAACAGACAGACAAAAATATTAAAAATGGTTGTTTTGTTATAGGTACCGTATATACTTTCATATGCATTTAGTAAAAAGCTGTTATTTTGATATTACAAACAGACACTTCAATTTTATTTATCTGTATGGATATGGATACATGGACATAGTGCTAATTTACAATTGGTAATTTAATATCCAACTAACACGTGCAGTCGCAAATGTACAACGACTAAAAGAACTCTACATATTCGCCCCACCATTGCTGGATGACAAACAGTACAGAAGTCAGGTAACGAATTTGATGGTATTCACAAATATAACCGATCTTACAGATTTTGGTACACCATCTATCTATCCCTCCTAGTATCCTAGCTCCCAAACTATGCTCCTAGCATTGAGGTCTGTGCTCCTAGCCGATGTTAATATAGGGGAGACATTAGACCCATATATGGAGCTACGCCACATTTGACATGAGTAAAAATTACCCATGTCGTTACGTGACATAATAGATAGTTTTATACAAGTTATGTCTAACCGTACCTACACACTGGTAACTACCATCTTTATTATAATAACAGAAAAAATAAACAACATAAACTAAAATAACTAAATAAAATACACACTAATTTATTTACACTGGTTATATAGTGTTAAGTCCCAAAATGAGACAACTTGGTTTCAATTATCGACACAAGTGTATTCTCAATGACAGTTCAATGATGACTGCAGAGTGATGCTGTCCTTTCCCGCTTCTTCCCCTTACGTAGCGCTGGGAAGACTACGGCGTAGCTGCTTACGTCACAGCGTAGCACCACAACACCACACCATATTCTACCTCTATTCTTACAATAGGTATTAGATACCTACCTAGAGCAGGTTGAGAGCAATGAGCCAATCATTTGTGGTTCAATTGGATAATGTCTCTGACCTCAGGTTTAAATTACTCGATTTAACTAGAACTCTTCAAAGATAAAAATAGTCTAACGCGATTAGCTTTCAGCTTTGCAATGGGGCCAGATTTTGCAAATTTACCTGGGTAGAGAACAGTCCGATAGGCCAGAAGAGTGTATTTTAGCCGTTTTGTTTGACAAAGTTAATAATAGATATATGTATACAAGAATATGTCTATGAAACGTAAATATGAAATTGTGTATTAGGTATGGAAGCTTTGAGTGCCTCGACACTAGAGTTCAGGCCTTGGAATTATTTTTGGTCACTTGGACCGGGCACTTATTTTAATTTTCATGAGTGCTCTTCTTGTGCCCATCTGAATAAAGAGTTTTTTTTTTTTTTTTTTTATTCACTATAGGCTAACGTTTGACCACTATCTCACCTGATGGTAAGCGACGATGCGGTCGACGAAATTTTGAATTAAAATTAGTTTGAATTTCAATTGAATCGGTACACATATTAGTCGGCAGTTTTCAATTTGAATATGGTAGCAATCACCTTCCAGTGATGTGAAGTTGGTACCGAGAATTATAACAACACACTACTGCATGGTGCATGTGTCAACAATTGCATCATAATGTTTTCCTTTACCACAGCTTCAAGCTCATTATAGGAAAGTATATGAATTCCAACCAAGATCAGTGGGTGACCTCAACACCACCGAGTCATAATAATCATCACCATCAGCCGAATAACGTCAATTACTGAACATCGTGGTCCCCCATAAAGGGAGGATCTTGCCATATTACACCATACGCTTAGGAGGCATCTTGATCGCCAAGACGCCTCCTAAGCGTATAGTGTAACATGGCAAGTCAACATGTAATATGGTGGTCAACTTCAAAATCTACCAAGAGATGACCCTCTTGGTAGATTTTGATGTTGACCGAGGAGAATGCTACAGCATTGTCTCTGGATATCCCCTTAGCCGGCTCTTTAGGCAACTACAGGAAGAGAGTTGGTGGTACAATTCTTAACCGGGAGCATACAGCCAACCGAATCATATTAGCTTCAAATCCGTACCAATCCACGACACCGCAGTTGTTGATACCATCGCAGACCACGCCAGTGGTGAAGCAATAGTTATCGTAGTTTACCATGCAGGACGTCTCGTTTTGTTTGTTGCAACCAGTTTCGGGCTCCTTTCTGGCAGATGTAGCTGTCACTTGATAAAAGTTGGCCTGGGAGAAGTAAAATAGATACTTGTACAAACTAGTATAAGAGATACTACGTATGATAACATTCTGTACTTATTTGCAGTTTTAACTACTATTCGCGATTTCATCCACATAGGAATTCCCACAGTGCATTTTCTCGGGATTAGATATGCTAATTTCCGGCCAAAAACTATATATATTTGGCAAATAATCAAATCTATCCATTCCTGCGTGAAGGAAGGACAAACCAACAAACACACTTTCACATTTATAATCATAGTAGGGATGTTTGCTTTTATTAATATCAGTAGTTAATATATTTAACTGCAGTTACTCGTTCCATTACTGCCACTAGTCACAGTAGTGGCAAAAACTTTTTGTGTCCTGTCAACTAAATTGCCTGAATTGAAGTAATCATAAATTCTACGGCTTCTGGCTTCTTCTATAATTTTCAGACAACCACATAAACGGCCTGCCATCGATTCATATTAGCGACGAGCCAGACGGCCATTTTTTCTTATGTATTTTAATATGTATGTATACTCGTACATATGTTATATATGCATATTATTTTGTATGCATGCGTGTTTGTTTAGGACAACTCTTGCAAGCTAATTGTTACCAGCTTCGCGATATTCGATTGAGCCGAAATTTTACTTAGTAAAATAATTATCTGTATCGGATGACAATGCAATTGAAACAAAAGTATAACATACAGAAGAAGATAATTAAAAAACTAAGAATTTATCAATTAAAAACAAAATTAAACAAAACCTTATAAATAAAAAACAGCATTAAGGTCGCCTTGTGCAGGTAGGGTGCCCAAAAAGCTGGCGACATTACCTCGCTGAATAGCTAAACTAATACGTTGACCGAGGTAAGCGCCAGCTCGTTGGTCACCTGTCACTTCTACTAAGCGTCGGGACAACTCCTTAAAAAACAGCCTCGCGTCTGGTCCCCAGGGGCCCATTGTCTCGCCCAAAAAAAAAAATGCAATACAACATAATATAATGATGTCACAGGCCTATAGATGTGATGTGTAATGATGACGCCGGAAGATGGCCCACAAGATTCAGTACCAATTAAGTGTTGTATAAAAGCTAAAAATTGGCAGGAACAATATGTTTTTCAACAAAAAAATTATTCATAACAGAACTTTGAAGCACAAAGGCCTTCGTAGCACTGCACTGCGCTCGTTACCCTTTTACAGTCTCGTAAGCAAAGTAATTTCACTAACTCATAAGCCCAGTAATTTCACTGACTACTTTGTTCATAAAACCGGAATGCAGTATTGCTTTCACGTTGTTGCTTGGCGGTAGACTACACGAGCAAAGAGGTGGTACCTATTGCACTCAAACGGACACTTGCAGAAGAGTATAGACCTAGTGACTGAGAAAGGCCTTTATGTCTTGAACTATATATTTAGTAATACTCAAATGCAAATCTTAAATGTATCAAAAAACTTGTGTCTCTATCTCTAGAAAAACAAAGAACAGGTTTTAAAATATGTTTTTTTGCCAAACTAATGAATAAATCGTATTCAATTATATTTGTATAATAGGTAGGTAGCTATCTATTTATGTTTAACCCGGAAGTGAGTAGTAAGGCCTTGCACATGATAGAGTAGTGACTTTTTGTATGACATGGACGTCATGACACGAGCGACGCGACTTGTTGGTTCCAATACATATCATACGCTTACCAAACTCAATCATAGAATCAGAAAAAGAATAATGATCAGTAATCAAACCTTCCAAACTTTAATTCCCAAGTGAGGACTTTGGGTTCCCAGTACTTGGCTCGTGGGGCGTGTTGTCACAACTCTCAAGTAACTTATCGCTGTTCCTACGAGTAGCTTTGTTCGTTGTTGCCCATACACTAGGTATTGAATTAATTAAAAAAAGTTTGTGTGGGCGACAGGAATTTAAATTTCCATCAACATTATGTATTCAAGTAACGTTAACGTGTTACAGTAGAGGGTTAGCGGTGTATTCTTTCAATAAGTCTAACACTCACGATATGGGTAAACCATAGAGATATAGGATAAACGCATCTTGCAACGCGGCAACGACTGAATTATGATGAAATTTTTGTCTTGGGCAAAAACTACTTTTAACTAGAGTAGATATGTGTTCTTCGGTTCCGTTTCTCCTCAACTATTTAAAGTCTGTTACTCAGGCTGAAGGTATAACAGTAACCTAGAAACGCGTTCAGTTTTCCCGGTTTCCCAGGTCTTACATTTATATCAGAGTTGATACTGCTGTTGCTCAGAAACCTGAAGCGCATCCTCCCGGTCACCACAGCTACGAAGTACGGCAATAGCAAATTCCTCTCCCCAATTAGATCGCATAGACGAAGGCATTTGTTTTTCTTCATCACCGTAATGGTTTCTTTGTTGGCGCCACAGTTAACGCCAAGGGTCGTGGGATACTTGATCACAATTATGAGGCTCGCCCACGGCTCTGTCACTATCTCCACAGAGCATTCGTAGTCTACTTCAGAGAGAGTTCTGAAAACCTGTAAAATTATAGATAATATATTCCGTCTATTTCGCAATACGCTTGAAGTATACTGCTGCACGGCAGTTGGTGAAGTGATTATAGCTGGTGTTCCTCTGCAATGGTGGTTTCGTTAATCTCATTTCAACTGGTTTTTGTTTGACATCTTAATATTATTCCACCGCATCGCTGAATTAGCTGAAGGATTGGTGCATTGATAACCTATGATTTGATAACCCGAGACATACGCAGAAGAATTAAAATCTTACTTAGGGCTCATCTATGGAGATGCGGTGCGTTGTGCGGTGCGTCGAGCGGCAAGTTTTGCAGATTCAAACATATATTAGGCCGACCATACACGCTTATGCATGTTTGGGTTTTGCTGTCAAAAGAACTACGATTTTGCAACAAGCGCGAATTACACGTGCAAGCGCGGCTTGATGTAAAACCATTAAAAATCTACGAATTAGACAAAAAATTTTTGTGCACACGTTGTATTTACTACGGCTTCAGCAGTGAACATACATGTGGTTATGAAACTCCAAATGCAATTTGGACGGCGCGACGCAGCACCTCCCGCGTGCCAGATGAGTTTTTGGATGAAGTTGACAGACTATACTAATAATTGGTTATCGCATAGTGTGTGCGTGATGAATGTTTGAACAATCACCGTAAATACTGTATTCATGTATTGTATATACGAGTACCTCTGGCGTAGAATAAATACATGCAGCTACAATTGTTATTGACAAACATTGTGAATGCCATTATTGTGTATTACTACAGAAATTCAAGTGTGCCATGTGATTATGATACTTCGTTTTTTAGAAGGAATATGTAAAGGCTTACATTTGGCCAGTTATTCAGCTGGTAAGCGACATAAGAAATGGATTAGGTACTTTATTCAAATGAAATAGGATTATATCTCCGCGATGACTACAATACGTATTCCATAGGCGGTAGGTATTTTTTTATGGTCTTTGATAATGGGAAGAGCTGGTCGTTTCCCTGATGGTAACCATATCGCCGGCCCATAACAAATTGCAGAGCCACTCAGAACTTTGGTACACAAAGGCCTGCGCGGCACTGCAGTGCGCTCGCTACCCTGATACATTAGTTATAAAGTCTCATAAGCCCAGCAAGTTGCACTGGCTATTCTACTTATCAAACCGGAACGCAGTAATGCTTGCATATTACTGCGTGGCGGCAGACTTCACAAGCAAAGCGGTGGTACCAACCCAGACGGACACTCGCTGAAGAGTTAGTCCTACCACTAACAAAAATATAAAAGAAAGTAAAATATATTAGTACATCTATAATTATTGACGTAGTTAACTTTTTGTACTGATTTTCTGTGAGTCAATTAAGCTGCCAAAGTATTGAAAATTGTGTTTCAGCCATTGATTATTTCCTCTAAGGTTTCCACACATCTACTGGCCTTTTGCCTCTAAATCTAATCATATTCGAATTCTATTTGGAAAGGCTGAAGTTAATAAGCAAATGTGTACCTATACTCAGACAGATCTCACGTACCAAGGTGATGGTGTCCGCCATGCCCATACCAAAGGAGATATCGTACCGCAAACGATGAGAGAAGGCACATTCGTTGCTGATATCCCGAGGGCGGTAAAGGAGCAAAAGCCCATGACATTTCACTGTTGCAGTTAAATTATACAGTAGATATAAAACCATCAACCAGTGCATGTCATTCATGTGACATTTAGAAATCTATGTACTCGTGACGTCCCTTATACGCAACCCTTCCTTCCGCACATACTCACGTAACTATGATCTCCTAGGTGATTACATTCACGAGTGACGCCTATGATCACCCAGATGATCATAGTGGAATATACCTTTTTAAAGGACCCTTTTCAAAAATTCGTGCTCTTTTTTCATTTTCGTCGATTAATAGTAATTAGGACTATCTAAGAGATGCGTCTCATTTGAAAACTCCCGAAACTTTAGCTTTTACGAAAGAAAATCTAATAAGGAAGTACAAAATATAAATATACCTATAATGTATTAGATCGATTTAAATACATAATGCAATAATTGGCTCATGCAATCTCTTTCCTTGCCACATAGCCTCATCGCAAATAAATTCAAATCTGGCCTTGATAAATGATGCATATTAAGTAGCTTTCTCTTAGTTTCTTATTTTATATCTAAAAGCTATGATAATTAATCCGGGATCGATAGCACAGTCTATAAATCTTTTCAACTTTCACTATACAATTATACATATATCCCCAATGGGCTCTAACTTGATCATAGTACTTTTATATAGGTAGGTTAGCTGTAATTATATGCGTGACTGGTGAACAACCACTGTATTCATCATTCGTGTACACTGTTGAATAAATAGTGTTAAATGATGTACCTAAATTGTTATTAAATGTCCATTATACTGAAATTCCTATATAGGTAGCGCGTGATGTGACTATGCTACACTCCTTTTTTAGATTTCCTTTTTTCATATCATCGAAATCTAAGTGGCTCCCTAATATTGCAAAGGCAAGATAAAATCAAACATGGTCAAAGAAAAATCAGAAAAAATCGATTTGCATTTGTTTGTACTATTGAAACTCGAGACGAGCTGGTCGTTTTCCTGATGGTAAGCATAACGCCAGCCCATAACAGTTTTTGCATTTGTTTATTTCTACCATAAATTTGCCGTTTCTACCTACTCACTTTCGGTTCGACTATCTCATTCATATATACTATAGGTACGCTAGCTATTTTAATATTTACATTTTTTCTTTTTGTACGATAACCATAGATCAACCTATAAATAGAGCCAGCCCTAAAGTAGAGCGATAGTCCGAGCGGTCGTTCTAGACCTTTTGGATTCAGATTCGATAAAAAATGTAATTAAAAATAATTTGGTAACTATTATTTTATTTACTAATGAATATACCCAGTGATTTGGAGTAGTTTCTCGATGTTAGTACCTGGTAGCTCCCTACTTATTACTATTTATATTTGATCAAAAATATAATTGGTCTGTAAGTGTAGACGGAAGGGGGCTGGAAGACAATCTCGCTCTATCCTGATCCTGATGTAGTTTCTTACAGCGCTGACAATAAAGTAACAAAGTTAAACGTACTAGCTATAGTACGTTTATGCCTGCTAAGGTATGGAAAACGGGAAGCGAGCATTCACATTTGTTTTAGGAGATGTTCCTGACATTTTTACCTTATTCCAGATGGCACCAGGAAAGGAAGCGACCGTGGACGAGGGAGATGAACACTACGGGTACAAAAAGAACTTCCGCACAGCGCTGCCACAGTTTTTAGCCGTGAGCGTAAAGAATTTACTGCTGCTTGGTGAGTACCTACAAGGTTATGATATCGGTATCGCACATAGGTACTAACTTTCCGCAGCCAGTTAGGAGGAAGCTTAAAGGAAACCATTAATAGTTAGCGATCATTATTTTGTAAGATGCTATTTATCAGTAGCACTATGATATTGATTTGCAACAATATCATATTGTGGTAAATTTAAATGCGTTAGAGCGGGTATTGGCTGCCCTATATTTATTTCTTGGGCGGTAGGTAAGATACCAGCACATATACATATATTTGTACATCAGTGTAAGGTGTATATAAAAACCTTTATCTATTCTTGTCCATTTTTCTTTAACTTTTATCAATTTTTTTTATTACCTATTAAGCTATTAATATTTCCTATTTTCGAGTGCGATTTTCATTAGCGGGCTCAACAGTCGCATCAGGCCGCATGACGCATCTGGCCCGCAGACTGTGTCTTGCCCTTGTTTGTATGTGGTAGAGGAAAGGTGGTGTATTAATATTGTCGTAGATAGCCGATAAAACCGATAGCGACAAATACAAAACTGTTCGGGTATAATTCTAAACGAAATTCTACTTCCCCTTGCAATAATTACTCTATGCCCATAATTGAAAATTCTGCCCAAGAAGTAGCAACAACTATATATGGCTTGATTTTGCTTCCGCTACTACCGGTGTTGGATAAATCGTGAATCATGATACAACCCTAGTATGGCAGTAGCGCATTTATGGCACCCCGTACAACTAATGCATGACTGATGAAATAGCATCAAGTTTAATATATGTTTAGCGTCTAATGTAACCATGTTTACTTAATAAAAACAAGTTTTTCTTGTCTAACTTTTATGCAGCTAGCATCTAGCTGCTGAAATCAATAGAATTTACATAAATATTCAGAATCAGACTCATAATTTTTGTTTATTATTAAGGCACTGTCTAAAGCCAAACGTCCTGATTTTCGTCGCACCAATATCCTTTCTCATACTTACATATTACAAGCAAAAATTAATATAATAGTACTATTATAATCAAGTGTTTTAAGAAATAAACTTATTAAAAAAATTGCTTAAAAAATTGTAAACATAACACGAAAAAAGTTTCTAGCTACAAGAATTTCCAGCTACAACTATCATCCTTTACGTAATTAGAAAAAAGAAATTAATCATATAAAGAAATATGTAAAAATATTTGAACTAAATGGTGTCACTTTTTCTTAGTTAAAATAAAATTTAAAACTGCGAAATAACGTTCAACTAAAAGCAAAAGCATCGCCATTTTCAAACTTATTTCACTACAAACTACCTAAAGACCGGCTCATTACAGGTTTCCCGCCCTGGCTTTGCACGGGTAATAAGAGTTCAAAACATCGACTCGAGAATTATAACAATGATAAATAAACGCTATAAAACCGTTAAAATTAGTTTAATTCAATGTATTTACAATCGTTCTTTTAAACCGTCATTGTTTACGATTGTACTCGTTATAGGTACTTACGTGTCAAGGTGAGTGGTAGGCCATGACACCGAGGTCAATTTCCGAGAGGACCCATCGTGAATCGTGAACTCATGTATCAGCATCTCAATGTATAAATGTATTATAATTAGAATATTGTAAGGCTGGCCATACACGCTTATGAATTATTGCGTTTTGTTTGTTTAAATATCCATGATTTTGCAACAAGCGCGGATTAGGTACGAGACAATATACACGCGCAAGCGTGGATTTATGTAAAACTATTAAAAATCCACGTAATAGACAAGCCAGAACAATACAGCCAGTGCTGTCTCCTTCACTCCCTGTCTGGGCTTAAAGTGACGACTGTTCCGCTTTACGCTACATACACCACTTTCTTACCATCACGTGGCTTCTGCACTGAATGCGCAGTGGTTGTGATCTTCTTTCTTGAGTAGAGATCGTACAAGCGGCTGCGGGTCGTTTTTTTTTACTATTTTTAACCGTGATATATTCCGTTGCACGAAAAACAAAATACATAATTATTGTCGTTATAGGTACATGCTTTATAAAATCACATTAACACAATTAAAATGATATTTACAAAACGTTACTGCATCTAAAATGTTAATGTTATGTTGTTCTAAAACCTGTATAATGACAATACCTAATTAAGTATTTTCGCTATTGCAGAAGCCAAGCCTCGCGCAGATACCAGCACTAACCGATAGTTCCCTAGCGAGATTTTAAATTTGAGAGGGTAGTTAGCTAGGCTAGACGTTTGTCTAGTTGTCAATTATATACTTAAGTATTTGCAATTTCCAAGAAAAAATTGGTGAATAAAAAAGGGTAAAATTACAGTTATTATGAAAATATTTAATCGAAAAACATTATTTACTGTTGTTTTCTTTCAGGCTACGGCATGACCCTTGGGTTTCCGACGATACTGATGCCAGCCGTTGAGAATCCTGTAGACGATGAAGTGCTACATCTTGTGAAAAGTGAAATATCATGGATAAGTGAGTATCTCCTAAATTCCATACTTACTTATAAAACGGTTTAGTTATATTACATAAAAATAGATCTTTTAGGATGTAGTACATAAACGCCCGTATATGATCGATTTTTGTGTCAAAATTTTCTATAGATTTTTCTTTTAGTCCACTATTTCTGTAGCGATTTAGTCGATAAGAAGGTTAGTATAGAAAGCAACTAATTCTAATCTAATTCTAATGGGACTAATTCTGGAATACCAGAACACTCTTGTAAGTGTTCAAAATAGTTCTGTAATCGGCATAAATCTTAGCTATATATATTCATTAGCTAGGTGCAAATATAAGTGGATCTAAAAATAAACTAGCTTAGTTCAATACCTGCACACAAAATAGGTCGGCAACATGCGTATCTACTGCAGGTCGTCCTACATTCAGGTCCTTAGCACCATGACCCATTTCGTACAAGCTACGTACGTCGTCGGAAGAACCTTCATTCATATAAAGTTTGTTAGCTATAAAAGAAGTAGAGTGCTCGGAAATGTTGTGACAATACGACACATTTACAAAAAAAACATAGTGCTAGAAATGTATGATGCACGGCGACCTACCCACTGAAAACCCTGGTACATTTCCTGTTGGCTTAGCCCTAGGACAGATCGCGGACACGCTGTGCGGGCCTCAACACGATCCCATCAGACATCGTCCGTCCTAGGGGACGGGCCAGCCTCGCGAGAAGAGAAACACCGCACGGCTCGGATGATTCACTGAAACGCAAATGCTTTACCTCCGCCTCGGGCTCTCTCTATGGGCTCTCTGTATAGAACCAGTCTTTTGCATATGACTTATAATGACAACTTTCATTGCAATGCCAGGTGATGAGGTCTATAACTACTTGTAGTAAGTACTTAGTTGTAGATTTTGCCGTTACAACCGGTTTAGGGCTTAGGATGGAAAACGCTATTTTTGCATGCTTTCCTTTTTCTTATAATAGGTATAAGTAGAACTATTTCTTTTTTAATTAACAGTCTTTTTTAAAATTGATATTAGGTGTGAGGACAACTCCACGTAGCGAGTATATATTCAGACATCCACCTAACAGCATAAAGGGGATGTTGACTATATATTTTTTAATCAATCAATTCGTTTTATCATGAGAATTAAATGTCAAAAATGAGACTCAAAGTCGGGTGTATGTACTGAGCGCTAAAACGCCCCATACAAATTGGTCAGAACATCTGACGTCACTTGTTCAACGCGGCCGTAACTCTATACTACTAAAAAAGTGCAATTTGTTGATTTGGTCGTAAAAAAACTGGTTGTTATACATTGTTTTATTCATTGAAAGGTAACGAATCTAATAGTATGTATCATTTATATTACTATTGGATGATAAAAAAATAGTTGTATTAGTGAAACTTTTAGATACAATATATTTGTGGAAATTATATGTTTATTATAATTTCATTTTTATTGTGTTTATGTGATTTTTTTAAACCTGTATAACGAGAGTAAATACGTATTTTGTGTTTCATGCAACGTGTATTATTGAATAATCATCAGTCCTCATACGGCTTACCTACAGAGCCGAGAGCACAATAGTTCAAGGGTTCAAGTTCTTCCTCATTGAGCGAGTGTATATTACTACGTATCCGTGTGGCCGGTGTGCCACCGACCAGTTAGCCTCGCTATTTCCAGCATGCACTATATTTCCGACTACCATTCTTATAACTTCTCAATATTTTACCTCAAATGATGAGCAAATAACGTCTGGCGCTATCATACATATATATTTTATTGATTATATATTATACGAAACTGTATCATAGACAAGTAGTTACTATACTAATACGAGTACTTACTTTCGCTTTTTCTGTGCCTAATATTTACTCCGTGACTAAACAGATAAATAAAATTGTTATTGCTATCGGGGGACCATTTATATTGAAAAGTTTTCCACTTATAATTTTTTTGCCACCGTATGCTATCCGAACGAGCCTTTTGTGTGAACACATTTAGCAATACACTAAGAAGTTCTTATTAGAAAATCGAACGGGCCGCTCGATGTAATCAATAACAAGATGCACCAAAAACTGAAGTGACCACAATATTTTGTTTCATTGTTGTTGTTTTGTGTTGTGTTGTTGTTATGGTTGTTTTTTGTTATAGTGTGTTGTTTGACTTGCTTTTTACTATCTTTTTTTATTGCAAATGGGCTTGCGTTTGACCGCTGTCTCGCCTGATGTTAAGCGACGACGCGGTCGACGATATAATTTTTTTACAAGATTGGGGTCGATTTCTACTTCATATTTTATAGATAAGTTTTTTCTATAAGCACTTGGCTAGTATTACTGTATTTTTTCTTGCTTGTAATATCTATGAAATCGGAGATTTAGTGCGACGAACAGCATGTCACTTTTTTGGACGTTTTGAAATAGCCGCCCCAATTAATCACTCGCTAGGACTCCTTCCTCTCGCGCTCGGGATTCAAGGTACGCCCGTGACCATAAAACAATGTGGCTAAGCAGTAATAAAATAATTATTATTTATATTTTATTAGACAAAACACGAACATAATTGTAGAAAAGTCGGGACTACCAACTTTGGCAGCCCAGCATAGGCGTAAGAAGGTAGGTACTAAGCGCCTAAGCGCCCCTTCTGATACTCTCTCTCTGTTTTGTTGCCTTATGTCAATTCCATACATTTGTAACTTTTGTACCATCGATAATGATTGTAGAATGTGACTTTGTCTACCCCTAGGTGAGATTTAAAGTGATCAAACCTATTAACTACAGTACTTAATTATATACACTACAGTGAGTAAAATCAAATACTATTCTTGGTAACCTAGAAGCAAGGCGCAAGGTTTGATTGCGTATAGGTTATTAATATTGTCTACGTTTCCTAGCTTGATAAGCATTTTTGTCACGGTTGCATGAACGGTTGATAAGGTTAAAATTACCGAATCAAAACAATTTGTTCGATCTGTGAAGCTAAAGGTCTGAATAGTTCAGAGTTACTTAAATTCCTAATCACTCGGCAGGTAGGCTAGGCCACAATCGATAAAAAAATAAAACTTCTTATTTCGCAATAAATATGGTAATAATTTACATTGAAATACATAATAGTATAAACGCATAACTATGATTGAGCATAATAATAAATTCAACATAGGAATAACGAAATAACTATGTAAAGAAAACATATGTAAAGAAAAACATGTTCGCGGCTTAGGGGTGGCCCTTGGGACAACCCCTCTGCTCCTGTTACTTATTATTGCACATTATAGTACCAAGTACTTATCATCTGTACGAATAAATAAAATTGAAATGTCTGTTTGTAATATCATAATAACAGCTTTTTACTAAATGCATATAAAAGTATATATATATACGGTATCTATAACAAATCAACCATTTTTTAAATTTTTGTTTGTCTGTTTGTTCGGGGTAATTTCTGAAACGGCTGGACCGATTTTGACGGGACTTTCACTGGAAATTAGCTGATGTTACAAGGGCTACATTTAGTAAAAAGCGGCTTTTTTGATATCACAAACAGACATTTCAATTTTATTTATTTGTGTATGTATATTTTTATAGATAATGCGTATTCCAGGTTCAGTGAACTTAATGGTGGTGCCGTTGGGCTGTGCGCTGTCGGGCATCGTGACCTCACCCCTAGGCCGGCGGCGAGCCATGCAGATGGTCAATCTGCCGTTTATCATCGCCTGGCTGCTGTTCCACTTCTCCACTACCACCAACCATCTATACGGTGCCTTATTCCTGACGGGCTTGGCTGGGGGGCTATTGGAGGCACCTGTAAGTACATTTACTTATATTGTACGCAAATTATAGTCTGTTTGTTTATAAGTTAAAATTTTGCTACATTATACAAGTTATAACACCTCAAATAGTTGTTCACATATCAACTTATAAGTAGGTAATTAGCTACGGAGTAGCCAAATTATTTTTTCTCTTTAGCTACTAGAAAAACGTAACGAAACTGGCCTATCAGATAGATAGAAAATATGGATAAGTAAGTATATCCACCATGCGGGTATAAACCTTATCCAGCTATATTATATTATCTTAGCTTAGGTAACCTAAAATGGAAAAAGTAATTTAGATTTCTGTAGTGTTTTATTAAAAATTTAAACTAAATAAATTAAACTAATAAAATAAAACTCGGTGCCAAAATATGAAAAAGGAGATGAAAAATAATTCGGTTCAGGATAATTGAAAATCAAGGCGCCAAAGGCAGATTTAAAATTTCTTACGTATTTTCAGGTGTTAACATACGTGGCTGAGATCACCCAGCCGCACCTCCGCGGGGCCCTGACTGCGACCAGCTCGATGTCCATCATTCTTGGAGTATTCATGCAGTTCTTATTAGGCATGCTCTTCTATTGGAGGACGGTGGCACTCATCAATATAATATTTACGGTACGTACATTATCTATTATTTAATTAAATTTTTACCATCATAAACTACACCTGTGATTTTGCGGTATATCTACAATTCTACATATTATTATAATAACAAGATTCAAAATAAAAAAACAGGCCACTGGGCCCATAGGAGTCTTTACTATATGGGCCCCTAAATGAAGGCTGTCTTTCAGGTTTACTCTGCTTATACCCAGCTACTTCCATCTAGTGACAGGTAAAGGTACTAAAATTGAAAAAAAAAGGAAAACCTCGCCTTCCAGTTTCCATCAGGCCCATGTATTAGTTCTAGCCAAATTCTATAGATGGACACGTCAATCAAATATTTAGAAATATTTAGCTATCATTCACTTCATTTTTTTCTGCAGATGATTTGTTCCGTGACCTTTTTCTCTGTGGTCATTTTGGTTCAACGGACATTGTAGGTAGTTAGGTGACTAATTTGCCTATGCTTTTTCTGTCCGAAGATAATTATTTAATAACTATCTTGGCATGTATGAAATAGGTACCTAGGTACTTTAATTTATGGTCAGGCAGTTACGTAAAACACAGGAAATTGGATTCCGATTAGAATAATACCATAATAATAAGTAACAGTACTTGCGCAGGAAGCAGATTTTCGTAGAAAAATTCTTTCACTTTTATTAAATGTATTAAATTTGTTTTACCTATCCTAAAGATAGGATAGGATGTCCTCACTACATAGATGGACTGCAATGTCCTGGTCAAGACCGCTGGGAACGTTATCTAAAGTACCATCGCAAGAACCGACTAGCCGATCCAAATGGCTATCAATGGAAGAGATATGCCTACCCTATTGCATAGTCAGCAATGGAGGTCTTGTGGCTGATGATGATCCTAGGAATGTAGTAGGTTAGTAGGTAGGTTGATAGATACCTACCACATGTTTTAAGCCTATGGTAGATATGTACCTATCTGATATCACCATGTCTTATCAATCTCTTTGTGTTTCAGATCTTGGCAGTCATCGCCTTGTGTTTCGTGCCTGAATCTCCACATTGGCTAGTATCAAAAAACCGGCACAATGAGGCTGGAAAGGTGATAAAATAAATATTAATATAAATAACAAATAGACTTTTAAGAAATTATACCGCCCAAAGATCACACTAATACCTGCAGCAACAAGCATGTGCCGGGTGGCACTGCAATTGTTAAAGTTACGTTATGCTTACCATCAGGCAAACTCTTCTCACTCCATTAGAGTACACTAGATTCTGCCCTAAACTCCCTTTCTTTCCTCTCCCTGTTGGTCCCCAACATAGTTAAATGTAGGTACTCAATAAAAACATAGAATGATTTTTTTGGGGGAAAAATATATTTTCCCATACATATTTGCATAAAATACGTAATTGATATTGTTATCTGATCCGCTGCCTTACCGGCTAACTATATCTCATGTCCGTTTTCGATTCCAAACCTATTAAAAGCATCTCTAGCCTTCGTATGGAAGGAGTTGTCTATAGAGTTTTCGCTTTTTTTCGTTTTGTAAGAACTCCTTTCCTAAAAGGATATACCAGCGAAAATTTTAGACTATGCCTTCCAGCCGAAGAACTAGCGACCGCTGGTCTTAATCGGGTTGGAGTCGAAAATGAACACGAGATTGTTATCAAAATAGTTTTACAGTAACTTGAGTACCTATATTTATATATATGTTATATATTTAAATTTAATTAAAAATTATTACAATATTGGGTATTGCTATTATGCTTCTTCTTATATTGTCACTAAAACTAAAGCTGCGTACAAAATTTCAGCAAAACTGTTAGGAGGAACGGGTTCTAATTTAGCTTGCGTCATTTGATCTAAACAGACATAGGTAGCAAGTTAAATAAAAGCTTGTTAAAATATGACTGGTTTTCACACATTTTATACGGTGCAAGTGATCTTATACGATAAAAGCAGCCTTCATTTCCAGAGTTTACAATGGCTACGTGGCTGGACCACTCCATACGCAGTAGAACAGGAGCTGAAGGACATACAGGCTTTGTACTTGAAAGAAAAAGGTACAGTAAAATTTGTGTTTTCTATACTACTAGGTAATGAGACAAGCAGGTCGTTTTCCTGATGGTAAGTATAACTCCTGCCCGTAATAATTGCAATGCCACTCAGAATATTGAAGTAATCTAGGCCTTTGCGGCACTGCGGAGTGCGGATACAACGGGTACAGTCAGTGGCGTATTTTAGAATTCAGCGCCCCGGGCCTGCAGGCCCCGCCGCCCGGCCCTGCCGGTCGCCGCGCGCCTTTCAATATATACGACAGCCCCGCGTCTTGATGTGTATCAAAGTTACAGCCACGAGCCCTCACGACCACCTTACGATATTTAGGCTCTTATTAATAAACAGTGTTAAACGATGGTTTAATTAAACTGTTTTGACTTTGTTGTTATTTGTCAATTTTAAACTGAATCGAAAAAGACAAAACACAGTTGAACTAAGTATTCCACAGAGAGCCTTAGATAGGCTTTTTTAAATTTCTTCTGCTTGTGCCGCCCCTCGCAGCCTGCCGCCCCGGGCCATGGCCCTTTTGGCCCTAGGGTAAATACGCCCCTGGGTACAGTGCTACGAGTGCAGGCTGTCCTTGAGTCATCGGTCTTACCACAAAAAAATTAAATACACTTTAAACTTGTGTTAAACAGCTTTTAACTCCTAAACATGCCTTAGTGGCGTTTTTAAATAAGAGCAACCACAAATCCTGATTTAATTAATGTCTAGCCGTTGTCTAACTCAATTCTGTGGTGACATTTCTAATCATTTTAGTCTGACCTATCTTTAGACACTGTTTAGCTAAATAGGCGTCTAAAAGTAGTTTTTTATAGTCCTACCATATATTATAGTACTAACACTATGAGTTATTTCCTGGAAATACGCATAATCCGGACAGACTTGTCCTTGATACAAATCAAACAATGTCACGCAATGTAATACACATTGCATGTGTTCTTAACTTAAATTGGTTGGTGCAGATTCAGCTGGTATTTAATTCAAGACTTAGTTTAAGCGTTGTAGTCTTTGGCTGACTTTGACTTAGTTTTTGGCTGTATGTACTTACCTAGTGTTAAGATAATGTAATCTTAAAACTATATTTACTAAAAGTATTATGTAACGGCAAGACGGATAGAGATATATGTGGTCTCTACGAATCAGCAGTTCTGGTTGGACTGGTTGGCTATAGAACATTTGAATTAGCTATGTACATTGTACAGATCTAAAATGGCATGTAGATTACTTATCCAACTGTTTTTGTAGCTAACTTATAAGATATGTTTATCGATAGTATGTTGATAGGTATTAATAAAGGCCGTTGAAAATAAAAGTATAATGATATATGTTGCAGATTCTTCAGGTGACATAGAAGAGACCATGAGCGAGAAAATGTCACACTACTTGAAAAGAAGTTTTCTGGTTCCTTTCTTCTTGATATGCCTCAGTTTCTTCGTAGGACACTTCAGCGGGATGACTACATTGCAGGTTTGGAAAAATATTTACATACTCGCTATAGGCAGGTAGACTTTTGGTATTAGTGCGAGTTCTACGCAATAACTAATACCTTAGGGTAGCAAGCGCACTGCAATGCCGTGCAGACTTTTGTGTTTCAAAGTTCTGAGTGGCATTGCAATTACTATGGGCTGGCGTTGTGCTTACGATCAGGCAAACGTTTCGTTCGTCTTGTTACCCATTTGGGTAGAAAAAATACCTAATTATGGGTCCTGGCGAGATGTGTGAGGTGAATGCGCATTTAGACCGACCAAAAGCTTGGCGCGAGCAATGTGTTACGAGTAACCACAAATCCTGATTTAAGTAGTGTCTAACCATTGTCTAACACAATCCTGTTGTGACATTTCTAATCATTTTTAACGTTTATCTTTAGACGCCGTCTAGCTAAACAGGCGACTAAAAATGTTTTTTGTGGTAACACTAAAAACATCCGGGCACTGCAGACGTACGCAGTGTCAATTTTTCAGATGCTAGAAGCGCCCATAGATAAGTACTACGCGACGCTGGTGCTGGGCATCATGCAGATAGTAGGCACAGGGCTTTGCGTGCTGTTAGTGCATTTCACTGGGAAGCGCCCTTTGACCTTCTTCTCGACTGGAGGCGCCGCCGTGTGCTGTATCCTCGTCGCCAGCTACGATTACTACAATAAAACGGTAAAATTGCTTGTCACTAAAATGAGAGAGAGAGATAGAGCAGAAACGACGCGAAACTTAAACGGTCACGCGAGCGTCACCCGTGTCAGAAATATTAGGAAGGATCTTTTTAAACCCTCTGATATTTCATAGACGTGGTGACCTCATATAGCAATTTTTGGTAGCCGTTACGAAATAGCTCGACACAAGTAACATTTTTAGTCGCCGAGTCGACTTCGTTTCGGTTTTTCGGTTGTTGACAAATTGTGAGAACATCCCATGGAAAAATTCCAAATTTCAAAAACTCTTAAAACAAATGAGGAGAGCCTGTTCAAAAGGTTACATTTACACTTTTAAAAATTTTTCAGAAATCGAATAAAATGGATAGAATTAAAGATTTAAAGGACGAATAAAAGAAAAAAGTAATTTTATTTTAGATAAATGTAATCTTTTGAACAGACGCTCCTCAAATGTTGTTGACCTCCACGAGTAGACTGAATCTACAGATCTCTTACTGAACCCCGTTCGGGATAACATACCAATTTAAACTCAGGTTGTGTAAATAATATAGGTAGGTACATATCTATACAAATAAATAAAATTAAAGTGTCTGTTTGTAATATCAAAATAAAAGCTTTTTACTAAATGCATATGAAAGTATTTACGGGAACTACACCAAAACAGCCATTTTTTAAATTTTTGTCTGTCTGTTTGTTCCGGGTAATCTCCGAAACGGCTGGGCCGATTTTAACCGGACTTTCACTGGCAGATAGCTGATGTTACAAGGAGTAACTTAGGCTACTTTTATTTTGGTAAAAGAGTTAGGGTTCTGCGCAAAAAATTAAAAACCATGAAATCCAATATATCCGCGCGGGTGAAACCGCGGGCAGCAGCTAGTTTAATATAAAATGATGTGATTAAGAAATGTAAAATTTTAGAAATATTGTGTCAAGTTTCCCTATTACAATATTTGTAATGCATATATATTCTATTTATTAATTCCAAAAATATATATATTTCAGCATGAAGATTCAGTCCTATCCACTACACCATTTAACGGCACAACTACGTTCAGCAGCGCAAGTGAAACTCACGGAAGCAATATGGTAAGTTAAACATATGCTATACCTAGCTACCTTATACGGTTTTTTTTATCAAGTAGGTATTTAGTAGTTAAGTCTGATTACCGCGTGAGTAGAGGCTTATGAAAGTATCAATGGGCAGGCAGGTCAGGACAGCTAAGAGCGTGATCGTCCAACCAGAATTAATTTTTTGTAACACAACGCTTTGCAATAGCCATTTATAGTACCTACTGAAATACTGCTCTGATTCGCAGGGTAACGCTACCTCCTGGATTCCGACGACACTACTCATGCTACTTGCTCTGGTGACACACACGGGGATACGGCTGTTGCCGTGGATTTTAATAGGAGAGGTAAGTTTTTTATAATAATCATCATCAGTCGGAAGACGTCCTCTGCTGAACAAAGGCCTCTCCTGTATAGAACGCAAATTGGATTGGCTAGTCGCATTCTGCATCCAGCGCTTCCCCGTGGTTTTTACAAGCTCTAAGACCACATGTCACTTATTATTCGTACAACATACACTAATTATTATTCACATTGTAGACCAAAATATAGATCCAAGCTTCCCTAACTCTGCCCATAATTGGATAAGACTTTCCTAGGTTCAGATATATTATACTTATCAACAACTTCTGGAATATTGTTCCCAATAATTGCCGATATAGGTGGAACATGGACATTAGAGATGATTTTCGTCTTGTCCATGTTCATCTTGGCTACTTTACTCATTAAACCGGAACACGGTAATGCTTGCACAATACTGCTTGGCGGCAGGCTAAACGAGTAAAGCGGTGGTACCAACCCAGAGACGGAAACTCACAGAAGAGTAATTAAATTAAATTAAATTAGTCCTACCGCCTAGTGATTTTTTCATCATGAAGTTTCATCATTACAAAACATCAGAAAAACAAGAGTTATATAAAATAAATCACCACTGCCCCAATGTCACTCGGGATGATGTAAGGATTCTAATGATATCCCACACATCCAAATGTGTTCAGGCGTTTAAAAGTTATGGTGGAATAAAGAGACTCATATATATACACATACATACATACACGAACCCTAAAAAAATTACACTCTTTTTGGTGCAGTCGTGTAATAACATAGGTAGTATAATTTGTTCAGGTATTTTGCCTATAGCACAGTCCGATAGTATGATATTGGGAATAGGTAGGTCCAGAAATGAGACACCCGGTTTGATAATCGACACACGTGTATTTTCGCTCGTAGTTCAATGAGTACTGCTGTCCTTCCCCGCGTCTTCCCCTCGCGTAGCGCGTAGGGTCGACTACGGCGTAGCACTGACTTGCTGACGTCATAGCGTAGCACCTCAGCACCACACCTTCCTTCTCACAGTACCTACTACAATAACCCAAGTTGCTTGGGTATACATAATTAAAATACCTATTGTATTAATCATGTTGTTCACAAACAAGTGCAACCATTTATGAAAGCTATTTTCCCCCACTTCCTGGGTTTTTTGTCAACTTAGTCCTCAAAGTTTGAGGTAAAGGTTGGTTCTTTTGTTCAATTTTCCTAGCCCGAAACCTAATAATGTACTTCTACATTTACACAAATTGTCTAAGCAGCTATTTCGACGGCCTACGTGACCATGCAGGGTTACTTACCTACGTGAAATCGAAACTGGTTTGTGCGAAACTTTTTACTGCAAAAATTATCTGTCGACATCTCAATAGTACTTGGCGAAGGTTTATTACGAGCATATAGGTAATTTCGCATATTTTTCGTATCTATATCAAATCTATACCTACTATTTCAGGTTCTCAGTGCAAAGACCCGTTCAGGAGGCGCGGGACTCGCTAGTGCAGTTGGATATCTGTTCGGTTTCCTCACCAACAAGATCTACATCAGTATGGTGGATAAACTTGCTATCTGGGGCACATATGGCTTGTACGGTCTCATATGGTAATGTCACGATTTTTACACCTAACGGTATATTTAGTACCTGGTCTCAAATTAGAATACTCTCCTCACACAACACACATACTTGAGGGAGTTACTTACACAAAAACATAAATATTTCTATTTAAGTCCATAAATATACCTATCAAATTCAAATTTCTATACCTATTGACATTTTTTAATACGTAAAAATGTCTAGGAAACGTCACTAAAAAGAAATATTTAGTTATTTTAATATGTATTTTAAACGTTTGACAATATATCAATATCAATTGAATCGGGCAATTCGTTCGACCTTTGTATATATTTATATAGGACATTCTTTATGAGTAGCTAGCTCAAAAAACTGCTCTAAATAAGCTGACTTGATGAAAAAGCAAATTCTTTATGACGAAATTATTTGTAAACTTTTGGGCGAGCTGAAAGAATGGCAAGTACCTCGCCAGCTCATAACAATAATAATACGTATGTTGACAGTAGTAGTAAATCCATGTAAAGTCATATTTAAACGATGATTGGTAAGGTTTGAGCTCTAAATTAAAGTACTTGAAATGAGTACCTAACATATTTATTTATTTGCGAGAATTTTGGGTACCTACATAACATAAATTGCTATGATAATTAAGTATGTACTGCCCAACAAAATTCTACCTACATAGGCGTACAAATATTACACGACACACAATATTACAAAAGAATAATAATTATGTCTATTCAGCTGTTACTATCATTAAAAATATCCTTAACCGAGTTATAACTATCAGCGTCAACAGTATGTATAACTAAAAAATTAAAAAAAAATCTGACTTTTTTGACATTTTGGTAATATGAATTTTAATAATCTTATTACATATTTTTAAACAATTATATACTTCACAATAATTTTAATATGTAGAATTTGTGTTGACAATTCATAAGTGTACGTAAATGTTCCAATTTGAAATAAATATATGAATAGGTACTGAATCCCACAAAGTAAAGCCCGGGCCAGACGATCGTCAACAAGTAAATGAGCAAAGGTTTTGACTATGTAACTTTGTTTCTTAGGAGATCATGCTTCAGAAATTAGATAGATATGGCGTTTGCAGACCGTAGACGCTTATGCTAGTATGCGTTTTGCTGTCAAAATAACCATGCTTTTGCTTCAAGCGACTGAAGTTCAATTTTTATTACATTGACCGAATACTTAACTAATTTTGCGAAGTGATTTTCGTGTGTAACCCGTGGCGAACGACGATAAAACTATTTAAGTATACATTTATGTTTAATAGTCTTCGTTCCATAAACCAGTCTTCGAATTGAAATGCGAATATTCACTTCATATTAATTAATGAAAGCATAATCGGCTTCGTTTCGTTTTCGAAACAATCAAGAACTACCAATCTCTAATTTAAATTTTTAACGCTGTTCAGTTCACGTTGCTAATTTTTAACGCTGTTCAGTTCACGTTGCTAATTTTTAACGCTATTCAGTTCACGTTGCTAATTTTTTGGGCACATAAAATTCATATTTTTAGACAACGATTAATAATATTATGTCGGGGAATTTTGCTTTGAGAACCACCCGTTTCGATATGGGTAAAAACACCTTCGAAAATAAAGCTTTCTCTACTAATTTAATTGAATATTAAGCTGGTCACCAAACTGGAAAACAGTACCTAATGTTGGCACATTAATGCTTGGCGGCGACTACACGAGCATAGCGGTGGTGTCCACCCAAACGGACTTTCGTAGATGAGTTAGTCTACCACCTGGTTTAGCATATTCGCCATCGCTGCGAAATAGTATTCAAAAGCTTTGAATACTACTTATCTCAAAAGTTTTAGCGACAGCGATAGCATTTATGTACTTATATCTTTTTTCTTTCTGCCTATAGAGTATGTACCTAATAAAACAATTTTTTTTTTCAGTATAATTGGTTGCTGCACTTTCTATTTCATCCTGCCCGAGACTGAAGGAAAGAAATTGAACGACATTGAGAATCACTTTGCTGGAGTCAGAAAAATTACTAATAAAGTTTACCGCTCAAAGGTGGGTGAAAAATAAAACGACGTAGTACATAGAATATTTATATATTCATTGTAACACATTTAAATAAAATAAAAAAATCGAAAACTAATTGTTTACAAAAAATACAATTAGGTAGTTTATAAAAATCTAGTAAGTATTTAAAATGGTTTCTTCCTATATTTGCCTTGCTTTTTATTATCTCGCAGGTCGTGTATAAAATAGAATATTCATCTTGAAGATATAGCTGTCTTCGTCTTTGGCTAGCTGGACTCCGGATTGTCATCTTGTATCCCTCACTTCGCTTGGTATTAAACTCTTAGCTCAAATATCCTTCGTTGCGCTCGGGATTCAAGTTGCGCCTGTCTATAAGACTGCTTTATCCCCTTGGTGCATAATCTACTATTTTAAACGTTAATTGTCGTTTTGATTTTTGTAAACCTTGGTGAGGCGCCTTTGTCGTTCCTAATTTTTTATTATAATGAGACATTTTCACCACGGCCATCGGATGTCCAGGAAGGACCTTTTGGTTTATTTGGTTGCATATGATTATTTATGCTTACCGGTGCACACTATCCCTATATTTTTTCTCTTGGTTTAATAATTTTGATTTCATATTTAATTTATTCTTGCCCATTTCTGCTGGGTCCAGCTGAATTCTTGGGTTTGATAAGTTTCAAGACCAATAGGAATAAGAATATTATCATAATAAAAAAAATAACATTTAAATTTTCAGAGATGCCGTGAACCCGAAATCTCGAAGATGCAAGATCTCAAGGGAGTTAATAATCTAACCTTTGAGGGTGATAACACTAAACCTTAATATTCAGCCTTGTGGATTAGTTTATTATTATTATGAACCTATTCAAACAAAGTCTCACGGTAGAGTTAAGTTTTACCACGAGTGTGCCTTAAACTGTGATTAATTTATGATTTAAGAAATAAAAATATTATATTTGGTTATTCGGCAGCCTCATTTAAAACACCCTTATTTCAATTGTCAATAAGTAGCTAAAACCACTGAAGAGCTGTTCCTTTATTCACCTCCTGGCTCTATTTTCAGATCAGCTGCATGGCACCAAATGCCTGTATTGTCATACAAACTAGGTACCTACATATAATCTAATAAATCGTTCCTGGCTAATGGTGTCAGATTCTACAATAAAATACCTAAAGCATTAACTGAATTACCACAAAGCAAGTTTAAACGTATATCAAGAATGTAGATATTAATTAAAAAAGTGTACTTATGTATTATAAAATTAAGGGTTATGTAGATGACAAAGATGCATGGAGGCAAACAGCTCAGGAGCCTCCTGGTGACTACGAAACTTTAAATTGTTAGTTGTTAGCATTATAATCATTGAAAAACTATTTAAAAAAAAAGAATGCCGTGACGAGTTTCTTGCCCTTCTTCTTGCTCGGCCTATACCAATTTGGAACGAGCACGGTGGTTTTCTGGAACGTTCGTTGACTTTGAGCACGGATTTGTTTTAGTTGACGCACAGCATTTGTTTTAGTCTGTGATTCGGGTAGACGAATGTTGCAGAGGCCCGCTGTTAGAGTCATTTATTTTAACTTTCTTAAGTGCTCCTTTGGGGCCTATTTGAACAAAGCATTTTGAATTTGAATATAACATACATTCAGGCTATTATAGACATTGTATATGGCCACAGTCCCACAGAGATACGTATACGTTAGTACATACCTATTACCTCGATGCATATGCGCGCAAGTACGGATCTAATCGGGTCGATAAAATTCGATAATATTCGATAAAATTGACAGTTAAGAATTAATAAGAATTAAGTGTTCGTAAACGTGCATGAGTGAAAGGCAAATAGTACAAAGACGAAAAACGTGTATTTTTTTATTCTATCCAAAACTCCATAGAAGCATTCAGTAAAGTATCCACCGGACCACCGCTTTACTGAAGCGTCACTTCGACGACTTCGACTCGACCGCGCCTAGTCTAAACTTTAACGTGACTGACGAATTTTATGCACCAGTCCAAAACTAGAGATTTATTATAACTTGACACTGGCTAAATACGCAAATAGCGAGGAGCCAAAAACAAACAACTTCGATTACAATACAAAATATGCATGACAGTGACACTCACAAACTATGTAGATGACATTATTGACCAAGGAGAATAATATCGCTTCACTAGACTATTCATACCAAAGAGAATATAACGCTTGATTGATACTTGAATGAAATCTAACCTTAAAAAGGCGTAGGAGTTTTTGGCGGGAATGCGAAAATGTGCTGTTGTTGATTTTGTGTTATTTACTAAAACCTGTGTTTTATCGAGTGTTAATGTGTAATAATGGTGGATTATTAACCATTAAGTGTTCGTAAACGTGCATGAGTGTGTTGTATTATGTATGTAGGTGATACCAGAAGGTCCAGAGTTATAATTCAAACATGTATAATATTTGTAGCCATATATTTATGGAGAAAACAATTCTTACAATTACTTCAGTATTTTTTTATTTTACATACTCGACAGTAGATGACATAGGAAGAAGTAAATTGAAACGTCTCCTCTATGCATTTCAGCGGAGATTGTTATTGTGTACAAAAAAAGGTTTCATACCAACATTCCTCCTCACGATGACAATCCTAAGCGTTGCTTTAGCTCCAGGTGTCGAGGTCCTGGCATTCCTTTCGTTAACATATCAGCTAACATATTTGAAGTGTCTTTGTAGCGCACATTGATTACACCAGATTGTATGTGATCCTTTAAAAAATGAATTCTCAGATCAATGTGTTTTGTTTTGCTACTTATAATGTCATTTTCGCATATCTTTAACGCCGCTTGATTATCATTAAAGATTGTTATCTTATCTTGCTTCAGTGCTGTTATGTCTTTAAGCAATAGTCTTAGATGCAGTGCTTCTTTAACAGCATCTGAGATCGACATGTATTCTGCTTCCGCAGTGGACATAGCAGTTGCTCTCTGTTTTCTTGATTCCCAGCTTACGACCCCGTTTGCTAGCATAAAACAGTATCCAGTATAGGACTTCCTATCTATAGTGCATGCTGCCCAGTCTGCATCTGCATATCCCATCATTTCTTTGTTAGCAGTGTTCTCGAAACTTATTCCCATTGTTTTTGTTCCTTTTAGGTACCTCAGGATTCTCTTAGCAGCTTTGTAATGTTCACTTCCAAAACAATTGTTGAACTGCGAGAGATAACTTACAGCAAACATAATATCTGGTCGTGTGGCTACAGCTAGAAACATTAGGGACCCAATTAGGTTTTGATAGGGTATCGTCTCATCACTTTTTGCTTCTTTTTCCAATTTTAGGTGAGGCTCTATTGGCGTAATGGTCGGCTTGCAGTCCTCCATTCCAAATTTAGTAAGTAATTTTTCAATATATTTTTCTTGTTTGAGTTCGATCTTGCCTTTACTTTGTTTTATTTCTATTCCCACAAAATCATTAACAAGACCAAGATCTTTCATTTCAAAAATACATTTTAGCATTTCATTGACTTCGTCAAACATTTGTTGACAGGAATAGGCCATCAGCATGTCGTCAACATACAATCCGAGAAGAATTTTAGCTCCTCCTTTTTCCATGATGTAAATGCATGGATCAGCTGTTGATGGTATAAAACCAAGTTTCTTTAATTCATTGTCTAATTTTTTATACCATTGTCGCCCGGATTGTTTAAGGCCGTACAAAGCTTTCTTTAGCGAACATACTTTCTCTCCTTTTATCCTTGTCACATCTTCCAGCATTTTCTTTGCTTTATGGAAAATGGTAGAATCTTTATTTGAGCTTTCATCTTTCATTATTTCTGTGATATACTGTTCCAAAAAATCTGGCTTCTTCATTACAATAGTTTCATCTAAATCACCGTTTAAATATGCGGTTGTGACATCTAGTTGATGAAGTTTCAAACCTTCTTGGATTGCAGTAGCTAACAGCAATCTAATGGAGCTCAGTTTGGCAACCGGGGCCCAAGTTTGATTGTAGTCTATGCCAGGTCTTTGTGTAAAACCTCGTGCGACGAGGCGAGCTCTTTTAATGTTATTTGCTTTTTCTTTAAGTATTATCTTGAAATCTATGATATTTTTCTCTTCTCGCTTTTTTATTTCCCATGTACCATTTTTAATATGCGCCCTTATTTCTGCTTTTATCGCATCATGCCATTCTGTATTTATTCCATCTTTGGCTTCGGTCTCGCATAAATATGTAAGTTCATCGACATCCTGGTATTCATCAGAAGATGATTGTGACGTCGAAGGTTTATCCAGCACGTAGTCTTTTTGCCAGGTAGGAGGTTTTTTCTGTCTACTAGACCTCCTTCTTTCATTTTCAGGCTCTTCTAAGTTCCTCCTGCCTTGAATACTTTCAGGGACTGTACTTGTTTCAGGTGTAGCAGGTTTCTGAAAAGAGTTCGGTACTACTTCAACATCCACAACAGGTATGTATTCATTTTTCTCTTTCTGTTTCTCTTTTTCAGGCTGCTGTTGTTCCTGTCCACCGAAAATATTATCATAGTTTTCATCGTCACTATGATCATGATGACTGTGATAATACATTATGTCAATGACCTTCACGTCTCTGCTTATTATCACAGTCTTCTTGTCTGGTAGAAAAATTCGAAAACCTTTTGCGTTTTGTGCATAGCCAACAAAAACTCCTTCCGATGCTTTTGGGGTAAATTTTCCTTTTCTGTGCTTATTCAAAACAAAAGCTTTACATCCGAATATTTTCAAATGATTCCCTGATGGTGTACGTTCAGTCCATTTTTGGTAAGGTGTAAAACCTTTAAGAGCTTTAGCCGGACTTCGATTGATCAAATAATTTGCAGTATTTACCGCTTCCGCCCATAAATCTTTTGGCATGTTTCCGTCAATCATTAGGCATCGAGCTTTGTCTAGTAATGATCTGTTCTTTCGTTCACTCTGCCCATTTTGCTGCGGAGTATATGGTGCCGTCAGTCTTCGTTTGATCCCATTTTCTTTTAGGAAAACGTCGAATTCCCGGTTACGGTACTCAGATCCGTTGTCTGACTGTAGATTCTTTATTTCATAGCCATCGTGGAATTTCTCGACTTTATGCTTATATTCCTTAAAAATCTCGAAAACTTCACTTTTATTTTTGATAAAATATACGCAGCAATATTTTGTAAAGTCGTCAATAAACGTAACAAAATATCTGGCTCCGCCCAAAGATTCCGGTTGTATAGGGCCACACACATCAGTGTGTATTATTTGTAAAGGCTGAGTAGACTGGGGTTCTTCTATGGAATGAAACGGCAATCGTGTCATCTTTCCTTTGATGCATGTTTCACACTCAGGTAAATCTCCGCTTCCCAGTTCTATTCCTTTAATAAGGTTCTTTTTCGCGACTAACTTTAAGTCACTTTCATTAAGGTGGCCTAACTTTTGGTGCCAAGTGCGTAAATCATTTCTGTCTATACGGGCCACTTGTGCTTGTTCAGCACTCTTAATATAGTAAAGACCATTTTGTTTTATGGCAGTCAATGATGTTTTGCCTTTTCCATCTATGATATTGGCTTTGTCTTTAGTAAAAACAACACTGTTCCCTTTTTCAGTAATTTTGGCAACTGACAGCAGGTTTATTGATAAAGCAGGCACATACAAGGTATCTTGCAAATTAATTATTTCGTCATTAATGTTCAAACGAACTTTGCCTTTGCCTTCAACGTTTACAGTGTTACTATTTGACGCTAGACGTAGAGATCCAGTTTCAGAGTTAATTGACTCAAACTGTTCTTCTTGAGCACACATATGAGAGGTGCAGCCACTATCTATACACCATGTATTGGGGGAGGTGATAGATAAGCATATCGGTGCAAGGTTGTAAGTTTTTTCTTGACGTTTTCTGTCATTTTCTTTTTCTTCTTTATCAACCTTCTTTTTGCTCCAGCATGATTTAGTGTCATGTCCTTTTTTCTTACAGGTATTGCAAAACTTAGTTTTCCTTTTTGTATAGAAAGCTTCTCCTTCTGTTTTTATATTCTTCCTAGCTTCACTTTCTTCTATTATTTTTATCTTTAACTCGTCTGGTGAAGGCAACTTGTCACGGGATTCTATAGCGATTCTGAAGTTTTCATAGTTCGCTGGCAGACTATAGAGTATCATAATACATAATAGATCTGGATGCAGTTCCACCTCCATGTCAGCTAACTTTTCAACAATGTCCATAAAATTGTTGAGGTGTTCACGAACATCATTGTTCTCAACTTTTTTTAGTATAAGTTGCTTCAGTAACGTCGCTTTGCGAGCTGGTCCGGTACTCTGGTATATATTTTTCAATTTACTCCAAAGTTCAAATGACGTTTTGCAATTTTTTACCTGTTTAATCTCTGACGGTGATATCAGTAACAGAAGTTCAGATCGTGCCAGTAAATCCTTTTGCATGAAGGATTTTTTCTCATCTTCATTTTGAGACGGCGGCTTTGTGATGCCACTGGCGATCTCCCATAAATTATTTTTAATTAATATGGCTTGAGCTTGAACACTCCAAGTATCATAATTATTTTTTGTGAGCGAATCTATTTTGTAGTGAGTAGCCATCTTTATATTCTTTGTTCTGAGACTTACTCCATAGTTCCGTGCGCTCTGCTACCACTTGTTGTATTATGTATGTAGGTGATACCAGAAGGTCCAGAGTTATAATTCAAACATGTATAATATTTGTAGCCATATATTTATGGAGAAAACAATTCTTACAATTACTTCAGTATTTTTTTATTTTACATACTCGACAGTAGATGACATAGGAAGAAGTAAATTGAAACGTCTCCTCTATGCATTTCAGCGGAGATTGTTATTGTGTACAAAAAAAGGTTTCATACCAACAGAGTGAAAGGCAAATAGTACAAAGACGAAAATCGTGTATTTTCGTATTCTATCCAAAACTCCATAGAAGCTTCAGTAAAGTATCCACCGCTTTACTGAAGCATTACTTCGACTTGACCACGCCTAGACTAAACTTTAACGTGACTTTGACGACTTTCATGCACCAGAACTAGAGATTTATCATATATTATTATTAATATAACTCGACACTGGCTAAATACGCTAATCGCGTGGAGCCAAAAACAAAACAAAAAAAAAACAAAAAAAGGCGTAGACAGATTACAAGGCATTATTCGTAAAAAGGTATATAACCTCATATTATCTGGCAACATAAATATAGAAACGTCACTGCCGTTTTTCTATTCAAATAGGTCTATAACCTTTTTAGGATACATTTTTAGAATAAAAATAACTAAATTTTTTGATAAAATCATAGGTAGGTATTTATACTTTATTAAAAGGTATTTTAGTAAAACAAAATGTTTCACACTATCAAAGAAATTTGCAACAAAGCCAAATTTCTATAATAATCTATCCATCCCAGTACCTATCTATACCTACCTCGAACTTAATCCTCACAATTTACCATTTTTCCTAATATTACAAAGAACCTCAAACCGATTTAGTTCATAACCAAATTAAAAAATCTATTAGCTTACTATCTTACGGAATCAGCGGCGCAAGTACGGATCTATTCGGGTCGATAAAAATCGATAAAATTGGCAGTTAAAATCGATAAATTGGGTTTTATCGAATTTTATCGACCGAAAAGATCCGTACTTGCGCTGCTGCTAGTCTAAATCAGCAAGTAATTTGGCCAAAATGGCAAAAAACGGCCAATGATGGTCACACTCTATATTGATTGATTGATACGACGTAAAACCATTCCATATTACGAAATTATAACAATGTTTAATTTACTTTTGCCGGTATTAGTAAGAGATAGGTACATAGAATTTCTCTTATATTAATAATATTTACGTTTGTCTTTTACGAAATTGAATTTATAATAAGTTAACAAAATCTAAAAACTTAGACTATGTTTCGGAACGTAATCTGTAATAAGAGCGAAAGTGACAACGCTATACAAAAATTAAATGTTCTCGTTCTCTCTTATAGCAGTAATAAATTGTCAAACTTTTTTCCCAAAACTAAGCCAGAAAAAACAATAGGTATTGTTTGTTGAACATCGTAGTACGAATTTGCGCATTATTATTGTAACCAAATTGTAACCATGAAACAATACGTTCTTGAAACATGATGGTTTTTTATAAATGGTGGTTTGTGACGTCCGTTATCATTCACTCAATTATGAATCTTACTGTCATTCGTAGCAACCACAGACTACTTAGAGATACTACGTGTGGTAACTGCACCGATTTCAAACCCACAGAAGATATGTTAACAAGAGCCAATAAAAAAAAAAATTACGAACGTACGCAGCGCATCGAACAAATTGCAGAAATCGATGTAAACCTTACGGCGAATACCTATTGGTATTAACTTAGGTGGTGATTAACTTATGTATTTTATATTTTCTTGGTTCCTTAATTTATTCTACCTATAAAATTGTCTTGGAGTATATAATTATTCTTTCTTTTTCTTTTTTGGCCAGACAAGTGTTATTACTCGGTTTTTCCAAGAGGTACGATCTTTTTTATAGATACCTATATAATTTGTGATAGATACCTACTCGTACTATCTTTTAACGAAACGTACAATCTTTTTTTATCTGTCCGATTCCAACACCGCACATGAGCGAACCAATGAATGATGATGATGTCATTCTCATTCACAAAGAGAATATAATGTCATTCAGTTGACTAAACGTGACGTGAACGATCTAATGACAGTTTTAATATTTAAAAAAATATATTTATTGTTATTGTTGAAGAAAACTAATATATTTTTACACATTTTTATTTTTACACAAACTAATAAACAAACCCATTGCTAGCGAGCAATTAAAGTTCTTAGAAAATTCGGGGCCCCCCCCCCCCTAGGAACGCGTTCATTTAGTGTTTGGTTATCATCCGATCCGCCATTTTGTGCTGTCGTTTGTTTAGTGACTGGCTTTCATTCCTAGTAATAACTTTTCTAGGAAAGTATATTATTGTGTTATAAAAGACGGTATACAATGTTTTTCCTGAAAACGCTGTTCAGCGAGGGTAGTAATTAAAAACGTGCGACTGTCAATCTGACATCGGTATATCATCTACCTATGTGCCGGATGTGTCCTACAATCGGTTAGGGCGACTTTACGTGCCACCTTGAGTGGTGTACGTGTCCCGATACCTATGCTGCCAAGAATATGAGCGGCAACGGGAATCAAGTGCCGTTGGCATCCAGTCAACGAGTGACCGGGCCGTATCCTTTTAAAAAACTCAATATTTACGTAATATTGTATCGTATTCAGCATCTGCGATAGTATATATTTACAGCGAAAAGTAAACTTTGTTAGAAGTTTTCAACTTTTAGTTAAGATTTGTGAGTTTTATGCGCAGCTTTCTTTTCTCATGTTTTGAAGTGATTATCTTAGTGAATAGTACACAGTGCATGCTAGTGAATGTGTGTTGAAATGTGCAGTACATTTTTTTTTTTGCAGTGTGGCTTTCATGTAATAATATTGTAAGTATCATCATTTATGTATTCAAGACAAAATAAACAAACAAATACCTTTTGAATGAACCATCCATTGGCTGCATTAAAATGAAATAATTTCGTTTTCAGATTAAAAACCAGCAGACAATTGCTAAACAAAGAATGTAATTAACTGTTAACATAAGATAGTGTATCATCAGCTATGCGAAGATTTCATCCAATTAAGCGAAATTAAATATCATGCAATAACTATTCAAACAATTGAACACTCTTGTACATACTTCATACTTGCTTCTATAAGTTTGTGACTGGTTATGAAAAAAGTATAAAATGTGTTTATATTGTTGGGTGTTCACTTGTTGTTAGTTATTTATAGGTAGAATAATTTATCTCTCAATAATGTAACTAAAAGTTGTAGAACAGTACGATTTTGTGCTAATCACACTCAACACAAATCATTATTTTGTGTAGATGTCAGTAAAAAGCAAAGTAATATATAGCAGTATTATACGTCTTGTATCAAAATTGTGGAAAAAAAGTAATATTATTTGGAGTACATGGGATCATGAGCTTTTGCCCGCATGGTATATTTCTTTATATCCTATGTGTTATTCCAGAATCTAAACTATCTACATTACAAATTTTACCAAGATGGGTTTAGTTGTTGGCGATATTTGGTAACAAACATTCACGCACACACACAGTTTCACATTTCAGAATTGGTAAGGAGAACCTTCCTTTCTTAGTAAGTAGTATGATAAATATCAATAACCTAATCATGTTACGTTTTAATTGTACTTAACTAATTTCCTAAAAGAGAAGGGTTGTCAATTTGAGCCATAAATAGTATTCATTGTTATTATGTAGGTACATTTTTAACCGACTTCCAAAAGAAAAGGCGGTTCACAATTTGTTTGTATAGTTGAGAATTTGAAAGAATTAATCCCTTTGATTACACATACATATTTATGTATATAAAAGTCCAAGGATTGTTAGCAAGGGTGGTATCCCACTTATCAAAGATCTTTGTCCGATTTCTATGTCTTATATTTGATCAAATTTCTTTGTCCTCGGTGATTTGATGAAGTGGTCCAATTTCTTTGATTGAATGCTCATTGGACAAAGATCTGTGATGAGTACAATACCACCCTAATGTAACTAAGTTATGGTTGTTGTTTCAAAAGTGTAATGTATACAAATAAACAAAATTGAAGTGTCTGTTTGTAATAATATCAAAATAGCAGCAGTTATGGTACTCATAACAAAACATGCCTGTCTGTTTCCTGCTTCTCCTAAACAAGATTAGCGGTAACAAACAAACTTACAAACTTTACTGCTTTATTTATATTAGTGTAGATAAAATGATCTAACTATTAAATCATAATAGTATATTGTAGTTCCTTATCAGTTGATAAAGAGAGTTTCATTAATATAAAATGTGGTTTTTCAGGACCATGTTCTAAAAACAATTAATTCATTAAAACTATTTTTTAAAAGCTTTATCTTTAGTCAATTGTCACCTCAAGTGTAATATACTATACTTTCATCATATAGTTTTACATTAAAAGTTTCTTAACCATAACACCTACATAATTTAGCGGGCAATTAATTAAAACTGTAATTATTAGATTCATCAAACTAAAATAAATCTGCTTTTAGTAAAGATAGGTACTACAGCAAAATATGATACGAATGTGAACAGTAACGCGATATATTGCAGTAGGATGCGAAGCAAGCAGTTTCATTTTTGCTGACCCGTAGGGTAGTACCGAGTACCGATAGTATATCCTTTCTCTGTTATCTGTTTTCCTGTTGTATTTCAACAATCTAAAAGAATGTATAAATGGTTTTATCGTTGTTCGCCATGGTTTTTACACGAAAATCACTTCGCGAAATTAGTTATTCGGTCAAAGCAATGAAAATTGAACGTCATTGTGTAGGAAATGCAATCGATAACAGATTACAAGTAAAACTTGTCGCAAAACTAGTTTCGAAAATTTGTCTTCGTTCTCGGGAAAAAGGTTGTTTCTTTTTCGGCAAAAATCAACAACTTCCTACCTATTTCTAATTTTATCTTATCGAACTGTCAATTTACCGATCGATATGGATCGAAAAGTTACTTACTTGCGCCACAGTGCATCTTCGAAATAAATGACGTCGTTCAATATCGCGTACGTATTAAAATATACTAACATAATTATTACATATATATATCTTTATTGTATCCAGCAAGTTACCTCCTAATACTTCTAAAATGCCAAGAATTACATGAAATATGAATTTGAGAAACAATAAAAAACATTGCAAACAATAAAAAGCTTATGTGATTTATATATTAAAAGCAAAGTTGTGAAAAAAATACCAGACAGTTAATGGGCAATGCGCTTTAACGTTTCCAGCGCCCAAGAAAATATAGAAGACTGCAGCTAAAAATAGTAAGTAAACGCAGAAAAAGCTGGGTTTACAGTATACTAAATAAAAATTAATGATAAAAATTGCGGCTTATATTGCCATTAAATAAGGTTTAATAAATTGAAAGATGTGGATGCGACCGCCGTTGCTGCCATCCTTTGGGATGGGGTGAGCATTTTTTTAGAGCCCCTTTCTAGCACCCTCCCCGGCTGAGCGGGAAAAGCAGTGCCTACCTAAAAAGGGCTGCTTTATCACATCGGGTGCTGCCGAAACCTCTATCCCCCCAGTTGCAGAGTGGAAGCGACCACGATGTTCAAAGAACACCCCCAGAGCTGCCCGTGTGCAGGCTTTAGACAAAGCTCAGTCTGCATCGGACCGAACCTCTACCTCAGCCCATCGCCACGAGACTACTTCATCTGGAGTCCACTTTCGGAAGCAGTCGGTCACGCAGGAGATATTCCGGTGCACAAACATACGCGCAAACGCAGGTGCACACACCCGTCCTCCCCTTCTTCATCCAGTGGAACGGAAAACCGATAAAGGAGGGGACACGGAGGGACCGGAGAAGGGTTCAGATGATGTGTCTGGCCAATGACAGCTCTATGCCCTCTACCATCGCCCTAAGTCTTCCAGCAGGCCTTGCTATCTCGCCAAGTCCACCAAACTCGTCGCATAATATCTGATATGAGCTACCTTCTATACCGAAATAGGCTTTGTACATTAACCGGGAGAATTCGCTGCGAGATATACATAATATTAAAAAATACTATAAATATTGAATATATTTTTTAAATGCAAATAAATTATTATTATTATTGACGCCAATGCAGTAGCGTATTTTAGGATATAGTGCCCTGGGCCTGCAGGCCTCGCCGCATTTCCGGTCTGTATATATAATACGAAAGCCCCACGTCTTGATGTGTATCAAACTTACACCCACGAGCACCTTACGAGATTTAGGCTCTTATTAATAAAAAGTGTTAAACGGTGGTTTAGTTAAACTATGTTTTGTCTTTGTTGTTCTTTGACAGTTTTAAACTGAATCGAAAGAGACAAAACACAAACTAACTATTCAACCGTTTAACACTGTTTATTAATAAGAGCCTTAGTAGGCTTTTTTAAATTTCTTCTGCTTGCGCCGCCCTACGCAGCCTGTCGCCCCGGGCCATGGCCCTTTTGGCCCTAGGGTAAATACGCCCCTGCGCCAATGGAGACAAAGATGTTCGAGTATCTCTGCAAGTATATAATGCAGTACAATACTATAATGAAGTACTTTATTACACACTAAAAACGTATACTTTTCACAATGTTATATGAAATGCAATTTCAGTCAAGTTCACAGAAACATAGGACCAATTCTTTACCTAAGCAAATTGATTCGACTTGTTTTAAATGTGAAATAGTAAGTAAATAAATAGTCCTTTTGAATTCAAATGCATTAAAACGACTGACTGAATTTCCAACTATTTTTATTTTTAATCATTCCATCCATTAATGTGAATTCCTATGCCGTATGCAGATATGTCAGGTGGGACGTGGCATGGCAGAATGATATCGAATTCATAAATTTAGTATGGAAACAACACAAGGCGCCCCGACCCAACCCAACTTAAATTAGTGAGAACCTCGCCACATAGATACTAAATGTCCACCGTCCACGTACTAAATGCCCACAACACGAGCAATCGAATCCACTCGTATAGCAAATACTACTCGTATATTTCTCAGAAAGAAATCAAGTTTCAACTAGAATTTCGATAACCAGTCTAAGTCAGTGGCCGGAAATAGGATTAAATTGCAACCATTAGTCAAATTATAGGTAAGTATTTTTTTCCGTATTTGCAAGCATGTTTTTTTTAATAAAGATAACTTAATAATTACGTAAAATAAATTTTGGCTGGTTTTTTTTCATAAAATTAACAGTAAACGAAGATTTGTATGCTAACTGGTTTCATTTTTATCGAGAAGTATAAATTATTGTATCTTATTTATTTCATGTTCTAGGATCTATCTATAATTCAACTAAAACATGGTGGTCGCAAACTAGACACTAAATTGTCGACAACTAGACGAAGTGGTCGGAAACCGGGGAAAATGCACTTTTTTATGTTTTAAGCTATTTTTAAATAGTAAACGCATACATACGTTATAATATTTGTTTTTAAGAATTATTAATATGTTAATATAATTCGAGCACGGATGAACAAAAGCAGTTCATACACAGCAGGCATTTAGTAATTAGAAATTAGAGAAAACCGTTAACTGGTCGCAAACCGCCGAAATTACCCTAAATGTGTTATTCTAGAACCTAAACTATATACATTCCAAATTTCAACAAGATCGGTTTAGTTGTTGCGGAGATACGATGGTAAAAAACATTCACTAGCATTTGTAATATTAGTAAGATAAGAATTGTAGATTAAATATTATGTTATTCTTAAAAACACCTTATTGCCGTGTTGGTAAGGTTTATCCTTGCTATCTACTAATGCATCGTACACGTCAAACTTATGCGCAAATTTAGATTTGCAGGGTAACCAATTTATTAATTATTGTTTGCCTTAGCGAAACCAAACAAAATCTCAATTATATAATTACGAATTATATAATATTTTTTGTATACTATTTTAGGCTTGTAAACAAAATTTCCGTACCTCTCAATATGTATTTATTTAGTTGCAAAAATTGATCATTACGAAATCTCGATCTCTAGAATCGTAACTTTTTTAAATGTTTTTGGTCGAAAACCTTTTACTGTGACTATATTGGTCCGAGTTACTCCCACCAATTTTGTAATAACTAAATTAGTCTACCGAGTCCCTTAATATTGTAGCTTATACTATAGTCACTGAAATACATTTCGCACAGTGATCTGGTTTCTCGTGCCATTTTATCATTCATAACAGCAAATATAATTATTTAATATAAGTATCAAGTTGTCGTTGACTGTAAGCAAATTACAAACTAGAGAGCAATGATAATAATAATTTGAACCCGCCCTTACGTTTGCTCTCGCAAGTTAATAATGAGTCTCCTCTTCCGCCTTCTCAAAACGAGGTTCTCAATTTGATACGCCTAATTATTATAAGTCGACATTGGACAGCACTTCTATATAGTTTTTTATTTATTTAAAAGATAGATAAACTCTTTATTGAAACACCACAGTACAAAGAAAAATTTAAAACTATAGTCTTAATAACTAAGTGTCACAATGGGCGAATTTATCGCTCATAGCGATCTCTTCCAGTCAACCCAAAATCTAAAGTAAACAACTAAAAGTTTGGGATGGTGGTTTTCAGTTTGGTTATTATATTGGTGGTACGAGCATGAAATAAATATATTGAATGTAAATTAACGTAAAAATACATAGTATACATATAATAAATATATACATATACATAATACATATTATATAAACAATACAAACATACATATATAACTAAATGAGCCATACAAATAGACCTACTTATATAATAGTAAATTATCAGTTATGGATCTTGTACCAATAAATTAGTCAAGATCTGAAGAATAACCAAAATGGTCGCATAAAGTTTTCGGCCTTGCCTTGTTAATTTTATTATTTTTCGCAAGTTACATTATAGGTATCCGGGGTGCTAAGCACACATTGCGTCAACCGGAAGCGTCACAAAATCTGACATGCGCAGTTGAGTCGGTCCAATGAAGGCTCGTGCGAACATTGCATTGTTGTAAAATACTTTCTAGTTTAATTCCTAAGATATTACACATATTACGTGTAAATTTCTTTAAAAACTAAATCTCCATTGGACATAATTCATTTGTCTTACAAATTTCACAGTAATTTTCAACTATAGCAACCCCAACAGCAAAAAACTTACCCCTTGTCATGCTATTTGAACTGTCCGTAACATTTGCCTCACTTCATACGGAAGGAAAACTAATGTGTAACATCCATTGCCGGTTTTTACTCCGGGTGAATATCGGGATACCCAATTCATGCAGCAATGTAAGCCGTGCTACGTTATTTAACTCTATCTTCATTCGATTTGGTACCGGGAAAGACGGAACGCCCCAAAATTGTGCCTTGTCTACCATCTTTGTCTCTTTCCCTCGCTCTGCCCTATGCTAAATGATTCGCGGCTTGTCCTCTCATCAAGCGATTTTCTGGAGTGAATTCTTTTTTATAATTAGAAAAATGGTTTAAATGTTTTAATTTCCGTGAAACATTCGTAAAGGCTTCGTTGTAATTGGCCAAGTTAACGTGAAAGTGTCGCGTCGGCGTTAAATTGCCTCGTGTGTGCGAGTGTACGGCGGAGTAGCATGGAGCGCGCGGTTTCCTTATCGATTTTCTCTATGCTGCATTAAATTACTATTGGAGTTGTGAATGCGGTCTGCAAATATTTTAGCAACATGCGTGTTTCTCAATATGTTTAATAATCGAACATCGATTTCGGTGTAGTGATTCGTAATTCTCGTTTAGTCTTGTGCTCGTCTCGTATTTGGCGGTGCTAGTGGCTCAGCGTATGTCCGTGCAAGGGTAGGAAGACCCCCGAGACGGACAGGGCCTGAATGGCCCTGAAGTTTGTGTAGGGGAGAATAAAGGAATCTTTCTCCTTATGCCGATGATCGTGTCGCCTTTATTTTGGGAATGGTTCAACCTTTGGCTAACACAATTTTTAAAAGATTTGTATCATGAAATTAAAATGGTCGCTCTGAGAGGTGGAAACAGTTCTATACCTTACCAGCATACGTGTACGAACCATGGAACTCAATCTCAAGCGGGAGGAATTGATATTAACCTGAGTGTACCATCAATGAACTTGCCTCAGGCAAATGGTGTCCATGTGCCAAACCAAATCAACATGCAGTCGTTAAGCAGCGTGTCACTGCAGTTCGTGCCGCCGTCGGCTGCAAACCCTGGCTCCCACAACCATAGCCACAGCCACAACCACAGTCATAGCCACAACCACAGCCACAACCACAGCCATAATCACAGCCATAAACATGAGCAGTCATCATCGCGGTATTCCAACTCTAATTGCATGCCGTCTTCGCATTCGCATCATCATTATCGGCTGTTGCCGCAATCGAGTAAGTTTATTAACTATATTACTGTCATTCGCTTTAGTTAACATTATTTTTATGTTTAGTTTCGTTGATGTGTAGCTGAGAATACTATACGAGCCCCGATGCAAAATAGTTCGTCTAGTGTGAAATTTTCTCTGTGAGATTTTTTCTAACTTCATTATTTTTGTATATCGATATAAAATATTAAGCTATTCTACTATCACATGACGCGTTACTTATGCCATTTTTTATTTATGAACCAATAAACTATTTTTGCGTTTTAAATTTATACATATCCTGTTTTAAATTCGAAGACGTTATAAGCAAAATAGTTCGTCTAATTGTTAATCGATGCAAAAGAGTTCGTCTATCGGTGAGTTAAATAAGATTATTCCGCTTTGCTCAATTATGTTGCATAATTTAAATTTGTAAAAGTAATTCTCTATCATTTGTCCAATGAGACAGTATAAATTCTGAAAATTTTAGGTTTTTTCATTAATTTTCAAATAACAATGGGTCGTGGCAACCCGTGTGTGAAGAGATTCGAAAGCGAATAGTTTGTGGGGTCGATGCTGGCAAATCATGTTACCAAATATCTAAAGACTAGATACTTCCCATGTCTACAGTCCAATCTATCATTCAGCACTATAAAAATAATAAAACGACTTCTTGTTTGACGAAAACTGGTCGACCACGCATCACAACTGCAGTAGAAAACAGAATCCTGAAGAAAATTATCAAAAATAATCGTCGTGCTCGAGCTGGAGAACTCACGGTGCAATGTTAGGACATGATTCACAAAGACGTCTCAGTTGATACTTGCAAAAGAGTCCTAAAAAGAATGGGTTACGGATTTTACACCGCTAAGGAGAAACCACTGTTGACTGCTGTACAAAAGAAAAAGAGGTTGAAGTTTGCTCGTGATCATTTAAATTGGACTTTCGATCAGTGGCGTAGTATCATTTGGAGTGACGAGTCCAAATTTGAAGTGGCAGTCGGCGATGAAAGGAAAAAAGTGATTCGGAACAAAAATGAGTCATTTCATACTGATTGTCTTAAACGCAAAGTGAAGTTTCCGGCGTCTATTATGATATGGGGCTGCATGTCTGCACAAGGTGTTGGTGGTATGCAGTTTGTGGATGGTTCTATCAATGCTGCAAGGTATCAAAACCTTTTGGAAGAGAATTTACTGCCCTCTATTATGTCACTTAAGCATCAAGATTCCTTCATTTTTCAACAGGATGGTGCTTCCTGCCATACTGCAAGGACAACAAAGACGTGGCTACTGGCGAAAAGCATCCCTACAATCGAATGGCCATCTAACAGCCCGGATTTGTCGCCGATAGAAACCCTATGGTGGAAAATGAAAAAAGTTCTCCGTAAAAATCCATCAAGATCGAAGAGCTAAACTCTTGGCTATCTGGGAGTCAATTACGCCTGAGGAGTGTGCAGCGTTGGTTGCAACCATGCTTCTTCGTATTAAAGCTGTCATTGAGAGCAAAGGCGACACAACTAAGTGGTAGACGAACTATTTTGCGTGAGTGACAAGGGTAGACGAATACTTTTGCGTTATGTTTTTTTGGAATATTTTTGTAAATTTTTATGTTATGTAAAGTCATGAAAGAATTTCAGTTATGTTAAAATAAACTTTAAAATGTTCCTCAAATTGTGGTTTACTTTTTATTAAACGTTCTTAATTATTTTACCAATATTTACTTTCTATATTTTACGCTTTGTACTACTTTCCATACTAGACGAACTATTTTGCATCGGGGCTCGTATTATACTTATTTTCTTTAGTTCGCAGATTGAGTTTTATGTGCTATTGTTGCGTGGCCGCGTCGTTGATAACGTTTTTATTTCGATATACTATACAGATGCTGAAGTTTTGTTATTAAAAAGTACTATAATTAACTAAAACTACCTCAAATTAGGTCGATTTTATTTTGTATATTTCCTTAGCGCAATTCAGTTATCCACGGGCGTCAACACCACACAGTGAGTATATCATGTAATGTACCTGTAAATTTTTTCACAAATTTGTGCCATATTAATGGACCTTTAGGGTTATGTTATGTGCATTCTTGAGAATTCTTTATAATTTATATATGTTTACCCAAATTCGAGATAACTTCGTTTAGATAAGGTAATAATAACAATAAGTTAAACTGCCGTAAAATCTTAAGTGTTAACAGCTATTCTTGTTCAAAACATCAATTGATTTATTTGTATATACTTAAAAATTACCTAATAAATTTAAATTTAGTGTGCTAATGAAAATGTTATTGAACAATTTAATTGATGTTATTGCCCTTATTATATTTTGGGGCTATTACAATACTGAGTACAAATAATTTGATGATCGTATTTTTTCATTCTGTTAAACTTATAATCTGATTTCTGATTAAATGCATTCCTAGAGTTAATCGTCAGAATTTGATATTAAAACTTTTTCATAACTGACGCTATTGATCTAATCATTCTCTTTTTACTAGAAAGAGTTCGAGTGCTTTATTTATTGTGGCGCTCTTAAAATAACAGTTAGTTGATGCGGTTTAAATAGAAGGGCACGCTCAAACTGAAAGCTGTGTCAGTCTGTAATAAAAAAATATATTGCGATCTTTCCTTATTTCACTTTTTGCTTGAATCTTCAGATGTGACAAACTAGTTATCGTTGTTTTGCAGGACCGGTGGAATGTTACCACCCGACAGGAGCTGCGGGTGCGACCTACATGCCAAGTACCACCGGCGGGTCGCAGGCCGCGGCGCAATCCTCTCTGAGGGTTCAGCCGACGCCACCGCAGCCATCCGCACCGCCGGCGCCCCAGCAAGACATGTCTAAAACAAACATGGTCAGTCAGTCATATAAGAGGAGTATAATGTTTTTAGGATTCATGTATGTACATTGTACATACAGTTTGTATATATGTGAGTTTCTTTATTCGTCATTTATTAGATTTATATTATATTCTATTATTATTAAGAGACATAAGTACATTGTTGAGAGACATACGATGTTTACACAAGCGACCGTGTTGAAAATCTTACTAAGGACGTGAGGACCGGTATTTATTTCGACTAGAACTATCCTTCAAACTCATGAGATCAGCAACACTGCAACTTGACTGCGTTATGCGTATAAGTTAACGTATCTGTGACAAGTTTCCTGTAATTGATTTCAGTCCGGGCATACGTTCGTATCACAGAATCAGACACAGCCGCGGCCTCAGTACGCCAATTTTCCGTACAACAGGGCGACGCAGCATGGGACGAGACCGACCTCGCATCCGAGGTCAGTATAGTAACTAACTACAGCAGAATAGTAACCACCATAAACCTTTGTACTCTACACGATATATTCTGGTTTAATGCCAAAGATATGTTTTACAGCACGTTTTAGCGAAATGAATGCATTTCCTGCTTCAGCTACCCTCCAAAAATAATAACTCATTCTTGAATAGCATTACGTATTCAATATGATAAGTATTAAGACTACGTACTGCAACTGGATAAAACTGACACAGAACCATAGTTGTTACAGTTAATAGCTTTATCTTTTTTTAACAATAGTATACCATTTTTGCCGATATCTGTTTTTAACCCATTCTCATTAATTCAACTAAGGTAATTTATTTCTCGTAATTCTACGTAATTTCTTTTTCTGATTTTTTTAACAAGTAGATATTACCTCAAATCCTCTGGCTTTTTGGGCTTGATCCGTATATGTACAAATGTTGCAAGTTCATTCTGATATATTATTGGCTTGACATCTGACATTGATATCGTTACCGAATCGTGAAGCTACGTCACGCCTGGCGCCATTTCGTTATTCCTGTACCACTATATAATACAAAATAAAATTTTAAATAATGAAGTATAGAATAAACACTTGAGTTTAATATTAAACTAAACAATATAATTGCTTAAACATCATAAATTGTGGACTAATAAAATATTAAATCCAAAACATATCTAGTTAGTTTTATTTTTAAACCAGTCGAATCTAGTCTATTTTAGGTCGGAGTTCACGGTGTAGGGGCTGCCGGCCCATGGTGGCTGCGGCTGGTGGGGCGTCCCTTCCGCCACTCGTACGTGCGAACGGAAAGGTGGATTGCCAGACGGTACCCTGGGCAATTCACTGGTTGGTGAACTCGAACCTTAATAACTTGAGTTATAGTTTAATTAGCTTCTGCCCGCGGTTTCACCCGTGTAACACAGGAACCATGCTGCATTTTTCTGGGATAAAAAGTAATATTTACAAAAAATAAATATTTAAATGTAAAAAAAAAAACAATTTAATGCAAACTTATCATAGTCAACCCGAAAATGTCTACTGCTGAACATCGGCCTCCCGAAGTGAAAGGGGTTATGCCATAATACTAGGTGACTCTTCTGCAACTGTCCGTCTGGGTTGGTACCACCAATTTGCTCGTGAATTCTTCCGCCAAGCAGTAATGTGGAAGCATTACTGTGTTCAGGTGTGATGACCTAAGTAGCCAGTGAAATCACTGGGCTTATGAGACTTAATTCCGTATGTCTCAGGCTAACGAGCGCACTGCAGTGCCGCGCAGGGTTTTGTGTTTCAAGGCGAGTTCTGAGTGGCTCTAGCTACCATCAGGCAAACGACCGGTTGTCATAGAATAGTATAAAAAAGCAAACTTTGATGAATGATATGGCGCTTTAAAACGTACTCGCTTGGTTGAGAAAAAACGTTACCTAAAGACGACGTACAAGCTGTTTGCCGAAGAAGATTTCAGTCACTTTTCACTTTATTATCATCATTATGCAATCGTATTTAAAACGCGGCAGTCCAGTAATGAGTACGTGAAAGTATGTAAGTCTTTAAATTTACTCAATAAAAGAAAATAAATTGCTAGTAACCGCTAGAGCGTCAGCAGTATTTATATTAGCGTCTCTCTGGTACTTTTTTTTAACAAACAAACAAAATCACTTATTATTGTATTTAAATTATTGTATATATTTTTTTGTTCTCTAATTATTTCATATATATATATCTATATCTATCTGGCCGTCTCTCCACATGCTGTGGTCTATGACACCTTACTCAAATTGTTTATGATATATTTCACAGGCAACAGCAGCCTTTCATCCCCGGTGCAGCAACCACCGCTGGGCACGTCATGTATCCGACGCTGGTGTTTCAACCCACACCCATGAGCATGCAGACATACCAGCAGCCGCGATCAGGATCGCCGGGGTTAGTTTACTGCTCTTAACATTTCACTGTATCGACAGGCTGATTTTGATATTCTCAACGCCTGTCATTTTATAACATTTATTTAAAACTATCCCGCTATCCTAATTGTGGAAGTTAATTGGTAGATACCAGATCTGATAGATCTGATAGATAGATCTGATAGATCAGAGGTGTTTGCACTCCGCTCACTGTGTGATATATTTATGATAGTATTGACGGCTGCTTAACTAGTCTTAATAATTTGAAAGGGCGAATGGGTTTTTAAACATTATTTTAAAAAGCATTCTGAAAAATAATGGTTTATGAAAAGGAATAGGAGACGTTTCCGCATAGGCTATATTAAATTAATTATAGGTAAACAAATACATTATAAATAATTCAAATCTAATGAAAAAATATCAGACTAAATTTGATACAAATCCAAATAAAAATCAAATAAACTGTAATAATAAATTAATAAAAAAGGTATTAATCGGCTTTTTATCACATAGGTTTCGGACTTCAATATCAGATCTTAATCCATAATATGAAGGATGTTCCAATTTGCAACCCATGTGTGTATTACTAAAATGACTAAACGAAAGTTGGCAATATTTGTCCGGACACCAGGGCCCAGCAACATTGTGAAGGTGACATATCAGCTCTTCTAACATATCCACTAGCGCACCATCTTACTCACCACAGTATCAATGCAACAAGGAGGATACCTTGTTGGAAAATGAATGAAAAAAAAAGAAACACTAATCCTTATTTAGATATGTGGCTGCAAAGGGTTATACCCTATGGGGTGTAGCATGGTGCGGGTGTCATTACGTGACAGCTGCAGTAGCAGTCCCGTTATGTCGCAGCACAGCAGTCAGTATCGCATGACTAGGGAAATGACATTATGCAATTCAATTTTATCGATATCGTTTCTCACATCAAAAATCCTGTTCTCTTCATTATTATTATTCTATAATTTATTTTTAAAATCTAAATTGAACATTACATTATAAAACATTTAAAAAAAGGAAAAAGAAATAAAAACTCATTCAAAGGACACCCGTTATTTACAAAAGAATTGAAAGTTTTCATGATAACATTTTTGGCCTTATGGTGCGTTGCGTTGGAGGCCCTTTTGTTTATCCGTGGGATTCACATGCACTAGCGTAACGTCTAATGGCTTATGTGCGACACGTATTGCAATTTGCCAGTCCTTTATTTTCTTTTGTGTTAAAATAGTTATTTGTTACTGTTTGTTGTTTTCTCTGGTTGTGGTTATTAACATGCCTAAGCGTACAAAAGAAAAACTGTTTTGGGGAGACAGGGCAAGGGAGTTTGTCGTTCGTGTTCGAGATTACTTTGAAAAAGGACAACAAGATAAGGGAGCTTATGCAGTTTAAACGGATACAATGTTTTAATTTTTCATTTAACTATATAGGTGTCTAATAACAAAAAATAAAAAATATTATGTATATTGAAGTTTACTGTCTAGAGAGTAAAGTTCTTTTTCTATAAAAAATATCGACTATCCATCATAGCAATACATCCAATCACTAAACAAGTCTATGACGTTACGTTACACGCATAACATTTTGTTCATTTATTTTCAATTTGATTTTATTTGTAGACAATAAAATATTGGCAGGGTAAATTTATTTAATTTAATACAGTTATTACTGATTCCTTATTTTACGACTGTGATATTTAGGGTGCAATAGAAATATTAAGTCATGATTGTAAATCGCGGCAATGATCAAGAATGAAAAGGAACAATTCGTCTAATGTCACCCGCACTATGCAGCAACGCACAGAGTAAAGTGAATCTGAAAATGGAGCTGGAAGACAAAAGGTACTAGTGTGGTTACCCTTTATTAACCAATACAATGACCCCGATTATATTGCTTACAAACTAATTTATGTAACACTGTCTCTTTTCAATTAAAAACTTAACAAAGGATGGAATATATTATAGACCTGGCAAATTAATTCACTTTTAATAACCATTTTGAATTTGGCAGCCGGGCGCCCTATTTTCCCTTTGAGAAAAAAGTTGGGATATATTAGACAGGTAACTAACATCTTAACCCTCCCTTTCTCTTTTTCTTAACTAGCTGCTGCCGGCGCCTTCACCCGCGCGGATTTAATGGATTTAATGGGTTTTATTTTTTTGCGCGGAACCCTAATTCATTTTTTAAAATTAAAGTAGCCTAAGTTACTCCTTGTAAAATCAGCTACCTGCCAGCGAAAGTATCGTCAAAATCGGCCCAGCCGTGGAACAAACTGGCGGCCAGATTTTTTTTAAAAATGGTTGTTTTGTTATTTGTACCGTATCTACTTTCATATGCATTTGGTAAAAAGCTATTATTTTGATATTACAAACAGACACTTCAATTTTATTTATTTGTATAGATTGGAAAGAGATTTGGTAATATAAATAGTACATTACTATTGAGGCACGAAATAAAGCAATTGACGGACGAATAATATTGAAATCCTTCTGAAGTGATTTTAAAAGGACGAGGCGCCATCCGTGTCCTTTTTACACGATTGCGCAATAAAGGAATGTATGTGTTCAGGGTTCATGTTTGTATGGATATGTGAGTTTCTTTGTTCCACCATAACTTGTCTGGACAGACTTGGGCGTATGGGGTAATGTTAGAATCCTTACATCATCCCGAGTGATATTAGCTAGGGCAGTCGTGTTTTTTATGTAACTCTTGTTACATCGACTTATTAATTTAAACGAGGCTGATAATTGCTACTTCGGCCGTGACTTGTATAGTATTTTTCTGTGAGGAAACAATCAAAATCCAACAAAACATCAACAGTACCTACGGTATCAAATTTTCTTTCGCGCAGCGCGCGTTTTAGTTCTTTATTTAAACTTGAAAAGTAATGGGTACATATACGGTTTTACCACAAAAAAATTAAACACCTAAAATAAACTCCCTAAACCTGTGTTAAAAAAGAGTTTAACTCCTAAACAAGTCTTAGTCGTGTGTTTAAATAGTAACAACAACAAATCTTGATAAAAGTAGTGTCTAAACGTAGTTTAACTCCATCCTGTTGTGACATTTCTAATCATTTTAGATGACTTCTAATCTTTAGACACTGTCCAGCTAAACAGGCGTCTAGAAGTGTTTTTTTGTGGTAACATGGATAGTATTTCACAGAATACACTTCGGAGTGTGTGCGATGGAATTGCATTAAAACTCAATTGCTTCATCTCCAGTCAATCATCGGACGACCAGACGCTCAGCAATACGCCAAACTTTTATGGTTGGTGTACTTTCACTTAGCGGTTGTTGACCATATTCCATTGAAAAACGAATACAATAAATAGTTCTCCATTTGTTCTACCAAAATAGTTATACTTATCTCATAATTTGTCCCGTTGCGGTTTTAGAAAAGTCAGCGTGTTAGTACGTGATCCTCAGCCAGCGGAGTTTTTTAAACATACCTCTGATTTGGCGTTTAACCATGTTTTCCCGTAGAACAAATAGGGAACTAATTATCTATTGTATTCGTTTTTCCACGGAATATGGTCAACCGCTAGGTCAACGTACACTAGGGTCGAGGTCCCTCTTATACCCTACTAAGGGTTTTACTCTGGGAGTCTTCAAAACGAGAATGGACAGGTACCTTCTAAGCAAGCGTGCTGCACCTTCGACCGCATTGTCACCATCAGGTGAGATTGAGGTCTAATGAAACGTGAGCCTTTTGAATACCTATTTAAAAATATGAATATGAAAAGAATTAACACTTATATGTATAAAAAAACACCTAAATTATGTTAGTGTCTGCTTAAAAATGAACGATAGCAAGAACGCGCAAGCAAAAAAAAAAATTAAAAAATAAAACTGGCCGCGAATTTCTCATTATTGTCGTATTTTACATTACTACGGCCTGATAATTTGTTGAGGCGATTACTGTATTTGTTTATTTAAATAATGAAGCGATTTCCGATCAAATGGGAGAAAAGTTAATTATGTTAGTGAACAACAGAATTGTTACTACTTTTATGCAACATTTATTGAAAGACTTATTCGATTATTGTTACATGCACCTTCCAGTCGGTCAATACAATTTGTGATAGTCATCCTTGAGCGCGGTGTACCTGCGCCTGAAGGTATTTTATTTTTAAATAAAATTTATTAAACCTTCTTTTTGATCCCATTTAGACCGAAGTAGCTTGGCGCCAGCTTTATTGAGCAACCTCTAAAATTGAAAATTATTTAACATATAATTAGCGTCTGTTTGTGCCCATGATATAATTTGTTCATTGTTAACTAAAACGTGATTTAAAGAATATTAATTATTCGTTCTGCTCTTTTTGTTTACAGATATTATCAGTACATGGGGCCTACATACATAGGATATAATAACGCACCTAGCCACACATCACCATGTAAGTTATAATTTTAATTACCTTCGGTTTCAAATATGATCAAAAATCATTGTTTTTTTTTACATACAAACTTGCGTTTACTCATGAGAAGAAAAATGCCGTTATGATGTGTGGGGCAAACTTGCTGCAGACTATTAAGGACCACTAAGGATAAGCAAGAATAAGGAAATGGAACAGAAACAAAGCTGAGCACTAGCCGAGCCGATGTAAAGCGATTTCTCTTATACACGCTGTCCTCAAGAAGCTTTGTTTCTGTTCCTTTTTTTTACGGCAATTAAGAGGCTACAGCTCGCCATACTTTCCATATAAACGCTCGTACGCGATTATAGTGTCCTAATAAATTTTTAGATGTTTTGAGCAATTAGGTATTATGTGCTCTATATCTAGGATTCCGTGGAAGCAAAAATGTAAAATTTTGAGATTCCAACTCAGTACAAGCCTTCAAAAATCAGCTTTTTTGAACAAATTTTACCTTGACTTTGGCCGTTCACAGTGTTCTCATAAATGTAAAATTCAACAAAACACTACCATATAATCCTTGGACAATGGACATGTAATGGAGAGAGGAGAATTTAACTGCCGATCACCGAAACTAGAGATGTTATGTACGAAATAAAAAATCCGTCACTTATAACAAAATCTTTCACGAATATGTTAGTCAATACTCGAAAATTATTAAACGCTTATGTTTGCAAGCTAAATCCAACTACATCTATACAAATAAATGAAATTGAAGTGTCTGTTTGTAATATCAAAATAACAGCTTTTTACTAAATGCATATGAAAGTATATACGGTACCTATAACAAAACAGGCATTTTTCACATTTTTCTCTGTCTTTCTGTTTGTTCCGGTTAATCTCTGAAACAGCTGGACCGATTTTAACGGGACATTCACTGGCAGATAGCTGATGTTACAAGGAGTAACTTGGGCTACGTTAGCGAAGCCGCGGGGCATAGCTAGTATGGGATAAAGTAACAAAATCTAATAATAAAATCAAATCCGCGGCCTATCGCATCGTCGCTATCATCGGTGTAGTATGTACAGCTACTCCGGTGACGCGACAATGCCACCACCGCATGTGGGACGCTGTCGTGCAGCTTCAGCTTTTGACCTTTGGTTTGCATTACGATCACCGACTCGTACGTCAGTCCCTGAGCTTCGTATATGGTCAAGTTGCGCGACCCAGTGCCTCCCCCGTATCCCTTGGTGATCAGGGATTCTTTCTGTTCCTGTGTGTGTACTAGGAAGAGAGTATACTAGTTACCCTTGCATGTATGAGGATATTGACTAGTTGATAATATTTCAGATTACGGATACACGAATAACCCGCAGCTGCCGACGCCCCTGCTGCAGTCGAACTCGGCCGGCGGTAGGAGCATCCCCACTACATTGGTGGGGCCGCAGGCCTCGCCCGCTACCCCCACCGCGCCCACCGCCTCACTTCCACACTCGCAGCCTCCGACACACTTGCACCAGTCTATGTCTGGTAATCGTCCACTTCTCTAACATTGCCACCTGGGAGCTGCTTGTCATATCTGCTTAATCCTTAGCTTTGTTGACCTCCAAGAGTACGTTGACCCCGTTTTGGGACCAATGCAAACTCAAGCTGTATATCTATTGATTAATACTCTCAACCGCGGCTTAGCACGCGTGGATTTAGGATACAATTATCACTATTTAATTAATTTTTTTTTATCTATTGTACTCAAAGATCATGTAGCTTCCTATGAATGAAACAATTTTTAGAATCGGACCAGTGGTTCCAGAGATTAGCGCTTACATGAAAAAGAAAAACAAGTAATGGTAATTAAAAAAATTTAATTAAATAGCAAAAAATCGTGCGAGGCCTGAAGCTTGCACAGCATAATTGAAGTAACAAAAAATGTAAAATTTACTGCTTTATAATATTAGTATAGAAATAATAGTAAGAATCATCAAACCGATGACGTGTTTGGTCTCTAAGTTCCACAAAGGAACATACATACATACATAAGCTGAGGAACACATTACCCTCCTTAGCGTCGCGCAGTCGAAAATATTCTACATACTGAGACGCTTCGAGTGAGATATCTTTCAAATCTATTGGAAGGTGGGCACGTTTCGTCCCATTCTCCTTTGACAAAGTTTGTGTAGAATAACTGGTGTAGTGTATTTATGCATGGCCTACATTATAACATTACTCATTATATTCTTTTATTTTACATTATATTCTTTTTTATTGTTGTCAAGTGAATGTGAAAAAAAGCGTAAAAGATTACTTATTGTAATAAATAGAAATGTCCTGATTCGAAAGGCATACGAGGGGTTAAGAGGCCTTTTAAATTTTTATTCGAGATTTTAGATTTCAAGCGCCTAATTTATTGTCACAAATTACGAGTAATATACTCATTCCGATTGAACGAGTGACGTCATGCACTTTGGTTGTCTTTTTCCGTCACGTGACTTCGGAGTGATGTGATTACGTTTTGATTATTAAATTAAAATTAAATTCCTTAAAAATAAAGAAATATATATTGTGTATTTTAGGATTTCTGTCACAGAACCGGCCGGTTCGCGGTAAAGTTATATTTTTATTTGAATGCAGTCAACATACCAATTGTGATTTTAAAATATAGAATAAATATAGCAGTCCAAAAGCAAATTGAAAATAATAACATTGTTGTTTTCTCACTCAGGTATACGTCAAACGGTTCCAAAGCGTAGTCACAGACTAGCAATTATAGATCCTGCTACAAGTAAGTACACATACACACATTAATCCATTAGCTTAATAAAATAATATTGACACAGACATTTGTTTTTGTTACAGAACAAGATATCCTCTCAGAGTTATATACAAATGATAGTAGTTTTTTAAGTACAGAATCGAACGACAGACAAACTCCGCAGCCTGTAAGTACAATATCAATAAATGTTGCCTCAGATTGTTATATGGGACGCGTCACCTCAGACCAAGCATTGTCTTTTGTGCAGGAGCCGGCACCGACACATAGTATCGCTGAGGAGTTTTCTAGGATGGTCAACGAAGCGGCGAATCAGCCTAGCCTTGATAATACTATGAAATCGAATTTTGTACCTAAGAATGTTGAAACTCACGTGTCTTCTACAAGTACCAGTCAACCTCAAACGAATGCAATAAGCTCTATGAGCTCTATTAATAATAATGTCATAAAGTCTGATTTAGTAAATATAAATGATAATAGAAATCCGGGGCCCGATGCTGCCGTGGAACCCAGCGAAACGCCTGTGGTGTCGGCAATATCGGACAGCCCCGTTATAGTGCCTAAAATGACTATGAATGTTAAGCCGACTCAAAAGATTGAAACGACTGTCCAGAGTTTAATAGTAGATACAAGTAAAAACGTAGCTACTGAAAAAGTGGTTCAAAGTAAGCCAGTGAAAGCGAGCTCGCCTCCAGTGGAATGCGTGAGCCCGGTTGCGCCGACGACCGGCAGCGCGCCCGTGGTGACTACTGCCGCCATGCCTGCGCACACGCCCGCGAACGCCGTGCTGCCCACACAGCCTATAACAACGGCCGCGCCCCAGCCTCAGAGGATACCCAGAGAGCGGGTACAAAAGTCCGAGGAAAAGGATAAAGATAAAGAGCATTCCCATGAAAAGGAAACTCTGCCCTCATTTGCCAAACAGAATGGCCCCGTGCCTATAGGTAAGTGCTCACACTTTATTAACGACTAATTATTAACAATTTCGCTTCTAGTCATGTGCTTGCCGCTCACAATTCTGTAGTTTTCCTTCAGATAGTATAAAGTTCGATCTAATAGTTCCGTTCACTAATGAGTACATTTTTGGTCATCAAAAGTCATAAGATAGAAGAATATTTGGGATAAAACACTATTTTGAGTATCGCAAAACTCTTACCTCGTTAATCGATGTTGTAAAGTGTATATTTAACAGCTATGTATACGTCAGTGCCTAACATGCTATGCGTTCTTTTGAACTTGACAATTTTGATAGTTTATAACCTCGCATATTTTATAATTCCCAACTGGTACATTGCAGTGTCTGTGGTCATTTTTTTATTACGTAATGTTAAGTGAAGCCTTGGAGTCATCCTACTTTTCCCCTTGGATAACATTTGTTTTATAATTTTGGTGGTGGAATAACTTCAACTACCTTTTAGTTTAAAATATTGGTCTCAGCGCCACTAAATCACGCAGCATACTTCTGTTTATAATGGGATCATAAATTCTTATGTCATTGTTTAAGTCATTATGATTATCTTGTACTCACTTCGCATTTATACTACGTAGATAAACTGAGCAATGCACTTATGTAATTCAAGAAAAGGCTGTTGACTAACAGAATCATACATTTTTTGTATGTTGTATTTTAAAATTAAGCCAGCCATACACACTACGGTCTATCAGAGAGGTCTACCTGTACAGGTGTGCCTGCGCAGGTAGACTGGAGCATGTATTCGGTTATGAAATATATTTTATAGTGTTAACCGACACTAGGGGATGTTCACATAAATATATACGAATACGAAGGTTCGACTCCTGTTCGAAGCGAAATTTTTGTGATGTATATATTTATGTATTCAGTTAGATTTGATTTGCTACACCATACACACTCCGATCTACCTGCGCAGGCACACCTGCACAGGTAGACACCCATCCGGCAGACCGTACCGTTTATGGCCGGCTTTGTTAATCTAGTTAACTCCTATAAATAATGTAGCTTGATTGAAATGACATGTCAAAAAGCTCGAATAGTGCTGGGACAACTTCGAAACAATCGAGATTCACGTTATGTATTTAACAACTGAATGTTTTGTTGATTATCTAAGTGTAGCTAACTCTCGAGTAAATCTCTCTATTTATCGATCTACTATCGACTACTGGTAATGACTAATGTAACTATTCGCACAAATAATACTTATTTGTACCTATTCGTTTTCGTTCTACGTTTAGTGTAAAGTATATTTTACTATGATTTGGTACATACATAATATTATTATCATGTTTACACACATGAAATAAGAAATATGTGTTTATGAATTGTTCTTTTATATTTGATATATCACTTTTATAGATTATCACATCCCCTCACACTTTCAAAAAAAGACGTAGCCTCGTCACGAGGAGATGAAAAATCGTGTGTATTTTTTGCCTAACTATCCTTGCATATTGCAGTTCCATTTTAATGTTGAAATTATATCTTTGTTATTTATTAGTATAATAAAATAGTTGATTGTAATTTCACTTGCAAGAAAAGTAATGGATTTATGTTTTATTATAAATATAATTTGGCGAGATGTTCATACAAAGTTGAGTTGTTTCGGACAGTTGTCATTTCATTCAAGCTACATTTATAGGAGTATGGTTGATAACCTTACGTTCGAAGTGCCAGTTTATTCTGTTTATGAACACGGGAACTTGTAGGAGGAAAATCAGCAAGATTGTGTGCCAAAAATGTGGACGTCCATATTGTATAATAGTTCTTTGTAATTTAGTAGTTGCTTGATTAGTTATTATGTCTATAGATTAACCCTTAGCTAAGTAGAATGGGGTTATTTGAAATTCATATTTACGATAATTTATGTTATTTATTAAAGCCCAAGATATATAAGTACCTAAATGTAGGTACAAATGAGCCTAACAAATATTGACTACTTTTTCAAATGGCCCCCTTCGCACGAAAGTACCTTTGTACTTAGAAGAAAGAGTCATACGTCACCGTGCCTTGGGTATAATAAAACTGTTTATTCCGGAAATCCCCCAAGGTCGTCCCCCACATGTGGGATTTCAGTAATTTTTCCTGATATCCCCCTAATCAAATACAAAATACCTCGGCAGAGATTTCAGAAAAAAATAAACCTGATATATGTGGGGGATTTCAGGATAAAGAATTCCATAAATACCCCCATATATCTCGAGCATAAAGTGGGTCCCCTCTGCTGGGCTAAGGCGCCCGCTCAACTCAATGGGTTATATTGGTAGCAGTCTAATGTTAAAATGAGTAAATAGCTAGCATTTAGATATTGCTACCAGCTAATATTGATTCAGCTACGTGGACTTGGCTCTCCCGATGTCTCCCTTGGGGGAAACAAGGAGATTCTGGTAGTGTGGTCTTGGCTTATCCGGGCGGGGGAGACAAAGCACCATATATTTCACGTAATTTTAAAAGGTTTATTTATTTCCGCCCCCGATTTAATTGAAATACTTTGTCTCTCCCGCCCGGAGAAGCCAAGACCCCCTACCAGAATCTCCTGGTCTCCCCAAGCAACATTTGCTGGTAGCAATATCGAAACGCTAGCTATCTATTTACTCATTTTGACATGTCACTGCTACCAACTTACTCAACTACCTTAGCCTAGCAGAGGTGAGGTGTCCAATATAATGCGTCCGATTAAATATTGTTGCTATTAATTTATTTTTTATGCTCAAGCTATGTGGGGCATTTATGGAATCTGTTTTCCTGAAATCCCCCACGGAGTAGGTGTGTGTGCCATTTACGGACTTTGTTTTCCTGAAATCCCCCACGTGGGGGACGACCACGGGGGATTTCCGGAATAAACCAAAGAAAATATTTAATATTTGGTTTGGTTTAGGTATTTAACTAGCATGGCATAACACTGCCTTAGGTATAGCGTATTTTCACATTTTTTAGACACCATGTTAGACAAGTCGCGTGAATCTAACACAAGCAATATGACGATTGATGACGCAGAAAGTTTTGTAAAATAATACTTTCAGATCTTGATATGCATATAGTCGCAACTTGGCAAAATCGCTTACAAATGACCCCTCCAGAAAGTAGACATTCTCAAAACAGTAAAAATAAGGTCGAATAGCTACAACACCGCATTGATTAGTAGAAAAATTGTTTTAAGTTGTGGGTTATTTTAAAATTAATACCACCTAGTAACCCTGACTACTAATATGTATCGTTGTGATGTTATAACATCTATGGATTTTAACCAATACATAAATAAGTAAATAATTTTTATCGTGACTAGTGATTACCAAAACCACCAACGAAGCTACGCAATTTTGCGAAGTGGGACCTCTTAAAACGTGGGCTCAAATTGTAAAGAAAGAACAACGTGCAAGGAAAAGTGCTGACGCAGCGCTTTTTACATGTTTTTTGATGGTTTAAGTAAGTTACTCAATTAAGGTAGCAAGGGTAGTACAGTCAGGCACGTTGTTTGATCAACTCACTCAAAGCACGGCGCGGCGCGAGCAAGCTGCTTCGCCCACATCGTGCCCACCGCCGTGCCTTGGAGTCCACCCTACGTACCCTCTATATTATTTGCGCCCTAAAAAGAGCATGTCCCTTTTATTAGCTTGACCGATGCATGTATGTATAGAAAATGTTTAATGTATATTCGAATCTGCATGATGACATGTTTTTTCACTTCAGCATGAAACTTGTGTTTGTTCTACTCGGTATCAAGAGTTTACTCCGTTTTCTTCACAATATTGGAGTAGCGTGATCCAGTGGGATATACTAGTCAAAGGTGTTTAATTTTGGCGACGAGTTGGCGAGATGAATAGAAAGCTAGTACCTACATAATGCACCACGTTTTTTAAATCTATATACAGAATGAGTGAATTGGTATGTTATCCCGGAAGGGGTGATATTAGGACCATGGTTGTCGACAAGTTGAGAGAACCTCCCTTGGACAAACGTATTAAAGAAAGATTATTAGAAAGCAATCTCGAAAAAACAACCGACAATATGAGATAGGATGACCAAATTTTCAACAGAAACTCGATAGGCAAGTTGACAACTTTGGGAAAATAGTTTTAAACACTTAATTCTAATAAAGTACGTATAGTCATGCGACCTGAGGCCCCGTCATGCAACGTTCACTATTCGCACTTAGAGCATCTGACTGTTCTAAGAAATTGCATCGTATGACGAGATAAGCGGACGGCTCTGGGTGGTCTAACTGGCGTTAGAATGGAATGTTTTCAGACTGTATTAAAATTAATTAGCCTTAAATTACTTTAAAATTGTGTGTTTTAAAAAGCTGTCCTGAGGCCGTCCCAATTTGACTGGCGCAGCCATAGTAGGATCTATGGTAGGATATCCAAGTGTTGTACTGCCGTTCTTCCGCCAAAGCAGAGCCCCGAAATCGGTTTTGTGGATAAAAGGCTCGGTGAAGTGTAGTTCGGGAATCTTACGAACCACATAAGTCTCTCGTGACGCGCAAACCAGGACCAAGGATGAGCTGCTGACTCACTCGGAGGAAGATGGTTGGCTTGTGAGTAGTCCAATTCACTATTCCTTGTTCCATAATCTATTCCGTTGTAAATTGTTACGAATTGTATTATTTGAGGTCTAAACTTTACCTTATCTAATTAAAATTTGTGGCGTGTTAACTGATTTTCGGTATAATTACACCAAACATCGGTAATTATACTTAGTAAGGTTAAGGCTAGGTTTAAGATTTTTAAGTAGGTTAACAGTGATCTTAAATAGGTAACAGTAGTTCAATCGTGATCAAGTGTACTCTGGTGGCGAACACAATATTATGACTATGGAAATGAACAAGGTTATGACTATTACGGATACTACGATGAACAAGGCAGCACTCCGGAGTTGACTGAAGACGCTGAAGAGACAATGACCCATGACGAACATTTTTTCGAAGCCTCCAAATCAATAAATTTGCACTGTAACAATTTCGCAAATTTACCATAAATCTACTTGCCAGAGATTGAAGCGAAGTGTATGATCGAGACCGGAAGCTCACGATCATTAATAAGCCAAAGGCAAACGAGTTCTTCCAACAACTTAAATTTGAGGTTCCATTTGACGTGATTTCATCACTCTTTTAGAGACTTACATGTATGAATGAGCATACTTACTATATACACGATGTAGACAGGGAATATGATTGCCTTATAGGCTCAGACCTCTTACCACAGTTTGACGCAAACATTGATATGAAAAATCAAGTACTTCGAACCCGAGATACTAAGATCCCGTTCGTGTACAACCCACAAGTTAACATATGACTAGAACCACGATCTGAAACCCATGTGAATTTACCGACTGAGTTACTCGACAGTACAGGTGTAATAGAATATCTTGAATTTGAAAGTGGCGTTAGGATGCACTAGATAATAGTGTGTATGGACAGACATACAAAATACACTAGAGAAAATAGTAACATTAAAAACTAACCAGCTAATTAATGTTACTCAATACGAAACGCAAGTGTGTAAAACAAACGCGATAACTGAAACTGACCTCTACATTGACGACTACTTGATTGAGATAATTTGGACGAATTAAACCTTGCTGAATATAACTACGAGGTAATTTCTAAGAACAGACGCTAAAATACAAATACCGATACTCTGTCAAGAGCAAAAGTATAGGCTACAAGTAAATTTAGACGAAAAGGAGTTAGAATTACAAAGACATGGCGAAAGTATTAACAATAAAATACTTGAGTTAAGTAGGAAAAATAGGAAATCTACAGAATTTTTCAATTTTTAGTTCACATGCATTTTCCAGATTGACTATGACTATATAATTATAATTACGAGTACCTTGGATATTTTCTTGGTGTATTTAATTTGAACAGATGCTTTGTACAAGTCTATTTTCCTTGGAAAACACATTCCACCGATTTGGTTGTATATGCTGGACCACAAGATTTTCAAGTTTTACTGGAATCAAGTTACAGGAACTCGTGTTTTAAGTTTTTAGAGTATTGCATCAGATTAGAAATTACGGGTCTTCAATGAGTTGGGTTGTGTTATCCTCAAAACGGACGAAACTCGCCCGTCGGCTGACATGGTTAGGCGAGTGGCTCTGAGGCTAGCGCTTTCACTGTTGGAAAGGGATAATTAGGAAGGATTGAAAAAAATATTTTTAAACATGAAGTGCGCGGCAATTTCTGATTTTTTTTCTAAGTCTCTTAATCAACATTGTTATTTAACAAAGTTCAACATAGTTCAAGTTAATCAGCTGATCTACGGTTGCCCGGAATTTCTGTTGTAGAATTTTGACGTAAACTTTAATTGAAGAAAACTTCCGAATTTCAAAAACTCTTAAAACAAATGTTGATGACCTCCGGGAGTAGAGTGACCCCTTTTCGGGATAACATACCAATGTAAACACAGGTTGTATATGTATATATATAAAAGCGAAAAGTCAGTACTCACTGACTAAACACGAAATCAAGAAAACTGTTTTTTTTTATACCATTTGATAACGAGACGGCTAGGTCGTTTGCCTGAAGGTAAGCATAGCGTCGGCTCATAACAATTGGTGTGCCACAGAACGTACTTGACCTATTAAATTGGATTAAAAACAATCAATACATAATTATTTGAATCATCAGATCTCAACGTCCATTCTAAACGTTTTGAGAGATATCCTAATTGCACAAATTTCCGAGAAATCACGTTTTGTCTCATATCATATTAAGGCCTTTACTTGTAACCTTTCCTATTGGTTTCATTCTTGACATCAGGATGTTGGGATCCACGAGAGCTAGAGAGCTGCTCTGACTCCTATGCTTAATTTTAGTTATGATTTTGTACTGCCCTAAAACACTAATACTTCAATTCGTTGTGAAATATAAATTATTTTGTTAGTGGTAGGGATAGGACTAACTCTTCTGCGAGTGTACGTCTGGGTTGTTACCACCGCTTTGCTCGTGAAGTCTGCCGCCAAGCAGTAATGTGCAAGCATTACTGTGTTCTAGTTTGATGAGCAGAGTATATAGTGAAATTACTGGGCTTATGATACTTAATACCTAATGTCTCAGGGTAACGAGCGCACTGCATGCATGCCGCGTAGGCCTTTGTGTTTCAAATTTCTGAGTGGCACGTTATGTTTACCATCAGGCAAACGACCAGCTCGTCTCGTTACTAAATAGAATATAAAAAAAAGAAATTAATTTTGTTGTGATCTAACAACGTGATAACAGGTTGTGGACCAGCTGAATCCGGCAGCGTAACTCAGGCCTTGGGGAATAGATAACATTTAGTAGTCATTTTGTTATGAACTGGTATGGAATTAGTTTTTTCATAACAAATCTGAATAATGTATATTAACTTACAATGGAAACGGGTTGTGTGGACCGACCACCTGAATGTAGGAAACTGAGAACCTGGTAGAAAATGTTGGCTTTAGTTTTAGCAAGTAGTAAGTCTTAATTGAAAAATATACGCTTATAATCTGAAAGTTATCAGGTCCAGCTGAATCTCCACAACGAAGAAGTCTGAGAGAACCGTACAAAGCCTAACATTTAGTAGTCATCGAGGGTAAGTGCATTGTAGATTTTTGTACTAAATCGGTTTAGTATTGTAGGAGAAATATTGATTGAAAGCAATCTCGAAAAAACAACCGACAATATGAGATAGGATGACCAAATTTTCAACAGAAACTCGATAGGCAAGTTGACAACTTTGGGAAAATAGTTTTAAACACTTAATTCTAATAAAGTACGTATAGTCATGCGACCTGAGGCCCCGTCATGCAACGTTCACTATTCGCACTTAGAGCATCTGACTGTTCTAAGAAATTGCATCGTATGACGAGATAAGCGGACGGCTCTGGGTGGTCTAACTGGCGTTAGAATGGAATGTTTTCAGACTGTATTAAAATTAATTAGCCTTAAATTACTTTAAAATTGTGTGTTTTAAAAAGCTGTCCTGAGGCCGTCCCAATTTGACTGGCGCAGCCATAGTAGGATCTATGGTAGGATATCCAAGTGTTGTACTGCCGTTCTTCCGCCAAAGCAGAGCCCCGAAATCGGTTTTGTGGATAAAAGGCTCGGTGAAGTGTAGTTCGGGAATCTTACGAACCACATAAGTCTCTCGTGACGCGCAAACCAGGACCAAGGATGAGCTGCTGACTCACTCGGAGGAAGATGGTTGGCTTGTGAGTAGTCCAATTCACTATTCCTTGTTCCATAATCTATTCCGTTGTAAATTGTTACGAATTGTATTATTTGAGGTCTAAACTTTACCTTATCTAATTAAAATTTGTGGCGTGTTAACTGATTTTCGGTATAATTACACCAAACATCGGTAATTATACTTAGTAAGGTTAAGGCTAGGTTTAAGATTTTTAAGTAGGTTAACAGTGATCTTAAATAGGTAACAGTAGTTCAATCGTGATCAAGTGTACTCTGGTGGCGAACACAATATTATGACTATGGAAATGAACAAGGTTATGACTATTACGGATACTACGATGAACAAGGCAGCACTCCGGAGTTGACTGAAGACGCTGAAGAGACAATGACCCATGACGAACATTTTTTCGAAGCCTCCAAATCAATAAATTTGCACTGTAACAATTTCGCAAATTTACCATAAATCTACTTGCCAGAGATTGAAGCGAAGTGTATGATCGAGACCGGAAGCTCACGATCATTAATAAGCCAAAGGCAAACGAGTTCTTCCAACAACTTAAATTTGAGGTTCCATTTGACGTGATTTCATCACTCTTTTAGAGACTTACATGTATGAATGAGCATACTTACTATATACACGATGTAGACAGGGAATATGATTGCCTTATAGGCTCAGACCTCTTACCACAGTTTGACGCAAACATTGATATGAAAAATCAAGTACTTCGAACCCGAGATACTAAGATCCCGTTCGTGTACAACCCACAAGTTAACATATGACTAGAACCACGATCTGAAACCCATGTGAATTTACCGACTGAGTTACTCGACAGTACAGGTGTAATAGAATATCTTGAATTTGAAAGTGGCGTTAGGATGCACTAGATAATAGTGTGTATGGACAGACATACAAAATACACTAGAGAAAATAGTAACATTAAAAACTAACCAGCTAATTAATGTTACTCAATACGAAACGCAAGTGTGTAAAACAAACGCGATAACTGAAACTGACCTCTACATTGACGACTACTTGATTGAGATAATTTGGACGAATTAAACCTTGCTGAATATAACTACGAGGTAATTTCTAAGAACAGACGCTAAAATACAAATACCGATACTCTGTCAAGAGCAAAAGTATAGGCTACAAGTAAATTTAGACGAAAAGGAGTTAGAATTACAAAGACATGGCGAAAGTATTAACAATAAAATACTTGAGTTAAGTAGGAAAAATAGGAAATCTACAGAATTTTTCAATTTTTAGTTCACATGCATTTTCCAGATTGACTATGACTATATAATTATAATTACGAGTACCTTGGATATTTTCTTGGTGTATTTAATTTGAACAGATGCTTTGTACAAGTCTATTTTCCTTGGAAAACACATTCCACCGATTTGGTTGTATATGCTGGACCACAAGATTTTCAAGTTTTACTGGAATCAAGTTACAGGAACTCGTGTTTTAAGTTTTTAGAGTATTGCATCAGATTAGAAATTACGGGTCTTCAATGAGTTGGGTTGTGTTATCCTCAAAACGGACGAAACTCGCCCGTCGGCTGACATGGTTAGGCGAGTGGCTCTGAGGCTAGCGCTTTCACTGTTGGAAAGGGATAATTAGGAAGGATTATGTAAGTTTTATGATCATGGATAACAGGGAGAGGATACAGTTTGTAGGAAATATAGGTCTCTACCGAAAAGTTGAATTTCCATCATAAAATGTAAGTAATGTAAGTTAACATTTATGATGGAAATTCCAATTGGAAATTATTCCTTAAAGACGGATGTAATACCAACGCTCTGTTCAATCTTTATAAGTTTCTCTTGATTAGCTAGAAAAATAAATTTCTCAGTTTGCTCAATATTTTTAAGCAATACTAATAAATTGTCAGAATTAATTATGGATTGATGCCGAGTATTTAGTTTGCCAAAGGCTATAGCCGTTTCTATTTCATTTAACTTAACAGAAATTTATGGAAGAACGTGGAATATGTATTTATTATTATATTACTCGTTTAGTATAAATTTTCCAATTGTATGGCGTTATTGAAATAATTTTGAATGTCTTATCAAGTAGCAATACATTATTCTTGAGCGAATGGGTTACATTGTAAAAATCTTCAATGACTACGGAGACCAGAGTTACCTTTTTGAACGTATTTTCCTGTTTTGACTGAATGCTATCTATAAGTTTATCGTATCTTTAGGCATCCTCACTGTCTAAATTTCCCGTAATTAACTTAATAATGGAGCCCAAGGGATTAATAAGGCCCCTCTTTGTTCTAGAACTAGGAACTAACTGTCTATACTTACTTATAGTTAGATTCATCATATAATCTACATGGATTTTAAAATTAGAGAACACTAGCCGTATTTACATCTCATAATAATTAGCGTCTACAATACTATTTCGGTCACTAAACCTAATATTGTTACTAGTAGTTAAATCCTCAGATCAGAAGTTAAGATCAAGCCTAGATTTCCTATTTGTCCTACTTAACTCAATTATTTCACTGTTAATAATCATTATAGAACCGGGAATCGAATCCGTTAAATGTGATAAAAAATCCTGTAATTTTACTGTACTGATCGAAATACTCCATCATATACATTTATTTATTCTAAATAACATAGTATCTATACAAATAAGTAAAATTGAAGTGTGTGTTTGTAATATCAAAATAACCGCTTTTCACTAAATTCATATGAAAGTATATACGATACCTATAACAAAAACACAATTTTTAAAATTTTAGTCTGTCTGTTTGTTCCGGGTAATCTCCGAAGCGGCTGGACCGATTCTGACGGGACTTTCACTGGCAGGTAGTTGATGTTACAAGGAGTAACTTAGGCTACTTTAATTTTAGAAAAATATTTAGGGTTCTGCGCAAATAAAACCCACGAAATCCAATATCTCCACGCGGGTGAAACCGCGGGCAGCAGCTAGTCTAAAAAAATCTTAAGAACATGAAACTTAACATTTAATTAAAAATTTTGTTCAGAGTAATGAATAGCTGTAAAAGATTTAGTTTACAGGAACCTGTACGAGAGTGTGCAGGAGTTACAAATTGTACTTAAAATACTATTTTAAACATTCCCTATGAAAAATAAATAAATCAACGGGAAGTGAAATTATTAAAAGAGTCACAATTTGTATACAACGGGAAGGGACACATTTTGAGCATTTAATAAATGAAAGTGATTGTAGGTTGCAGTTAAACATACCTTATTATTTTAAATAAATATTAAATTTCATGGTACATATTGCTTTTATTTTAGATGCAATGTTATTCAGAAGAAATAAATGTATATGATTGAGCTTTTCGATCAGTAGAGTAAAATTACAGTACCTATTATTTTTTTCACATTTTACGGGTTCGATTCCTGGTTCAGACAGGTGATTATTTAAAATTACTTGACGTACATATTGCTTTTAAAGATAAAAATGAAATCTTCATTCAATTAACTTTTCCCTCTATAGTATTAAGGTACTTTCCCTCCATGTGGCAAAGTTGTGGGGCGCCCTGTATTGTATATTGATTTATAAAAGTACTTAGATTTTAATTTTTAGATACAGCCACGATACCGTATTATATCTTTATAGCTTATGTGTTATTCCAGAACTATCTATATTCCAAATTCATCAAAGTCGGTTTAGTTGTTACTAGTATACTAAGTATACGTGGTAGCAAACTTTCACACACACACAAACTTTTGCATTCATAATATTATATAATAAATATATATCGTGCTTTACAATTATATGCAGTGTAATATTTTTTATTTAACTAGCTAATACATAAATAAACACTACATCTAACCTAGCTAGCTACAAAAACAGTGTAATATACAGCGTGAGTTTAAATTGGTATGTTATCCCGAAAGGGGGTCATCAATCTACTCCAGCAGGGCTAACATGCACGCCACGACAAAATTTTCTCTACTGTTTTGTCTCGCTCTTTCTCTCGCGAACATGAGACAAATGCACGACATAAGCATCGACAAATTTTTGTCACGGTGCGCATGTTAGCCCTGCTGGAGATCAACATTATTTGTTATACGACTTTGAAATTCCGAGTTTTTCATTGAAGAATGTCGTTTGAAATTTACGACAAAATTCTGCTACAGAATTTCTTGGCCGTAGATCAGCTGATTTACTTGAACTATTTCGTAAAAACAAAAATTACGCACCTTTGATGATAATGTATCTCTGGCATGCAGATAGCAGTAGGTATTTACCACCAATATCACAAAACATCTGTTTTGTGCTAATATCTTACCGCTCCTCGTTTACCTAGTAATCGCACCCTATTTTTATAAATTGCCTTCTATCCGTTTCTAAGCCAGTTTTTCGGTGCTTTTTGTTTTAATAAATTAAAGCAGTACCTACTAAACATTTTTGTTACAGGTTTTTAATGTTTAAGAAAAATAGGTATTTTTCTAATAAAATTAGAATAAAGCTGTAATGATGCCACGATTAAATGAGTCATGGCGTGGCGTGTGTGTTAAATAAATGTTTTATACATGGTACATATCACTATGATAATAAATACCTATTACCTAACAATCGATCGACTGGGTTTGTTGCGAGAACGGACTTGCGCACAACACTAGCTCGTATAGACCGCCTGCCGCATGGAACGATCCAACATGGCGGCTTTTACTTCACAGTCACTTTGAGCATGGCTGCCTTTTAGTTTAAATCTTTGTTACAATTAACTTTTTACATCTGAATCGATATAATTTAGCATTTTTAATGATACATTTTTATTTAAGTATTAAAATAAGTAATGTGTTTCAAGTGAAAAGAGTGTTAAAAGTCAGACATTCTAGATCCTTGAGTGACCTTTTGGATAGACTTTCTTTTACCATATTGCAACGTTAACGTATTTTAATTTAGTTTTTGTGAAGTTTTATTAAATATTTTTTGCTTTGGAAACTGTGATATAATTTAGGTATCAGTGCCACATAGTAAAGTCTGTTATTCAGGTACAGTGCGAGAACTCCCACGTGGAAATACCTCACGTCTCTATTTTTAGAACTCAAACTTGGTTCACAAGAAGTTCTAGTCGTGATTCATAATCAACTGCTTATTATGAATATCTACGTGTCTCCTTAGGTTTTAGTGTATAAGCCCCCAATATTTGATAAATTTACATTCCTTTTGCTTACGGGAAAAGTTTGACATTTACCTAACAATAATCTATTCGATATTGTCGTCATCACCTTAGTCGAAGTAAAAATATGAAATTTCTTAATGTGAAATATAGCTAGGCTTTAAGAAACCACCCAGCATACTTTATTACACAAACAACTTTTCCCCTGCATTGCAGCTTATAAAACCTGAAAAACAATTCTTCTTTATTTTTAAAATGTTTAATGTTGTGAGTAATTACGAGTACTAAAAATTGTCACGTAGGTTTATTTAGATATTCTTTTACACTGATTATCATAAATCCTATCTATGATCTCAGAAAGTAGTCTGTAATTTGCAAATAGTGGTACTTGATACTTGTTTTTAGACACTGGTAGTACAATTTGGTAACTACTATTACTAATCTTACGATAACTTTTTCCTTTGGAAACAGTTGTAAATAGTGCTTTTAAGGTCATTCTTAATGTCATATTTTATGTTAGATTGTCCTTATTTTCCAATTATGTATTTTATCTAGTTTATGTATTCTATTCACATTTAGAAAATTCTTTGAATGTGACCCCCATTACCTTAAAGCCTAGCTGCACTTATTTATGTATTAAATTATTCTCTTGCAGCGATTAGTTCAGTTGATAGTTTCCAACAAGCTATCAACCTACCAACTAGTCAATACAACCAACATTCAAGTGCAGATATTTCGAAAAAGCTATTGAATATAAAACAATCTGTACCAACAGCAGACCCTGCACCCGCTGTTGTTGCAGCTGTGGCAAAAGTTGAATCTGTTAATAAGACACTTGTACAAGAACAGCACCTTACTCCTACAGAACTTTTGTCTGCGAGCATAGAGAAAATTGCCAGAGAGCAGCCCTACATCCCTGATACAATCCCTGAACGGAAATCAAGTGCATTTGAAGCGCAAGCCAAGTTAACACAGAGCATATCAAGTGTTTGTCGTACTCATCAATCTGAATCTAAAATGAAAGATATTAACCTTAACAATCAAAGTACAGGTTAGTATTAATGGTATTTTAGCACCCTAACCTGAATACAGCTTTATTGTTGTTAATAATATATATCTGTAACATTTTTAATATAGGTAGTTTTTCAATTTGTATATACTTATTGGTATATCTTCAGTATACCACCGCAGAATTTCTTTATCTTGGGTATGGGATAAGGTGCAGTATATAGGAACAATAATTTAAGAACACTGAGCTTTGTTTGCCTCGCAAGATGTTGCACATTTTTATTTCAGATCATTATACCTGCTGTTACGCAGCTGCAAGAGTTTTTGGCTACTTTTTAAGTATGGTTTTCATTTTGCAAGTACAATTTTTATTGTTTCTGTTTGTGAAAGTACTAACTAGCAAGCACAAGGTTGGTTTTTTTACACAACTGTACAAAAAAGGAGTGTCATGTATGTATGTTATGTATGTTTGTATGTGTAACTTTTAAATGCCTGAACAGATTTGGATATATGAGGTATCGTTAGAATCCTAAGTCCCGACACTGGCTAGGGCAGTTGTGTTTTTTTTTTATATAAATTTTGTTATATTGACTTGCTTTAACATAATTTTTTGGAGGTTTATACAAATTATGCTTAAAAATTAATAAAGACAGGATTTAAAAAGCAAGCAGATAAATGTGATTCTATAAATAATGGTCCTTAAAACTGCATCCTATCTAGTTCACAACAGTAATGGAATAGAATTACAAACTCATGCTCTGTGTATATTTTAAATGGATTTTAATCAATAAAAATGTGATTTTTGTATTATAAATCATTGTTGTAACAGATCCGGACACTGACAATGGAAACACTGCTGAATTGACTAAAACTGAGACTGTAAAAGAAGACATTAATAAGAATGAAAAAGCTGTAAAGAATTCTAAAAATAATAGCAAAAAGGCTGCAAAGATGGCAGCAGCAGCGGCTGCAGCAGCAGCAAACACTGATGTAATTGTGAAGGAAACTGAGTCATGTGAGAATGGAAAAGATGAGACTGATAAAGTAGTTAATGTAGCACAGGAGAACATTGCTAAAATTGAGGAGCCCGAGGTCAAGACTTCAGATGTGCCTGAGGAGAAGCATGTGGAGGAGCCTGCGGACAAGTCTGATGATGCTGCCGATGCACAGCCATTAATGCCACCTGTGTTTGTGCCCAAGTACAAATATAGTGATGGTGAGTTGTTTTTCAAAATTTCCTAGATAAGACGCATCTATTTGGGGACACCACTTTGCTCGTACAGTCAGCCACCCAGGAATAAAGTTTTTGGATTATGGCAAAGTAGTCATTGATATCACTGTGTATGAGATTTTAAAGCTTATATCTCATGATGGCTATTGCTTTGGGATGCGACTTGGGACTTAAGTCATTCCAATTCTGTTTTACAGCACTGCCTTGTGCAGATCGAATGCTTACTATCAGTAATAAAAGAAAGTGGTGTGCTAGTTACCATCAAAAAATTATTATGGTTTCGTTGTAATATGTATATAATAATATTTTTTTCAGACCAATGGTCCCCATTGAACAAAGGCGGCAAGAAATGCTATGATATTGGGCTACTCAAGCAAATCAAGGATGATCCCCTCTCAAAGAACAAGCCTAATGCACCTTTATTGGAAGCATGCAATGTTATTAGGGTAAGTAGTAACTACTTCAAAATAAGCGATGCCACTTTTGTTGTTACAAAATGGTGTAACATTTATTAAAAAAATTTAATTATTTTAGACTGCACCAATGCAGGAACCTCTTTCTTTCACTCCTATCTTGAGACCAATGAATGACTCACTCTTCCCTCCATTTGCAAAAGGAGGGCTTGGAGGTCCTAGGAATGCAAATCCACGTGATGCAAAGAAGAACATGCCAACTGGAGGTAAGGAAATGTTAAGTACAGTTGTGACAATTTCGACAAATCTGCTATCCTATAAATCAGATAGTAATGACATTGTAAAGTGAATGAAATGAGTCAACATAAGGAAGTCCTTTGTTGATCATTTTACAGATTTTTGCAATTTTTAAAGCCCCATAATAATGTTTTGTAGGTAAAGGCAGTGTAAAATTGAACCCATCAGGAGGTGGCAATGCCCCTCACAAATCTGTTATTCATGTATCTTTATCCCTGCGTGATGAAGTAAAGTTGAAGGAATCTGAGTCTGCCTGGAAACCCACTAGATTCCGAAGAGATGGTACAGCTGAGGATGACTTTAAAAACCAGGTATTGATTATTTAATAATGATACCTTTAATTATTGTATTTTATATGTATATTACCTCTTATCACATAAATCAATATCTAGACGCCTATTTAGCTAGAGTCTAGACAGTGTATAAACACTGCAACAACATTTGCAAAGAAATTATTACAAATGTCACAACAGAAGTAAGTTAGATAACATTTAGAGACTTCTTAAATCAAAGTTTGTGATTGCTTATATTTAAATACGCGACTAAGGCATGTTTAAGTGTTACGATTTTTAACACATGTTTATGATATTTTAATAAATTACTGCATAAATATACTGTTTGATTTTTGGAAAAAAATTGTAACAAAACATAACAAACATGTATCTATCGTTTTGCGTACATACAAAATTGGGTCCTTAAATATTCTTATTAGCCTATTAATAGTACACATGGTTAAGGTATGGTTAATTTTTTAGTGGTAAGACCGGTAATGATTAAGTTATTACGTTGAATTAATTATGATGTTTCCATTTAAAACTGGCATAAATGTACTGTTTGATATTTGGAAAAACAATTGTAACAAAACATAACAAACATTTATCTATCGTTTTGCGTACATACAAAATTGGGTCCATAAATATTCTTACTAGCCTATTAATATTGTAAATGCGAAAGTTTGCGTGAATGTTTTTTACCACTTATCTCCGTAACTATTAGTAGTTATCGATTGTGATGAAATTTGGAATGTAGATAGTTTAGGTTTTGAATAACACATAGGCAATGAACATAAATACCATGCGGATGCAGCCGCGGGTAGAAGCTAGTAATTCATATAATATAACGAGTATTAGCTAGAGCAAAATAGATAGACACCAGTAGGCAGAAATGCACTATACCACGCCAAGGAGTATGCCAGTGCAAGGCTTAGTGCTACCATCACACATATGGAACTGTTCTTTTACTGTTTTTGTTAGTACAATTTAAAATATTGTCTTCTTTATAGGATCTTTACAAGAAGTTCAGAGGTATTCTGAACAAACTGACTCCACAAAAATTCGACACTTTACTGGATAAAGTAAAGACCTTAGAGATCAACAACCAAAAACGTCTCGAAGGTGTAATTGACCTAATATTTGAGAAAGCTATTGATGAGCCAAATTTCTCAGAAGCCTATGCAGCTATGTGCAACAAATTATCAATGCTCAAGGTAAAACACTTGATTATCTTGTGCATTATTATTATAATCTTGATTTTTAAATGTAGTTAAATTAATTCTTTCTTTTTTATATATTACAGGTGCCGGCTGAAAATGCCGCGAACCCGGATCAGTGCGTAAATTTCAGGGCTCTTATTATTAATAAATGCCAAAATCAATTTGAGGCTAGTAGAACTGATGAACAGGTGTTGAAATTAGAAAAAGATTTCAATGAATGCACTGATCCTGTAAGTAAATAGTTTAATTTTTTCTTTTCACATACTTGAAAACAGAATATTGTGTATAATAATTCATTTCAGATCAAAAAGAGAGAACTCCAGCTGATGCTCAATGAAGAGAATAGACGTGTCAGAATGAGATCTGTGGGAAATGTCAGATTCATTGGTAAGTATTCATTACATTACCTACACAATAATTTCAGATGCTCTAGCCTGCTGCCTTACCGGCTAACGACAATCGCCTTTGTTTTGGATTCCAAACCGGTTAAAACCCAGCGGTCACTAGTCTTCGGCTGGAAGGAATTGTCTAGAGTTTTCGTTTTGTAACAAATTGTTTCCTTATTAACGTTCGTTCTAAAATGAAAACCAGCGAAAATTCTAGACAGTTCTTTCCAGCCGAAGCCTAGCGACGACGGCAGGTCTTAATCGGGGTGGTGTCGACAACGAACACGACTTTGTTAGCCGGTAAGGCCCCTGTACTTTTTCCTAAGAAATTCCTAATTTTTTTATTAGGGCATATGCGAAATGACCTCTGCAACCCTTTTTAACAGAAGTTTTATTAGAATGTAAACTGTTTTTTTTTGTATTTTTTCTAATAGTAACTGATTACTGTGTTTTATTGACTGCATTATGCGAAAACTATAAAATGAACTGCAATGCTGTTTAAGCGATTTTTAATTATTGTTTCACCTCTTTATCCCTTTGTAAGTCTAATAGCTAGTTTGTACTCTTTGGTACTGACCCAAACCATTCTTTGGTTTTTAGGTGAGCTCTACAAATTAAAGATGTTGACATGTAAAATTATGGATTATTGCATGAAGTACTTGATTGAAAAGTTGGAAGAAGAGAAACTAGAATGCCTGTGCAAGCTACTCACGACTATCGGCGAACAAATCGAAAACGAACAGACAAGTCAACTTGATAATATCTTCAAGAAGTTGCAAGATATTGTCGATCGTAAATCCAACAAAATAAGCAGTCGCGTCAAGTTTATGATCCAAGATGTGCTTGAGCTCAGAAGGAGGAAATGGGTTGGAAAGAGTGTAGTTGATTCCCAGCCTAAAATGATGGATCAAATCCAAAAGGAAGCTGAGCAACAACAGCGTCATATTGAAGTGAGTTCTAATGCATATCGTGAACATTATATTTATGATTATACATGATATGATATACATGTTAATTACTGCTAGCTTTGTATGCCTTATCCTTACATTTTTTTTATTACTTCAGTAATATTAAGGTCTGGAAGAAATCGTTTTAAGTGATCTTTCGTAATGTATTTTTCATTGTAATGTCAAATAGATTAAATATCTATGTGCATGTTGCTTTTACCCCAATATGTTATTATTAGCATAATATTTTAAAGAGACTTATTAGGGATTCTTTCATGTGCTTGCTTGTTTAGTACAATTGTCACTTGAAATGTAGTATTTATGTATAGCAAAAGACAGAGTAGCTATATTTAGTTAAAATATGAGGTGAAAGCTACCACATTTTAAAGACAGTAGATATGCACCATAGTTCTGCTCAGCAGAGGTACTTCCACAATGAACTAGGTTTCAAGCATGCATTTCAGATTTTAAATATAGTTAAGCACAGGATATACCTATACATCCTGAGGCTCATGTGTATTAACACTGTTCTGGAATAAACATTAAAATTCATGAATGTGTCATCATTCAAAGATCTTTGAAAATATATTGTTGCTTCGCGATTACGTTTGCAATCAATTAGTTTAACCCAAATACAACCATTACCAAACCAAACCAAATGAATTGCGACTCTCTTTCCGAAAATTTTACATTGTAATTCTATTTTCCATTGCATGGAAGGAATATCTGTTATACCTGTTAAATGCATATGAATTTTGTTTTTAGATCAACCATCTTAATATTTCAATTACTGTACATAGGGTTGTTATTTCAATGAATAAATATAATAATACATTTCAGCTAATGAACTCTGGTCCGATGGGAAGTGGCGGCGGCGGTGGCGGTGGTGGCGGCGGTTTCCGTCGTGATGATGGCGGTCGCGGCAAGCGAGGTGGTGACAGCCGTAGACAGAACACTTTCATGGATAATACATGGAAGACTCCTCGGACTACCACTTTCCCTGTAGACACATCTAAGTTCAAAGCAGTTACGCAAAAGGTATGAATAAAAACAATTTTAGCAGAGATAACTGCACCATTAAAATCAAATCAAATCATTTATTTAGACACAAAAGTTTTACACAGATATGTTGAATCCATAGCCTCCCGAACTAGTATTCATTGTGTTTCAGGAGTCAGTGGCTTCTCTTATTAACCAGCTAGTCTTATGTCATACATAAATAAATGAAAGAATTACAATTTTATATAATAATATAATTGTGGGCATGTTATATAGGTGTGCGTATGTGTGTTATGTTATTGTGAGTTGTGTATGTGAGTGGCATGTATGTGTGTGTGGTGAATGTATGTGTTATGTATGTGTGTAATGTGTGTGTTGTCGTGTTCAAATAATGTATCTTTGGCAGAAATATAAATTTGTCAACATATTTTCGATTCCCTCATAGTCGTAAATTTAAGCCATGTAATAATATTCTTTTTAAATTCATTGTTATTAGATTTTTTAATATTATGATCTAATTTAAGTGTTTTTGTTAATTTGTTATAAATCTGAGGAACCATTACATCGAACTGTTTCTGAACAAATCTTGTTTTCACTGCTTTGATGGGAATTCGATCTACTCTTTTTGCTGATAAATATAAATAGAGACCGAATCCTTCTACTAGTTGGAAAACATCTAGTTTGCCTTGTTTATGTTATATTGACGTTTAAAAAATGAACTCGTGTAACTTGTATCTGATAAGGAGTACTTATGTAATCAGTATGCATGGTTATTTAATATGTGTATTATGCGGTAAAAATAACCATGATATTAATTGCCAACATTATGTCATAGATAACATAAATTGGAAAAAGTAGCTTTTAATTATTATGGAACATTTTGTCTCAACTTGGTCCATAGCAGTTTATTGTAATTTTCATTGTTAATTTTTTTGTGATAGGCACAGCTCCTTTGGCATCTGATTTATAAGACAAAGGCCTGGACACATATTTCTAAGTTAACACATATACTATCACCATAAATTCCCTTTTAGATAATGACCCATATAGGTTTTTCTCTTTAAAAAAACACAAGAAAGTGATGGAAGATGTTTGACAGATCTATATTTAAGTTTAGAGCTGTCAAGTGTTAGATGTCACTAAATTAATGGCTGTTAAATTTACAATAGATACAAGCAAGTGAATTCATTTGGCAGAGATAAAATATATTACATCCCTTTCTCCTATTCTTTTTTAAAAAGAGTGAAACTGAAATTAGATTTACGTTTGAAATTCTCAAATTACATCACTGCTCAGTTATCACTGTTATCAACCACAAGCTTAGATAAATTATGACAGATTGATATTATACTAAGATTAAGTTTTATAGGACATAACATGCAGTCATTTGATAGGTGTAACACAGACAGCTGATGTAACTTATATATATTATATGTATTGTATAGGTTTACCTAGATCACTAAAATTTATTTATCCTTTATTATTGTTTCACAAATTACTTAACTTTCAAACAACTTAAGGTTTAGAAACTATCTAAGATAAGAAATATAATAGATTGAAGTTTTGCTGTTGATATAAAACTATATAAAAAAAAATATTTTTGTCTTTCAGACTTTGACTAACATAAAATTGGCTCCACATCAATCTGCATGGAACCATGGATCAGGAACAAAGACTCAAGCTCAAGCATCTACTAATTCTCAAATCAGTCTGAGCAAAAACTTCTTCAGCGTCCTTGAGAATGTGCAAGCAGACCCTACTTCTCTTAGAGGTAGATAAAAATATTTTATCTATTTTTAACACTAATTAAATGTAGACTACTTTATGTTAAATTAAATAACATGCCAATATGTTTTCAGGAAACCGTGACATGATGCCAAACTATCACTCTAAGGGAGCATCTATCGAGAGGTCGACATTCAACAACTCTAGAGGAGACTTTAGTAACTAATTTTGTTTTGAATTCAAAAATAAATGTTATAATTTTTGTTACTGTAGTAGAATAATAATTGTGATAATTGCATGGTTACAGGCAGCGGTGGAGGCAGCCGGTCGGGATCCGTCGGGGTAGCTCGCTCCAACTCTAGCACGAGAAGCCAGAGCAGTGCTCCTGCCACACCGCCACCGGCACTCGAAGCGTCGGTGCCCTCGCCAGCAATAACACAGGAACCGCTCACAGATGAGAAAATGAAGAACTCTGTCAGATCTACGATTGAACTTTCGCTGATTAACGCTGACAATGACGAACTTGTAAATGACGTTAAACACCTATTCCAACCACAATATCATGCGGCGGTCGTCAGTGAAATCCTCAATATTATGCTTGAAAAGTAAGAGATTTAATGGTTTTACTATTATTTTTTGTCATTTCAATGTCGCACGGGCCTCAACCGATCCTTATTAGGCTAATTCATTTGAGTGTGTTTTTGTAGCATCTTGGTTAATTTTTTTTATTTCTGCAAGTTCTATAGTTTTTTTATATGCATAAAATATTGTTTTAATAAACTTGTACTAATTTCAGGGCGGTAAAAGAAATTTCATTGATTGCAAAATCTCTTTTGCACTTAGTGTCCACAAACACAATTTCTGCAGACAATTTCCTAGCTGGTTTGAAGGATACTTTTGAGTTTGCACCTGATCTCTACATTGATATACCCATGTTATATGATTATTTAGGGAAATTGGTTGCACCACAAATTGAAAAGAAGGTAATTGGTAACATTATATTTCAAGTTTTATGAGGCAAAAAAAAATAATGCATGTATTTAAACAAAATGTTTTAAACTTTGTTTTTCAGCATATCACATTAGTAGAGACATTTAATCTCTCTGAGAGCATAATCGCGGCTAATCATGGGCATCTTCTTCTAAAAGCTATAATTAGCAATTTGAACGAAAGTATGGGGCCTACTTTTGTTAAAAACAAGTGGCAGGAATCTGGGTTTCAACTAAACAAATGGATGAATGAAGATCAGGTGCAGTACATAATTGTATAAATGTTATATATGTTTAAACTTATTTATGTACTTAAATTGATGATACTTTTTGTCTTTTTTAAGGTGCCGAAATGGATAGAAGATAACAAATTTGAATTCCTTGAGGGAGATATAAATGCTAGTGATGAATGTAAAAAGATATTAACTCCTGCGGAAACTCAAAGTAGATTGCTACAGTTAATGAATACTGATGAAAATTGTGAATGCATTAAAGGCTGGGTGCAGGTGAGTCCATAACATCTTATTTCCATGAGTGCTGTCCTAATTTAAATACTTGCCCCCTAATTGATGATAGTTTTTCCACATAATCTTTGTTCAATATGGATCACGGTAAACCTGTGACTGAAGTGTGTATAATTATAATTACGAATACCAATAATGGCACGTCGGCTTACCAATTATTCAAGAAGCTTTTACTGCCTGGGTCTAACATTCAGTCAATCATCTAACACTACAAAAAAACTGGAAATGTTTCATGTTTGAAGAAAACCGGTCGTCCCCGTATCACAAGTCCTAAAGAAAATAATCAAGCAGAACCGTCGAGCCCCGAGCAGGAGAATTAACCGTACAATGGCGAGACATGATTCAAAAAGATATTTCAGTCGATACTTGGACGAGAGAGATTATGATAAAATTAAGGATTATGTAGATGACAAGGATGCATGGAGGCAAACAGCTCAGGAGCCTCCTGGCGACTACTGAACTTTAAATTGTTAGTTGTTAGCATTAGAATCATCGTAAAAATTTTTTTTTTTAAAAGAATGCCGTGACGAGTTTCTTGCCCTTCTTCTTGCTCGGCCTATACCAATTTGTAACGGGCATGGTGGGTTTATGGAAGGTTCGTTGACTTTGAGCACGGATTGGGTCTGTTGGTGTCTTTGTCATTTATTATGTTCTGATAAAGACAGCATTAGTTTTACTCTGTGATTCGGGTAGACGAATGTTGCAGAGGCCCGCTGTTAGAGTCTTTTTAACTTTCATAAGTGCTCCTTTGGGGCCTATTTGAATAAAGACTTATGAATTGGAATTTAGAGTTCTGAAAAGAATGGACTATGGTTTTTACACAGCGAAAGGGGAGCTGTTGTTGACCTCGGTACAGAAAAAGGAACGACTGAAATTCGCTCGCGAACATTAGAACTGGACTGCTAGCCAATGGCGGAAAATAATATGGAGCGGTGAATCTACATTTCAGATTACAGATGGAGATGAGCTAAAAAAATATCCGAAAAAAAACGACTCACCCAGACTGTCTGAAAAAAACGTAAAGTTCCAGCCTCCGTCATGATATGGGCCTGCATACCAGCGCAGGGTCTGGGTTGGATGCAGTTCATCAACGGGAATGTGAATGCTGCGAAGTACCAAGATATTTTGGCAACAAGTCTGTTACCATCCATACCAAATTTGCGAACTGGAAATGGATATATTTTTCAACAAGATGTTGCGTCATGCCATATAGCAAAGACAACTAAGGCTTGGTTTCTTGAAAATAAGGTTCCAGCTATGGAATGGCCTTCAAGCAGTCCAGATTTGTTTCCAATGAAGACCCTATGGTGGAAAATGAAGCAGCTATGGAAGAATCCATCAAGATCTAAAACTGATTTAAAGCAGAAAATTATTGCTGTCTGGGATTCAATAACCACATTAGAATGTGAAGCCTTAGTTGCAACTATGCCACTCAGAATTAAGGCAGTTATTGAAGGTTGAGGTGACACAACAAAGTGGTAGACTATTTAGCAAAACACTATAAAACTGCTTTTGTTAGTATTTAGTGCCACTAATGGATTTTTATGTATATTATAAATGGACCACAAAACATATATTTAAGTAATGGAATATTTTGCTTTTATTTCAGTTATTAGATAAATAGATTTATTATATAAATTGATTCAAAATTTACTTATGTATTTTTTTCTATACTTGATGAACTATTTTGCATTGGGGCTTGTATTACTAGAAAGTGTTTTGTTTCTTTTTCACGTGTAACACCTTCCGTTAATGACAAGTTGACTGAGCAGTTTATATAGCATAGATTATCTTATTGAGCATTTATGAAAAAGGGGGATAGTATTTAGTTTCTGTATACTATAATTCTTATTGCCTATACACCATACAAACAAAATTCAATGGTATGTTTATAGTCCAAAATGGTCAGGTAGGTTTTTTAATGATCTTTATTTTGTGCTTTCTTTTCGTTTAAACTATTCGTGACATTTCATTTAATTTCAAAACCGGCTATATATATTATATTGAATGAATTCATTTAAAATGAATCTTACAGCACAATATATCGAAAAAATAGCATAATTTGTGATTGTTTGCTTTGGTATTTTCAGGACAAACTGGGTAAGGCTTCCAACGAAGACTGGTTCATGCGAGCACTGATCCAAGCTATTTGCGAACATGCGCTTTATGGTACGGAGGGGCGAGACGTGCCCCACTTCAACCAAGACCGCATGAGCAAATATGCAAGTCTCATTAACGAATTTGGTGAATCTAAGGAAGCAAGAGAAGCCAGCTGCTTGTTTGGCATTCAGCACTTAATACATAGGCTAGAACACCCGCAAGGTAAGGGCTACATGTACTTTGATGAATTTTGGACATTTAGATGGATGTAAAAATTGCTGTGCTTTCATTGTCTCTGAAAAAATGTATTTAAATTATAATTTCTTTAATCTTGTCAGACAGGCAGGGATGTTTGTGGTAAGTATCCCTACCTATCTGACTATACTACATACTGAAGTTACAATCTGAATAGCCCAAGAAAGTGTTTTAGGCCTGCACTGACATCTTAGTGCAGGACTAAAACCCCCCTATCTTCACAATGTCAGGTTAGGTATCTTGTCAGGTTTTTTTTAAATGTTATTTGGTAACGAGACGAGCTGGTCGTTTGCCTGATGGTAAGCATAACGCCGGCCCATAACAATTGCAGTGCCACCCAGAAATTTGAAACACAAAGACCTGCGCGGCACTGCAGTTCGCTCGTTACCCTGAGACATTAGGTATTAAGTCTCATAAGCCCAGTAATTTCACTGGATACTCTGCTCATCAAACCGGAACACAGTAATGCTTGCTCACTACTGCTTGGCGGCAGACTTCACGAGCAAAGCGGTGGTAACAACCCAGACGGACACTCGCAAAAGAGTTAGTCCTCCCACTAACAAGTTTCAGTTAGTTGTATTCATATTACGATAATAAACTAAATTAATTTTTTTTCAGGGTTAACATTAGAAATATTCCAATACTTACATGAACAATACTTAATTTCGCTAGACGGATTTCTGTCATGGGAGAAATCTGATAAGGAACCAGAAGGCAAAGGTAAATTTGTATATCGAATTTCTTATGCAAAAAAATTATTTTGAGAGTTTAATAATGTCATTTATTACATTTATAGTTCTGTGTGATGTAGGTCAACAAAGCACAACAACCAATAAGACTGAATGGAGCGCAATGCAGTGCCGAGCAGGCCTTTGTTGTTTCAAAGTTCTGAGTGGCACTGCAATTGGTATGAGCCGGCGTTATGCTTACCATCAAGCAAACAACCCGATTGTCTTGTTGTCGAGGACTATAAAAAATAACAGAATAAATAGAGATGTCCTTAGGTCAGTGTTTTTACACTTACCTAAGGACAGTTTTAACAATTGTCAGATCGTCAACCAATGATTTAGATAGAAATCCGAATTCGAATCATGTCATTGGTTGGCGAGCGGATCACTATTGATGTCATTGGTTGGCATCCGCCGAGTTTGTTTAGATTATTGGACAATTCTAAGAAATCGGACCTTAGGTATGCTCTGTGTTCCGGCAGGTGTTATGATGATGGCGCTGACGTCTTTCTTCACCAATATCAAAGAGGCGGACAACGAAGATTCCTGTAGCGAAGACTGACGCGGGCTCCCGGCCGCGGCGGCCGGAGCGCCGCGCGCGCCGCCGCGCCCCGCGCGACCCCGCCGCCCCGGCCCCCTCCGACCCGCCCCGCCCCCGCGCAGCCACCACCTGCCGCAACACGCCGCGCCGATGCGTGCAAAATCTACCGATCCTAATACATACAATATCTTAAATATTTTTATATATTGAATACCGGTACACACGTATTTGACTTAGATATTTTAAATGACAACGCTTTTACAAAGTGTAGATAAGATGTATCATATTTTGACATGATCTAAATTTGCTTCTATGCATAACTAACTTGACATAAAGATATATTTATAGTAATGTTATAATATCTCGGCTGTACATTTCTTATTTATAAATTCTTATTTGGACGTAGCAAAATATTGTAATATTTTTCTATGTTAAATAAACATGGTTTTTTGTGTGTCTGGGACTGAATGTCATTGCAATAATGTTTCATTAGATGTTTTAATTTGTAATGTCAAACTATACATAAAGCCACGACCTACGTATTTTGTAGGTATCTTGTCAATTGAATCATGTTTATTTTACTGTATGACAATCGCATCATGATTTTTCTGTTTCTAGATCTTCCTGATATTATCCTTAAAATCATTTACCACATTCTCTTACTAAATATAATTCTTGCATGTATTGCTGAGTATAACAACTTGGATGAAATCTAGCCTAAACAACCATTAGACTTAGAATATTGAGCTTAATTGCTGTTTTGTTCCATAAACGTTATATGGATCCATAGTTTTTGAATTATTTTTATAACATAAAGCTATATAGATAACCATATACAACTTAGTTTTAAAATAAAAATAACACCAATGGAAAGCAATAAAATAATATTTAAATAATATTTTATATTTAATAAAACATTATTGAAGTATGTTAAGTAACAACTACACGGAGTGCGTCATAGTTTTCTTTTACGTCAGTTGACTTTGGAACTGTTAAACGTTTATTGATAAGTTAATGTTCTGTTGCTGCTTTTGCATGGTATTTGCATGATTACTTAAAATATGAGCGCTTCATGTAGTTGTCAAACCATTCACATATAGAAAAAATCAAAATAAGACAGTAAAATTATACTATATTTATATAGTAAATATGCAATTTGTTTTGATTCTGTTAATGAAATTGTTAATGTACTACTACTAACCACTGTCAAGAAAAATTCAAAATAATAGTGAAATTATATTTATAAAGTAAATAAATATTACATGTTTTGAATCTGTTAATGTTAATATGCAATCATTATTTCCTTCATTTAAATAGTATAATTGTTGAATAATAATATTGATTTACCCGTTGACATGAAATATTATTATAATATATGACAAGTCTTTGACGCTATTGGACACAAATATTGTTTTAGAATTCAGAAAATATGTTATTTAATTATCAACAAAATGTATTTTTTTAAATTGTAATTTCTTTTTGACTTTAATAGATATTTTATTGTTTAGTTTTAATTATATTATTGCGACTCTGTTAGCGTTGCAGTAACGATAGTAATAGTCTCAAATGTTGTCGATGCGAGGGTTGCGGAGCAAGCGCGAGCGGCGCCGGAGGTTGGCGTCAAGTCGGCGCCCGCGCTTTCCGACTTGTGTACGTTCACTGGAATCGCTACCGAGTTCATTTTTATTGCTATAGTTACTATGTATGTATTGTTATTATAATGTAAATAAAACATTTGAAAAAAAAACAACTAATCTTTACACTGAGTTTTCCTAGTAGAGAGCTATTTTTAATTGTAATACACAGTACAGCAATGTGAATGAACCTTTACATGGTATATAATTATTTTAGAACTAGACCGAACCAAGTGAGCTTTATAATCCTGTATGTACTACACGAGGAATTTAGTTAAAACCCGTTATTTATTACATTTTAAATTTTGTAAAAAATTATAGAAATAAATCTCTATTAGAGATTTTTGTACATATTTGGTTGTTTTAATTAAAGAAAGTCTCAAATCCTAAAATCCCCGTTCAGAGTTTATTCAAAAATGGCAACCTAGCACAAATAATAATTGCTATCTGTAATATATTCTTGGGAATCTGTATATTTTTTTGACCAGCCATTGACGTCATGATGGCTGGCTGGTCGCCTCTATAAAACCGCAAAAAGCACGCAGTTTAATAGGACCTATTGCTACCTTCGCGTATGTATTTAAGTTTTAGCTTGGTTCGTATATTCAATAAGGAAATATAGCTTAAATTCCATGTAGTGCCTGATGAATTTGTAAAGGCAAACTATTTCCGCGTTTTATTTATATTAAATCATTTAGGCATCCACGGTGGTTACTTTTTTAATTTTTAGCTATTTTTCTTATCGAATGTATGTACGAAGCTAAAACTTAAAAACGTGAAGGTAGCGATTTTTGGTACTACACGCTTTAAAGAGACTGCGTGGCTTTTGCTGTACAGGCAGGCGTCCAGACATCCTAGCAGGCATTCTATAATAAAAAGTAGCTATAAATTAAAAAAGTAACTATCCTGGACGCCAGAACAATTTATATGTATAATTGTATATACAGGCTGAATTTTTCAAGTGGACGTGGATGGCCAAATCCGAAAGTATAAGGAATCCGGGGCCGATTTTGATGAAAATTGAAACAGCATCATTGGATTATTGAAAAATCAATATGTATTGCTAGCAAAGAATTCTCTGTTTTGCCTCTCGAGCGCTTTTCGTTCGGTTCGAGACACTTCGACCGAAGATTTTAATTTAGACTCAGCTGTAGGTTTCCTAGTAACAGCATCTAACTCACTAGGTCCATCCATTATCTCTGTAGAATCATCATATACACATACATCCATAGATTTTGAAAAAAACCCACATGCCTAATTACTATACATCATTCGATAGTGTGGCTATAAAGGGTATATTTCTGGAAAGTAATATGACATGGCAACTAAGGGAAAAAAGCTCATTTTTAACAAAATACTTTTTATTTTTCTTATGTTACCTACCCATTAAACCTTAACTGATTAATTGTCCAAAATGATGGCCATTGATTTCAATACATAGTTGGATTCGACGTTCGACGTCTCAAGGATTGTACTACATTACAATACTATTCTCCAAAGATCGATTCAAGTCATCAATTGCATTCTACTTGTGTAGATTTCGTTTTTTACATACACCCAGAGAAAATAAGCTAAGGGGGTAAGATACATATGGCACAGGACCACGTTGCAATACCAATCTGCTGAATCAATATCTCGTAGTATACGGCTATTATGGGCTGCTGGGGCTCCACCTTGTGAAAGAATAATTTATCGGTCTGAGCCAAAGGCCATCCAGCTCTTCAAACAGTTCATTTAAAATTTCGACATAGGTACATATTTAAAAGTGGTCAACGTTCCGTCATAAATTTTTGAAATAAAATATTCTGTCCTTCAAAATACTGCACCAACAATTTAATGATAAATGCACTTGGCGATGCCCTTCGTATCGGTTATCCGTAACGGACGTGTGTGACCAATAATGTTTATTTTTGGTTATACATACATACCTACCATTATTGTAAAAATTTGTTTCGTCAGAGAATAAAACATTGAATAAAAAATGTCTATCGTTGTCCATACATATTCTGATTTAACCAGTTGGCAAAATCAAGACGTCTTAACGTCTCCTGGATGTAACTTTGCACAATTCGTCCGGAGGGGTAACATTTTATAAATGTATTTTTTTTAAACTTTGAATATTTTTCTTTATTTCTTATAGTTTCGGATTTGGCCATCCACGCCTACTTGAAAAATATTTACAAGATATACATATATAAGTAAATACCAAGACTTTTTTACTATTTAACTGCTTCGAGGTTACTTTAGGGTGTGGTGTGGTATTATTTCTGTTAGAAGCATAACTCTACCGCAGCTTTGTTGATTGTAAATCTGAATGTGAATTCAGTATCAGTAAGGCACTGAGTGTAATTAATACGGCAATCTTCCATATCAATTTCACTATCAATAATAATATAAGCACTGAAGTTGTAGCCATTACTTCTAGAGAATCTGTTGAGATCGTTTTTGTTTATCAATTTTTTATGTAATTACCACCAATCGGAACTAGATGGCGCCACTGGAAAAGATAGAAGGCGGTGGCGTTTCGTTCACGTCTGACAGCGTCATAGTTAATGTATGCATGTATTATGAGAGAGTAGTTGGTACGAGAAAATAAACCGTATTGGCTCGGAATTACGGCTTTTATTTCGGGAAAGTTTTTGGTTTGTGGGACCTTTTCGCCGCGTTCAACATTGGTCCTTACGAGCCCGGATACCGGATAGTGACAGATAGATCGCGTTCGAAAATCGTTTTAACGCGTGCGTGTACGTTGAAAAACCAAAAAAGTGACAGTGCAGTGACGTTTGAAGTGAAGTGACATAATTGGATTACAGTGACAATTGGACGCAAGTGACACTTGGTAACCGTGAGTAGAGTGAACGAAAAATTGAACTATATTTGACAGTGACTTTGAACTTTAAAAATTGAGTGTTAAAATTAAATTAACTTAGAATAATTGGTGAAGAAATTGGACTTGTAAAAATTTTGTGTTTGTTCATCGACTTAGAAAAATCACGCTAATTCTGGACTTGTGATTTTTTCGAGTAACATCTTCAACTTAGAATAATTTTGTTAAAATTGGACTTGTAAAATTTTTGCGAACATTTCAACTTAGAACATTTGTGTTAATACTGGACTTGTAATATTTCACGGACATTCTTCAACTTAGAAAATTTTGCGATTGCTGGACTTGTAAAAAATCAGTGTTAAAAATAGTTTGCAATATAAACATTTAAAAGACTTAGTGAATTTAAAATAATATTTGGACCTTTATTGTTTGGTGAATTAAATTATTTCTACCTACATAATGGCGGAGTTTTTAAATCAACAAGAAGAGATACTAAGACAGCTAAAATCGGCTTTATCCAACTTCAAGAAAACGCCGAAGCTACGTTTGAATAAAACTTACGTTCAAGTAAAATTGAATTTACTTGAAGAACTATGGGAAAAATTCGGAAAACATCATATGACATTAATGAGCGAGAATTTAAAAACGGAAGATTATGTTACCAAAGATTACTATTCGCAAGCGGAAGATGCCTATACATATGCAAAGTGTGAGATGCTGGAAATATTAGATAAATTTGCACCAGCAGTGTCAACACAACCTCAATTGACACAAACACACACCCCAGAAATAAAGTTACCGCGAATAAATATACCTACATTCACTGGAAGATATTCAGAATGGACATCGTTCCACGATTTATTTATGTCATTAATACATAACAACAAGTCACTCACGAATGTTCAGAAGTTACATTATTTAAAATCCAGCTTAAGTGGAGAAGCTGAGGCTTTGTTGCGTCACATACCCATCACAGATGCGAACTATGAAGAGGCGTGGTCAACGTTGAAGAAGCGCTTTAGTAACAAACGCTTTGTCGTTAATTCGTTATTGAAAAGACTGACGTCACAGAAACCCATCACCAACCAATCTTCAAATTCTATTAAGTCTATTCTAGACACGACCAACGAATGCCTAAGCGCACTTAAGAACATGGGTGTCTCAGCATATGATTGGGATCCTATTTTGGTATTTCTCACTGTAACTAAGTTAGATGCGGAATCGGTTAGACTCTGGGAACAGCATATAAGTTCCAGTGAACAATCTAGTGATGAGCTACCTACATACAAACAACTTTGTGTTTTTCTTGAATCACGCTTTAGAACACTTGAAGTATTAGAGTCAGCCAAACCAACACCCAGATCTAACGCAAGACAATCTACTTTTCATGCCGCATTTAATACCAGCTGTAGATACTGCAACGAAAATCACTTAATATACCACTGTAAAGAATTTATAACTTTATCCTGCACTGATCGAAAGAAATTCATAGAAAGGAATGGACTATGCTACAATTGCTTAAATCCTAACCATGCTGTGTCCAACTGTAAACACAAGACGTCTTGTCGTAGATGTGGCAAGAGACACCATTCCTTAATACACCCCGAGAATAAAACCACAGATAAAATTCCAGACCAGGCTGGAATTTCACATTTCCGAGATTTACAACCACAAGTAGCCTTTACACCAGTCAACAACAATGTAGCAACCCATTACGCGGATAAGGACCTTACCAGTAACGTGCTGCTGGCCACAGCCATGGTGAAGGTAACAACTCAAAATGGTGCTACATACAACTTGAGAGCATTGATAGATCAGGGGTCCCAAGGTTCATTCATTACAGAGTCCGCAACACAGCTCCTTGGGTTGAAGAAAGTTCCAATCAATTGCACAATAAATGGACTGGGCGAGCAAGGGAGAAGCCTCCACTCCAAACATATGGTTTCATTTCAAGCACATTCGAGAATCGACAATAAATTTGCAATTCCAATAAATGCACTTGTGCTCAAATCACTGACTCGAATGTTACCTACTACAGAAGTACACAACCGAGACTGGTCACACCTGCACCAACTTCAATTAGCAGACCCAAACTTCCGCAAACCAGGGAAAGTGGATCTTTTGTTAGGTGCAGACGTCTATGGTGAGATAATCACTACTGGACTTAAGAAAGGCCCCCGAGGAACTCCGATAGCACAGAACACTCACCTCGGGTGGATATTGACAGGCCAGATAACAAGTACTGAGGCTCTACAAGGCTACACAACCACACTTAGCATGCACATAAACATTGAAGACAATATGCTTCAAAAATTTTGGGAGTTAGAAGATGTTGCATGCAAGAGATTTTTATCGGACGAAGAGGAACGCTGTGAACAACAGTTTAAAGAAACGCATACTAGACAAAACGACGGAAGTTATGTAGTGGCACTGCCATTCAAAGACAAAAACCCACCATGTCAATATGGTGCCTCAAGAGAAGTTGCTAAGTCGAGATTGCTGCAAATAGAGCGAAGGCTGGAACGTGATCCCTGGCTGAAGAAAGAGTATAGTAAGGTCATGACAGAGTACGTAGAGCTACAACACATGGACGAAATCAAAGATGAAGAAGATAGACATAAACCAACTGCCGTGTATTTACCTCACCACGCAGTTATTAGAACTGATAAGTCTACTAGCAAAGTCCGAATTGTATTTGATGCAAGTTGCAAGTATAAAAACAACGTATCTCTTAATGACAACCTCATGATCGGACCTCGACTACAACAAGACCTTAGACACATAATTATGCGGTGGCGTCAGCACAAAGTTGGCTTAGTGGCAGATATCGTCAAAATGTATCGCCAAATTAGAGTAACTCAACCTGATTTTCAGCGCATACTGTGGCGCGAGAATCCGAAGGAAGAAATGCGAGATTACCGGATCAATCGAGTAACTTTCGGCACGGCAAGCGCGCCGTATTTAGCTACTAAAGTGCTACAGCAATTGGCACTAGATGAAAAAGACCAACATCCATTAGCATCAACTATTGCACTGACTGATTTTTATATGGATGACCTCTTAACGGGGGGCAGCAGTTATGAAGAAGGAAATGCTATTTACAAAGATATGACTAAACTATTACAATCTGGAGGATTTGAGCTTCAAAAATGGAACAGTAACGATACAAACCTTCTCAAAGTCATGCACCTCCATGAGGATAACAACAACGACAAAGATCTGAACCTTGATACAACAGTTAAAACATTGGGAATAGTATGGAACAATAAAAAAGACCAGTTTCAGTATTCAATCAATTTACTGGAGCAGAATGTCATAACAAAAAGAACTATAGCTAGCGATGTATCTAAACTCTTCGATCCAATGGGCTGGCTTGCTCCGACTATTATTATTGGAAAAGTCTTCCTGCAAAGACTATGGCTTTCTGGCGTGAGTTGGGACCAGGAAATACCTGAAACAATAAGAGAAGATTGGTTAAAATTCCGTACACAACTGCCTTATCTATCTGAAATAAAGGTTGAACGATGGATACATACTTACCCTGATGACACTAAACTTGAACTTTATGGCTTCGCCGATGCAAGTACTATGGCTTACGCAGCTGTTGTATATTCACGAGTGATTGGTCCTGGAGGAGACGTCCACGTAAACTTGATCACTGCAAAGACGAAGGTGGCACCTGTAAAAGTAATATCAATACCAAGATTAGAACTATGTGGAGCTGCACTACTGGCTAAACTGCTACGCGAAGTGGCCGAACTGCTAAACGTACCTAAAGAAAATACTTACGCATACACGGATTCACAAGTTGTTTTGGCTTGGCTGCAGGGGCACCCAAGCAAATGGAAGACGTTCGTTGCTAACCGGACATCTGAAATAATAGAAAACTTACCTGCACATCACTGGAGTCACGTCGCGTCGAAGGAGAACCCCGCTGACATCGCGTCGAGAGGAGTGCTGGGCTCGATGTTGATCCATGAGGCGCTATGGTGGAAGGGTCCTACATGGTTACTGGAAAGAGAAATTAAACATAAAGTACCTACGGACTTACCAATAGACTTACCGGAACTGCATCTGGAAAAAAGGGTAGTACACTTTATAGATACTTCACAGACAGAAGAGAGAAATTTCGCGCAATACATATTTGAGAAATTTTCATCATTAGAGAAGCTACTGAGAGTCATAGCATGGTGCAAAAGATTTGGAAGGAATAAAAATTATCCCACTTACCTTACAGCTGCAGAAACATCACAGGCATTGACGATTTGCATTCTTCTTTGTCAGAAGGAAGAGTTTGCAGACGACGTATATCACTTAAGGGAGAACAAACCCCTTAAGAAAAGGAGTAAACTTCGATCCCTTAATCCGTTTCTTGATGAAACTGGCATTTTAAGAGTCGGAGGCCGATTACGTTATGCCAATATACCGGAAGATGCTAAACACCAAATAATTTTACCCTACAATCATTTGCTTTCAAGCTTAATCATAGCTCAAGCACATAGAAAGACTTTTCATGGTGGACCAACCCTTATGTTAAACTATATTCGACAAAGATTTTGGATTCTGGGCGGTAAGAACATGATCAACCAAGAGGTACATAAATGCATCGTTTGTGTTCGTCACAGAGCCGATACCAGAACCCAATTGATGGCAGATCTCCCTCGACAGAGAGTAACCCCTACAAGGCCTTTTCTGCACTCTGGCGTAGATTTTGCCGGACCTATAGACTTGAGAATGTCGAAAGGACGAGGATGTAAGACATATAAGGGATATTTATGTATCTTCATTTGCATGGCTACACGAGCCATCCACATTGAGATTGTCAGCAGCCTAGAGAGTGATAGTTTTGTGGCGTCATTTAAGAGATTCACGGCCAGGCGTGGGCATTGTAGCCATGTCTGGAGCGACAACGCCACAAACTTTACAGCTGGCAACAAACAATTGAGAGATCTGTTTGAAGGTCAACTAGAGACTGTGAAGACTCAGATTTATGATCAACTGGCTAGAGACGGAACTACGTGGCATCATATCCCGGCGAGTGCACCTCACTTCGGCGGACTCTGGGAAGCTGGAGTCCGTTCCATAAAACACCATTTAAGGCGTATTCTAGGGAACTCAACCCTAACGTATGAAGAGATGTCGACAGTCACCATTCAAATTGAAGCCTGCTTAAATTCTCGGCCGATGTCGCCAATCAGTAACAACATCGACGATTTGTTACCTTTGACTCCCGGTCACTTCTTGATCGGAGAGCCGCCAATTCTAGTGCCTGAGCAGTCACATTTAAATACAAATATTAACCGACTGAACCGATGGCAGCTTGTTCAAAGACTAGTCCAACATTTTTGGGCTAGATGGTCAAGTGAATATTTAAGCAGACTTCAACAGCGACCTAAATGGGTAAAACAAATGGATAATAACATTAAAATCGGTAGTCTAGTTTTAGTAAAAGATGATAATTTGCCACCAGGTAAATGGTCGCTAGCCAGAATCACAGATATACACCCAGGCGATGACGGACTCATTAGAGTAGTGTCACTTAAATGTAAAAATACAGTCGTCAAACGCCCCATTACTAAAATTTGCATGTTACCAGTAGATGTTTAGAGTCAAATCAATGTTGTCATGATGGGTGGTAATGGAAACTTGTATCAATTATATAACTATGTATCGCTTGAATTCCACAGTAACTACGAAATATAGATGTATTTCTTTCAAGTTTGTATTATGAAGAATCATTATCCTCAATAATGATCCTTGATGGGTGGAATGTTGAGATCGTTTTTGTTTATCAATTTTTTATGTAATTACCACCAATCGGAACTAGATGGCGCCACTGGAAAAGATAGAAGGCGGTGGCGTTTCGTTCACGTCTGACAGCGTCATAGTTAATGTATGCATGTATTATGAGAGAGTAGTTGGTACGAGAAAATAAACCGTATTGGCTCGGAATTACGGCTTTTATTTCGGGAAAGTTTTTGGTTTGTGGGACCTTTTCGCCGCGTTCAACAGAATCTTTAAATATGTCTGATTTCAAGGGAAAAGATGGTAAAAAAAATGACATTGGTCTCTACACGGCTTTTAACCTAATAAGATGATAAAAAAGCAAACAATGAAACTGTTAAAATAGGATTTAATTTTTGTAAAGGCTGATAGAAAATTGTATATCATACAACTCCATCACACCCACATACTCTTTCGACAGAAACTCCACCACTCTTTTCCAGTAACTTCGTTTTGATGTATCGTCTTGAATCTGGATATTGACATGCTTCAGTTCTATAAATGAAAAGTGTGATATTATCTAATTACTAGGTAATTTACCTACGTTATCGGTAAGGCAACGTACCTACTTGGGTAAGTAGGTAAGGCAGAAGACCAAGAAGACGTTGAGAGTTTAAATTTCCATCTGGCCCATGTCATGCAGCTAGATCGGCGGTCGACGTCAACAGAACCATCATCACTTATGGCAGAAGTCCGAGTCTGACTGCCAATGAATTGCACCAGTTCCAACGGGATCACAACGTGGTCGTCTTCTCGACTTTTAATTTAACATAGGTACCCAGGATAAGTTATTTATTTTACTTTTTCTTCTATAAGTATCAAGTTTTATATCTTTTTTGATAGCTTATGAAACGAGGATAAATAAATAAATGTAAATAAGGCTTTGTCTAAAAACAAAGCTGCAAACGCATACTACCTAATATCGGCCAGCAACACGCGTATTGCTTGATTGATGGATGAGCATCAATCACGTACCACGCGAAAACTATGAAAAAACTACGATCACGGACACTGCTTGTGAAGCAGCCAGACGGCTGGTGGTGCTTGGTAGAAATCTAGTCCAAGCGCTAACCGTATCACGAAGGTAGTGAAAGAGACGCACAGCAGCCGCTTCTACGATCTCTACTACAAAAAATAGTTTCCCAACCACTGCGTGTTCAGTGCAGAAGCCGCGGTAAATACGCGGTGGTACGCAAGTGATGTATGTAGAGTAAAGTGGAGCAGTCGTCTCTTTAAGCCCAGGCAGGGCTTCGAGACATGGCTATCTGGCCGTATTGCCGTTCTTGTCTATTTCGTTGTTTTTGATGGTTTTGCATCAAGCCGCGCTTGCGCGTGTATTATATCTCGTAATCCGCGCTTGATGCAAAAGCATGGTTATTTTGACAGCAAAACGCATACTTGCATAAGCGTCTATACGGTCTGCATAAGTTGACGTCCCCAAGCTTGAGCTTTCTTTTAAAGAAGCATTGTAAGTATCTTATGCAGATAATCTAATGTAGGTACCTATCTACTGCATTTGCTAGAGCTTGCCTGGCTAGCAACCTCACTCAAGATGAAAATCTGTCGCCACACACTCATTGGTGTGTTGGGACAGCTGCATTTAGGAACCAGTTTTGATTCGGGTTTTTTACGTGAATACAAACTTCGAATACAATCCCTTGGTAACTATAGGTAGGTACCTTCATACAGAGTGAGTTTGAATTGGTAATTTCTATGTTGTGCCGGAAGAGGGGATTAAACCATAAATTGTCCATAAGTTGTGGGAACGTCCCTTGGAAATACATGTCGTTCCAAGTTTCCATACAAAAAAATAAATCCAACTTCAAACGTGAAGTGCAGCGTGATATTTCTAAGTCTCTTCTGATCAACATATACGGCGCGCCGCTATCTCGCTCGCCATTTTTCAAGTTAAATAATATTATTATGTAAAACCGCATTCGGTGAAGTTGCTGGCAATAACATTACAAAGGTACGGCAAAAGTATAATTTTGATGTGATCAAGTTTTAATACATGAAAATGGGATAATCATAAAATCCCATTTTTAGGTTTGAAAACTTGAATGGGTCTAAGCTAAACTTTTGTGTGACCTTTGTAATGTTATTGTCAGTAATTTCACCGACTGCGATTTTTCATAATTATATTATTTAACTTGAAAAATGGCGAGCGAGATAGCGGCGCGCCGTATATGTTGATTAGAAGAGACTTAGAAATATCACGCTGCACTTCACGTTTGAAGTTGAATTTATTTTTTTGTATGGAAACTTGGAACGACATGTATTTCCAAGGGACGTTCCCACAACTTATGGACAATTTATGGTTTAATCCCCTCTTCCGGCATAACATAGAAATTACCAATTCTAACTCACTCTGTATGAAGGTACCTACCTATAGTTACCAAGGGATTGTATTCGAAGTTTGTATTCACGTAAAAAACCCGAATCAAAACTGGTTCCTAAATGCAGCTGTCCCAACACACCAATGAGTGTGTGGCGACAGATTTTCATCTTGAGTGAGGTTGCTAGCCAGGCAAGCTCTAGCAAATGCAGTAGATAGGTACCTACATTAGATTATCTGCATAAGATACTTACAATGTATTTAGTGATTGTTTATCTTCAAAAATGTTGAGATGCGCGAGTGAGATAGCGGCGCGCCGAATTCTGCCCCTTAGCAAAGTTCAACAAGTGAATCGGATTTTTTATGTATTCCGTTGTCAAACAAGCAAACGGCCCGCCTGATGGTAAGTGGTTAGTGGTCACCGTCGACTATGGACATTTGCAACACTGGGGGCGTTGCCAATGCGTTGCCGATCCTTGAGAAAGAAAGAACATTTATTTATAGCTATTGCCTAAAGTATAGATAGGTACTGTATACATTTTATAGCTACATTAGAACTCGTTTGACACCCATCTTGAAGGACTGCATTTTGTAGCAAATCCTGTGGTGCTCGTTCCACATTTTACAAATTATATGCGGGAGAAAGGATCGCATAAATCGAGTGCGCATAAATATGTGTGGATGAGCTTTGTTCCGGTGGCGAGATGTTCGGTGATAGAACTGCGACGATGGGATGTGATGAAAAAGCTTTTCCGAGCAATCGACCTTTGTGTATTCGGTAGAATATCCTAATCACCCCCTTCCGAGTACATATGAAGTCAACCTCACCCTGTATAATATATAATAACTTACTATCACAAACTCCACAGGAGATGATCTCAAGCATCCTTTTGAGATCGACATCGTCTTGCACTCGGCCGACGTAATGGAACCGGACCAGTCGAGGCATCAACTCAAAGATTCTTCGCAATGGAAACACGACGAAACGCCACTGGTGAAGGCTCAGCGTCACTGAAAAATGACATCACAGTTATCTAAATTTCAAACACCTGGACTGGTCTGGGCCAGAAGTGTAGTACTTTATTAGTTAAAGTAGACTGATGTCATCTCACCAACCCAAAGTGCAAGTATAAAAGTGGGCGATATGTCGTATGAAGCAGCTGAAGTCGGAGTCTTGTCTCTGGCGCATTATGAGGTCTATTCCATACTGTAGGTGCGTCTCTCTAAGCGGAATGCTTGGAGTCAGGAACCGCCTTATATTATCGTAGTCTCTAATGCGAACTGGAGGAAAAGTTCAGTATGTATAGTTTAAGCACTTGCATCAATCTCAATCAATTTTCTATCCTTTCATATCTGACGTTGCCTAATGCGTGACACAAAAATACATGACAGTATTATTTAATATTTTTCTATTCATATGTACCTACTACCTATGTATTATAATAATAATAATATACTCTAATAGCTGCCAGTGCAACCAGTGCCACCCGCAGTTACAATCGCGTGGAGATTTCATATGAAAACCACGGGTAGAAGCTAGTTATAGAATAGAAGTAATGGGTATCTTACAGAAAGCTATCGACAAGTAAAGGTCTGGGCAGGCGATGTTGACGGACCGCCAGGCGCCGTCGGGTATGTCGTATCCGCCGACTCCTAACGCAGGCTTTGCGCGGTCCGGAATCTGATCCTCGCGGCATATGAGCTACAAAATCACTTTTTACTTTAAAAACGAGACTCGCTTCGACATTTCGATCAAGTCGTATTTATCTTAATTGGCCACATGGTAATTATTGATCAAGCGTTAAAGTGGTTTCGTGCAACCAAACCCTATTAAATAAATTTATTATTTATATCACGCACATCGTACCATTTCGTCTGTCATTGATTTAAAAAATTACGCTTGATCGATAACAGAGCTCAACCATCGGGAAGAAGTTCATTAAATGATTCATGAGTTCATTAGATGTTATTATAATGCATTTATTTAACTTTGATTCCTGTTTGTCTGTTTGTCTCTAAGTAGTTAGCATTTTTTTAAAACTCGTTCTTTTATTTATTGAACCAGATTACACATTGACAGGAATTGAAGAAGCGACGAGCATACAAGTGAAGCGACTAGGTACAGAAGTACTGATGGGGTGGAAATAAATAAATTATACAGCTACCAATTATAGTATAATTAGATTAATACAAAGACTGCATATATCTAGTATTCTGCACTACAGTGTACCAAACTAACTTGCAACCGGAAGTGCGGCCTCTTTATGACTGGCAGAAGTGAAATGAGCGCCCCACCGGTTCCATCTGCGATGTGTGAGTACTCCAGAGCAAGCAGTCTTAAGTTAGATAGCACCCCTAAGCTTCGGAGGAAGCAATGTCTGGTTTCGGGGCGAGGAACATACTGTCCACTGCCTGAAAGAGCAAAAGGGCCTTTAGACATTAATTGTCTATGATCATAGATCATATAGGTAGATCGAATCTTTTCTGATATTAGTAAAGAACGTTCTTAAGAACGAATGATCGGACAATATTTTATAATAGCAGTAATCCTTTCCTTCACTAATAGAAAGCTACGTTATCCCCGAGTGCTATAGGCTACTTTTCATCCTTTTCCATGCGAAGCCGCGGACAGAAGCTAGTAATATTACATTTTACTCCAGTTTTTTTTACAAAAAGGTCTAAGATAATAATAATATCATAGGTCCAAAAAATCTCGTTCAACTTACCTCCTCCATTTATAGTCGACCAATAAAAGGAAAACATTGTTCCGAAATCATTTATTTTACAATACAAAGAAAAAGCTGTCACACATTTTGAAACAATTTAAGACACACGCTCTAATTACTCGAAGGAGTTTGAGGATCCTCAGACTTTTCTATTCCATGTGCAGCCGGAAAAATCGCAATTGCAGTAGAGTTTTCAATCTTGCGGTACTGAAAATTGGTTAAATTTTTCCTGGCTTCATCCACTGTATGTCTGAGGCGATCTGCCGAAACTGGCGGTGCTACAAGCGTTTCCTCCTGGCAGTCTTTCACCAGTTCTTTCATTTCATCATCAGCTAGCGGCACGATCAGCTGTGAAGCGCTTTCAACGTGCTGCTTTAGCTCGTTGTCAATGCGAAGGAGCTTCTCCTTATTTGAGTTGATCCGCCAGGGTCTTTTTGGATCTGCGCCGGATACTATGCTGGCCGAACATACCTTTTTTGCTCTGAAAATAAAAACTAGGTGTAAGTAATCTCGATCACTGTTATAATTTGTATAATAAATTGTAATCCCAAGATCTACCCTCAAGATAAATATCTGTCACCATTTTAACTGGCGATTTTAACTTACACGCCAATGTGAAGTCAAATTTAAATGCTAGACTTGCATAATGGAAACGCGGCTTTATGTGTTGTGTGGCAGCCGCACTTGTGTGCTAGTTCCTATTGGAGGTTTAACGTATAATTGCTCCCATGAACACATAGGGGTCTAGACCATATGACTGACTTTTTGCAATCGTTAACGATAACAGAAAAGTTAAAGATTGACATTATTATGCAATTTGTAGCACATAGGCAAAGTTGAGCAGGCACGCCGACAAAAGACCCGGACGTAACAAGAGAAGGGTTCCCTGGACTGTAGTTATTATAGTACCACACTCCCTCCGCTAGACCTCCCGGGCGCGGAGGGAGTGTGTTTGCTTACCGGCGGGGCCCGGCCGGTACGCAAAGGCATTTTCCCTGATTGACCAAGAAAAAGGTAGGTACTGAGCAACTTGGCACTTAAAAGCTTAATATTATATTAATACTAGCCTTGAATCTGGCGTCACAAACCTAAATCACGTTATTATATTATGTCCTAAATATAATTTTAGTTTCACTTTCTCTTTTCAAATGAAAACTCATGTTCTGTTCCGTCCCTTTCTCATGAAAGGGACGGAAAAATATATTTTAGAAGTCTCAATGTATCCGCTTGCGATTGTAACTAGTTTGTGCTAAATTTAAAGGCCATGAATTTTGTTGTAAAATAGTGAAATTATCGGGCCCATGGGACATGATACTGCTGGTGTTCGGTCAGTCGGGCGCCCTGCAGTTACCACGCAGGACTTTGTCTGATAAAGCTGTGAGTGACACTGAAATTTAAAAACACGCAGGTGTGACGCCCAGTACCAAACTGATGGCCTACTGTCGTCTCACCATCGCAAAAAAACAATAAATCTCTACCGGTACCGATGACACATGTAAATTATTATAAATCGAACCTTTTGCATTCTGATAATAATTCCCGTAACTTCCTCTCATTATCTTCCAGCAAATGTGGGTCGACTCTGTAAGGGTTCTCGTATACCTCGCTAGCATCAGCTTGTTCCTCTTCCTCGATCTCTTTATCAAATCTCTGGTGAAATTCTTTAACCATGTCTGTGCAGCGCTCTGTCAATTTTATATCAGGCACTTCAAGTCCTTGTAAAAGTTTTGCAATGCGCGATTTGTCTTCGTCCGTAGTCATGTTTGAAAATATTGATGTACTTATGTCAGTTGTCATGACAACGACATCTTGGCTGTCAACACGACAAGTAAATGGCTTAGGCCGATTTATTTAAATGGTATTTATTGGGAAATTACACCGTTAAGATTACTGGTGTTTGAGCCAGGAACAGCGTCTCCGTGGAAGACTGGCCAAGATTCCTTTCCAACACACGTACAGAATGCCTTCGCCCTTCATGTTGTCCATACCTACTCCATTGTGGTTTTATGACCTACCTTTTTTCAAAAGGATGTCGTATTTAGAACCGTGTTTATTTTTACATATGCTATATTATTGAAATGGGTAAATATTCTTCCAAGGTAGGCACCAATCATGCCCAAGATGGCAGCAAAGGGTAACATGAAACAAAACAGTTTTATACTCGGACACACCAAAAATAGTGGAGCAAAATTGATCATTTTTTCTCGTTATGAAAATTCTGACATTCAGAAATCTTATAAAGCTCACATATGAAGAGGTGTTTTTATTTTAAGTTAAAATTTTAGTTATATTTAAATAATATGTTTTTAATAGTACTTTTAAATTTTATATTCTGTTTGTGCTTTTTTATATTTTCTACAAAACTGTTTAAATGTCAAATCAAATTAGTGTTTTTTAATTCCATAGATAAGCACAATTAAACCTTTTCTTTTACTGGCACGACGCGAAATCGTGGTTTTTTTTTCGAACTCTATAGTAAATGCTGTGTTGGTACGGAAATTCACAACAGGTACACAATAGGGGTTTGTTTCGGAAATCCTCCATTAAAATGAATCATATGATCTTATCGTAATTCTTTTTATTAAGTAAGATTTATTTAGTATCTTAAGTGTTATTTGAAACTGATGCTGTTCGTTTTAAAACTAAATATGCAGTTTTAAACTCTTTACAATTTAATTTATAACAAAAAAAAAAAACTTTGATTACAATCAACCTTACATCTCCTATAATATATATCCCGAAAAACATAAATCTCGACGTTTTAAAAACCAACAAACTGTATATTTTAATTCATCATACCCAAGCATTATTTACCTACTCGTATTATTTGAAGGGGGAATTACGTATAATAAAGCAGGCCTGTGTAATTGAACTGTGTTTACATCGAGCTAATATGTACTTATCTCTGCGGTGTTTTATCGTTTTTTGTAAATCAAACCTTCACATATGTAGTGTAAAGGGCTAAACATTGTAATCTATATACTTATATAAAAGACTAGCTCCTACGTCTGTCTGTCTGTTTGTGCCGGGCACCATTTTTCCAACCTTAGTATTATTAACCTCAGTATTAGGTATTCAATTCATATTCACAAAACTGGCGCCTTATTTAGAAAATCGAACGTCTAAGTTTCGGCTGTCGGATCGCAGTTTTCCTATCATGAAAGTGTTCCGGTTTCGTCGTTCGATTCAATGTCAGTATGAAACTGGAAGTTTTGTCTTTCTACACTTTCATGGTAGGAAAACTGCGATTCGTCACCCGAAGCATCGACATTCCAGTTTCGAAATATGGCTCCAGAATACTTTTAGATTATTTAGTAAAAGTACTTAATGACGTCTTACGCGCGTCGCGCTTACAGTCACGGGATAATGCGTTTTAAAACTTTTAAATAGTTATCTCTATTGATTTTATTTCTTAATAGATAAATAATTACATTAAAAAAAATATGATTTTAATTATTCAAAATATAGATGTACAACGATACTACAGTGTCAATATGCTTTTTACGTGTATAAGCACGACAAGTTAAGAAGCGCCTCACAAATCACAACGCACAGTATGCTACAGGTACAAGTAAAGAAAAGTACAAACCAGTGATATAAAAACTTTTATATCACTGGTTGATACTATTGATTTTATTTCTTAAAATATTAATAAGTACATTTAAAAAAATATAAGTCTTTATTGTGTAAGAAGCGCCTCACAATTCACAACGCACAGTATGCTACAGGTACAAGTAAAGAAAAGTACAAACCAGTGATATAGCTGTAATTTATCAGCAAAGGGTTCTCATTGGGCAGAACAAATCGCCACAGGAATAGGTACTTAAGGCTTTTGGCGTTAAAGCAAGCCAGCTGCTGTATCAAGCTGACTCCTTCAAGGCGCTTGCAGCACAGGTTCTCGAACGACACTAGCTGCAGTTCTTCCTGGAAACTATTGTTACATCAGTTACCCTGGAACTAGTTCCGTAAGTCTTTTTTTGGTTTACTGCATGATATCGAGACAAACTGCTCCTTTGCCTGATAGTACCTACCTATTATAAGAGGCGTCCCTTAATTACATGAGGTGATTTTGGCAATTTTTGGACCGCCACTCTCCCCTTGGTGAGATATAGTGAGATTTAGCTCGACCCACTCCCCCACTCCCTAATCTCAAGTGAGATTTTTCAAAATACGTATTTTTATTCATTGCCGCACCCAGCAGCGTTTGTCGAGCCGCGTTTTTGTTTGGTCGATCGGTGGCAGCTAAACATTCACTGTCTTACTACAAAAACTATAAACCCACCCCCTAAACGTGTGTTAAACAGCGTTTAACTGCTAAAAATGCCTTAGTCGTGTGTTTAAATATAAGCAACCACAACTCTTGATTTAAGTAGTGTCTAACCATTGTCCATTCTTTTGTGACTTTTTAATCATTTTAGATGTTTATCTTTAGACACTATCTAGCTAATCATCCATCTAAAACTGTTTGTGGTAACACGGAAATTGTTTTTATTCTCTTGTAAGTAGGTAAGTAAATGTGAGTTTTAATCAGTCTTCTATACATACATCAAACGCACTTTTATATATTCACCTCCTTTACAAAATTTATACCGTTTACGTATACATCTTGTATCTTGTATATATGTAGGTACCAAATTTATGAATTAATTACAGCAGGAATGACCACACCCACCTCAATACCATCAATATGAGCTTGAAAAATGACTTCCTTTTGAAGTAATCCAGCCGAGCGAGTTTGATCAATTGGTCGGATATTATTATGCGATCAACTTGGACTTCTTCTTCTATCATTTTCTACGAGCATTTATCAAAATGATTATAGTTACCTATTCGACAAGTAAAGTGTCCTATTAGACCTAAAAGACGGGATGGGTAACAACATTTCGAACAATTTTAACATATCTAGCCTTTTTTGAAAGGAAGGAAGGAAGGATTTTTCTAAACTTGTACTCAGCAAATAATATGCCGAGCCGTGTCGTTCTCAAATCTAGAAGAAAAAATAAGCGATTATATAATAAATGGCCCAGTGGTGAGTGGTCGCCCGAAAAGGAATCTACAATCAGCTTAGGTTATCAGGATAAAAAATGTACCTACTGACGGATTGTAGATGGTAATGAGTGTTGAATGAATGTTAACGAAGCGCAAGAAGTATGCACGAATACAATGAATTGGCTCCCTTCGCATACCCCGATAAGATTTAGCTGGATGATAGTAGTAGGTACCTACTTAATAATAAATGACAAAGTATTTACAAGAAACCTTAAGCGTGATTTCTAAAGACATATTAAGCTCCTTCTGATACAGCTGGGGTGGTAGCTTCATGGCTGTATTGGTCTTCCAGAAGAAGCTGCCTAGTGGCGTCGGCATCCGCAAGTTCGGGTACTGATACGTGAATAGCACCTTCTCGCAGTGCAAGTCTCCATAGAAGTACCGCTGGACGTCGTGAATGGACCAGTATCGGGTGTCCATGCTCCTGTTTAGACAGTGTAATCTGTTTAGAGTAAACCTTCAGCTGGTTCGTTGAATTCTTTTGTTCCTGGATGTACCTATACTCCGTTCTACTGAACGTCCACTAAATTCAACATAATATATAGATACCTATAGGTATAGTTTAGGGTTTCGGCTATTTTGGAAAAATACTAACCCACTTATTCATAAACGTTCAGTAGGTAACTGTTTAAAGATTAAATAAAAAAAAGTTAAAATTTTTCTGTCAGTGTCAAAGTGAGGCCAGTGTGTACGGTTTAATAATTGCTCGTATTAGAAAGTTTTTAGCGGTAAAATAGTGTTTCACTACCGTCCCCGTAACTATTGGTCCTTATCGAGCTGGATATTTAGTAAATAGTAATTATTAGTCATTACGCGTGTTCTGTGTTTTGTGTTGTGCATAATCTAGAATTACAGTGTTGGACGTTAACTGAACTGGTAAACCGTGAGTAATAGAATATAAGAAGTGAACTACATAACAAATAGTACATAAAGTGAACTTTACAAATAAATAGTGAACAGTTAAATACTAAATAGTGATATTCGGAACTTTCGTTAAAATTAAATAGATTTGTAAAATATCTACCTACATATACAATGGAAGAACTTCAACTTGAAACTTACAATCAAATAAAGCGTTTATTAGAAAACTTCAAAAAATGTTCCAAGGATAGAACAACAGAAGCATATCTAGAAACTAGACTAGAAATACTAGAAGTCTACTGGAATAAATTTCAATTAAATCACGATAATTTATTGTCGGTATCTCGAGAATTCAAGTCAGACTATTTTGATAAAAATACGTACGACTCATGCTTAGATGTGTACCTTGATATGAAGACTAGAATTAAAGAAAAGATAAATTTGCTTAGCGACAAATCACAAGTTGCAAATAAATCTAACTCGGAATCGGGAAATAGCGATGAATCATTTCAACCATTTGCAAAACTACCGCCGTTATTGCTTCCTACATTTTCTGGCGATTATAAAGAATGGTTATCCTTTCACGATCTTTTCAAGTCATTAGTTCACGACAATACAAAGTTATGTAAAGTAAATAAATGCCAATATTTAAAGTCGAGTTTACACGGAGAAGCAGAAAACCTAGTTAAACAGTTTCCAGTAACAGAATCTAACTATGATATTATATGGGAAATACTCAACAAACGATACCATAATCGCAGGAACCTAGTAAATACTTATATTGGAAAATTGTTGAATCAGAAGCGAATAATTAGTGAATCTCCTAAAGCAGTTAAAGAACTGTTAGATGTCACTTCGGAATGTTTAATATGTTTAAAATCACTCAGTATCCCCACGGATCATTGGGATGACATAGTAGTTTACCTAGTTATACAGAAATTAGATCCTGAGTCACATAAACAGTTTGAACAACGCCTAGAAGGCCAGGAATCATTACCAACATGGAAGAATCTCTCAGAATTTTTAGAATTTAGATTTAGAACACTAGAAGCCGTAAAATATAATGCACAAACACCACATAATGTGAATAGAAATACACAAGCAAAAACGTTTGCTACAAGCATCACAACCACAACCTCGCAAATAAAATGTTTGTATTGTAAAGGAGAACACAAGATTTACTCTTGCAAAGACTTTGCACAGCTTAATGTAAATGCTAGACAGCAGTACATTCAGAAAAATAGTCTGTGTTTTAATTGCCTAAATAGAGGTCACTCAGTTAAAGATTGTATGCAAACAAATTGTAGAAAATGTAATAGAAAGCATCACTCACTTCTGCATGGATATTCCATAGAACCTAGCACCAAAGAACCACAAGCACGTGACATACCACAAATCAGCGTAGAAACCATAGATCACGGTAGTATCACCCTAAACACCTCCATTAGCAAGACAAGCCCTGTCATCCTAGCCACTGCACTCGTAGCAGTACAGTCAAATAGAAACAATAGTATTCACACTCTTCGTGCACTTGTAGACCAAGGGTCACAAGCCTCATTGATAACCGAAGGTGCGTGCCAAGAATTAGGTTTAAAGAAAGAACCTTTAAAAGGAAACATAGTGGGAATTAATTCCAAACCAACAATTATCAAAGCACTAGTAAAACTGGAATTAATATCTTTATGCAACCCCAAGATTAAAGTTAAGATTAATGCCTACGTATTGCGCAACTTAACTTCACAACTACCACAACGAACTCAAACAGTTGATTGGCCACAACTCAATAGCATACAACTAGCAGATCCTTCGTTCACACAGCCAGGTCGTGTCGATCTTCTCTTAGGAGCAGAGGTCTTCGCTGACATTATTCAACAAGGACTGATGATATATAGAAACGAAACAAACTCACTTGTGGCACAAGAGACCTCACTAGGATGGTTGATCTCTGGTAGTAACAATAGAAGCGATAGACAACAAACTCAAGTATTCACTCATCATGTAAAACTAGATCTAGACTTAGAACTCCGTAGATTCTGGGAACTCGAAGAAGCAGCACCTGGAAAAAAGATAATGACAAATGATGAGATTAAATGTGAAAAACATTATAGTACAACACATAGTAGAAAGGAAGACGGCAGATATGAAGTTAGATTACCTGTTGTTGTGAACCCTCCGGACATTGGTGAATCTGAAACAATAGCATTGAAGAGATTATTAGCAGTAGAGAGTAAATTCAAAAGACAACCAGATGTACAAAATAGATACAACGAGTTCATGACAGACTACTTAGACCAAAACCACATGGAACTTGTTCCACCAGATAGTAAAAATATTAAACCACATTGCTACTTACCGCATCATGCTGTGATCAACGAGCAACACCTAACTACTAAACTACGAGTAGTATTTGATGCATCCGCGAAAACCAGTAATGGCAAGTCCCTGAACGAAAACTTGTTGACTGGACCATCGCTCCAAAATGACCTCCGCGACACAACATTGAGATGGCGAAGACATGCTGTAGTCTTAGTTGGAGACATACGACAAATGTATAGACAAATAGACATCAATGAAGATGATAGAGATTTCCAACGAATACTTTGGAGATTTAATACAAATGAACCTGTACAACATTTTAGACTCACCACGGTGACGTATGGCACTTCATGTGCACCCTACTTAGCAATCAAAACCCTTAAACAATTAGCTGTTGATGAAAAGCATAACTTTCCCGAAGAGGTAATAGATGTGTTATCTAATGATTTCTACATGGACGACTTACTCAGTGGAGCGTCCACACCTGAAAAAGTTATAGAATTACAACAAAACCTTATAGAATTATTGAAAAAAGCTGGTTTTACGTTACATAAATGGGCAACCAATTTGGTTAGCACAGAAGATTCAACACAGACTAACAGAAAAATACTAGGTATAGATTGGAATAATAGAACAGATAAATTTGAATTAGGATTTGACATCGAAAATATCACTCAGAAGCCAACGAAACGATCAATCTTGAGAGACATAGCTAAGTTATACGACCCAGCGGGCTGGTTAGCTCCCATCGTAGTTAGAGCAAAGGTTTTTCTGCAAAGACTTTGGATAGAAGGTCTAGACTGGGATGATGAAATTTCTGAACCCTTAGAGGCAGAATGGCTGACATTTCGTAAACAGTTATGCGAAATGCCTAAGATAGAACTAGACAGATGGACTGGGAGAACAGACAGCACAGTAAAGCTTGAAATCCACGGATTCTCAGATGCTTCAGATATCGCTTATTCAGCTGTTGTGTATTGTCGCACTATCTCTCCCGACTCAATTAAAGTGACTATGATCGAATCTAAAACTAGAGTAGCACCAGTGAAGAAGATATCCACACCTAGATTGGAATTGTGTGGAGCTGTACTACTGGCGAAACTTATAGATAGAGTTAGAACAGCGCTTAACGTACCATTGAACGACATATACGCCTGGACAGATGCAACAATAGTCTTGGCTTGGTTACAGCGCCCACCTAGTTACTGGAACACATTCGTAGCAAATAGAGTGACAGAGATCACAAATATAGTAGAAACTAGTAGATGGCAGCACGTCGCATCTCTGGACAACCCGGCAGATGTTGCGTCTAGAGGAATATCTCCGCTTGAGCTGCAGCCACACGAGCTGTGGTGGCATGGCCCATCCTGGCTGCAAGAAGATAGTGAATTACCTGTGAAAGACATAAGTGAATTAGTAAATATTACAGAATTAGAGAAAAAATCTGAAGTGAAAGTGTTAGTTAACAGTGGTGTAGTATCGGAACCTGAAAACAAAGACATTATTGATAGATATTCTAGCTATAAAAAATTGTTAAGAGTAACAAGCTATTGTTTGCGATTCTACTATAAATGTAAAAGCAAAGCTAAGAAAGAAAACTTACCTGAATTTGTAAACACTACTTACCTGAACTGTAAAGAACTGGAAAACTCGACAAAAATCTTGATAAAGATGTCGCAGAAATCTGAAAACATAAATAAAAAAGATATAGTAAACTTAAATCCAATAATAGATAGTGATGGTATACTGAGAGTAGGTGGTAGAATACAAAATGCCATTGTAAACATTGAAACTAAGCATCCTATAATATTAGCAAAAAATAGTAAATTAGCTTACCTGATTGTCAAAGATTCACATCACACTACTTTGCATGGTGGAAATCAGCTGATGTTGAACCACATTAGAAACAAATATCACATAGTTTCTGTAAAATATTTAATAAAAGGAGTTATTAGAGAATGTATTACTTGCTGTAGAAATGCTAGCAAAACCGCACACCAACTGTTAGGAAACTTACCGAAACATAGAGTTACCCCGCAGAGAGCTTTCCTTGTAAGCGGTGTCGATTTTGCAGGCCCTATTATTTTAAAACTAGCTAGTGGCCGTGGTTCAAAAACCACAAAAGCTTATATTGCCTTATTTATATGCACTGCAACAAAAGCAGTTCATATTGAACTAGTAACTGGCCTCAGTTGCGAGTGTTTTTTGGCGGCATTTCGTCGTTTCACTGCTCGTAGAGGGCACTGTAAGAAACTGATTAGTGACTGTGGTACAAATTTCGTGGCAGCTAGCAAGGAACTTCAAACCTTGGCGAGTAAGAGCACTAGTGGTCTACCTGAAGAACTTGTGGAACTATTAGCACAAGATGGTACCGACTGGCAATTTAACCCAGCAGGGGCTCCCCATATGGGAGGACTTTGGGAATCTGCCATAAAATCAACTAAAAAACATTTAAATAGAATTCTAGGAGATACTAAATTAACTTACGAAGAATACTCCACTTTATTGTGTCAAATAGAAAGTTGTTTAAACTCTAGACCATTAACTTCCTTAGATGATGATAAGACTGGTACGACTATTGCCCTTACGCCAGGACATTTCTTAATAGGCGAAACTCCAATAGTAGTTCTCGATGAGAATTTAGAAACTCAAAATGTACCATATAATAAAAGATGGATATACTTACAACAAAAACTCCAATATTTTTGGCGTCAATGGAGCCAGGAATATCTAGTTAACCTTCAGAAACGGTATAAATGGAACCGTAATCAAGATAATCTCAAACCTGGTAACATAGTTTTAGTTAAAGATGAAAGATTACCTCCCACCAAATGGTTGATGGGTAAGATAATCGCTACACACCCTGGTTCAGATGGCTTGGTCAGGGTGGTTTCCCTTCAATGTAAAGGCTCAGTTTTGAAACGTCCTATTCACAAATTGTGTTTACTACCAACTGAAGCTGAATCTTAACATTCGAGGCCTAGTATATAAGAATTTATTAGATTTTAGTATAGTATTTAGTACAAGTTTACAGTCCACTTGTTATTATTGCGCTCACTTGCAATATGTGATTGTGCGCAGTTGTTATCGATAGCGAATTTGTATGTAGCATGCAAATTATTTTGTATTATGTGTCTAAATTAGAATATAGTTTAGTTTGTTCACCCCCCTCCAAGTAGCTGATAGATAATAGTATACATAGAGTTCACAGGACAATTTGTTTAGTTTTTTCGAAATAGTTCTTGGTGTAATGACTTATTCACTTATTTTTAAATTTTATTTTTGAAAGTCCTGACGCACTTTGAGGGGCGGAATGTTTAAAGATTAAATAAAAAAAAGTTAAAATTTTTCTGTCAGTGTCAAAGTGAGGCCAGTGTGTACGGTTTAATAATTGCTCGTATTAGAAAGTTTTTAGCGGTAAAATAGTGTTTCACTACCGTCCCCGTAACTAGTAACCGTACTATTACTAGAAAGTATTTTGTCTCGTTTTCACATTTTATAGCATAGATTATCTTATTGAACACTTATGAATATAAGAGAATAAACGTTGTTCAAAAAAACTATTTCTTTTATTAATGATATAATTATGATAACGAGACGAGCTGTCGTTTGCCTGATGGTAAACTTAACTGCCGGCCCGTAACAATTACAGTGCCACTCAGAACTTTGAAACACAAAGATGTGCGCGGCACAGCATTGCGCTCGTTGCCCCGAGAGTTGAGACAATAGCAGTAATTTCACTGGCTACTTTGCTTATCAAACCGGAACACAGTAACGCTTACACATTACTGCTTGGCGGCAGACTTCACGAGCGAAGCGGTGGTACCAACCCAGATGGACACTCGCTGTAGAGTTAGTCCTACCACGTAGTATCATATATCATTATCGGGAGAGAGACTTTACAAAGAGTGGTGCATACCAACTAAAAACCCAGTTTAAAAAATCGTCAAACCAAATTTTGACTCACATGAGTACATCGTCGTCAGCCATCGACCCATCAGAACTTTCGACATAGTGGAGCCAAATGTGCGGATTAGCGACCCAGTCACCGAGAGAAAGGTAACCGGCATTTGGCTTGTACTTTCGGGGCCATAGCATCCAGTTGACATCCTCGAGATGACCCACAATTTTAATGCATTTGCAGTCCTCTGGGGAATTAAGTTTCAAACAATTAAATAAACGGGATGGTTTTCAAACCTGCAAGCACGCGTGAAGACATCGGTTGATTTCTGCGTGTTGCTTGTGACTAACCTCACTTTATCACAGAATATATAATAATGTATATATTACAAGTACTTCATATAGTAGGAGTGGGTTTACGGGTTATAGTTATAGCCTAGATTAGTATAGGTAGGTAGTACCTACCACAACTATTATTAATTTGTCTGTGTTAATTATAGGAATCTCGACAGCACACTTTATCCAATTTATTGTCTGAGTGATAGGTAGGGAGGTAAGTACCACAGGTAGGTACCTAAAAGCTAGTAGTACCTAGGTTCTTATTAATAGTTAATCATTTTTAATTAATCCTGCTTATGTATAATTCATCTGTCTCCTATTAGGTAAATATTGTGTACCTAATTGTAGATACCTACGGCATACGGAGCATACTTTCATAACATACGTAACTATGTAAGGCACCTGGCGAATGAATTGTGTGTAGCAAATTTTAAATTCTGTTTAGCCTTATACTTACCACACTAAAAAAAGAGTAGGTAGGTAAGTACTGCGGTACAGTGTGTTACCTATGTCTTTCTACTGGAGCACAGGCCTCCGAGGAGTCCGAGGAAATACTTACAACTACTTAATTACTTGCTGACTACTGTGCTTTGAAACAATCAACGTAATTTAATAAATACTATTAAAAGATCACGTTCAATACCTTCATTTTCCATCGCCGTATTATTTAATATTTCAACTGTTAAAAAATTAAAATAAAATACTTATATTTTTATCAAAAGTTGTGAAATTTTTTGTAAAACTTGTATGTTTTGAGCTGTTGTCAAGAGGACGTCACAAGTCACAATCACAAATTATGTAGGGTCACGATCCTCTATAACTCTATATTCAATGTAGGTACTCTGTGGTCACGATGTAGTAGGTATTTGTACCTATTCTCTTTGGTCACGATGATGACGTATGAATGGTGTGCGAGAATTTCATAATTTTCATAAATGAGGATTTTTGTACATTATAATGAAGGAATCAGTCAAAGAGCATTCAGTATCAATAGATTATACATGGATACATATTGTAATCTCTTTGATGGATAAAGCTCCGCACGAATTACTCCATAGTAATATAATCATAGATCTTAAACATAATTCTATGAATATAATATAGGTAGTGACTAGCGGATCTAAATTGCAGGTCGGCATTCCTTTCCTTCACCGACGAAAAGAGAGAAAATTTTTCTCATTGCAAAAACAGTAATCTTCCCCCACCTCAACCCAGACAAACGCCTCAGGTCCCAAGTTCCCCACACACCGCCAGTACCTACCACATAAAAAATTTTGACGTGCGGTGAAACTGGAGTGCCGACGATCAGATTGAGAGGTGTAACCTCTCTTCATGGACGATGCCAAGGATCAGCTTCTGCACACTTGGGGACGTAAATACATTACTATCTCTCCAGGATTGGGATTGCTTCTGAACGGCAGCTGCCGTGTACCGACATGCAGTGCGTCATAGGTCATAGGTATGACGCACTGTTGGCGACGAGGGTTACGGGAAGCCAATGCCGACTGTTGCGATCGCGAAACAAGACGATCGCGCTATTTGAAGGGGCGGACGAGACTTCCTTTTCTCAGGCATGTTCGATACTCACTATGCTCGCAGAAGAAGCAGATACGACCTACAATAATTAAAATTCACCATACACGAACGTTTCATATCCATCGCTCCGCGCGTCGTGGATCGAGTGGAATGAATGGTCCAATTTCGAGACGGGCACTCCATTTCGGGTACGCCATCGCTCCATTTTTCGGTCATTCTGCGTCTCCAGTACTGCCAACTGAACGCGAAATGGACTGCCGTATCGGCCACTAACGATGAGTTGGAGTGTTGAATTTGGATCCGTAACTTACCCGTGGCACAACTACCTTACACCAACAGTAGTGCCTCGGGAACTGCGATTCCCAATACGTTTGGAAAAATATTTTCCCAATACGTTTGGGTTTCTAATACACTCACATTAATTAGTACAAAAATAATTCAGTTTTTAAAGAATAACCATTTAAGCAGGTAGCATGACAATAAAATTCAAAAAATTCCATGTAATTTCGTTATATTTGAAAAATATACAAAGAATTAATATTACAATTATTTAGTTCTGTACAATTTAATCATTAAAAGTAAACTAATAAATGCGTTAGATAAGATTGGTTAGGTACTATTACACCTACTAAATCATGGAATACAGAATACATAGGTACATTATGTAGAGTAGGATAATTTAGTTGTCGAAGAAAGTTAGGTACCTACTATAATATTACCGGGTGGTTTTATGTACAGTGTTACAATAGGTAAATAATTATAAAATAATAATCGAAAGGACCGTTAGCAAAATGTCGACGTCGACTTACCTACAGGATAAAATATACCCACCTATTTAGTAATTACACAGATACCTAAATGAGTATAAGACTGGATATATTTTATATTTTTAGTACCTAAAGGTTACAGCTGAATGAAAAGTAGTTAGTATAATGTAGGTAAACTGTATTTATGTTCGCAATAATACGAAACTATTGTATAGACATTTAATAATTACTGTAGTGAAGCAGTATCTAGTTATTTTTAATATTTATTATGTAAGCAGCTAGGTTTCTCTAGGTACACCTATATTGAAATATATATTTTATAAGTTAAAAAAGTAGGTAGTAACTGCAATGTAATTCTTAGCAATTACACTATGGTTACATTAGGTACGCCTTTGCGATTCCAAAAAAAAATTTATTATTAAAAATATAATTGTATTATTCCACGCTTTAAATACATACTGCCGCACTCATGAATCCTTAGAATACCTATATAGATTTACAAAAGAAATCAACACTTGCCTCTGTGTTGTATCAACATTACTGCAATATTCACTTTGAAATAAATATATGGTAAAGTTCAGGATTCATTCTAAAGAGTATAAAATGCGAAGATTTCATAAATTTATCTCGATTGAGAAAAATCGCAGTTACCTCGAACGCGAACAATAAACAGCTAGTATTCAATAAATACTTTAAATTATATCTTAAAACTTCGCATTTTAACTGAACTATGTATAAGTTTATATGAACTAAATTTTAAAAATAACCATTATAATCACTGTAAAAGGAAATTATCTATAGTATCACGCGTTAGAACCATTTTCACTTAGATCTCCTCCGTCGCCCGGCCCCCGGCCGGGTAGAAGGGGGCATAGAGAGGCGAGGAGGTGGGTGCAAAATTCGGCTTCGAGCTGACGTTATATTGGCCCTACGACTCTGAGTGCGGCAGTTATTCTTGGAAACAAAAATAGGTCTGTAGAGAGTAATAGAGAGATGATAAAATCCTTGTGATAATTATATAATATTAGCCCAAGAAAGCCGCTTCTTCAAATTTTGTTCAATCTTAGGGTGCGATAGGACAAAGACTAAAGGTGTTCTGAGAAAATAAAAAAAACTCTTTCAAATAATCTTCGATCAATTTTAATACAATCTCAAATTTGATATTTATTATTTTGACGTACTACCTTGGTATTATTTTTTAAAATAATTAAGTGATTAACGAGCAATTGGAAGAAAGTAATTTTAGTTCCGTTTTTGTTTTTGTGGGAAAGTGACTTTCCTTTGTAGAAAAGCACAAAAACGACTTAAATAGGTGTACTAAGTAAGCACTTATTAACAAAAAAACCTTTTTTTTTCTTATGACGAAGCCGAAAGTGAAGATGATACGACATTTTTCTGGACGCAATGTTATTGTCGATTTTCTCAGTCTTTGTAACAATAAAGATTGTATGTGGATGGAATTGAAATACAATTAATTGATTGGTATTCAGAATTAAGGAAAAACAAGTTTAGTTACGTCTATGAAACTTACAATACCAACATATTAATATAATAGGTAATACGCTGATACCTAAAATTACTAGGTTTAGGTATATTTTAGGTAGAACAACTGATTTGAATTGAATGTACTGAAATAGTTACAAGGTATCGTTTTTTATGAATAACATATGTTCGGCTGTACAAGTTATAACTCTATGGTACAAGTGGATCGATTAAGATAGAACACAGGGAAATCTGAAACAATGGTGCCTACGTATATTAGACCGCACTCATAGGGATAACGCGAATCTATAAGTTAAGTATCGCTATTTATGTAATGTATCCAATTTTTCTCGAAGAATTCGGCAGTTCGGGCGAAGGCGAAGACACTTCACTTCGCTTTCGAAAAACTTTTGCACACCAAAGAATTTGTCGCGATGAACTTCGCTTGTGCGGCCAAACTTCAGTCGAGATCGAGCCGCAGAATACTTTTTATAATATATGTACCAAGTGACGTCCTTCTTGTTGTCAAAAAACTTTAACATCATGCAGCGTCGCTGATTCCTTGTTTTTATCTAATATTTTAGATAAAACAATAATTGTAATAAATGATTATTTGCCGTCTAAAATATAGAGCGGCCGCTTTGTCCATTTTGTTTTCATGTTTTGATGTCGGCTGTCGCGATAGTAAGTACATCGCAAAGATATCCGGGCGAAAAAGCTTCATATAAGTACTCGGACTACGGCATGTGCATATTCGCCAACAGGCCGATGACAAAGTTTTCATTCATGCCTGAATATATATTTGCGAAGAGGCCCTGATATAAGCAGATTAGAGATAGTTCGAAAGAACATTGAAGAGTTAAGAAAAACTGCATTTAAAGCTTTTTAAAAGTCTAATATACACGTCCCAGGAATAGAAACCACCTTTTCGAAAAAAAAGTTGCTTAATATTTATTAAGGAAATCGATGGCGTAAGTTGTAAGGAATTTTCTATCTGCCATAGTTTCAGACCTCCCTATACTGATCCATCTAGATTCTAGATGGACCACCTTGTATATAATTTATGTTGACTTTTATAACCTTCCTTATCCTGCCAGCAAAGGATTAACCTACTAATGGAAACTTCACCTAACTAACTTACAGTTAAACAAGTATATAAGATGAGGCAACAAATAATTACCTACAATGATTAAATATTGACTATTAATTTGAAATCCTACTCGATTAAACTACAATAAGCTGTAGCAATCAATTGGTATCTACTCAAGACCAGAACTTGGCCAGCGGATGAATTTACTAAACTGACTCTAGAATCAGGTGAGAGTATAATAATTATTAAGCCTAAAATTGTCTAAGTGTAAAACTGTATAAGTATAATATGATAGGTACCTACGGTAAGTATAACATGATAAAAATGAGCAAGTAAAAACTAACGCAGACAATACGCAAAGTCAACATCGAGATCTTATAGAATACCAGAGAAGTATAGTGACCAGACTCATTAATATTATTACTACAGTAAATGTGATTAACGGAAGAAAAGTCTACGCATTTTTGGAAATCAGATTCTTGTATAAATAGCCTTTGTATCTCGTCAGTCGCCAGTAAAAGCTCCTTCATCATTTTATTACATTTTTACTCGTCGTAAACATTATTAGATAAAACATTAAACTAGTCAGGTATTCAAAACTTAATTTTATTTATTAGTACATTAGCTACACTATAGTAATGTTCGGTCTAAATATTAAGTATGAAAAATGTAATATTGGTTTATTTTCGGGTGGTGGTCATGCACTTTTTGTTGACGGAAATAGAAATATATTTACTGCCACATATATTTAGTAAAATTTTAAGTGATGATAGGTACTAGTAATTGTTGTGCCATATTTTTTTAGCCTCTCCACAACTTTCGATGATTCGAATCTTTCTTTGGACCACCCCCTTCTTTGAAAGAAATCAGAAAACACCCCCAACGAAATCACAGCCCAAACGTAATTATTGCTTTGTGGTGACACTGAGATCAGACATTTTTTTCATTTCTGTGTGTTTTACTTTTGGCCTTATAGCAGGACAATGATAATATATTTAACACAATATTCGACATGGCACTACTGAGGAAACATTCACGTGTTCGTGTAATCAATTGTAGTTAAGTTGGTATAAATATTGCAGTGAAACTCTTCAATGTTTACAATTTTAGTTCACTATACATTCGGATAAGTCGTAAACACAGTTATTATAATCTACGACATATTATCATAGCAATTACATTAACATTCACTTAAAGTGTTTAAATATTTTGGACCAGCCGAACATCCGTACATCGACCTACTTACTGTGTACCTATATGCTAAAGCTCCGCTTATTGCAGGTACAGACCTTCTAAACATTCTTCAGTAAACCATGAGATATGGGATACCTACTTGTTAACATCCCAATTTATCAGTAATATAATCAGAAATAGTAATTATTATAGATGCCATTAATTTCATATAAATGTAACGCGCGAAACAGGAACATAATAATAAAATTGTCAAAAATCCAACATACCCATTTGAAAGTCTACTTGCAATCGATTGTGCTCCATTAAAGTTGACTAAATATAATGTATAATATGCACATATTATAGTCTATAATTATATGCCAATAACATGAAAAGTTGTTATAAAATTTTACGAAGACTTTTCTATTACAAGTAGACTTCCAAAACTGAACACTATTTTCTTAGTATACTCTTTCAAAATAGCACCGCCATAATGTTAAATTTATCCATAAGTAGACCTCACAAATTATAAGCAATTCAAGGTCGAAATTGGTCTTTCGTGATTAAAAAAGTTCATAGTCGCGATTATACGTTTAACATTTCCCTTTACATTTCTAAATGACTCAGAGAGCATTTTTATATTATGACATTTAGCCAAACTCAGTCGTGTCGCGCTGGCAAAGCTCGAAACTAATCATATTATAAGAAAACCTACTCATGTATAAGTATAAAATGCACCTAATTAGCAATGAATAAGTATACAAACACGCGCAAGTCTCTTAAACTTCGATCACCGAACGGTTTCGCTGCTTTCCATCGCCTTTTCTGCACGCGATCCAGTCACAGCACAGAAGCCGTGCCCAATAACGGTTTACGTTTCCCGGCCCCGCAGGCCGAAGCTCGTCTCAGACGGTCGGCTGCGCGTGCGCGTGCGCGATCGGCGGCGGGTGCGTGGACAGGTGTGTGGACTCGCTGCGGCGCGGCGGCGCGGGCGGCGGCCGCTTCTTGATCGGCTTGGGCTCCTCGCGGCGAACCGGCGTCTCGCGCTCGCGCCCGAACACGTTCTCGTAGAAGGGGTCCTCCGCGCCCGCGCCGCCCGCGCCGTAGTGCTCCTGCACCCACATCGACACGCTAGTCTCCTTGTAGTCCTCCGACAGCGGGTACTCGCGGAACCCCAGCACTTCGTGCGGCGTCGTCGCCGGCTCCAGCTTACATTTCTGCGCCACTTGCCATTTCTTCCTCATAACTCTTTGGAGATCCTTGAGAAAATCTTTCGGCGGATTGCTGTTGGAGTCGACGAGCTTTTTTGGTGACGAGAGGCGCGTGCTCTCGTTGCGCTTGGGTGGCGGAGGCTTGCGCGGCGATGGCGGCGGCGGGTCCTTCAGATTGAAGGTGATCTTTTTATTTTTTTTATCGGAGATCATCGGTAAGTCTTCGACGAAGTTCACTTTTTTTATCGAACTGGTCCGCTCCTTCGTCGGCTCGGAGCTGAGCTTCTTCTGAACGGATGGGCTGCCGTTGCTGAGTTTCTTAGTCTGCAACTCGACGAGGCAGGCACCGTACGCGACGTTCGATGGCTGGCCTTTGAGACTCTTGTCAGAGTGCAGCGAGGAAGAACGAGAAGCCTCCGAGGTGACGCTGTCGAGCGAGGGCTGACGTGGGAAGGTGCGAGCGGGCTCGGTGGAGCGCGCAGTGCCCCGAGCCTGGCCCGCACGCGCAGCCTGCTCGATTTGCTGGGCCGTCAGCTGGCTTACGATGTCGGACACGCGGCCCGAGTGCGCTTCCATCGCGTGTTCGGGCGGCGGCGGCGGCAGGCTGAGCTGCGAGCCGGAGAGGTCCTCAATGGACTCTTCCAGCGGGGGCGGCGGTGGGGGGAGAGAATCAAGGCTCAGAGTGGAACTGAACATGCCGTCGGGGATGTCTTCTGAGACAGGCGGCGGGGGCGGTGGAAGGTCCTCGGCTTCCTTGGTGACGGAGAGACCGACAGCTGCAGTGGCAGAAGGTGGAGCGCGCTGTATAGTGTCGTATACAGACGTGTAGCCGTAAAGTGCAGAGCCGCTGTCGCTGCTGCTGTTACGGTAGGAGGGTTCGCGCGACACTGCCTCGTAATGTCCGTATGTGGGTGACGGCGGCGTCTGTCGCGTCGGGCTGCCCACTGCACTCAGGAGTCCGGAGCTCGTGCTGCCGTGTACCGCGCTCTCCGTCGAATCTGACAAGATAAATATCAAAGTAAGAAATAGAAGGTTTTTTGGATTGTACCCACATTTAAAAATAGACTAAAACAACATATTGTAAAAGAGATGTCGTGCCTTTTGGAACTTTCCAATTCAATGTGCTAGTTTTTACACAGCTTAGCGTTTATATTCGATTTTTTCGTATGATTGTTGATAAATAAACTTATTTTTTAGATTTGAGTATTTTCTTTATTTTTAGTGTCCATATGATTCTACGAAAGGCATTCTTGTGAGGCGTAAATACAATCGGATATGTTGGGTCTACTCACCGATACTGGTATGATGCCGCTTGAGCGTAGAGTCATCGGTGCGAGTGGCCCTAGGCCTGCGAGTCAGGGTGCCGGAGTCACCCCCTTCTTCCTCTTCAGGCCCCTCACCACCCTTCTCCACCATCTCTTTAAGTTGGCGTGTCATCCACGTCAGAGGGATATTTGGCTTCATTGACGGCTTGCGTTTTATCGTGCCTGGAATTAAAGAAAGTTCTCCTATTATTTCTATACAAGGTAAGAAAAGTTGTGTTTGTAAAGGATTGTATTTGTTATTTTATAAAGGACTACAAATGTTATGAGATAAGATTATTTATTGTTTACTGATCTATAAACATGACATCTTAGAATTACATTTAAATAGATCGCAGATTGAGTACCTGGCGGCATGTTAAGACGACCACACTTGAGAACTAGTCCACTAAGCTTCCCCAACTCAATCGACCATCGACCAACTTATACTATAACATAACACAGTTTAACTAATAAGTTAAAATGTTTTGTCTCTATTAATTAAGTTTAAAATTGTCAAATAACAACAAAGACAAAACATTCTTTAATTTAACCACCGTTTAACACTGTTTATTAATAATAGCTTAGATATACAGAAAAGCGGTCGAAAGCATTAGACTTATTGAGTTATGACATTTAACAATCGCACGTAAGTAGGTACTTACAGATTGTAAAATCTCATAACTGTAGGTACTAATAAATATTTACCCATAGGAAACTCGCAGTCGAAAGCACTTTCAGAAGCGGTCCCGCCATCGGAAAGACATCCGCTGGAACTCGATGACGACGCGCGTGAGTGTCTGTCGGTTGCAAAATCAGTTCTATACATTATATATTTCATATAATTTCTACATAATTGTATATATCAGCTATACGGTTACATGTTAGAGATCTACTGCATCGACTGCATTGTTTCGGATTGGTACGTATGTCGCCAATTGATCAAAGTAGGTACATTGATAAATAAATAGTAAAAATTAAAAACTAATAAGTACAGTAAGTTGGTTAGTAAGGATTTTTAGTCGATTATTAATTCTTGTATTAAAATTAATAAATTCGCATACGCATCGCTAGCAAACGCGGTTTGTGGTTATATATCAAAACAAAGAGTACGGACACTTTTAATAAACTAAATAAATTTCTGATATGATGACTACTGATATGATGATCACTATTAGTGAATGTGGTGTAAAGTTTAAAAAACAAATTGTTATTACATTTGGAAACGAGAAAGAATTAGAAACTTGCCGTCCCAATACAATATTATGTACCCACAACTTTGAAGTAAAAAGGTGTAAAACCACTTTTTCCTATTGCTTTTCTGTGTGGATGGACAGCTAAAATTTCAATTAGTTAATTATTTATAAAGCTTACGCTTTCAATGTTTAGGATTCTTTTAAATTCTAGTTAGCACTGTAACGCTTTGGGAGCGACCTTTTACTTTTTATTGTACATATGCAACTGCACATTTCAATCAAAATTATAATACCAACCTGCCACTGCTTATGTCCGAGTTAGCAACACTGATGTTGCTCGAAGTGGATTGTGCGGGGCTGTTGATTCCCGCTGGAATCGCGCTATTCGTCTTTGTAGGGATCGAAGTGATCTGCGAAAAATATTGGTATCGTTTAGCGTTACAGAATACTAATACTCATCGTTTAGCAACGACCGCAAAGGATAAGAAAAAAGCCAAAAAAACACTACAGTAAAAAGTGCATTGACGCGCGTATAAATAAATAACTAACTCTGCATACGAGCACAGAACATATACTCGTAATAATAACAATTCGAGTCTGACCGCACTTTTTTAATATACATCTCTGTGTGTACGTGATAGTACTCGTAGGCATAATTGCCAGGAATTACAGTATCCATGCAAAAGCTGTTACCTATTCTGTAGCAAAAGTAAGTTAAATGACATTGATGACTCCTACGTCGAATGAAGGAGGAAGTTTGAATGTTTCAAGGGATGATGAACCAGATGTTACGGTAAAATAAGATATCTTACCGAGCAGGAGCGAGCATGAGCAAGATGGTCGAGATCCTCTTGAGTCAGCTCTTCAACTAGGGCTCGGTAATTCTCTAGCAGTTGTCTTCCATGCTGGAAAATGGATGGAATTTCTCTCAATTAAAGCGCAATAATTATGGCATCAGATTATTATAATACACCACAGCTTGTAAGATTGAAAACTTACACTTGAATTATAATCAATAACAGAGAAATAAAAGATGGTCACAATCTAAGTAATCATCATGACATAGCCATAGTTCATAAAATAAAAAGAGGAAACATGTGGATGTTTCCTCACAAGTTTTTGGTTCATTGTGCACTATTCTGGTAGATTAAATCATACTGCTCATGACCAGCTAATACAATGAGGCATTCCCACGTAAAAAGCAAATAAATATAAATATTTCATAGACTACATACCTTAGCTATTCGCATAGCTGTGACCCATCTCTCCAAGGTGCGCTGGTCATCCGCGCACAGGAACTTTATAAACTTAACACTCTTTGGTTGCTGCAGCCTTGGGTGCTTGATCGCGAAGCAGTAATCGGTGGGAGACTTGTACTTCTTTTTCCAATTAAGCCCTATGTACACCTCATTATTGTCGAACGTCGCCAGGCAAATAAGCTCCTTCAAGGTCTTCACCTTGTCCTTAGGCGAGTAGTAGAGACCTATGTTATTGACAAACGAAAACAATTTTTAAAACACAGATCCAACATTGATGACAATCTAATTTTTTTGGTAGCCTGTGCACGGACCTTTGCTGGGCAAATACCTTCCCAAGTACATTTTAGTACCCTTTTCAAGTACTTCTTGTTACTTAGTAAGATTGTAAATAGGCATTTATGTTAAGTTTTTTTTGCAAAGTTCTGTGATTGTTATGTGTATTGATTAGGTAAGTGCAAAAAAGAGCTCATACATCTTAAAAAACATAAATCGCAGGGGCATTTCGCAGTGCGTAAATTTACAGTAAAAAAGTGTGGCCACACAACGCGAAGCATGTAAGTTACTGACCAGAAGGCCTCAACACGCAGTAGATTTTCTTCCAGCCCTTTTTGGCATCGTGTTTGAGGTACAGAGGACCCTCCATAGGTGGGACGGGGTGTCCAGATACTGAAGGCACGGTAGTAGCTGCACTATTTTGCCCAAAGAACTCATCTATGATCACCTGCCTTGAATGTTCATCTTGTTCACTTGACCATCCTGCAATAAAATATATAAGAATCCAGTAACATCACCCTTTTAAAAGTATTTAGTCACGAGATCTCTGTATTGATTAAATAACTTTTCCCCTTACCTCGGTCGTCTTCTGTTAAAAGAAACTTTTCTGGAGTTTGGAACAAGGAAATTTTGTCAGGCCTCTCGGCAAACAATATCTTGTTTTTAGATTCCCTCGTCCATAGCATCAAGTTATCGACCAGCATTTCATGATCTTCGTAAACACGCTCTGCAAAATACAACACTCTATAGACCTACGAACTAAAGTTTGTATTTTCACAGCTTGAAATCTTTTCTTAAATATCTTACCCATGTGGAGATCAGGCAAGTGTTCAACAATAGCCCATTTCGGCTCCATAGTCACGTGGTTTTTATCTGCAAGAAGCCTGGTTACGTAACCGCAAGTCATCTTTTCATCAACCAACAGGCTTTTAGAGGAGCCGTCCATAGAAAAAGCTTTTATGAACAACTTTTTTATATTCGCCTCGCGCATTCGCTCCAACGCCAACTTTATTTTGTCTGCCTTTTGTTGGAAACTCGCGTCCTGCGGAAGAGGCATCGTGTTATAGTTATAGACTGTTGTAAAATAAAAATTGATACTTGGCTGCCAAAACATTGCAGCTTTTACCTTTTGGGGCTGAAGCAAGTTTAACTTGAGAGCTTTGCATTTGGAACTGGCGCTACTCGATGCGGAAGATTCGCTGGAGAGCATGGACACCTGAAAGAAAGATAAATATAACGTTTATTTTTTTAATTCTATCAGACAAGATTATAATAAATAGGTACCTAAGTATAATACATATTTTACTTACAGTGTCACTAAAAGCAGAATCATTATCGGGCGAATCAGTGCGCGCGATGCTTGAACCTCCATCGCTGGAATCTTTTTCTTGTCTTCGACCTTCCGTGGAGCCTTCTCTTTCTGCAAAATTACATCAAATGTTTTTTTTCTTAGTGTTGCCTTAATTTGTAAAAGAAAGAAAGCTAAAACATTTGCTTAATTTGCCCCTCAAAAGTAACCATAGTCATTTAGTAATAGTTTAAAGCAGTCGGTTCATATTTCATGGGGCGCGATAGGCATCACCGCCACGACTCGGCGCATGATTACGCCACGAGGTTCTTGTTTTGCTTATCTTTTAACAAGAAATTTCGCCAAGTGATATAGTCGTGTGCACCACTGGTTTAAATGAGAACCAGTCTGCGGTATTATATTATTATTATGAACTCTGCAAGAGAACGGGACGAAAGTGACAATAGTGTCTCAAGTCACGTTTCTAGACAGCATAGGTCTGCTTTGAGCTAACCATAGCTTACATTCATACTGGCAGTGGGTAGGTCAGTTACAATTGAACTATTGCGATGGGTCAATTAAGCTTTTGTGGTCCGGTATGGAGTTTGACACACCGAGCAAACATTGAGACTTTGACTTTTCTAAGCAAAACCTTTAGTTACTAGCTAGTCTCACTCTTTCTCTGACCATGTTTGAAGTGAATGCTATTTTTTCTACATTTGCTGTCTTATAATAAAAACAAATAAAGATCAAGTCTATTTGTGCTATACATATATCTCTATGATTTGTGCTTATTCTTATAATTTGCTCAATTTTATTCGCAAGCAGGCTTAGGTAATAGCTACGTTCTTCATAATAAAAAAACACAACAACGCACTAACAAGATAGATTCATACGTAGTTAAGTGCAGAATGTAAAGGAATGAAGGTAGGTATTTAATAACTTAATACTATTTTATACTTTGACTAGGTTGATAGGTTGCGATCGAGTTTTATTTCGGTGAATATATTATGTTTCTGCTTATGTATACTATGTACCCATAATCGATAGTCAGCACTTACTGGAAGACACCCTGGATATTTCTTCATCGTACTCCGAGTCCAGAGCACAAAGCTCGCCAAGAATCGCGTCTAGATCAGCATCTTGAGTTTCCTCGAGGTTTGCCATCGAGAACCGATAGGTGTCGATGCGAGGGGCCACGATCTCCAAGGGTCTTATGGCTGACGCCGCATCATTGGAGTTCAGGCCCTGAAACAAGAAAATAAACATTTACATTCACATTACATATATAACACTGCATGTCAGAGAGATGCGACAAAAAATAGCTTATATGTATAACAGTCAGTATTTTTGCGATATTGATATGGTATTGATAGGCTATGACGATTACAGTAATTATAATTGTCTATTGAGAAACATATTATTTGATTTAGGTAGGTACTTGTAACTAAGCAAGTAAAAACTACATGCACCTTGAAACAACCACAAACTGTTGACGGTATGTACCTACTGCAAGTACCTATTTGAATTGCGAAAAATACAATGAAAAATACATTGAAATGCGTTAATTTATGCATTGCACTACCTACTGTAACGCATAATTAAAGCAATACAAAAGAAAGGCAGTGAAAGCGCGATCTAGATGCCTAAAATCGCTCCCAACACTTCCTCTTTATGATCTAAAATCGTGTTTATTACTACGACTACGTCGAACTTTGAAGTCGATTAGCTTAGCTTGACGACTATAATTATTGTAGGTAGATACTTTGTTAGCTTGCGGTTACGTATTTAAATTAATATTAACATTATAAATAGATACTTTTATTAGCAAGCGTTCAAGCATTTAAAACCACAATACCGCATTTGTTTTTAACACCCACCCCGTTAGAGGCGTGTGCAATCAATATGGAACAACTGCGAAACTAACTGAATCCTTAGAAGCAACCCTAATAGGCCCCAGGATACTAATCCTAATCCATATAGGTAGGTACGTCTGTGGTTCGGTGTAATGAATATGAATTGGTCTCCTTATAACGCGCGGCATTAATTACATATGCACATACGGGAACACATCCCAAAACATAGTTGGGAATGCATTGTCTTTCGAAACAATGAACTCTGGTTTGTAGTACTTATAATAAACCAACTCAATTTGGGCGCACACCGTAGTTAGGTAGCTGTAGCTTTAATGTATGTACATACATAAATACTTTACGAATTATAATTACGTTTTACAGCATTCTTAGTAGAAGCTATATTAATAATAATATTAAAATTTGAACAGAGATTTTGTGCTCCTCAAATAGGCCCCAAAGAAGCACTTATGAAAGTTACAATAAATGACTCTACAGCGGGCCTCTGCAACATGTCGTCTACCCGAATCACAGACTAAAACTAATGCTGTATTTATGAGAACATAATAAATGACAAATTAACACCAACAGACCCAATCTGTGCTCAAAGTCAACGAACCTTCCAGAAACCCACCGTGCTCGTTCAAAATTGGTATAGGCCGAGCAAGAAGAAGAGCAAGAAACTACACAGCTGCTTTACCATATTCATCACATTGTCATTCATCGTCATTATGATCAGGCGCACTTGAACAGGGGCCTTACCGGCTATCAATCTCGTGTTCGTTTTCGACTCCAAGCCGATTAAGACCACCGGTCGCTAGATCTTCGGCTGGAAGGAATAGTCTAGAATTTTCACTGGTTCTCATTTAGAACGAGCGTTAAAGGAAACAAGTTCTTACAAAACAAGCGAAAACTCTCAACACCTCCTTCCACACGAAGACTAGTGACCGCTGGTTTTAATCGGTTTGGAATCGAAAACGAACACGAGATTGTTAGCCGGTAACACAGAAGGATGGAGTCCCGACTCATTCTTCAGTGATCATCGGGGTAAATAAGGTCACTTTGTTCTAATCATAATAATATAATGCTCATAATATGATCCATTTCATAAATCGCTAATAGTTTCTATAATAAATCGCTAATAGTGGAATTCATAGATGAGTAACTTCAAAAGATTCTGTTTTACCTATTTTGTGAACCATTTTACGAATTTTCATAGAAAACTGTCAAATAGATCAATTAATGAAATGATTCTGCACGGAGTCACATTATGAATCCACATTAGATGACCATTTCACGATTAATGGAATGTGTCAAAAAATGATCATAATATATATGATTTGGGCAAAGTGGCATTTTAGCCCTGCAGGAGAGACATCCCCAATTTTACTAAACAAATAGTTTAAAAATGACAATGGTGTTGTCGCAAAATTATCGACTTAGGCACTTTCGGTAGTATATTTTTTTCTATGGTCACCTAGTAATGGCGGTCATCACAATAACCCATTGTTAATTTACGTGTATAACTGTATACGCTTTTAAATTATTGTAGGTTTCTTTGTTTACATTATATAGGTACGTCTACTTGACGTCAGACTACGCTACGTTCGTATGCAATTTGTCTGCCATTTTTTCTTGAAGTTTGTATGTAATCCGGTCGGATTAAATACTCCAGGAGGTAGAGATCTCCTGGAGTAGTATCTCGATGATTTTGAAGTAAGAAAACTAGGACAAAAATCTTACCCACTAAAAATATTTTAAAAGAATTCTACTACAAGTAGATTGCTTTATAATTGTCACGGTTAGTATAATCTTACTGCCCGTATATATTACACAATGACACTTGAAAACATACATGTAGTATAATAATTTAAAACGACAACAATCTTAATTTACGATTATTTTCATAGACCTTTTTTTACAAAACGCGGTAAAAGCGGATCATTGTTACCTACCTACATAAACTAATATACGCCTACTTATATATTATTGCATGCATTTATTTCATTAATTTATCGATTTATCTAAATCTTCTTTTTACAAACTTTTTCAAGCTTTTAGTTAACTTGCAATGTTTGTATGTATGTACGTATGTTTGTTTGAAATGGGTCAAATATTACAAGCCAGATTTGACCCATTTCCCGGTGTTCGATTGAGCCAAATTTTGACATACCTATATAACATATGTACATCGGATGACAATGCAATAATGATGTCACAGAGCTGGTCTGATGATGGAGCCGGTAGGCGCCAATAGGAACTCTAAAACGAATAACGAACGATGTAACACCATCGAGTTTGGGCTCGTTTGATTTGTTTTTACAAGTACGTACTCTGATGTAATCCTAGATGATGTCCAGGATCTTGACGATGGAGCCACAGGAACTCTGTAACGAAACTACATAGGTAACCCCATCGAGTATGGGATTTTTGATTTTTCTTAACAAAAACTCTGATCGGACGGACACTCGCAGAAGAGTTAGAGTCCTACAACCTAGAAAACAAATTAGTTGCAAATACGTCCTAACTCCTAAGAAGAGTAGCAACTACTAAAAAGCGCAACCTGCAAGTCTGCATCACCATGTGCGAAAGTTCAAAAGACTTTAATAGGACGATTGAAAACATTTGTCAGGGTGGAGCTGTGTCTACAAACTACTATAGCGTTATCATTATCGGCTCTATATACGTACCGTCGTGTTAGACGTATCCAAACTTTGCGCCATGGTTTTGTGTTCCGTCGGAGAATTGTTTACACTTCGAGACTTCCCTGCGGCCAATCGAAAGCTTCTGTTGAGCGATGACAGAAAGCCTCCGCGCTGCCACTTGCTCGGCTCGTTGAGTTGCACATCCATCATTTCGTTCGTTTACATTGCAGCCAGCGTGCAATGACTCACGACTCACGAACCAGCACTTTGCGCTATTAGCAAAGTGTGCCAAAAGGCCGGCGCCATACGTTGCGCATTCTACTCAATTTTTAATTTCAACATGTATAATCATACACGCGCGCCTACTGCGGATGAGGATGACTTGTTCACGCCAAACAGAGTAGTATCTCAAAACTGGAAACTGAATTTTCTAGTTGCGTTTATAAGTTCACATAAAACGCAAGTACGAAAACGAGTTTGTTATTTCCACCGCTCTCGGAGCCTGCGCGGGACTGCGACACGGGCACACACGTAGCTATAGCTACTATACTATGAAGCGAGTGGTGACCTCGTACGTTCACTAAACTTTAACATTGTTTTCGCGCACGGCGTTTATTAAGTTTCAGTAATAAAATTATAAGTTAACAAAGGGCGCTTTCTTTATCAACACAGAATACGAGTCGAGCGTGCGGAGTCTCGACCACTACTAGTCTAGTCGCTCGGAGTAGAGCAGAGTGAAGTGAGTTGTATTACAAAATGAGGCACGAACGCTCGCTCGGCAAGCAGGCGGCGGCAGGCCAAGCAGGGGGGACCCGCGAAGCACCCGTCCATTGTGGAGCGCGCACGTGTGTGCGAGCCCCACGCGCTCTAGCCGCGCTTGTGTGCGTGCGGCCCCCTCGCGAAGAAGGAACCTTCGTCGCTTGGCCGGCGCGGCCCGAAGTGCCCGACTCCCGAACCCGCACCCACGCCGGGCTCTCGGGCGCCACGGTGACACATCATACAAGCCGACCAATCCCATAAAGTGCGTTTCTCTGAATGACTATACAAACACTAACACAATCCATTTGCCATACGTTTGCCGCGAAAAGTTATTCATTTGAAGCTCGATTAAGTATTTCTCTATATTATCTATATTTTCTTTAAACAAACAATAATACGTTTTTTTGTGGAATACAAATAAATAAAATAATAAACTAAAATATATTTTTCCAGGCAAGGTTTCATAAAATGAATAATTGATACCCACTGTAATCTTGTGGCCACCTTCCAGCTCCATCCTCAAGATCCTGGACTTAATCTAGAATTAGATTATTTCCAGAGAATAATTAAACAATCCCATACTTGATGGGGTTACATCGTTTTGTTACAGAGTGCCTGTAGCCGCCTTCCGTCTCCATCATCAGACCAGCTAGAGCTCGATGACATCATTATTTTGCATTATCATCCGATTTACATATTGTGTAGATATGTAAACTTTTAGCTCAATCAAACATCGGGAAATGGGTCAAATTTAGTAACAACTAGCTGCTGCCCGCGATTTCATCCGCGCGGATATATTTAATTTCATGGTTTTTATTTTTTTTGCGCGGAAACCTAATTCTTTTTCTAAAATAAAAGTAGCCTCAGTTACTCCTTATAACATCAGCTATCTGCCAGTGAAAGTCCCCTCAAAATCTGCCCAGCCGTTTCGAAGATTACCCGGAACAAACAGACAGACAGACAAACAAAAATTTTAAAAAGGCTGCTTTCTATATGTACCCTATATACTTTCATATGTATTTGGTAAAAAGCTATCATTTTGATATTACAAACAGACACTTCAATTTTATTTATTTGTATAGATGCAAGTTAAATAAAAGCTTATAAAAGGGAGGTACCACGTGCTCAAAACCCACTTAAAAAGCAAATTTTTGAAGCTGGTTATAAAAAAATGGGGTATAACTTGACTCCATTTTTTTATGATGTCAACCAATTCGTTTTCTCATGAGTATTATGTATTTTGTGTTTCATGCGTGATGCAACTACCCTATTGAAAATAAAAGTTTAATAAACTCCTGATGAAGTAATTAAAGGAAGAATAAACATTTTGTGATTTTACAGAACGCGTCGGTGAAAATAAGGCGATATATATAAGAGATATACAAGATAATATACTGTTAATATATACGAGGTCAAGCTAATTTTATATTCTTATCAAGAACGTTGGCTTACTCTCGGAGAGCAGCTTCATGCAGTAGGAGTAACAAGTGGGCGGCTTTAGTTATTTTACTTTATGCGAAGAAGGCGACTATATGACCTACATTTTTATTTATTTTGTCCTACATTTCTACCGTGAAGCAACCGCGCCTACGCGTAATTTGATTGTTATTTCAAATATTCCTTGCAGAAGTGGGTGAACAATAAACAACGCAAACATTATAATAATTTACAGGTACAAAAACCACCTGCTCTTGCATCGATTCACGCACGACCTCGAATATTGAGTATTTTAAAATCATTACTTCCGTAAGTATTCATAAGTATAAGCTATAGCAGTCGATGAGCGAAGGAGATGCACAAAAAATGGGAAACAGGTGTTGTGCGTGCAACACCTGCCCGCGCGCTGATCGACTCGAACGACAGATGTGCGCGGGATACTTATTGATCTGCAACTGACCCGGCCCGATAACTGCTCCCCTCACAATGGAAAGGGGCCTTCGAATTACAATGCTTGCCAAAAGCAAGCTTGAGAACACAAAAGACTAGTAGCAGCCGAAGAAGCATAATGATAGCGTCGTAACTAAGTTGGCAATCATTTTGTGATGGCAATTTTCTGTAATTTGAGGAAACGTAGAAGTATTATAAAGATCTTCAATAAACAATTATATTAATTTGTTGGCGTCTAACATGTACCACTTTACCAGCAGTGAGTGGAGCTTTTTTTTTTGTTATTATATTTGATAACGAGACGAGAGGGTCGTTTGCTTGATGGTAAGCATATCGGCGGCCCATAATAGTTGAAGAGCCACTCAGAAGTTTGACACACAAACGTCTGCGCGGCATTGCATAGCGATTAGCCCTCGTTGCCCTGAGACATTAGGTATTAAATCTCATGAGCCCAGTAATTTCACTGACTACTTTGCTCATCAAACCGGAACACAGTAATGTCAGTAAAGCTCGCTCTTTACGGCTTAGCGGCAGACTATAATATATACATGTAAAGCGGTGGTAACTGGTGCTCAACAAGACGGGCACTCGCAAAAGAGTTTAGAGTTTACCACCTAAACCGAAGCTAGAACTGAGCTGAATAGAGCGATAGAGGTTACCTGTTACCTATACCTACAGTAGTACAGCTTAACAAAGCTTGGCAAGCGCTTGATAAAGCTTTTGCTTTTTAAAGTATTACAAATCACAATGCTTAAATTAGGAACATGACCACAAAAGTTAAACAAAGGTAATTTACTGTTAAAATCCAATAAAATCCATTACTTATATAAGTAGGTACTGAATATTTATAAGAAATCAAATCATAACATGACACGATTTAATATTATAATATAAGTTGTGCACCTGTCTTTAAACGCAGCTATTACGATTCGGAAATTTACGATTCTTGCGGAGATAAATAAGGTCCCTCCATGTGACGTGGTTTCACACAATTTGTTTTAGGGTTACGTACCTCGAACTAAAATAATAATAGGACCCCCAATAGCATTTCTTTTTTGTCCGTCTGTCTAGGCATGTTATCTCAGAACAGCTGCAAGATTGTGTACTAATACTACTAAGTGAGTAATGCTTGCGCATTACTGCTTGGCGGCAGACTTCACGGGCAAAGCGGTGGTAACAACCCAGACGGACACTCGCAGAAGAGTTAGTATTACCACTAACAAAATATATCTAAATATATTATGTCGTTTTCGCAACAGTGAATTTTCGCAAAGCTAGGTTTCACACTTGACAGATTAGTTTTATGCTATCATCTATATATATCTATATATTGAGCGAATGGGGGGGTAGGTTCCACGACCATAGAGTAGTCCCGTAAATCAAAAAGTTGTATTCGTGCAGACTTCATCAATGTTGTAACTAACCTTGGTGATAGTTTTATTATTATGGTTTCATAGCGATTGATTGGAGAACATCTTAATAAAATATGCATGGAAGAAAAACATGAAGCATAGAGGCCATGATGATGATCAGGATCCTCGGTGACTACTTTAATACTTAGGATTAAATTTTAAACATATTTGCTAGCACCAGATACATTATTAAAACCTTTTTGAAAAGAATATCAACGAGATCTTGCTCTACTCGATCAGTCTATGCCTAACTACCTTTAAATTAGAACGGCACTAAAGAGTGATTTATTTATATATTTATGCTCTCGTGCAAAGATAATATAATCCCGGTACTCTCGTGGGGCTAATAGGGGCTCATGAGAAGCATCAAAAACAGATATGAATTTGAATTCATTTTTTTTTCATCATGGAGGTCACATGTCCTCGAATTTTGTGGTTCTTGAATATGCGGGTTTCCTCAAGATGTTTTCCTTCACCGTTTTAGAGCAAATGTGATAAATTCGAACATAACTTGATATAAGTCATTGGTGCGGGGCCGAATCGAGATTCGAACTATGGTGCGTCGGATTGAAAGTCGCACAAGTTCCCGTTCGTAATATGATCAATGATCAAATTATGAGCCAATTCATTAATCGTAAAAAAATTGTAGACGAGTAACTTCATAAGATTCGGCTATATTTGACGCTTAATCAATTCCTATTTTGTGAACCATTATACGAATTTTCATAGAAAACTGTCAAATATATCAATTATTGAAATGATTCAGCGCGGAGTTACATTATGAATTCCCTTTAGGTGACCCACTTGACGATTTATGAAATAATAATATTGTATTATGATTCGGGCAAAGTGGTCTTTTTAGCCCTGTGATCTTAATGCCAATGTGGTCAAGGTGGTAAACACGCTAAATTAGAATAGGGACATGCTCTCAAGTGCACCATCGGGGCAAAAGGATATAGTTGATTGGCGACGTATCCACCCTACACGCCACACGCCACTACGTGACTGGGAAACGTAATGGGCTGGATTCATTTATACCCACAGCTGCCTTGATAATGGCTGTAGGAACTACATACTTAATAAGGTGCAAAGCTTTCTTTTTAACATCGAAAGCTGTTGATGGAGACGAGACCTAGCCCCTAGGTAAGTTTTTTTGACTGCGTATTGCCGTATCGGTTTGGCATTTGATTATTATCAGTTCCTGGCATTACTATTAGATCGAGTTTTGTGTTTATTTTCTGGATGTCGACTAAGACATCGCTAAGATGACATCTAAAGAGTAATAACACCAAATTTTTATCAATAATATCGACACGTCGGCTATAGCGCATTTCGTTTTACTAAGATCCAAGTTAGACGGTTCATTCGCAGTACCCTATTGAGACAGTGCCATATAAATGCAAGCTGTTGTAATAGTGGAATTATAACCCATTATACAATATTCGATTCTTCAGAGAAGTTGATCAAGACATGAAGTTTATTTAAAAAAATAAAAATTTACTCGTGTAATAACATCAAGCCTTATACTGTTTTCTGGCCGAGGTATAGAGAATAGAGATAATATTTATTTAGTTAAATAGATTTATTAATTAGATCAAGATCCGTCCGTTGTTCCGTTGACCATATGGCCCGCACTCCCATTGATTTTAACACGAAGGGCTCTATTCTGTGCTACCCTCTAATTGCAATTGGGCTCAAATTGAATTTATTCGTGTCAGCATTAATCTTGAATCTTTCTCAAAAGGTATGTAAGGTAGATGATAACCATGTTGTTAAATGTAAAAAAGTTAAACATCTATGTCGTTCACTAAAATATTTCAAACATTATCATGTCTCTGCAGTTTCAAATCATTTTTCTTGGTACCGCCGTTTTCGATGCATGCTTACCAAAAATACTTATAGGTTAACCTTAATTGTTCATAACATGTTTCAAGTTTAATGGCTCCAGTTGCCTACTGACTATTGATGCCTAACCAAATGTGTAATATTGTAATATTTTACCGAAATGCCTATATTACACTCCAATCCACTGGCTCGATTACCACGACTTATCCTTATAAAGTGCAGGTGCCTGCCATGATTAATGAATTCTTCGGGGCTTGCTTTTACCGCCGCCAACAGCGTAGTCACTTTAAAAACCTCCAGGTCTTTTACCATAGTCTCGCACATGACTATGATAAAATACTTGATGGAAATAGCTACGCGAATTCCGCACAAACGATGTGGTAGTTGGACTTGTAAATCGTGTAAATAAGTCTGCATCTTAAGAAAATCAAATGTTTTCTTTTAAACGACCAAATTTGACACAGGACTGCTCTACTTTGCTCTAGCATGTATAAAATTTATTTAATCTTATTTTATACAACCACCCATGTTTACTTATTTACCGAATAGTACAAGGAAAATCGACAGCAGGTAGATATCATGCTTTGATAGTTACGTCCATAAACAGAGATAATAAATAAAAAAAAAGATTCGATTCAAATCTTGGAAATCGGTTTCGAGGCGCAAGAGCATATGGCAAGTTGCACCTGTCCACTTCGCGTCAGGCGCCGCACGTCTTCGGGCGCGCCGGCTGCACACGTGCACGACTCCTGCAGCATCCATCATATCTCTTTAAACCTCCACTTTATTTATTTAATTAATGAAAGCGTTATTAAGCTAAGATGACTCGTGGCGTCGTGCTGCTATTTATGGATGCGTGCAGAGTACCTACCGAAATAGTTATACTACGAGTGTAGAGTGTAGTGAACCGAAGGCCTGATCGTCGCTTTGCGCAATCGATGTAAGTAATAGTAAAAAAAACATAAGTATTGGAAGTTTAGTTCTACTGCTTCCTTCCTTCTAGCACAACTCTAAAATCGTGTATGAAACTGAAACGTATAGCTATAGGTACTGACTTGAGGACTCTCTATAAAACTCCAAATTGTATGTTACACTACTAAACACTATGTTAAGTACTAAAATGAAAACATTACAAATAAATTTCAGCTATACATAAATATACCTCTAACCTCTAATCTACTTGTCTCCTTACTGATGGCATGTAAGGACTATAAAAGTTTCCAGATTTCAAAGAAAACTACACGTTTATTGATTTTGTAGATTTAAGCTAATTGCGGATTATGATAAAAATTTGCAACCAATAGCACAGTAAGAAACATAGTTGTCTTTTATAAGTTCCTACAGCAGCGCCGAATACCGAATGAGGCTTGCATGTATGCGCGCCAGTGCGCAGGCACCACAAAGGATTCGCGAACAAAAGGCTGACTTGAGTTACATAGTAGTATTGTTTACTTATCTGGGGAGGGATAAGTAAGGTCGCTATAAGGTTGTTCAGTTGAAATCGCAGAACCAAATAATTCATTTTCAATTAAAATTCTTATTACATTAGGGATGCAAAAAAAGCAAAATGTAGACAGAAAGAAAGCTAAAAAAGACAGAAAACGAACAGTAAAGTGAAATGAATAGATAAGTGAAATAATTGGATATACTGGGTGATTAGGATCAGCGTTATCGACAAGATGTGACCTTCCTTGGAAAACGTCATTCAAAATTTCCAAAAAAAAAGAAGAAAAAATATATCAAACAGGAAGTGCGCTACATTTTCTGGATTTTTTCTAAGTCTCTTCTAATCAATATTATTATTTTACAAAGTTCAGCATGTTTCAAGTGAATCAGCTGATCTAGGGCTGCCCGGAAGTTTTGTAAGTAGTGGAACTTTGACGTAAACTTTAAATGCCTTTTCTTCTATGAAAAATTCCGAATTTAAAAACTCGTAAAACAAATGTTGTTGGCCTCCAGGAGTACATTGACCATTACTCGTACATTGAGTATAAGAATACTGAATAAATATGTGAGGATATTGATATGATAGAATATTGTATTATTATGAAATATGGTGTATATGGCGCAGCAGCATTCCCCTACTACGATCACCAAGACACCTTCCAAGTGTTTGTAATTTGTATTATGCTAAAATCCCGCCTTCATGGCGCAGGCCGATGTTCAGGAGTGGACGTTTTCCGGTTGAGGTAATCGTAAATGTAATGTATATGTATAATTATGTAAGAAAGAATAATAACCGCTGTAAGCACCGTGAGCTCCCCAAGCCATTCGTTGAGGAGCGCCTCCGGGTCGTCAGACGCGGCGACCGCACCAGTCTCCTCTACGAGCGCCATCTGCAACAATTATGTATTCTAATTAGCCATTAACTTGTTTTTTATTTATACGCTCAAAATATAGGCATCACTAACAAACACCACCTCTCATTCAAGATGAACCTATTACAATTAGCTATAATTACTATGCAAAACTCACACCAATACATAACTACAAATTTTAATTTTACCTAAGTATTATAATTTATCTTACACATATCAACAACATTAGAGATCAAGTGGTTATTGTGGAGTAATTGGTCATTCATGTAAAAGGGTCTCCAATTTAAATGTTATATAATAAGTCAGCACATGTTCTATAGCAAAAGGTGTTTAATATCTGCATACAGCAATCGCTCGGCACAATCAAAGTAACATAATGTTCCTTCCTCCCTGATTCGTATCCGCCATAATAGCGCGCAGCTGGTCCCACAAATGCTAACCCACGTGCGCGTCCAAATTACTTTTTGTGTCTTTTTTTTGCGCCTTCGTTATTTTCTATTCATCTGCTAGTTAAAAGGAACAGAACTCACCCTCTGGAAACAAATGGGCGAGCTAAACGGTAGATAGACCGTAGATGTGGGCGTTGGGTGCGAGTAAAACTGAGAGCAAACACCTACCTACTTGATTACTGCTACATACTTTACAGGATTTTTGAAAGGAAAGCTGGAGGCTTCGAATAGTTTGGTTGGTGTGAAATTTGCATACTACTTGTCTCAGGAAATTCGTAACTATCCCGATCCTCGATGAAATGATATATGTTTTTTTACTAGACAGAGTTAGATTTTACTACATCTAAATGACGATGTGGACGAAGGTAGTAAATACGTTGAACGTAGAATGGAGAAGCTTTCAAAATCGGCTGCAGAATCACACTGATAGCTGCTTAGCGATAGGGACAGATTTCCAACTCAAGCTGGATAACGTTTAGAAGCTAGACTGAAAGACAGATTTCCAACTCAAGTTGGCTAACGTTTAGAAGCTAGACTGAAAAACGCCTTGCTGTTATACAAAAACATAGTCCAGTGGTCGAACCGATGAAAACACAGACGCAAGGGAGCTGGTACATAATTATTTCAGGCTCTCACCAGCATCTTAGAAACACAAAGGCCTAGATCCTTTACGCATAAACACCGTAATAATATATCAGTCACTTCATAAGTTCTAAAAACTGATTTCATTAACTTTATTTTTCGTTTCGGCTGAAACTCTTATAGTAGTTAGAGATAGTGTTGTGTAAGATACTGATAGTAAAAGCTAGTTGGCAACCATTGGTACAGTGCACTCGAATCAGATGAAATGAGTTCGATTATGTTTTTTGTTTATTATAGCTGACTAGTATTGTCTTAGCTGGCTTTGATAAATGTTGGTTTATTCTTAGAATTTTATAATTACTGAAAAACATTTCGTGTCCTGCTTAATTTTTTTTGCTTTCAAACGGATGTATTATAAACCTGGTTCCAGGTACCAGGCTTGGAACGACTATTAATAAAGCATTGTTTATTTGTGTATACCTGCTATGTTAACCGTACTTTATCTTTGATTCTCTGACAATGTTAATAACGCCTTAAGGTGTTACCTTGTAAAACGATATGATAAAGCAGGTAGTATGAAGCAGACTTTCGTGCGTTTAGGGTTTTCTGTCTCTTGAATGAAGTTCTAAATATTCAAAAAACATTTTTGTAAATATTTTTTTACGAAACCTGCTTAAAAGTACTGCGTATTCAACTAAACATGCATGTTTTAATTTTAAATATTCGTCAACATTTTTTGCGAATCTTTTGCTTTTCGTTTCAAAGGTTTGACTTGACTCCTTGTACGATAGAAAACTTATGCTCTTAATTTATGCCTTGCTCTGAGCATTCATATCATGTTCGTGCGCGAAGCGTTCATGAGCGAAGTTGATACTTGTTGTCTAAGGCGGTGCATGCCAGCGGAGCCCAGGCACAGGGCGCAAACTCTGAAGGGGCGGAAAAAATACCACACCCGGGTAAGATTATAACATTAGGGCGCAGTTATAAAAACTCACACAGGGCGCACAAAAAGCTAGTAACAGCACTGTCTATATGAAACAAGACTACTAACTTTTTATATAACTTACGTACACTTGTTATCTCGACAAGTATAGTAGAATATCATGACCGTCAGTTAGCCAGTATCTGATTGCGATACGTTTCCTGCTTTTAAAAGTTAGCTGTACCCTATCTTGATTTTTGCAATCGTTTAGCGGATCAGGCAGAGCCGACATAGCACCGATTCGTGGATTCTAAGTAACGCCTTTGAAATTTTCAACAAGCATGACTCCTGGGGCTATTGTTACGCTTATTTGCGTCGGAAGTTAAACCCTTTCTTATCATATGTCTATTGTTATATTGAAAGTGATTTAGCGGGTTTTAAGCTCAGTCATAAAATCTTCTCTGAGAATCTGTTCTGTATGGTCAGTGGAACCAAACGAAGAAATGAAGAAACCGCTATATTTGAACCGCCTCGCCGTGAACGCATCATGGCATTTTTGATATCCCGGGCATATCAAGACCTGCTTGAAGCACAGAATAAGTAGTAGTACAAGTACCTGAAGTTAGAGAATGAAGATAGGTGGCTTCTATCTCAGTAACTCATCATCATGTTCACATTTTCTTTTCGTCTGTGTGTCGTCTGACAACATCTTTTGTGGCAGCTGCTGATCGCTACTGGTGGTGGAAGGTGGATTACTTACCTAACACAGTATACACAATTATATCTGTAAACTCTTTTTCCTAATGATCACGCATCTTTTCAGCTCTACCATGCTCTCTTCCGGCACCGTGCTTCCATCGGCGGTGCAAATTGAACGTATTTGATGGCTTATATTAAAACACCGCAAAACTTTATCTTATTGCAATATAATTTTTCATATCACTCTCATTTTAAACCAGTGTCGTGTACGAGCACACGGTTTTTAAGCTGAGATAAATTCTTTTTGGCGTCACACAAAAGCAGGTTTTGTGTTCATGGGGACTATTGTTTTATTTGTTTGTGAGTATCAAGTACACGTTTTTTATTTATTTCAGTAAACGAGGTGTTTGTTTAGGTGTTTGTGTAGATAATGAAGTCATTAGTGTTTTTGTAAACACAAACCACTTTCAAGAGGCAAGGCTCACGTCTATATTATTAAAAATATAGCCAGCTAGCTATACTCAGAATACCATGACAATAATCATCAATATCATTTGGATATCATCACGTAACTGCAAGATATTATATTCAAACTAGCTGCTGCCCGCGGTTTCACCCACACGGAGCTATTGGAGATCATGGTTTTAATTTTTTTGCGCGGAACTCTAATTATTTTTCTAAAAAAAAAGTAGTAACCTAAGTTACTCCTTGTAATATCAGCTATCTGCCAGTGAAAGTCCCGTCAAAATCGGCCCAGCCATTTCGGAGATTACCCGGAACAAACAGACGGAGAGATAGACAGACAGACAGACAAAAATTTAAAAAATGGTTGTTTTGTTATAGGTACGGTATATACTTTCATATGCATTTGGTAAAAAGCTGTTATTTTGATATTACAAACAGACACTTAAATTTTATTTATTTGTATAGTATAGATATAGTCTCATAATATTTTCAAAATGTAGTCAGAGAATTTGATTGATGCCATGCGTAACCAAAATGCTGGAACTTATCTGGCTCAACGGATTAGCATTGCAGTTCAACGAGGCAATGCCGCCAGCATGCTGGGTACGCTACCGCTGGAAGTGGGAGCTAGAACATTTGGATTATCTTTATATACTTTGGCTTGTATATTATCCAACTATTTATTTATGTATTAGCAAGTAAATACAGTCTTCAAGTAAAAAGTACCAGATTCTTAAGGCATATATTCACATATATACATTTTCATTTTACCTAAATATTATCAAACGTACATCCGGTAAACGGTTTCAGTTACTTTTATGTGTAACCGAGATACGGGTCGACCGGTCCCGATACACATAATTGTAACTGAAACCGTATATTATACCTACAGATATTTAGGAGTAAACGCATAACATCATCAAGTTATATAAGATGTAATTCCTGACTCGGAAGATAGATACATAATCTCATTATTTACCCTCGTTCTTGTAGATGACCGAAAAAAAGAAACTATAATTTTTGTTGGATCGTAACATCTAGTGAACAGCAAATACTACTGTAGAAATAGGTAATTTACTATTCTATTACATATGTTATTGTCATACTATTATATGAAGACACATCATTTATTCTCATTAGGTCGGATTTCAAATGGCCAGATTCTTATTTCGCCGGAAACAGTGAAGAAAATTAATAACACTAGCTTCCTCCCGCGGCTTCGCCCTTGTGGAATTTATCTTTATAGCCGATGTATTATTCCAGAACCTAAGCTATCTACATTTCAAATTTCATCAAAAACGGGTTAGTAGTTACGGAGATACGTGGTAACAAACTTTCACATACACAAACTTTTGCATTAATGTAATTATAATTATGATACATAATTATTTTATAATAATAAGTAGGAATTCATAAACATAATACCAACATACAGTCCAAAAAAATTGTAATATACGATTGATGTAAAATCATTATTGAAGATAGTACAGAGTATTTGTGATCTTATAGGTTAGGAAATTATCTTAAGAGATACACGTCTTGTGTACAAAATGTATTTACACCTTATATTGCTAACCTTATTCGTCATAATAAATGGTTAGCATGTGCTTGGGCAAACTCTGGACCATTTTTCAATCTCGAGTGTGGATCCCAATTATTCTGAAGATGCAACCTTGATAGCTTGATAGAAATCTACAGTTGGAAATATAAATAAATAGAAAATAAGATTAAATATAAAATTATAAACCCTCAAAATTAAAAATCGGTAATTATAAATTCTTGGGAAATCATTTAAAATAATATATAGTGACAGCTTTAACAAATAGAATGTTTAGATGGTATAATTATGACAAAACGGATCTTACAAAGTAAAAGTAAAAAAAAATATATCTGTCGTGGTCATGATAAGATTATTCTCACCATTACCTAACAGTAGAGACTATTAACACGGTGTAGGTTTATATTGTTAACTATTTACATTTACACTTTGGTTACGATGATAAAACTGTAAAAGCGATCATTTCAAATCTTAATCAAAATGGGGCCACATAATGATAATTATAAGTCTATACCTATCTAATTATAAGTGCACATATCAGTAACAGGTTCTGAACCATTGTCCAGAGCAATATCATACAGTAGCGAAGAAATTCAGATAACCCGAGATAATGATTGAAAGTGCGGTCTATTTTAAGGCCATGATAAGTTGAAAGTCGTTAGGTAGTAGGTACCTACTGATACTCGCTCAGGCGCGTCTTGCAGCCCTTTCGCATTATGTTTTTGTACTTCATAACCGGGAAGGAAAGTTGTTTTGATGCAATATTTACGTAATACACAACAATAACACATAGGGACAAAAGTCTGATTCGTGACCAGCTAAATGCAGATTAACAATAGAAAAATTGTCTCTTGAATAGCACTGCTTTATAACGAGTGTTTCTGGTTGATAAGATCGCATTTCGTGTACTTTACGAATTGAAGTTGTTATTTTAGAGAAAGAATTTTTCAAATGTAGGCAGGTACATTTCAAATAAAAGTTATACATAAATATAATAAGATAGTTTGCTATAGTCCAAAGCTCTCGAACGGACAACGGTTTTGTGTTCTTACTAAATCATTGAAGTTGAATTATTGAATTGCTTCGACGTTCACATGAGTGATGAAATCTGTAAAATATTTTTATACTTATGCTATGTACAGCTTGGTATATCATATTTTATCATTTATTCTGTGATATTTGTGACTTCTGCGTATGTGTGACGTTTTTATAAAAGCTTTAGCAACAAAAGCTATCCTGTCAGTAGTGCAATTTTTGTGTTTTACAGTATTGGAGAATTTAGCTTTCACTGATTTTAGTCCTTTTTAGTTAGTTACCATCCAAATAATAATATCACGTCGATGAGGGGAAAGTGTAGAGCAGTCAAGATAAATGAACTGCTTCAATTTGGTGCGAGCGGCCATCAATACGGCATGCGGGTTCTAGTTCACAGGCGGGTGAGGTCATTGCTCACTATATATTATTTAGTAGAGAGTACATAGTTAAGTCTTTTTTCTGACAAAAGACTGTTACTACTGTCAGATGGTGGGGTCTGCCAGAAATTGTTGTGGCCACGACTTTAAAAATGATAAAGGCAAGTAGATTCAATATTAATTGTTGTTGTTAGAGCGTTTGAATTGTTTTGCGAAGAATTTGAATTGTTCGTGAAGCAAGGCTTGAAACTATAAACTATCTACAGTTGTTATCATAAGTTGGTTAACTTTAGGCATTAGCTCGAGTAGTTTTCACGTTAGCGTATGTTTTACTTGCAAATCTCAAATTATAAAAGAAACATCTTTTCTCTATGTCCTTACAGCGCTAAGCTACATGAAATCTAATCGCAATCGGTTCAGTAATTAACCCGTGAATAGGTAACCGACAGACATTATTGCTTTATAGTCGAAAGTTGAAAAAACTACTTAGTAATTGACACTGTTATATTGTAATAAGTAAACGCGTTGATAACTAATTATTTTATTGTTGAAATTCATCTAAATCATTGGTCATAACGGCATGGTCTGGTCGACACGACGTAGTGCGCGAAGAGTCCAAAGACTTTACACTTGTTTATAAGTGTGTCGGGTTGTCGGGTAAATGCAAAGTACTGTTCTGTGTAACCAGTTTCAGTTAGAGATTTAGAGGTCTAGACGAGACGCACTTACAAGACGCTTTTAGTTAGGTTACGCATTTATTCGGTACTATAAAGATGTCAATTTTTTTGTAACACCTACAACGTTCTATACCAGACACACCATAGTATATGATAAATGGGACCATTTTGATGTTTTATTGTGTGTTACTCAATAAGACCGAAACGTAAATCGAGTATTTAATTCTGTAAAAAATGAACGGAAGATAAAGGTTTTATTTTGTAATGTAGAATTATAGTAATACAATAATACTTGACATACCTAAAATATCATGGTGTCTATTAAAGAGTAACCGTTAGCTTCTATAGTACAGTTTTCACTGTAGAAACCTTCATTGAAAATCTGCACAAGACCTTATGTTGGAAAAAACGTGTTGATTGTGGGTTTACTTATACCTATAGAGGCGGCGAGTATTTGTAAAATAAATTTGTACGTTATCTCCTTTTATATCGTACTATACTTACGTAAAATATAGTACCTATAGTATCTGGCGCCGATGTACTTAAAGGGATAATTCTGCGTGTCATACAACCGGCCAAGTTCAAGTTGAGTTTTCGCGATTATTGTTCCGATACTTTTACTTGTTTTCTACTTTTTTTTTGTAACAAACAATTTCATTCTTATAAAAATTAATGTTACTGTGGCCTGCATTTGTTGAGATTTAATTAATCATTATTTGAATAAAAAACGGTTAATATATCACCTACCAGACATGATTTGTTAATTCAACTAAAATACAATTGTTATTTATTATTGGTAAATTTAACACTAAAATTTACTTGGTTTTGTTGAAATTTGTGTTTAATATATGTATAGTTTATTAACAGAAAAAGTAACCAACATAAACTAAAATAACTAAATAAAATACACACTAATTTATTTACAATCTTAATCTAATAATCCGCTACCAGTAGGCAACGTTCCCAAAATGCTGGCCGCATTGCCACGTTGAATGGCAATGTGTTTAATTAATCTCTTTTTATGGTAGAAACAACTTATTTCAAATTATGTTAATAATGTTAATGTTTACTCAACTATAATAGAACTAACATTAAAAAATTCAACTATTGAGTTTTTCAGTGTCCCCTACACTGAAACACATAAATTATGCAGCAAACACGGTCGCGTAAACCATGGAAAAACCACGATCGCCACCGCTTCTATGACCTCTACTCAAATAGTTTCACAACCACTGACGCGTGTTCAGTGCAGAAACTGCGCGGTCGTGTTCCGGTTGGATGAGCATTACTGGGCTTATGAGGCAGATGCCAATCTATATCTATATACAAATAATTTTTTTAACGAGCTAATTGCCTTTATTAACTAGCTAATATACTATAAATAAACACTACATCTAAACTAGCTAGATAAAAAAACAGTTGGATAATCTATAAACCCAAGTGGGCCTATAGATAATCCAAATGTGGCGCTTTCGATTTGATCCGAATTTCATTATCAAAACCAACTAAACCATAGAATAGTACATAGAATTAGATACACTTTCGTTCATTTCATTCCCTTTGTTACGAAACGTCAGTGCTGACGAAGTTGGTGTATAAGCCAAGACTTAAACTATACAACCAGAATTTAAATTGGTATGTGTTATCCCAAAAGGGGGTCAATATAATTCTGGAGGCCAGTTTTTGTAATTCAGATTTTTTCACTGAAGAAAAGGCATTTAAATTTTACCTCAAAATTCTACTACTTTGAATAACGTTTTCCAAGGGAGCCGGCAGGTTCACTCAACATAAATTGCCAGGACAAGCTTTGTATGAAAGAAAGTTTTTGCAAAATCCACGTGAAAAGTAGGAAACATATTAGAATTTCAAAGAAAAACAAAGCTAAACATTGATGAGGCATTTCTGCTGTCACTGTCAAATTAAGAAGAAAATTCATTACGTGCTGAAATGAGTTAAATGAGACACATGGTGTTGAAAAAAAAGTGACCATTTAAGCTATACATAGAAGATGACATAGGTATGCGAAACCATAGCGATGATATAGGTAACTACTCTACTAGGTACGTGTCGTTTACTCAACCTTGCACGAGGAGATGCTATGCTATTTTTTGTTACAACAAACATATGACTAACATCGTTGAGCAAAGTACTATAAATATAGCCCTACTATAAGGTAGTGGGCTAGAAAATAATCGTATTTTGGATTAACTATAACCGTGTTATCACAAAAACAACTTTTAGAGGCCTGTTTAGCTAGACAATGTCCAAAGGTAAAAGTCTAACATGATTAGAAATGTCACAACAGAACGGAGTTAGACACAATTTAAATGAAGATTTGTGGTTGCTCATATTTAAACACGTGACTAAGGCATGTTTAGGAGTTAAACGCTGTTTAACATATGTTTAGAGTGTTTTTTTTGTGGTAAGACCGCACGTCTATATTGCTTGTATATCCAAAGGCTTTTGTGGCTAAGTAATATGTATTTAGCAGTACTTAGGTTTTACGCATTATAGCTAGTTAACATAGTTACTTATAAAACATTAGCACTGAATCTCACGCAGCAATGTTCTTTCTAAATTATTTGCCAATTTTAATATAAAATAGTTTATGACGAGATAAAACTGAATTATGACCAGTACGACTCTTTTCAAACAGATATAAATATAATTATAAGACAATTACAATGTAGATAAATAATAAAGACAGACGACGACGTTCATTTGCGAATGAGATTTACCTTATCTATGTACCTACCTTGTTCAGTTTGCAAATATAGTCCGATCCATTGGCTATCATTTGAGAATGATCTTCACTTCGGCAAAACAACATATGTAGTTTGCACACACTTTAAATTAAACACTAAGTATACCTTCACTATCAATTCTATAAACAATACACATCAACAAAGACCTAAGTCTGCATTGCAATTCAACAGTATTTTGCCGCTAGAATGTTGCACTAGAGTATTTAAATTATCTATAGGCCTACATTGACCAGTTATAGACGAGTGATTAGTTAATTGTAATATTTATGTATTAGCCGATTATTAAAGGCGTTCTTCCCATTAAAAAATATATAAAGGATCAATTTGAACACACTTTAAGATACACTGGTCAGCTGATCACCTAACACTGACGCTTTACTATCGCGCAACAAAAGTCACTACTGTGCTAGTATCGCAAACCGTTTACAGGAACACCAGTCTGAAGTGCGACCATTTAAATGATATCGCATATCGCGTACTGTCCACACTAGCTACTAATAAATGAATGAAGTCTATGAGGTCGAGGCAGTGACGCCAGTTTTTGCCATGATAAATATACTAAAAACGTTCGTTGCGTCATGCGAGACGATCATAGTCACTATCGTCCACGCAAATGAATTTCTCGTAATTTGTTATGACTTTATCACTTACCATTGTACGAAATAGAATGTCTTTCTGTTTTTAATACAGGTTCTCTTGTGTTGTAGCGATTGCATGGAATTCCAGTGAACGTTCCAGTGGAAGTGGCACGTATAGTAGGCATGTAATCATTTATCATCCTGCTATGTTCATAGTGACCTTTTCCCAGTGAGAGGGAATGGACCATGTACCACTACGCTGGCCCTGCACTGGTTGGTGACGTCACTTACCCTTGAATATTGTGTTTACTCGCGGTGCGGCGTTTTCCTTCACCGTTTAGAACAATAACTCAGCACGTATCTATACAATATAATTAATAATATAAAATTATTCGTTAATGTTTTCCTAATTACCTATTTAAAGCTAATTTCAATTTAGTAAATATGTACGCTGACTACCGGGCGGTTGACGGGCTTTTATTAACTTCACTTGTACCTAACTATGTATTATAACTAAAATGTAATGGAATCTTGGAAGTCAATTTTATCCTTTGTCATATCAAACTGAAATGAAACTTTGTATGTATATGTAGTTTGGATGACAGTACGATAATTTGGTATTACGGAGCTGATCTGACGATGGAGCCATGAGGTCGGTAGTGGAACTCTTCAGTGGCTATAAATAAATCCTTCTAGTTTGTGGGCTCATATGGTTTATTTTGACGAGTCCAATCGATTGAACTTGGTGTCGAGGTTCTGATGATGGAGCCAGGAAGTGGAAGTGTGTCTTTTAGTTTCTTTAAACTACATATAATTAGTTGTTTGATTATTTAGAGGAAAGGGCTCGTCCCCCATGATTAAATAAAAGTAGTACATAAAAAGTGACACCTGATGCATACATTTTTACGCACCATTTTCAAGTCTGTTTATTTCCTCGCAAGTATGTTGAAAAACGTTGTATGACACGCGTGTGCTATTAGTCACTACACTACAATGACCAACTTAGCACACTAATTATTATATCATAATGTACTCTTATGCTCATCACATTAAAGTCGCTCCGGCCGGGATCGGGGTGTGCAGGCCAGGCAGGCAACTCAGCCACGTAACCCACAACTGAATTCGTTTGACTATAAGTGTATTTTTACCTAACTGAAACCGTATTGTGGAAACACTGCGCCTACGCTGGGCGAGCTCATCTTGTTTACAGTACAATATCCGATGAGTGTTCTTCCGCTGAAAGTCTGGTTCATGTCGTGATTCATATCACGTCAGAATCATTGTTTGTAGAAGCGGCCGGCTTTATCTTCTAGCAAAGAAATTGTGATAAGTCGCGCTAATATTATACCTAATAATACATTTATTTCAACATTAATTACACTTCCATCTTCAGTTTTGTTTCAGAGTGGCTGGCAGCGGAAGACTGGCTGGATAAAGAGGATAAACATTACAGTTACCTATTTACAATGTGCCATCTTTTGACTTCTGCTATAATTTTGAAGCGCTGCGTTATATACTTAGGTGTGTCTGTTAATTTAGTTGTTACAATATGTTTAATTTTGTAAACCAGAAGTAATTCGTAGCCGAGATCGGCATGGAAGACATCGATTCAACATCATTTCATTATCCCAGCACAGAATATACAATAGCTGGGTGCAAGCATGTCAAGCTGTTTACCTAACATTTACATTTCTGTCGCATGCTAGACGCCCTACTTATTCGATTTTAATCGAAACGAGTATACATCGTAAATAAATTATGAACATTGACACTAATTGTACAAATTGGGATTGTTTCTTTCGCAGGTACTTATTAATTACATTAATATCTACCTATATAACATATTTTCAATTTATTCGTACTTACTTTGAAAAGTACAATTGGTATATAATCGCTATTTGCAGCTCTCGGATTCTCTTAGCTGTTGTGGGCAATTAGTCGACCTCAGGCAAGACAATATTCCAGCTTTCATATTTTCAGATGTAGGCTATGTGGCAAGTTTTGGCTTTGAAGAAATTAGAAAATTGCATGGAACCTTCCATTACTATTTTATCAACATCTTGATTTGTAATTACCATTGTACCTACCTATTACATTTATAGTTTAGTAATGTTAGCACTACTGGTACTTTCCTAAAACGTGTTCCAGGAAATAAGTGATTTTTTTGCCTTACAAGTTTGTGAAAAAAATGTTTGTTATTTAGAATCTCCATTACATGTCCAAGGATTATATGGAAGTGTTTTGTTGAATTTTACATTTGTGAGAGCACTGTGAACGGCCAAAGTCAAGGTAAAATTTGTCCAAAAAAGCTGATTTTTGAAGGCTTGTACTGAGTTGGAATCTCAAAATTTTACATTTTTGCTCCCACGGAATCCTAGATATAGAGCACATGATACCTATTTGCTCAAAACATCTATAGAAAAATTTATTAGGACACTATAATCGCGTACGAGCGTTTGTATGGAAAGTATGTCATGTAGCAGCCTCTTAAGGGGTCGGTGCAGTGGTTGGCGAGTCAACACTTGCCTATATATTTTTACATGAGGCAGAATTGGCAGGTGCAAGAGTCTCATTTCATAGATCGGTTTAAAGTCATGAAACATTCATTGAGGCTTTTTAATCATATCTTACAATAGTCCATCTCATCACAACAACACTCCCCTCACGCAAAGTTTACTTTTATGTACTTTAGTTGTGTCTACTGCTAAAGATCCGGGCAGACTCAAGAATTATAATACTTAGGAGAATAAAGTATTTCGCCGCGCTGATTTCTAGTTTGTTCGGTGTAATCTCAGAAACTACTCTACAGATTTTCATACGGTTTTCACTAATAGAAAGAGGGATTATCTGAAAACCTTATAGGGAAATTTATCAATATTTTGCGTAAATAAGTTACTAGTAATAAATAAATATTGATATACTAATATATTAATGCAGCTTGCATTCTATCCATATTTTTAAGATTGACGTCGTATAAGGCGTAATTTAAAAATCTTAAAGTGTATTCATATCATTGCAGCCTATTATAGGTACATCAGCCCTATGTTAGGACTTTACGACATTGTTTGGTAGACATACATACCAAATTACAAAAGTTAATTAGGCGATGTAGAGCTCGGTACTAAGCTGTCAGTGATCGATATAAAGATACTTCTGTATTATTGACCATATACAGCGCCAACACTTTTATCTCAGTATTAAAAGGCTGCTGTAATATTTTACGCACGTGAGTTGGGTAATAAACCGGCATGGTTTTGCCGTAAACTGCACTAGATGTAAACACAAGGCGTACACATGCTTCGTAGTTCGTAAGCGTAGCACAAGATATTTTTGTGGCCTACAAATAGTTCAGGATGGTCATATCCGCTCTAATAAGCCTGTTCTCCGAATTTTACTGCTGTAAGAAAGTTTTTATTTTCCGAGCCGGTCCAGAAAAAGCCGCCCTACTATACCAGAGCCTTTTGCACGATAACGATTTACGTGTCAGCACATTGATTTCAGTGAGTTACAGGAGGTACTGAAAACCGATCTTTTCGTATGTGACATATTCATAAACAAATAAACCACATATCGGCCATACGTAGCAACCCAATCAACATTTGCATAACGGTTACAATCAAAGCACGTAGCCTGATGCTATAAACACTGCTAAGCCACAGGCATGTCGCCTAGATCAATATTGGCAAACTATGGGAAACCGGAAAGTGGAGTAACATTGGATAGCTGAGCGTTACCTATCAACAATAATTTAATGGAGACCCCATTTTATCATCGGACGATCAGATCTCCGGCAATTACATATCTATTTGTTTTGCTTCGAACTTTATCATGTGGACAGCGGAGAGCTCTTTGCCCGGCATCTGTTTCTGAATACTACAATCAGGGACTCTTTAAGACACTAGTGAATAGGAATCTTCTGGGCAATCATGCTTCGCCAGCGATCGCATTATCGCGTAAACGCAAGCCCATCCCAACTATAAATAAATGCGTAAACTCACAGAATTTAGAAAAGAAAACTGTATGTTTGTTTGCCCTTCTTACACGCACGAACGGAGCAACTGACGTGATTTTTTGCATAGATGTAGTTTGTGGACCGTAGAGAAACATAGGCTACTATTTATCTCGGTAAAAATGCACGGTTTCTATGGAAAACACCACGCGAGTAAAATCTCGAGCAAAAGCTAGTTTACTATAAAAAGAAAAGACTAAACAAATTCTTGCACTGGGCTGTTAGTCTGGGCTGCCTGGAACATGTGTTGATATCCCAAACTAACTTTGACGTCTTTGACGAATTTTACTGTTTTTACCGATTACAGATTTACGTTCCGTAAGCTCTCTTATTTAAGTATGGACCATCTGGCGCAGCATTTGTTGATTCCCGACGTCTTATTATCCACTAGCAACTGCCCACGGCTTGGCACGCGTAGAATCAGAATAAAATGTAGCCAGTAAATGTAGCACTCAAGCATAATAGAGCTGAGCTGTGAAGGATTTTTTAGAATCGGTCCAGCGGTTCCAGAGATTAGCGGTAGCAAACAAGCAAACAAAAAACCTTACAAAGTTTACTGCTTTATAATATTAGTATAATTATTGGCATACTAAGGGAAAAAGCTAATTTTTAACAAAATACTTTTATATATTTCTTATAGATATTATTAAGCTTTACAAGAATATTATCCGGTATCAGTTGATTCCGTCTAGTCAGGCAATTAATAAAAAAATATATAAAGATTTGGACCAAATTTAAATTATACACTTGTGACTTGTGTGTAAACAATGTCGAATGTAATACTTTACATTCGACATTTTTTTGTGTGGTTAACAGACGGCAGGCACTACTACGTCGTAACAATGGGCTGTGTTTTTGCTCCATATTTATGCAATTCTTCAAGGTTGTTATGAACAAATGGGTAACATCGACTTTGGATCACGAACACGATGAATTGATTCCACATGTGTAGCTTCATTTTATTAGTTATGAGGTTTTTAATGTATTTGTAGAATATGTGAAGACAAAAAATTCATGTATTTAAAACATGAATGTTTTAAAATTGTCGGTTACTCGCGGTCGCAAAAAATTATGGTACAAAGTTATAATGTAAAGCGAAAGTGAAAACGTCTTTAAATATAGACCGAAATAAAAAGAGCTTTTTGAGAGAATCGCAAGAGGTTTTTTTTGTTAAGCATACAAAGGGGTGGTTGGTGTTTTTCCGCCCTTTTTATGTTTGGCTCATCAAAATAATTATGGGTGAAGAAATCTTGTGGTCGGATCTAGTCCTACTAAAATTTTTTTCTGTCTGCACGATGCTTTCGGAATCTTTGGAGTATTGTGGGATGAAATTTTGTTTTATTAAATTTTATTTGCCTTTATTGATTTAATTATGCCGTAATTTAATAAATTGTCATATTATGTATTCGTCAGATAATGAATAGTGTAATTAAAATATCGGCATAGATGAAATAAATGAAAATAAATAGGTATCTTTTTACATTTTATTTTTATTATATTTGATTCATCAGGCTTCTATACGCGACGCGATCGCAGGTACCTACCACAGTAACATACTTACCCTCTATTCATAATAGCTCAATAAGATAATAAGTATATGCCCCAGATTTGCAATTAAGTCTGTGGTATATGCTATCACGTGTATGCTATAAACTGATCTGTCAACGTCTCGTTGACGGCTGGTGTTACGCGTGAAAACGAGACAACACTTTCTAGTAATAGTAGGGTTTTAACCACAGTCTTTGGTTTACGTTTATGAATAAGGATGTTAAACTTTTATACAGTACTAGCAGGTAACCAGCGAGCAGATTTATTGAAATTCATCTCGTTTATGTACTGGAGTATATAAACAATATGAATTTGGAGTACAGAAACAAATAAGAGCAGGGCTTCGAGAAAGCGAAAGAAAGAAGGTTTTACTTCAAGCCGCGCGTGTGTGTGTATTACCTCGTAATCCGCGCTTGTTATGCTAAACCATGTAAGTTATTTTGACAGCAATTCGCAAACATGCATTAGCCTCTAGGTAAATGAAGAACTTTATATTATTCTTCTTGTTATAAAAATAATACAAAACAGCCAAGGTTCGTTTAGAATTTAGATCAATGATTTAGAGAGCATTTTAAAATATAAAATCCAATCTCTTCTTAAACACTTATTTTTAGGTAGCATTTGACCAAGTCTCACCTGATCAAGTGAAGATTTGGTTGAAGCGAAGAGGATAGAAGTGTAGGGTAAAACTAAATTAGGAACTTTATTTAGTTCTAACTGTGCCCCGCGGCTTCGCCCACGTAGCCAAAGTTACTCCTTATAACATCAGCTATATGACCGTCAAAATTAGTATATTACCCGGACCAAACAGATATACAGATAGACAAAAAAATTAAAAATTGTGTTTTTGTTATAGGTACCGTGTATATATACTTTCATATGCATTTAGTGAAAAGCTGTTACTTTGATATTACAAACAGACACTTCAGTTTGTAATATCTTTATTTTTATCTTCTTTCACGCAGTAACGAAGAAACAGATCGACGTGATTTTTGGCATAAGTAGATATAGTTTATGGACCGGAGACTAATATAGGCTACTTTTTATCCTGGAAAATGCACGGTTCCTTTAGGAACGCGGGTGAAAACCGCGGGCAGAAGTTAGTATTTCTATAAAATACCGAGGATGACAACGTGATTTAGCGCCGAGGAAGGAAGAAGTTATTTGCAGTAGATTCTTAGCCGTGCGATTAGTCATAGTTAATTTCGTCTCGAGCAGACAGGAAAGCACCGCTGTTGGCGCCTATTTGGTATATCTATACCACTGCTTACATTACATTATCAGCCTCTTACGCTTCTACTGCTGGGATACCGGCCTTCTCTCAGAGAGAGAGGTATGGGCCATAATCCACCACGCGGGCCCAGTGCGGCTTGGTGGATGTCACATGTCCTCGAATTTTGTGGTTCTTGAACATGCGGGTTTCCTCATGATGTTTTCCGTCACCGTTTTAGGGCGAGTGTGAATAATCCGCACATAACTTGATATAAGTTGTTGGTGCGGCGGATTGAAAGTCGCACAAGTTCCCGCTCGGCCACACTCGCCCGCTACCACTGCTTAGTCTGAGTCAAATAAAGCTTTTGTTTTGAAAGGTATATATCTTTTCAATAAAGCGCTTGCTGTGTGAAAGTTACTCTTTTCCATAGGTAGTAAGGATTGTTATGAGATATTACATCATCGTCAGCCTTTACTTGTCTACACTCACTGTTATACGTAAGTCTCTACTAACACATTGCATGTTTCGGTCTTAGGCTTTTATTGCTAGCCGCTTCACGCAGGTATAGAGATTTTAGTTAGGTATGTGGTAAGTGTAGATATGTAGGTAGATAAGTGCACATATCATATACAATTTGCATGCGTACTGCACGAATTCAGAAGTAGAGTTTGTAGGGTAGAAGCAGACCCCAAATTAAAAATACGCCTCTTTGTCTGGCTCGTAGGTGTTTTTGTTTGCTAGGGTTCGTTCGTCCACGATATGCATGACAGCGCATATTTTAGCCCGTCCAGTGACACCACGGCAGCACCCTTGTTACGTAAACACGTGAAATTGTACTTGCATGTCGGAGACACTGGTTTCGACACGAAGGTTAAGTGAAGTAACAATACTTTTGTGAAACAAGCCTGTTTTGCAAATACCAATTCACGTATGAGTCTGCCATTAGCTCGATGCCCTGGCTTTCTTAAGGTTGCCACTGTTACAAGATGATATGAGCACCGTCACATTTCGTGTTGTCTTGATAGGAATTAATTTAGTGCCATAAAGTTTTATGCTAGAACATTTACTGCGCTTGCCCAAGAAATTGTTATTTCTCAATTACAATCACAAACTGCGAAATGTACTATCCAACCCACGCTTGAAATTGCTTTATTTTTAATGTTTATCAGTCGTAAACCTTGTGAAAACTATAGAGTTTTCACAAGGTTTACGTTGTTAGCAACTTGCGGCGTTTGTCCGTTTGTCACGACACTGGACAAAATCGATTTGGTACACTTGTTATTTTTCATCAAATTGCATTGCAAGCAAACGAGGCCATTATTTTTGAAACTACTGGTTGCTGTTTTTTTTTTTGTATTTATAGGTCTTTGGTATATTATTTATTTTCTTCAGCAGTCTGGTAAATTATAATATAATATACAAGAGCTAGCAAAGGCGCTCGCAGACGACAAGCAATTTATGTCAGTCAGATGCAATAAGCATTGCAGGCTCCTGTAATATTCATTACAGAGAGTACTCTTTTAAACAAAAAACAATTTTCTATATCAGTCCACAATTCATGGAGAAATCCGTGAACATTCATAAAAAATACAGACAAACAAAGAACCTTTTTTGATACGGTTAGTGAAATATCAAACGTGTTGTACAAGGCAGTATCAAAATTAATTACTTAATTAATTAATTAATTAACAGAATCGCCGCACCAATACACAAATGTACAAAAATATATAATACTCCAATTAGAGTCAATAAAAGTTTTGAATTTGAATTGAAATACTTTGTATAGAAACAAAAAAGAAAGAAAAGACATTTTGAGCTCAAGTCAGTGACGTCAGAAGCATACCTATACTTATACAAAAAAGCAGAGTTCCATGTTGAAATTTAAAATATTTTTTAAATACATAAGTACTTTTTTATATTTTTGTTTTATTAGAAGCTTGAATTTTGTATAGTTAGCTCTAACTTATAATATAAAACGTATATCTTTAGTGTCATTTTACATGTGTACTTTTTACTACTATCATCGTAAAAAGTTATTTTATTTACGTTGATAACGTATTTGATACCATCCATAACAGTTAGCGGTGTCCCGCCCCTTGCAACTGAAATATATCGACGTATACGTAACGTACTTTTATTTCGTGCAAACTAAGTACTATACTTATTGGGTACTTTCTTTCGTAGGAATCAAAATTCTACGTCTTCCGAAAAACAAAGTCCGTAATATATTTGTTACCACAGAGTAAATATATACATGAAAAAGGTCGTATACTACCGTTATTTATAAATACCGAATACCTACAAGGGGTATGCAACCCTCAGGCCGAAATTGTATCAATAGGTATGTAAAATATTGGTGTGGGATTTTATCGAGCAAGTTTGGAGCACAGCGAGCGAACTTTGTTCGATCCGATGTTTGCATGGTTACGAAGTCGAGCTTTATTGTTTCCAGCGATTGTTTCACATTGAAATTGGCTTTGGTTATATTTATATTCATTGCCAGCGGGAGTTGTAAATTCAATTTTAATTTTTTTCCCGTAATCACTTCGGTGAAATATGCTAAAGGTAGTAAACGATATTTTTTTAAAGAGTGACCTCGTTGAATTGTAATGCTGATTGACAATAATTCGTTCAGTCATTCATGTCAAAACCATTAATTACTCTGACAAAAAAATGAAAATACTATTCGACCCACAACATAGCTTCATATAATATACTGATCTGTGCGCACAACTCCCACGCCGCCACTCCGACTCCCACAAACTCAATGTAGCTACTTGATGCTTGTATGTTGAAACTGTTATTAAGCCGGTGTCCGAGGTTTAGGACAAGAACCAAGTGACGGTATAAGTTCATAAGCCAGCCGCACAATTTTAAACCGTTTCTTTTTTCAGTGATACCGATTCGAGTCTCAAGGAAAACGCACCGTAAGGGGTGATAACTTCGTAACTTGACTGACTCATTTAAAAGCGTCTAAGTATAGGTCTAAGTGGGTAAATGTGAGGCTGCCGATATGCAGTCTAGACGTGTTGTCATGCATCAAGTTTAGGCGAGAGCACTCTCGAGTTGCAGAGGCACTACTCTATAAGCGTAGGTACTATAGCCATCTTTGTAGGTAGGTAAATCACGATTTACGTTTTGGTTATGCGTGTGGAGAAATAGTTTACGACAGTAGGCACCTCTGTAGGTGCCTACAAAACACTTTGTTACATGGGAAAAGTTTATATTAAGATTGGAAAACATTTTAAAATATAATGTATCTACAATATAACTTGTAACTTGACTGACTTATAGCGTCTAAGTACCTACTATAATAGGTCTAAGTGGGTAAATGTAAGGTTGCCAGCAGTCTAGATGTGTTATCAAGCATACATATGTCGTAGAAAAATAATATTTTCAGTCCTCTTGCTCAAAAAGTTCGTCGTTGTAGCGTATCATAGCGTGGATAAAATTGCGTATTTTCCTCTAGGGGAAACAGTATTTCTTTTTTAATTTTGTCTTTTATCAACGTGCCTACAACCAAAAAACTCTTTATTCATAAGTAGAACAATCATAAATAAAGAGTCGATTTATTACTGTTTCATAAAAAAGATGAACATTTTATTTTTTAAAATGGAACTATAATCGGTGATCTCTTTTTGGTAGAATGCGTGCATTGCGTTGGTGTTAAGTAGAGTGTAACACACGGCGCTAAACCCATCATTACTCGGTGTCTGTTTAGTCTATTTACATTATATAAAAGGTACTTAGTTTTACTACCTAACTACTAATGGGTCTATTTAGCCCCTTGTTAATAATCTACTATTTATAAAACAATCCACTTGAACGTTTTAAAAACCTACGCCTAACACTATATCGCACGTTACTTGTAGAACCAATAGGCAGTTTGTGCAAAATTTACCTGACCTGAATATCTCGTTTTCCGTAGCAAGACGAATATTATTCTGTCAGCAAATTACATTGTCAACGTTCCAGCAATTCGCACAGCGCTATTTAGTTCAATCTCTAGAGGCCTTCGTTCTGAGCAAATATTCGATCAGGCACGTTTGCTATTTTTACACGACTGCACAGAAATGGAATGTAATCTTTTTAGGGTTCATGCAGTATGTATGCGAGTTTCTTTATCTCACCGTAACTTTTAAATGCTTGAACAGATTGGGATGTATGGGGTAAATATAGTTAGGATTGGTATCTAAGCATAAAGTCAAACATGAAATAAGTAACACTCGCTGGCGCAGTCGTGTTTTTTAACTATGTAACTTTGGTTACATATAGATGTTCTTATACAACTTTGGTTGCATATGGTGGATGCATATGCATGGTGATTATCGAATCAAACGATACAATCCGTGTTACCACAACAAAAACAACTTTTAGATGACTTTTTAGCTATAAGTAGACAGTGTCTAAAAGACAAACACCGCAAAACAACTTTTATAACATAAAAATAAATAAGTATAAAAACTTGTAAAACCGGGCATATCCTTACATAACCTAGGGATTAATCGTCGGGGACTTGGAAAGCCGAGTACAACGACTAATCACTACTTGCGTGACCGTAATCGCTAACTGTTGGTTATATGCATTTATCTACTGGTTGAGAGCGCTGGGAATATCAGGTTGTAATCGCAGAGCCGGCGGTCTCTTAGACTGAAATGTTTATATAAAGGAAAATTTTGTACGTTTATCTTGTGACTTACCACAAACTTCTAAATTGTAAGTACAGTCTAGATGCAATTTTTTGTTAAAAAGTCTTTTCTATGGCCTCACGAGATTAACGATGTCTTGATTACAATAGTTTTTTTTATAGGGTTTGATATATTGATTATAACATTTGCCTGATGGTAAGCATAACAATTGCAGTGCCATTCAGAACTCTGATTCACAAAGGCCTGCGCGTCACTGCAGTCCACTCGTTACCCTGAGACATTAGGTATATAAGTCTCATAAGCCCAGTAATTTCACTGGCTACTTTGCTCATCAAATCGGAACACATTAATGCTTGCACATTAGTGCTTGGCGGCAGACTTCACGAGCAACGCGGTGGTACCAAACCAGACGGACACTCGCAGAAGAGTTAGTCCTACCATCTATAGTAAATTTTATTCTACCCTTAGCGTTCATATCGACACTTTACATCAAGTGACCGTGAACAAATCTAAAATATCCTTAAAATATCCTGCAAATATCCGTCTGGGTGGGTACCAACAATTCGTTCATACATTCTGACATCAAGCAGTTGTGTGCAGGCATTAAATACTTTGCTCCTGTTTGTTAAGTAAATTTGTCGTGAAATTTCGTAGACTTACAAACTGATGTCTCAGGACGACGCTGCGCAAAACTTTGCTATCTTAATTATACGGTTACACTAAAATCTTTTAAAAAAAAGATTAAAATCATAGCTCAATAGTTTTTATTTACACCCTACTTAAAAGTAACGTCAGCTGTTATAGAGACTATTGCTTTATGATTACGTTAGAGGACATAGTATCGTCATACACATGTCAAGGTTTGTTACGTTGCGGTCTGTGCAGACCAATGCACGTTGCACCGACAAGCTGCCGGAAAACGTAATCCACAGGCAAATTACGTGTCGTTTTTGTGCCCTTTGACCAGCAAACTAGGAAAAATTCGCTGCCGTTGACGGTATTTATTACTTGAACATTAACCAGAATACAGCTACGTCATTTTTACTGTTTGTAGTTGTTGTCATATTTATTGAAAGTGGTTTTAGGTATATAATTTTTAAAGAATTTTACAATTTTCTGTTCGTCTTTTAAGGTACCTAAGTAGAATAGTATGGTATAGAGGTACCAATATAACGAGAGTTGTTGCCAAAATTAGAAGTAGTTCGAAACATTTATAGAATAGGAAGACTAATTAATTTAGTATAAAGAAGTAGAAACCAGCCTCGAAAGTATTAAGTAATACTTAAGTAAGAGCTAACTTTAGGAATTTTGTGATAACGCGTTAAACAATAATAGCCCTATCAGAAATATGATTAAGGTTAACGAATTTTGTTCCTACCGCCGCGAACTTAGTAGATTTTACTATAAACCCTACTTACCCTATTTGACTGTTGTCATCGTCTCAAGTTTGCATTCTCACCAAGATAGAACCAACTAAATCTACTTCTATACATATTATTGTTTTCGGTCCTTGATTCATTTTCAGGAATAATAAGAGCCAGTTTTTGGACAGTGGACAAACATCCATTATGGATTGCTTGTTTGATTATAAAACCATTTATTGGATCAAAATAAATTAACAGCTTAGTCGTGAAGCTGCTAAAATGAGTAAGTAAGTACATAATGTAAGTAAATATAATTTTATATATGTCTCAGTTTTCAAGACGAGAGTGAATAGGTTACTTCTAGGCAAGCGTGCTACATCGTCAACCGCATCATCGATTAACATCAGGTGAGATCGTGGTCGAAGGTAAGCCTATTACAGTTAAAAAAATGATTATATAAACATTTACAGTGCTACCACAAAAAAACACGTTTATCTTTAGACACTGTCTAGCTAAACAAGCGTCCAGAAGTGTGTTTTTGTGGTAGCACGGTTATTGTTCAGTGCTTGATAATAATAATAATACTTACATGTAGTTCCTAGTTTCCTACAGAAAGGAAGGCAACATGATCCATTTGGCAATAAATATATTTAATTGTAAAGCTTATTAAAGTAATAATAATATCTGTTGTGTGACCACATTGTACCTACATGTTACGGAATAAATTTATTTTACGAAAAGGTGGATCATTTTAATTCATTGCGCTGAGTGTAAAAATAAAAAATACCCTTTGTCAACTTAAAACAATACCGTATGTACTGGTCACCTGAAATTTTCCAATAATACGCACTAAATACTTTAAAATTTTCTGTAACAATAACGTGGAGCTGGTTAAGCCGATTACTGGGGATGTTCAATTGTTCTCGTCTCTCAATATCGCCTGTGTATCACGTGTTTTGCACGTATCATAGACTACGTGTGATCCAGTACAGTAGTTAATGCATCTTAGAAACCTTACTGTATGGTCTATTAGCTTGTACGCATGTGCTTGCGGCATGGCCGCATTCGGGTGGCAGTTGGTGAAAATTCGACACACAAAAAAACCAACGCTCCACGCGTCGTGGATTGAGTAGAACCCATTCCATTCCAAGCACGCCATCGCTCAATTTTCCAGTGCTTCTGCGCCTCGAGTACTGCCAACTGAGCTCGTAATGGAACCTCGATCAGCTACACACGATGGAACTTTGCATTTGGAACGTTTGGATATCCACTATTCCTATCAATCCACGTAATCCATCTGAGATTCCCCACACACAGGCTGTTTTTGGAACGTTGGATTGGAATGTTGTGGATTGGGACGCTCATGTATGGGGTATTTAACACAGCTCTTCCATATGTTATTAACTAGGGAAATGGATAACAATGACTGTAGTATAAATGTAGGTTAAATAAAACTTGTTCATTTCCATTCATGCAATAGTCAGCCGTTAGATACTGATTTAAAGACAATAACGAGATTGTGAAATCTAGCAAATAAATTCTTTGATTTGATTTGACAAATGTCTTCTCTGTCTTCAGCGCACAGTAAACTATCTATCTAAATTTTTATATCTTTATCTATCTAACTAAATTCATAAGTCAATACAAACTTACGTACTTAATTTTAATATTAATTAATTATATTTATATTATATTATATTATAATTAATTATTTTTACTCCGTGTTTTAAGTTCCAGAAACTAAATTGAAATGTAAGACGTGGCTTGAATACAATTCGCTTACCTACACCGTCCCATAGGTACGGTCGAGTATCAAGGCATCAAGATTGATGGCTCAAGATAACGCTTGAGCTTTCCTACTGCGTCGATAGATGTATTGCTATATTGCGGGTGCTGGTTAGCTCGTAGTAGAGGGGGCGGTGAGGCGAGGAGGTATTAGGGGTGTGCGTATTGATCGGCATGGGAGGGGTGGGGTGGAAGGGTGGCTGCACCACTTGCTGTTGCAACTCGGAAAATTCGCTTTTCTCGTTATAAAAGTTTAACTAACCACATCAAAAAACCGGTTTTCCGCGGTTATGAACAGCGAAAAGGTCACTACAAGCGATTAATCATGTTTAGTAGTTTGTTTATCTTTACAAAGTTTATATTCTACGTATTTTACTTTTTAATTTCTACCGTTCTTTACATGTTTTGTAGTAAGGCTTAATCATAAAACTCAGTAGCTCTAGTAAAAACATATTTTCAATAAGAAACGAAAAAGACTCAATTTTCTATATGTTTAATATTAGCTCGGGAATTTTGTCGCCAAGTAGTAATGACCAAGAATTACTGTGTTCCGGTTTGATGAGTAAAGTAGCCAGTGAAATTACTGGGCTTATGAGATTTAATACCTAATATCTCAGGGTAACGAGCCCACTGCAGTGCCGCGCTGGCCTTTGTGTTTCAAAGTTCTGACTGGCACTGCAATTGTTATAGGCCGGCGTTATGCTTAACATCAGGCAAACGACATATTCGTCTCATTATCAAATAGTATAAAAAAAATATTTTTCGAATCTTTTTATATTATATATTTTAAGTACCTAGGCTTCCTATAAAGATTAGAAAGGGTTGCATAGCGTTTATTGTTTAATAAATTTATATATGTAGCAATATACAAAAAGTCTGGATTCAGAATTTAAGAATTCGAAACCCAACCAAAATTGTCAGATCTTAAAAATGAATACCTACTTATTAATATAATGAAAATTACAGCTTGGCAATTTATAACACTCACGGACGAACTTGCCAGAAGAAGTAGTGATATTTTACACATTTATTTTAGTTGCGTTTAGCGTAAATAGTGACGTAGAAGAAGCAATATTAGAAAGAATTATTGTTAATAATTTTAAATTTATATAAATAAAAATCAATTGCCACATGACGTATGATTTAGCTTCACTTGAGAAAGGCTCGACCGATTTGGCTGGTTATTTTTTGTGTCCATAAAAATTGGCGTTTTTTTCTCCAAGCTCCATTTTTTTCTAAACTTATTTCACAATTTTTATTTTCTTCTTTACAGAAAGGAAATTTTTCTTCGTTGAAGTCCAAATCGCGCCACAATCATGGCATCGTCTGGCGGTGGGGGTAAGATAGTCTGTGGTAGCTGGTTGGTAGTGAAGAAAACTAGGGTTTGGGTGGTATGAGCGAGGGCATGAGCGGTGCGGCTGCCGGCCAAGACCTTCAACTAACGGTGCTATTGACCTGCCCGATTCGTATCAAGCGAGTATAGACCATACAGAATCATAACTCATGACGTTTTGCTAACGTTCTAGTTATTATTGTCTTGGCATGTCTTAGTATAACAGTTTCTGAAGAGTCTTCTATACGTGGCAGGTGTTTTTTTAATTAGTTTAATAATTATATTCTGCAAGCTCCAATAATATATATTTATATAGTATAATATACAATACATATTAAAGATAATTAATAAACATTTATGCGTGTTTGTCATTCAATCCCATATGTTCACACCCTATTATTTTGTATGAAGCTTGGACTCTGTTAATAACAGTGAAGTGAGCGTAATCGAGCGTTAACGAGTCGTCAGTTTAGGCGGCAGCCAAGAGTGAAGCCACAGATTAGGTAATGGTCCAGTGACCTATTCCACTGTCCGTCGGTGAAGCGCGCCTGTATTCAGAACGTCCAAATTAATCCTTTTAAGTATTCAGTGTGTTTTAATATTTATAAAAAGCTTCAGAACACTTGAAGTCAAATGTTCTATGCAATAAAACGAACCAATAACACAAGACATGTTCTACCCACAGGGAGGTACGTTGAGTCCATAGCTATTTATCAAATCTTGTTATTACTAGTACGTTTGTCGTTCCGCACTTTTCCAGTATAAAATTTAGGACATTTGGGTTTTGTAGGTTCGTATAATTTTTTTATATTCTCCTGACAAGACGACGTGTTATGTAGATTACACTATACTAACAACTAAAGATAAACCTTGCTCAGAAACGGTGTTGGAAAACGCCAGATAATCCGCATGTTCAAGAAACACCAATTCGAGAGCATGTGTCTTCCACCAAGCTATTGCTATACAATAAGCAATGGGTGGTCAGCGTGGTGGATTATGGTCTAGCACTCTCTCTGATAGACCGACTATGTCCCAGCAGTGGGCTGTGGTAATGGACTGATGAAACCCGGTCTTTGGCTGACCGGTTTTTATCTATTTCTCTAGGTATAGGTACCTGTTATACAGTGATCTACGTCATGGTGACAAAGACGACAAAATTGTTTGCAATAATTACAGTAAATAAAAATAAAAAATATATTTATTTGCAACGGTTATATACATTAGGAAAAAAAGCATAACATACAGCGTTAAACAAATGAATGATATACAATTATAATGTAGACCTAAACAGTAAAATTTAACAAAAGATAAACAATTCACATGTGATATTAAACCGCTGTTAGAAAATATTCAAAGAGATAAGTCAATGGCCTTCACACTAGGCAATATGCCTGTATCGCGAAGACCTAATGTATATTTTACCTAATCCCTTTGTAGGATGTCTTTGTTGTTGTTAATTCAGAGGATTCAGTGCTTCGCAAACAGCACCAAAGCGGAATCAAGAAGCAAATAATTTAAATACAAAAATAAAAAAACAAAATAATATTTTCAGTTCTTCGTTTGAATAGGTCAACAATAGGTTAACAATAAAGCCTTAAAATATTGATAAAATATATAATGAAAATTATACATATCATAATATAATTTACTTGTTGACATACATTATTAAAGTCATAGTTCTGTCAGTTTTTTATATGTAATTATACCCGCATAATAATATCTAATCAGCCTAACGATTAAAACCTATAATAATCGCATTGCAGTGCCGCACCAGGTATTTTAAAGTTCTGGGTGGTACTACAATTGTTATAGGCCGGCGTTATGCTTACTATCAGGCAAAACGACCCGCTCGTCTCGTTCAAAAATATTATAAGGATATAAAAAAAAAAACTAACTATACTTTTTAGCAGTCTACGTTTAAATACATATGTGCAAAATGTATTTGTAAAAAGCTAAGTTACGTTACATTCTTATGGCAAAGTCCAGGTTCCAGAGCCTTTGTTTAAACCTGGCTGCACAGTCTCTATCATTGTTCTGATTGGGAACGCAACTGCTGGCGGGCAGGATATTGGTTTTTCTTCTCGGAAAATTCTAGTCTCTTTTCAAACGTAGCGTAGTCTCAATATTTGAAAAGTTTCAGAGTTTACATGTTGTTGTTACACGGTAAAAAATAAATGTAAAGTAAAAGTTTCTGCGGATAGTTTCGTTATCGTTCGAACAATTCGATAATTGAAAAATTGATATAATATAATTAGATTCAGGTATACGTATTTCAACTGAGGAGAAAGTATTGGAAGCGTACGAGTAGCAAGAGAGATCTCTATTGCGGCTCGTAGAGAACCCGCATGAAGGACAATGGTGCGAATTGGTAGCGCCCCGTTTCTTCCGGCAATGCGCACAAGGTCTGGGTTGGACGGGTCGTCGCCCTGGCACACCCCCGCGCCGCTACTCGTGTCCTCCCCTCCCCTTGCCTGTCCTCGCCAGCTGTCTCTGCCCGGTTATATTTAGACCGGATGGCAGAGCTCTCACTGAAACAGTTTCTCCCCTCTGTTTGCATAACGTACCGAATTGTTTGACGGAGTGAATCCTTTATTGCAGAACAATGACGCCGAGAGCGGCCACGGCGCTGTTAAACTCAATGTATTCGTTTAGCCTAAGCCGTCGTCGATACCGCCAAGCCACCGCACCAGATTAAGTAACGTTATACAGGGTGATCCATCAGGAGGGGTCAGTAGGGGAAAGTCTGAAACTATAAGAGACAGAGAAATTTGTTCGTACGAACCATGTTGTCGATTATATGATTATGAAAAATTGCATTCAAAGGTTTTGGAAAAATCTCATGCACGCTTCGGGAATGGAACGAGTTCTTTATCGAAAAAAGATCGTTACTTCTTTTAATGGTAAGAAATATATTTTGCTATGAAACCACGTCTCTACATTAAAAAAAGTTATGAAATATTGCATTAATGATCTTCACCAGAAATTGAGATGATGATGATACAACAAATGACAGCTTGTTTTATTATTACATACCATCCACACTAAAAAAATGCTAAATAACTTTGTTTTATAACAAGTTTGGTTACTTAGTCTGAACTCACCTTTAGCGACGCAGTAAAATAGGCAGCGATGGAGAGTGTCGGTTGAGTAACTGCGAAACCAAAACCATTTACCGAACAACCATAAAAGATACCCATTAATGCGTCATATACGGTCGTAGAAACATTACAAACATAGCATGTAATACCAAAAGTACCAATGAGCTATTCGGACCTAAAAAGGGCGAAGTGCCGTTAGCCTACACATGCAGCGAGATGCAAACGAGTCGCGACGCCTGCGCTGCGCCTGCGCCGTTGCACAGTTAAGCACACAATACACCGTGACATATCGACGGCGACGTGAATCCGACCAAAACTGGGAACCACATTATAGAAAGCAAACATGACTCAGCAGTAATGATTATGTTAATTTAGCTTTTTCGACCTCACTATAAGAGATGACACTCGTCGAGAAAAAAACAGAATACAAACAACATGCTCGACTTAATAACTAACGAGATTCAAACGGGAACTTGAAGTGGGAGCCTCTTGACAGCTCTCCGTACGTTTTCGGCGATCGGAAGATTGGTCACTGCAGCCCAAACTTTGATTCTAATAATAATTTAGGTACTCCAGACTTCTAGACTGAGTTGCAATTGCAACTTTGAGAAACTTGGTGGTAGTATTGCTAAGTGCTGGTTTGTTTAGTTTGCAAAGCTTGACTGGAACGTTCATTTAATTAATTAGTGAATTCACCACTGTTATACCTGTAGGATGGTTGGCAGTGAAGTGGCGCTTTGCCGTCCAATTAGATTAATTTGCTGCCGCATATATTCTGTGTCAGGCATGCTCGAAATCATCGTCGGCACATACTATAATAACTACTACTACTATGGTAATATAATAAATAAGATACGAAAATATTAAATTTATACTGAGATTAGAAGAAACACACAGCCACATTGTGTGTTTTTAATTGTATATAAATTATAAAATATATGTTATAATTATTATGCGTTTATGACCACTTAACCAGCATATCACTGTCTGCAGTAAATTGTGCCTTGTTCCATAGCATGAGTCATGAACATGGATAATATTTTAAAAGGATCCAATATTGGCTGTTGTAGGCCTCCCAACTTTCCACATTTTCTTACTGTTTAGAGACAATAATAACCAATAGATTTCCGACTGTTTTAAAACAGAAGAAGATTGGTTAGTTGTTATTAGCTTATGAATGTAAACATAGTTTGCCAATGAATATAAATTCATTGTCATAAATGTCTGTGTGCAATGTTATAAAGCATTTTCTTATGTTATCGCAATGATTACAGATTGAGTTCTACAAAATTTATCGGGGTTCGGTATTTATAAACTAGAACATAAAGTAATTGCGTGACTCAAGGGAAAGGCTTCATTCAGCAGCATACACCTCTAGTTTGTAAATAGCTACAAGAACGATGATTTCATTAAGAACGACCGGTATTCTATAATAACTTGACATACCATAATTCAAGGTGAATGAGTCACGAGAGACAACGTTAGGTATGAAATCTGTTGACATCATTGCCTTATTAAGCTGATGCACGCGATGGGTTCTCGGAGCTCTCGCAAAGTGGTTTGAGAGATTTGTTTGTAAACTGCTGTCTACAACTTTATTGATCCTAAAGAGTGTGTCTGATACATCCAGTTTTGTTTATCATATGTGCAGTTAGGTAGAAAATTATATATCTACAAACTATTACTTGATCCTCTGTTCAACCGGCAGGATGCCTTAATTAACTAGCCGCTATATAAATACCTATTATAGCGAAATATACCTAAATAATCAGCGTAGATTACCAAATAAAAAAAGATGGTTCTCCTAATCATATGGAATTTAACCGGTCCCCTTTGAGTGCTTTGAGCCTTCTAGCTCAATTTTTTAATTACTTACTTACCTACTTGCACTTGAGAACATTACACGTGAGTATGTGGGTACATGATGCATTATGTATGACTATTGTCACTGGTTTAACGCGTGCTGACCGGATCTGTGGTCTTCAAGTGGTAGGTGCTATCTGCTAACTGATTCGCATACTTAACTGTACAGTGATTATGTACATATAAAGGCTGGCATATTCAAAAGTACAGAACACTGTTCTTTCAACAAATATAATTAAAAGACCATAAAAAGTTAAGCTGACAAAGTTGCAGACTTAGAGGTTGTAGGAATGAAAAGTTAAGCCGGACTCTTTCATGCAACCGTAATATTTCCTGCCCCACACATTGTACCTGCGCTGTTCTTTCACGAGTAGCGTCAAGAGTACGAAAACTCATCTACGTTTTCAAATCACTTCGGGCGGATTTTGAACTACTGACTCAAACCTATAAAGCTCTTTGTGAGTGCCTCATTAGGTATAATGACCAGTTTTCACCATCATAAACATATAGATGGATATAAAGATATTATATATTATATAGATATTATAGATTTATATAGATATTAACCTAATTAACATTATCGGTCTTACCACAAAAAACACTTTAAACCTGTGCTAAACAGCGTTTAACCCCTAAACATGCCTTAGTCGCGTTTAAATATGAACATTGAACAACCACAAATCTAGATTTAAGAAGTGTCTAACCGTAGTATAAGGCCAGTCTGTTGTGACATTTCTAATCATTTTAGAAGTTTATCATTCGACATTGTCTAGTTAAACAGGCGCCTAAAAGATACTTTTTGTAGTAACACGACTAAACTCGCTACTCACTGGAAAGTCAGCACATTCGCCAAATGTTTAGTTGTTTGGTGAAAAATATCTAGTTTACAATATGTTGATAATATACAAAAAACACCGAAATAGAAGAAGAAAATAGGTTTTTTCTTTTTGTATGACAAGACATAGGCGTTAAAAAGACAAAAAAAATGCTACCAATAGAAGACTATAGATATACTACAAATAAACTAACAAATTGATTTATAAGATATATTAAGAAAATAAGCTTTTGGTATTTGCAATGTTCTCGTGGAAGCATCCAATTAAAGGAAAGGTTTTGTGCCAGGATGTCTTTGTTAGCCTCACCCAGGTGGAGTGCAGCGCCCCTCTTCGGTTTTAATATTTGCTGCACTTTGCCTTCTGATTCTCCACACAAAAATGATTCTAAAAGTCTACGTTTTAAAAGTCATATTTATAAGTATTTTTATAATATTCTTCATTAGTTATTGTAAAAAACATACGCTCCAAGTCACGGGTATAGTAATAATAGTAATATGATGTAGGATGGTTGTTATTGTGTAAGTATGTGTGTGTTTGAATTGTAGTGTGGTTAGAAAAAAAAAACCTGTGTGGACGTTTTTTTGTAAGTTTTAATAAATGTAATAATAAATTATTTAATTGAAAATTCTTAATGGTTTATGTTCAAATTTGTGTATCTCGGTAGTGGTTTCATATTCGAATCATTTGTTTTTGAGATATTGGAGCCCTCAGCCAATCCCATGAGGCAGGAAACTCATCGTGTTTCAAAAATTTTATCCGAGATCCTGGTTATACCTAATTCATGAGTATAATCAATGATGTTTAGCGTAATGACGGGGTTTATTTCAATGAATTAAGGTTTCAAATTACGAAAGAATATCAGGTAATGCACATATTCTGGACATTTAGATTATCACCCACACCCGAGTCTGTTTTTGATAATTAGTTATTTGTGAAATTTAAGCAGTTACGACGGTGGAAGAGATCTGCCTAAGGATGAGATTAATTGGTTATCGATCTTTCATTCTGAATTAAACGATTAATGAATGCTAATTACACAAGGAACTATACAGATCGACTATTTGGAAAATTATCACCATCAATCACAATAAGTTCGTGTAAAAGCACTGTTGCACGAATTTATTGACATTTTCCATGTCGATGTCTCATAATAATTATATCATATCTATCTCTCCAATAATGTTTCGCATTGTTATAGCTGAATTAGAGCTACTTCCTACTAATATCGGATCTTCCGACTCATTTCTACCTACCAACGTAACTACATAAGGCAATCGGATGTCAAAAGAATGACCCAACAAGATCCCTTTAGAATTTGAGCTCTCTGTCTTGTTTGTTGACTTGAGTAAGAAGAAATAGTCAATAAGGTCGAAACTCTCTTGCAGGAGTGCCAAATATAACTAGGTCTAAAGTATATTGAACCACAGACCGCCGTCACAGTGTGAGTGCATTAGAGAGCATTTAGAAAATTCCACACATGTTATTTTGTGCTATGTTCAGCTACGCCATTGATTTGACTTGCACTGACCGCAAATAATTGGTTCAAGTAACTAGGTTCCTACTTCGTATTTGATCCACGGCGGCAGAGGCGTTAATTAACGATCACAAGAACCTCCCAAGCAAGTTAATGAAATGAGAAAGGCTGGAGTAGAAACATGTTGTCGCGTTGTTTTGCATCCATTTTTATTTTTGTGTAATCTTTATTTTACTATTAAAATTTTCATGAGTGTCACACATTGTAAACCTAGGTCGAAAATATCGACAAATGACGTGAGTTATAACCAGTTTTTAGTAATATATAATCTTTTATTTTTCTTAGTTTGAGATTGATTTTTTAAACTTACCTCTATATACAGGCTGAGTTTGAATTGGTTGAACAGACTTAGACAAAAAATCCAGAAAATGCCGCGTTTCAAGTTGAGTTAATATCTTTCTATGGACATTTTGAATGACCTATTTCCAAGGGAGGTTCTCACAACTTGTTGTCTACCATGGTCCTATTCATTCCCTTCCTGGATAACATACCAATTCAAACTCACCGTGTATACACAAAAAGTTCGTATTGGTTGCGTCCTAAGATTCCTCTTGCAGTTTGCCCGATAACTGTGCATTTTGAACATGCAAACTGTCTGATATTTTAGTAATCTCCAAAATTCCAAACAATTCCGTACATAGAACGATGTCCGAGTTATTGAGTAACTAACAAAATATATATCGAGTTAATTCAGTCATTAAAGTAAATTCAGTTTATTAGTAAGTTAACCTTCCCATGTTAAGATATAACTAAATATATACATGTGTTGTATATGGACTTCGTTGCAGAACGAAATGCAATTCAATATAGAAACGTGAACGTAAGATCGAGGTTATTTAACATATATACTTACCTATTTTATTGGTGTTTATTGGCGGGATAGGTCCAACCTACATACGTTGACGATATTGGTCAAGGAGATTTTCATTTTATTCTATTGAACGGCGAGTAGGAAATTCATTCTTGATCGTAAGAAGCGTCTGTAAATATTTTAAAGAGATGTAAGTAAGTAAGAACAATCCATATTATCTGGAATTCAATATCCACTATGTATCGAAGCTTCGCCGTTGTCTGATGATGAAAAGGTGATGGGTGAATCCCCTAGTTTATGTGAATGGATATTAGACTTTCTGAGGGATCGTTCGATTCGAGTAACCATTGATGGCTGCTCATCCAATCAGTTGGGTATAATACCAGGGTCCCCAGGGATAAATACTTTCTGCAACTCTTTTCCTGCCACACATCAACGACCTGCTTAAACCCGGTACTTTTGGGTACGCGGACGTCAGCACGGTTGTAGAGAGTTATATTATATAATATACATAACGCACGAACTGGTGGGGCACAAATTTAGTCTCTAAGGGAGGCCATGGTCGAGCGCTTGAACTTGTCCTTAATGGTAGACTCCAATTGGGGCGATGCCAACCTGATCAAATTCAATGCCACTGTGACCCAGCTGGCATGTCTGTTCCCTGCCAAACGGAGTGCTGTTCTGCTGACTCCTTCTTTCCGCGTTGTATTCGTGCCGGTAACTGAACATCTAGAGCTTCTTGACGTTTCTTTTTCTTCGACACTCAATTTCGGCTCATACATTGAGTCTAATGCCCAATCAGCTGCCAAAAAGGTCGGTATCCTAACAAAGAGGAGATAATACTTCACATCGGAACAGCTGCTCAACTTATACCAAGCACAAGTACGATATTGTATGGCACAATAGTTCTCCAGCTAAGGGGCTGGAGACAATTGAGAGACGTGCCAAGAAGCTTATTAGCAGTGGTTCATTGGTTGAGGCTATATAGGCTGCAGTGCCTAGATCGCTATTAGTTCATCGGTTTTTATCAGATACATTTCGGCGAGTGTGCTTTGGAATTACACAAAATATTTGATGGAATTACACAACCTAGTCCCCCCATCCCCTTTCCATCTTCGGACAACAGACTTACTGTGAGGCGCCATCCTTACATGGTCGATATTCCGCCATTACGTGAAGCGTTTCGCTTCTACATTTATTATGCATACCGCTAAGGAATGGAATTCCTTGCCTGAGTCTGTGTTCGCCGTTCGCTATAGCCTGGGCTGCTACATAGCGCGAGTGAATACGTATCTTCTAGGCAAGTGTGCTTCATTGTCGACTACATCGTCGTTTACCACCAGGTGAGATAGTGGTCCAACGTAAGTCGAATCTGAATAAAAAAGAAAAGAAGAAAAAAAGAAATTAAGAGCTCGTCAATCAGCTGGAAGGTTGATAAAGGGACAGAGCGTTCATGCAAGTTCAGAGTTCACGAGGGGCAGGAATGTGGACATGGGAAACGTCATTTGAACATCATACCGGTTTCAAATCCAGCGTATCGGAAACGAAGTTGGCGAAGATTAACTGCCATTCCATTCATACCAACTTCCAAAGCGCTAATTGCAGTGATGATCAATCCGAATAGATAGGTTGTTTTATATCTATTCGGAATTGAATGGCATGCGCTTAATTCATGCTTTGATCAGATGTTACCTCCGGGTCAACACTGCTAACATCATACCAGACTCCTCATTACTGATTCTTCTCATGTTTCAATAAATTAAATTGAGTTTAACTCAGCTAAAGCTATCGAATAAAAAATCGGCTTAGTGCGTGTCGTGTTACGCATTTTGTAGGGTTCCATAGCTTCCCGCGATAACTTTAAATGATCTCCAAAACGACTCTTTTCCGGTAGATTATCTATTTACAAGTTGATTTTAAGTGTCTATGACATTGATTATCTTGGGCCTTCGGGATAAAGCTCGCTGATAAAAAATACATAAATGATATTTTTTTTAATTTTCTTCAATGAAAGTGGCAAACTTTTCGATAAATAAAATTGACATAGGATGGTTCAAAATTTAAGTTAGAAATAGGTCGTTCTTGATTTTTTCGAAAACGAAACGAAGCCGGAATCTGTTTTCTTTAATATGACGTGAATATTCGCATCTCACAAATCACAATTCTAACTATTCTAAGACTGGTAACGAAGACTATTTTAACATAAATCTAAAAATGGTTTAATCGTCGTTCGCAACGGTCTTCACACGGTCCTTCCCGAAATTAGTTATTCAGTCAATGTAATGAAAATTGAACTTCATTGTGTAGGAAATGGAATCGATAACAAGTAAAACATATCGGCGTCGCAAAACTAGATAAGTTTTCTCTCTCGAGAAAGGGCTGTGTTTCTTTTTCGAAAAAATCTACAACCACCGGCCTACTTCTAATTTTAACTATTTAAACTGTCAATTTTATCGATCGCAAACGTTTGCAAAGTTCCGTATTTGCAAGGCTGCTTTGAGAAAATTAAATTAATAGAGCAAAACAAAATACCGCTCACCCTTTGTTTTTGACGATTTATCGAAGCTGCATCTCCAATTGAAACCTGAAAAGATGAACACATAGTGTATTAGTCTGATAAATTTAGGGTAGATTGAGTTATATCCTGAACAGGATAAGACGTGTTGTAAGTTTCAAGAACTGGCTACTTCATTTACATCTTTTAAAAAGCCGTATATCGGTCAAACTTGCGAATATTTCTTAGAATCTTTTGGCTCTGAACCAGGCTGTGTGATGACACCAACTGTATTTGCCTTATATTCTGATCATTTACCAATGTTCTGAGAAATGATATAAGTACAAAGTGTCCAAATAAGCTTTCTGCAATGTTTTAATATAGAGAGCGTGCATCACGGTTTTTTAGGACGTTATAATATAGTTATGGCCGTGGACACCTTAAACAGTCCTCGACTAAGGCAAAAGAAAAAGTAGCATTTTCTCTTTTGGGTACCAGTTTATTATTCCTGTTCATGAAACGACGGATTTGATATCTTTATTCGTTGGTTTGCATTTCAATCTAGAAAATAATAATTAAACAATCCGGTGTAACTTTACGTGTTTACACAAGAAAAAAACATCTCAGCCGTTTGATCATGCGCAAACATTCTTCTATGTAATTCTAAAGTAAATAAAAAAATAATTTATTGACATAACTTCCTGCACAGTCATTTCTTGAATCCGTAATATATGATAAAGAGCGTACAAATCCACGCAAGCCTGCACGCACCAAAGCAGTATGCTGGGAAAATTTCCTTAATACAGTCAAGTTGCATTATGGAAAGACGAGATGTTGTTTCCATTCATGGTAGCCCGGCATCGTAACGTCTGACTAGTTCTTTAGACAACGCTACAGGAAACTTGTGGAAAAAAAGCAGATTAACGTCATTCCAGTCTGCAATGCGAAATTTTATTCTTTGCATTCATAACGAACACACATGACAATAACATGGCAAAACAAATTTTGAAATCAAATAAAAGGTTGAGTTTCAATAATATCGAAACTGCGATCCAATTTTACGCCATAGAATTAAAATTAGGGTTAATTAATTAAATTAATTAAGGTTTATAATCAAAGTTTTACGCGTAGTCGATCAAAATGGGCGCTGTCACGTTTGGCCAATTAGGTATGTCAATAATCCCAAACACACATGTACAATATGTACATAGTGTTTCCAAATTCAAAGTCAACTGATACAGTTTGACAGGCTTTAATTTACGCAATAAAATCTGTAAGCATAAGGTAAAATATACGAGAAACTTTTATTTAAATAGTTATTTGTTTTAGTATTATTTTCTTGAAGCATTTTTTTTATAAAAATGTAAGTACCGGATCTTGCCACGAGATTTCAGATGGTGTCACGTGACTGAAGTCTTTCAGTGCTTAAATAATCGTCACAATGTCACAATCAAATGGTGCAGTGGACAAGCCAACCATGGTGCTCTAGTTGTTGTTTTCTTCTTCTTAGCGTGTCGATGGCAATTAAATGTTCGCAGCCCAGAACTTGGCCACGTCGACTGCGTCGCTTGTAGCGTCCATAAAATCCTGCAGCGTGCAGGAGACAGGGCATTTGTTGTTTTGTTAGTATACTGATTTTCTTCTTAAAATATTATGTATTTGTACAATGTTTCACAATGCTGGTTTATTTTTATCTCGCACGGATTATGGTGAAGGTCACAGTGAAAAAAGGACATCCGCTGGTTACCAACGGTCAGATAGGAGCATCCGTGTAGTACATACCTATTCCGCTATCAACATGATTGGCGTAAACAGTCATAAAGTGTGGCTATGGTCACTACCTCACTAGTAATAAGTATTCTGCGATAGTGTACCGATTGTGAACACTAAAACTATGCCTATTTGTATCAAGTTGACAATTGTTATATACCTACCTAATCGAGATTTTCATAATAATGCAACGAGTGGCAGAATAGTGCACTTGTTTTGAGGTAACAAATCCGTACTATTATAAATGCTAATTGTGTTTACTGTTTATTGATTCACTGGGAGAGAAATATCCCTCTTGGTATCCAGTTGATAATTATTATATACTTACCCAATCGTGATTTTCATAATCTTACAATGAGTGGCAGAATAGTGCGCTTGTTTTGAGGTAACAAATCCGTACTGTTATAAATGCTAATTGTGTTTACTTGGACGTCTTTCATTAAGTAATGGAACACCGACGTGATTTTTTGACCAGAAAATGCGCGATCCCTGAAAGAATGTCCACGCGGTCATTTGAGTGTATCTAATGAAACGGTGTCAGTGTTTTTTTTCCGAATTCGTTTTCTCCACATTCTTATTTTTCACATAAAAATTATAAAGAAGGTAATTGGTAATAATCTTTATAACGCTAGGAATTTCTTGGTCTCGATTGCAGCTCATTTACCAATATTATATTGTTTTATACTTACTGTACTTGTAAGTAGCAGATAGACCTGTGAATCCATTTAAATTTAAACAGAAATTAGGTCCCCACTTCTACGAATAATTACGGAACGCCACCTCACTTTATTAGTTCTATTGATAGGCTGTTACATAGTATGCGTGTACTTGTATACGAGTAGGAGCACTACGCAGCATTTCAAATTAAAATAAAATGACTATTAATTAAATAAATAATCAGTTTAAATACGAGTCAAAGTCACGCCGTCTTAAGTCAAACTATTTCAAATTAAGGCGGTACGCCGAATCAATGACATTCATCATTCTATCCTCTTTGCGCATACTGTCTGTTAGCGTTGGTGTAAAAAAGAAGAAAGAATGCGCGGTCCACTAAAATTGAGTAAAAAAAAGCGCAATTACTTCAAAATTAGATGCCTAATCGAAAATGTACCACAACCAAGTTTTTTATTGTCACATAATACGTAAGTCATGTTAATACTATGAATATACATTTATAAATAATGCATAGAGATATTTCATTTCAAACTTATTATTAGAGCTAACTTTGACATTTTTTGATCGAGTAAACTTGTTTTGATCACAATAAGATTATCGGTATTATGATGAATAATGATATAAATATATATATTTTCCAGTGCCAGAAGCTCATCTCATTTTGTTAAAAAAAACCTTTTAAGTAAAACTATTTAGCTGCTATACAGTATACACGCCTTAAATCAGCTCGACGTAGGTAGACGTTGTAACGGAAATTCCAGACCTACACAAGACACAACCTGTGCGGCTCCCACGCAATCCATGCTTGTGCAGTCAGCGCCACGAATGTAGTTGAACTTTCGTTTTTTTTTCTCAGTAAGGTATAGCGTTTGATCACTTTCTTATCTTAATTGAAGACGTAATTGAAAGTGATGAATACGATAATAAGTTCAGCTAATTAATCATGCTCCGATGTGCTAGCCAAAACACGCGGTATTTTGGCGACATATTTCCGCAGTGTCCAGTAGAGCTGGCAAGCTAAAAAACGATGTTTTCCTACGCCAAAAGTGTCAAATCTGTGGATCAGAGACTTACGGATTGGCGCACTACTTATCACAGAATATATAATAGTACAAATACTACCCCTAAGCCATTATAGCTTCATTTTTGGGCTAACCTATATTTTTGAGATCATTTTAATGACCGCGTGCTGTTGGTCTATCTGCCTTCTCAGCGTCAGTAGAAAATCCTAAAATCAATAAATAGCAGAGCTGCGCAATAAGACTCTGATGAGTAAGCAGTGTAACCAAATTGGGCTCCCATTGAATATTCAATACTGTACAATTTATGAGGCTGATTGTACCGTACGGCTAACATTTATGAACTTTGGTAAATTGAATAAAATATTTTAATATCTAAATTGCTTTTTAGACAGAGGCTATATTTATTATTTTATTTATTTTATTCTTAGGCTAAGGCTTTTCATTTATTATTTCTTAAAATAATAAATGAAAAGCCTTAGCCTAAGAATATGATACTCTATAATGTAAATAGTTTTTAAGATTCATCTCGGAATTTCTAGCCTGCTAATTTGCTAATTCAGTCTCTAACTTTGCAAAGGATCGGTGCCTCTGTCGGTACGCCATCCATGGCTACTACAGTGACATTTTTGGCTAACCAGAGCGACATCCACAAGGGGAGAGTTTATGTTTGACGGAACCCGACTCCCTACAGCATTTGCACTAAAGGATTTAGGGGATGTATGCAAGGTATCTATTAGTTCTGGTAATCTGTGATAGGAGGGCAAGCTTGGTTATAGAAACTGTGGCTTTTGCTACTATTTCTTGCAATAATTGATTCATCGGATCAGCAAGTTCTCTTGGAAGAACTGCGTATAGATTTCTTTTAGATAATTAAATTGAGGCTTTTAAACTGTGACATCGCGTACCCAAAGACACTAATTTACTTGGCTATAAAATGTGTGCTATATTCATTCAAGTAGGTACTAAAGATAATACTGTACTTTATCGGTGAATGACACTCGACTTTATCAACAGTGCACGTAGGAAGTAGTCCCCCTGACTTGCAACGTCTGATATAGATAGGCATGAATACATTTATACCACAAATCTCGTAACTAACGAATGCGTAGGTTAAGCACCTACCTGTTTCCGCCCACCGCACTCTTACATAAAGCCAAGGAATTAAACAAATGAAAGCTCAAAGTGCAATCTTCTCTCTACTCTAGGTCCTGCCAGTATTTGGAATGTATACATTGTACCGACATCGCAAACAGCCACAAATTGAAATAATCGAAAGTAGACAAATGTAAACGTTATTTCTATTTTGGACGAAAATTGCTGCTAAAAAGCTCATATTACGAATCATAATTAAAATTTTTGGGTGGCGTAACTAAAGGTGCAAATCCTGCTATATTGAGACCGGCCATAAAGTTTGGTGATACGTTTACATACATTTTTATTTTATCTAAGAATATATTTCAACGGTCAGTTTTGCAGTAAAAGAAAGGCGTCGAATGTCAGGCGGACGGCGATCACAAACGCTCAGTGGAACGCGTTATGTATGCGAAACACACCTCTATTTGCATTACCCGACATAACCAGATACCGCTGCTGATAACAATAAAATATACTGTTTGTTCTTCACTCGAAAAGAACCAAACTTCCATGCGTATCCGATTTAACGATTTTTTCGAAGTTTAATTAAGCTCGTGTGTAGGAACTACGTGTTTGGTAAAGATTATGTAAAAACAGTCAAGTATTTTTATAAATATGTTGCAGGCCGTTGTTGATTTTTAATCTCTTCGTTTATAATTTGAAGATACGCACTGTTCGCGAGATTATGATTTTAGTACACAGCACAGTAATTGGTTCGACAACTTGCGGCAAATTTTACTAGGTAGACTAACTCTTCTGCGAGTGTCAGTCTGGGTTGCTCGTGAAGTCAGCACCCAAGGAGTACCTAATATGCAAGCAGTACTTTGATGAGCAAAGTAGATACTGAAATGGCTTATGAGACGTAATGTAATTAATCGCACTGCAGTGCTGCGCAGGCGTTTGTGTTCAAAGTACTGAGTGGCACTGCAATTGTTATGGGCCGGTGTTATGCTTACCATCAGGCAAGCGACCGGCTCGTCTCGTTACCAAACAGTATAAAAAATAGTGACACTTGATTAAAATATGACTGCTCAACTATCTTTAGAGCTAGCGCAGGTAGGTAATGAAGAACCCCTTCTAAACACACTATTTATAAAAAAGTAGATCTAATCTATGTTTAGCGCATTTACCATTTGCGACAACATCAATGCCGAGATAGTGGTCAAACGCTAACTTATCGACTGCAAAACTACGAAAATCAGCTGATATTATGTTTACGTAAGGCGGCCCGTACACTTAATGCATGATTGATGGATAAGCATCAATCACAGACCACGATAAAACCATGGAAAACCCATGGTAATGAATATTTTATATCAAACATTGAAATTGTAAACTAATGAACATTTAACTTGATTTTCAGCGTATACGTCGAACTTCATCAAAGACCAATTACTCGCTAATTGAACTCAAAAGGTTTTGCCTGCACTGCATCCTGTCGGGAGCGGCCTGGGGAGTGGCTTCGTTATTATATCGATAATTATTATTCTGAAAGCTCATGTACGAACTACGCGATGCACTATACTAGAATTACTTGTCCTTATTATCTGTGCTGTGCTAGTAAGTAGATTTGTACCATTAGTATTCACTGAATTTTATATTACTTGAATAGATATAGCTAGACTAGTTTACTCTTCCGGCTTCGCCCGCGTGGTATATGTCTTTATAAATTGTAGCCTATGTGTTATTCGGTTTATTCCACTATACGTACACCTGGGTGATCTGATATATAAGTTATATTACTGTAAAGTTTCATCAAAATCCGTTCTGTAGTGTTTGCGTGAAAAAGTAACAAACTTCGATACATTCTCACAAACTTTCGCGTTTATAATATTAGATAGATAGATAGATAAACTCTTTATTTGAACACTACAATGAGAAATACAAAAAATAAATAAAAATAAACATATTTTAACTGTCTAGTATTACAAAGGGCGGTCTTATCGCTTAAAGCGATTTCTTCCAGACAACCAAATGGAGAGAGGGATAGAATGAATGTTGAAGGAAGGTAGTGCACCGCAAAAATTACATTAGATACATTAAATAGAAAGCTACCATAAACCTACATACTATAATTATTACATTATAAATCTATAAGTACTTAAACTTACATACATAAACATAAAATATATATAAAGTTTAAGATATTATACATAGAGATATAGTAGGAGAGGATGTATCGTATTCAATTCATATTTGACGGCTCCATGGCTAAGTTGGTAGTAATAAGGTACATAACATAATTATTGGGCGATTCTCAAGATCTCAATTTAACAATTTTATTGAATTTCCGGTCACACTAAGGATCGTGCGACTGCTGATTTCCATATTGTTGATATTGCCGTGGAAATATCATTCAACACGACCATTTTTCGTACGTTTTTTTCATTGTTATAAGACTCACAACTATGACTTTTGAGAAGAGTGAAAATAGCTAAATATCACTGTAAAACTTATTTTCTTAGGTTTTCTTAATTATTTGAAGTAATCTTAATTTATTTAAACAACTTTTAAGGGTTTATCTTCTAGAAATCTGGACCACTATTTGACCTATGAAACTGAAATTTGGCAGAATAGTTGTTTATAGATTAGAATCATCAGGTAAGAACGAATTTTGCGATAGGGCCGGGCGTATATGAAAGTCTTGCCCGTGCGAAGCCGGAGCGAGCCACTAGTATCGCATCGCAATCGCTGTGTCTTGAATTTAAGCACTAGTTTTGAATTGCAAGCCAGAATAATTGCAGTCTCTACTTGGAACTAAGTAGAACATTATAGTACTGTCTGTTATGCTCAAATATTTTAAATAGGCCTTGTTATAAATCGTTTGCGGTATGAGGACGTCTGCGACTCTATTTTGTAAACACATAGCGAGATGTGTTAAGTAATGTTTGTCATAACATAATCATAATTGTATAAATAAACGATCTTGCATCTCGCAATACAACATAATATAAATTATCTAGGTAAGCGCAGCGTTAGTATAAAATATTATCGTAAAAAGTGCGTTCCTGTCTCATTTTGTCACAATCTTTTGATAAAATGTACATAACAAAACGTACAAAATCTACCGGAACTTAACTCGACTGCAGTGACTTATTTTGATACAACTGTATAATGTAGGAAGAACCGATACTGGATTGTCATCATTTAAATTACCAAATACAGTGAGGGCTCAAGTCAAGGTTCATACAGTACAGCGGTCTACATAATATATAATTAAATCGTCTAGTCATCTTTATGCGGTGCCTTTGAGCTCTAGCTCAAAAAAGTATACCACGACTTTTTTCTGGCTAAAGGTCATTCCGACCTACAGGTACGGCACACACAAAGCCGCAGTTCCTATGGAGCTGATCTGGTGATGAAGACAGAAGGTGGATAGTGGAACTCTGCAGTTACTACGAGTAAACCCTTCGTGTTTGGACTCATATGATTCATTTGACGATGGAACCAGGAGGTGGCAGTGTGTTTTTTTAGTTGCTTTAAACTACATATAGTTGAATTGAATATCTGTTTATAATTATGTGTCAAAGAGCCTTTGAGTTGGGTCTCTAACCATTTTAATCAAACTCCAACACGCTACGACCAGGAACGTCCATTATCTCGGCCGCATCTCCCTATCGTGAGCGCGATCCCATATATTTAGTATGCTTAATTATTTTGACGTGACGTTTTTAATGAACGTAGTTAGCAACAATGCGTGCCGTCCTTGTAACAGAAACTCAGTGAATCAATTGAGCGGTCGCTGCGATTATTCATATAAAATAGAAGCAGATGGCGATGTGACGGTGACGTGGATCGGTCCATGTGATCGACGCTTTGCTATGAGAACAAAGCTGTTTTGATTGTTTTACCATCAGTTGCTACATGTGCAAGTTGTTATAATTGCGATAGGGGTTTCGATTGGAGAGATTGTGTTTTGTTTATTCTAAAGTTAACGGAAATTTATCTACTTTGTAAATACTGGAAACTTTGTTATGATTACTATACCATTTTATTGTGTTGTTTGTAAAATTTTGCTTAATTTTATGTTTGCGATACAATTAATATGTGAACTGTTGTGAAATAAGTTAATTATTTTTACGACATCTTAAGTTACATTTTTACATAATTTTTTTTTACAAAAGCAGCTGTGGCTTAAAACACCTGTTTCTACAGGATTCAAATTTCAAATACAGGATTCAAACATAGTGGAATGGAAGAGAAAAGTAAATAATGATCAGTTAACAAATGGACTTAAATAATTAACTCTATTTTTTAAATTATAACTTTTTATACTGGGTAAGATTTACGAAATAAAATATTAATTGTCCGGTGCCTCGCATGCCTGTCACGAGCTAACCGACTGTCAGCGGCGAAACAGCCGGAAGGATGTCCCACAGAGCCGACTCAGCGCGTGCGCCGCATCACGATGTCATAATCACTAACCAGTTGTTAACCCACGGATTTTTACTCCATAACACTAACAGGACTTTAAGCCATCACGGATATTTGAGTGTTTTTATTTACAGCTAGCTGCTGCCCCGCGGTTTCACCCGCGCGGAGATATTGGATTTCGTGGTTTTTATTTTTTGCGCGGAACCCTAATACTTTTTCTAAAATAAAAGTAGCCTAAGTTACTCCTTATAACATCAGCTATCTGCCAGTGAAAGTTCCGTGAAAATCAGCCCAGCCGATGCGGAGATTACCCGGAACAAACAGACAGAAAGACAAATTTTTAAAAATGTTTTATTCGTTATACCGTACCGTTCGGTACCGTATATACTTTCATATGCATTTGGTAAAAAGCTGTTATTTTGATATTACAAACAGACACTTTTTTAATCTAATTATCTATTTCGTTTCCAGGTTATCACATCATTAAAATAGTATGCGACGAGATGACGGGACAAATATCTATTTGTGTACCGAAGCACAAATATGCAATTACCCATAATCTTCAAACACGGTATAAATATTTGCGCATTGTATTTGAATGTGTACGGACGTGCTACTGTTTTATATCATCTTAGATAATCAAATGAGGTGTTAAAACATGTCTCAGTTGCTTATTTATAAGTGTCATAAAAATGGCGGTAGGACTACTGACTCTCCTGCGAGCGTCCGTCTGGGTTGGTACAATTGCTTTGCTCGTGAACTCTGCCGCCAAGCAGTAATGTGCAAGTATTACTGTTCCGTTTTGATGAGCAGAGTAGCCAGTGAAATTACTGGGCTTATGAAACTTAATACCAAATATCTCATGGTAACGAGCGCACTGCAGTGCCGTGCAAGCTTCGGTGTTTCAAAAGTCTGAGTGGCACTGCAATTGTTATGGGCCGACGTTATACTTACCATCAGGCAAACGACAAGTTCGTCTCATTATCAATTGGTAGGGCTCAAAGGTATTCCAGCAAATGGGACATATGTATGGTGACCTCGCAGTCACATTGAGTTTGGATAGGGTCGCAGTAAACTGACATCACCATATAGAGTTTTCTGGCAAAAATGCAGTTCATAAAAGGAATTACTACTCATTATTGTAAGGTATTCAAAGTGAAACACTGACCATTGTTCTATCCAACTATAGATGAATCGCGTGTAAATGTAATAAAAACCCTTGGAGCAAGCCACGAAGAATAATCAGTAGATAAAATGTTCCTCACATGTATTTTCCCGATCAACTTCGGTTCTTTCCATACCTACATGGATCAAGAAACTCAACACATTCGAGTTGAGATAGATGCGTTTTATTACAACTGGCGACCACACGCACTCATCGCTGGCCTAAGTTCGGCGAACCCATACGAAATTTATTTAGTTGTTGACACGAGCTGAGAAATATCTATACAGACACGTAGATAAAGTACAATTATAAGACTAACGCGAAACCTCAAATGTAATGTATATTATATTTGGCAGTTTAAAAGCTGTGTAAAGTGTTTAAAGTGCTCAGTTATGTGTTCTAACTATTATTCCAGACACAAACTGCGTTACACAAAAAAACCATTTTTAGACGCCATATTTAGATAGACAGTGTCTAAAATGATTAGGAATGTCAAAACAGAATAGAGTTAGATTACTGTTAAGTAAACAATGCAAATCAGGATTTGTGGTTGCTCATATTTAATCCCGCGACTAAGGCACGTTTAAGCGTTAAACAGTGTTTAACACAGGTTTAACGTGTGTTTAATTTTTTTATGGTAGGTAAGACTTAACTTTGTGTTTATGTCAATAATTCTTGACGGTTTTCTACGGTTTCCGTATTTTCCAATCATTTGTGGTGGGTAAACGCCGATACTAGAAGGTACAAGTAGATGATATGTGCGGCGTTCGTGACTTCGTCAGGTTACTTGGCCCGGGATCGTACACATTCAGATTATATGATAAAGCATGTCTGCGCACTCGAGTCACTGTCGAAGTCACAGATAAAAAGTTAACCTAAATTTAATCGATACCGATAACAATAAATAATTATATAAATACATCACAAATGTTATTACGTCTCACTAGAACGCAACAATATAATTTATGACAACGTTCAATATTGAATTATCTTTACTAAACTACAGTTTGTAATAAAATTGAAATGGCTGTAAATCGGCGGTTTTAATCGTTCCTCGTTAAAGTTGTGCACTTGTCTGTCTCTCATGATTATTATTTCGGTTTCACTAGTTGTGAAAGTACATTCAAATGCTAAGGCTTTCGTCAGGGTTGTTTTCGATCAATATTATTCCGGCGTGTTCGTGGACGATCATAACTTTGTGCAAGTTGTATAAATACTAAATTTAATACGTCTGGCGTTGCGCGCTTGTTTAGTCTAGGTTACGTTTTGTTTGAAAAATAATGGACGGTGTGGGTCGGTGTACTGCTGCGTCGGGGAATGCCATTTAAATATTTTATGGTTGGCCAAGAAGTCAAAAGTCCATGGTGGCCGGTGCACGCCTGTGCCACCCTCGCTCGGCCGGGACGGGTCCACCCACGCCGGCTCGCGGCACCTCTATTCCAATCGACGCGTCTCTTCCACGGCCAGCCATCACTGTTATAAGGTCATGCAATAGCAACCGTGCCTATACCCGCTGCGTAGTAGGTACTTCTGCGTACTGTATAATGTTATTGTAATCGTATCGTACCTTTATATTAAGAACATGGTTAGAATAAGTAAGCATGACACGGCATGTATTTCTTACTGCGTAGATTGAGCTCGTAATCGAGTTCCTAAACGATTGTAATGTTATCTTTTAATATTATAATTAGGTGCTCTAAAAGCTCTGTGTGTTTTATTTGCGTTATATAATTTACTTATTAGTACCTCGTTTCCTTGTCCGAGTTGATATTAACTTATGCAACAGATAACAGTATTGGGGCAACAGCTCTTTTATTTAATAAATTAAGTCGAGCAACGAACAATAGACACTTATCATTGTTACATCACCTATTGTTTCGCTGGGTTTGTAATAAACTTCGATGGGTTTGATTAACCTTTAATCACCAGAGGGGTACAAAAAGGCAATCGAAAGCCTCGTATGAATGATGGCTTAGACAATTGCTATTCCCGGATTAGACGGACATTTATTTCCGCGCGGTATTGGAAGCCATTGAAAATCGTGCCGGTCTTAAGTAATGGCTTTTATTAGTCAGTTTAATTCATTGCAATTATAACATTATTATAATATATACAACACATACTTTGAGAGGTTGTGGTATTTAAGATAACATATGACCCTCATAAGATAAAGGAATGAGCAGATCTGTTATTAATTTTCGTTGTATAAATTCATTATATTCCTTCATTGTAATAAAAAAGTTCAACTAGTACAGATACTATATATACAATTTATATACTACTTATTTTTTTCTGTCTGTTTAATATTTTTTTAGTCGCTTATCAACGTGGCGGGTTGACAATGTTCGTGAACTAGGGGTATTATTATTTAGAAACAATTATTAGATATATACATGATCAACTTTTTACTTTCCTATTTCTGGCTCCTGGAACATATGTTTTATCTCACTCAAATATGTCGGGTGGATCAAAACCCGCCTAAGGCCCTGAGAATCAATTCAAACTTAAAAACATAATCTTGGGAAATTTTCAATAATCATTATTATTATTTGTTTTCGTACCGCATACAGCATATCGTAGTATTACGAAAAAAATCACGATGACCATAATCAGTTTTATAATTTAAAGTTATGTGCCTAAAACATGCAGTAACTTTTAACCTATTTGAAGTCAGCAAATACAAATGCCTTTTTAATGCAAATAAAACACTTTTATCTGAGTTTCAACTCCGAGTACTAACCTATAGTAATTATGGATATGTCGTGGGGGTGCTATCCGACTAGACACTCCGCTTCAGGTTGCGCTAGAAGCAATTTAATTTGCACTCGGAAACTTACTCCTATAGATTCGTTCGTTGCGTGCTCTTCCACGCCATACTGCCACCAGTTAAATAAATTAATTTGATCCTGGCACCCGCCAAGGACTCTCTGAATGCTAAATAATTTATCCATTGGTTAATGGACTATATCGATTTCAACAAATCGGAACGAGGCTGGATAAATATTTAAATCTGAACGAATTATTCTTTATTGATTCGAAACTAATAAACATGTTTCGTAAAGAAGATCGGAGAACTTCAGAGTGATGCGTAAGAAAAGAAATATTACAGGTTTTAAATTCCGATGGAAAAGTAATTTATATTAAAATATTTTTATGTATTTGTTTAGTTTATGTTGTGAATAAATTCCGACGATGATGCAGTTACTTAATAATTTACTTTAAATAAAATGTTAATGTATGTCCTTTTTTTCTTTAAATAAAGTTTGAATACATTTTATAGGTAATTTAATTATTAGACAAAATCAAAGGTAATATTATTGAACTCACCATTTCGCTTGTGTATCGAATCCCCAATGAGATACATTGACAAAAGTCGTCACAGAGTTAAGGCCAAGACAAGGGACTGCAATAAACAAGAAAAGAAGATCATCAATCAGATATTCCGACGATGATGATGACGATATTCTGATTATTAAGATGTCGCATTAAGACAGCAAGTTCTGTTGGGGTGGTTGGGTAAGGGATGGTGGCATGTGCATGATAAGTTCTACGAGTATACCCAAAACAACTGGTTTATTACAAACGGATATATACACTTTTTGGAAATAGGTATTAGCAAATTGATGTGAAGTGCCTTTCTATTTAGCGACAGATCACCCATCACAGCCAAATGTCAGCAGATACCACTATTTAATTAGGTAATTAATTGCCTGGTGTCGAACAGATTTGCTTCCGGCTCTGACGGTCGGCAAGGCGGGCCGGCATCGGCAGCAGTCGGTCAACCATCGCGAAATTGCTCACTCTCTGCATCAAATCATATTAACGACCCCTTTCATCTTCCTGCACATTGGTACACGCTTCCTCCCAGTGTTCAATGCTCAGTTTGCCGTTAAGTGGCTATTTGAGTGACCCCAAAATGAAAACTGGCGGTTAAGTTTTACATGTTCATAAAATGGATACATATTGCTAGTCGGTGGTGTTATTGTTATTAAAATGATTGGAAAATTTGGAAGATTCACTATAGGCATTGTGATAACTCGAGCAATTATTATTGGATTCGCTACATGACCTTTTGCAACAAGTTAGTGATGTAAAATTAAAGAAGATTATTCTTTGATTAAGATCGGGTGAGATATAGTGGTCTATCAAAAATATGAAGTCTTTTATAAAAATGAAATATAAGCATAATCGAATTGAGCTTTTAAAAATAGCTGTCTTGATGCTTATTAGTTAAAGTGACATGTGATCAACGAGATGATGCATACCACGGTCAACGCATTAGTTTAGCTACTCAGCGAGGTAATGTCACCAAGTGGAATATTTTTCTTATATTTACGTAAACTGTTTAAAAAAACTGTCAAAGACACTCTTTGAGAAATATTATTGCTATTGCTGTTAATACACCTTAGCGGCTATTTATTTTCAGACATAACGTACAAACATTTTCAAAGTATCATACATTTTGCCCATTCTCCTTTAAAGTGAACTATTTTATTTGTTTTTTAACGGGCTTTACTAAATGTGTACTGTATATAATTCAAATATTCTACCCTTCTGCCAGCTGGAAGCGTACCCAGCGTTTTTTTTTTGTTCGGTGTTGCGTTTCCCCTTTATTAATTTGCCTTCGAGCGATGTGAAACTCTACGTTTGCGGAGTACATTTAGTTGTTATATTTGGAGAAAAATGCTCTGCTGCAGCAACGAGTTTTTTAAAGTGGTGAAGTCTCACTGACTCCAGTTTGGAGCAGGACCTTCATTTACCCCAAGGGTTTACCCCCTTTTAATATCATTATGTTAATTGTTGTATGCAGTTATATACAGGTTGTTTTGTTTTCTGTTCGCGACAGCATCGGGTTGCGAACTGCGATCGCCGCGATAGCATCTATATTATGTCGGAAAGCAATTTCAATAAATATATTCATACGTTATCGAAAATTACTTTACTCGATATTACATTAACTGTCTGTCTGGTTCCAATACTGAACAACTACATAGTTGCACTTATGGTTCCGCCCGCATTTTATCCGTCTCGGATCAGTGCGTCTTCCGGGATAAAGTAAATTTTGTGTTTTTCCAAAAACTGGGCAATCCCTGTAGGTATGTATATTATTTCAATTATTATTATTGCATATTATTATTATTATATTATTAGTTTTGGCGTAAATGACTATCAAATAAACAACAAAATTTTGGGAATTAGAGTTTTAATATACGATTAGTCGACAATAACCTTAGAAATTATTCTGCAGTGTTATTAGTACGCGGAAAGTTTTGCACGTGGGTTCAAATTCAAAATGTAAAAAAATGGTAAGGATGATCCCCGAAACATTTCTTATTCCCTGTTCAAATATTCCTAGCTTAGTGGTAAATAATATTACTCTGGATTTTAAACAAAGTAGTACTCTTGTAGTAGTCGTAGCAATATGATCCAAAAATCTATTAGCAATATTGTCATCCATAATACGATACTCAAAGACTCTGTAGTAAGTTACTTAAGGATAGTATGAATAAAAATACATTGTGATTTTCTCCCCAGAAATAAGTATTTACATCTGAACAGGACTTGCCATAATGCTAATTGTATATTAGACGGTTGTCGGCTGAATACATTCACAGAATCCACATCATACTTAAAATCGTGCTCTTATATTGCAGCTCGCATTAACCTTTGAATAGCTAATAGTTTAGGCAAACGTAGCAAATAGCCTTATCTTCAAGGAGGTATATTATCTGTTGTGACTTGTGACCTCGTTTGGCGGTCGACGCCCTTGGCTAGCGTGAGACGCTGGCTTATCTTAACGCACACATTATATAATTGATACATATTACTTGATATCGCTTGATCATATTGTACGATATTTAATACTTTATGCTTTATACGCGTGATGTCTGCATACATTACTTGGTGCGTGGTTTAGATTGATCGGTTACTTCAAGTTTCAAATCTTCTACGATAAAAACACGGCTTGGCGGTAATTAACAATTCGATCTGCCAAACTTTCGTGATGGCATTTAAAGTCCGTTATTCATTACTTCAGCAAAAATTGTGTGACTGCTTTTTACTGTTTATGTCACGTACGAAGCTTTAAACTTACCATCCTATTTATAAGGAAAATTAAAATGAAATGGTTATAATTTCGTCTACAAAATATCTGTTCATTCTCGAACACATCGAGGTCGTATTTCCAGTACCTAGACCATGGTAGGGCACCACTATTCTTTGCTGTTCTTGTGAATTATGGAGCAAACTGCTTATTTTATAAATCGTTGTACTTGTTCACTCACGCTAATCAAACATTACATGCCAGGCATCGTTCCAAAAAGGACAAAATTAAATTACGCCCCGAAATAAGTCGAGCGGGCATTCCAGTGTGAGCCATTGCGAACGCAGCGTGAGCGCTAAAAATAGTGCGCGTAAAAATAGAACGACTTCAACAACTTCCGTATTTAAGCTAAGGGGCTCCAAGTCCATGACATATATATTTTCTGACTTCTGCCTAAGCAACTCTTTGTATTTTTAAGTCTAGTAAAAATATAGAAAAATACATATTTAACTTAGTGTTTACTGGCGGAAAAAAGTAATAAGCTAAATCTTTTCTATATCTTGGTTTTTGAATGGATTGAATTCCGCATATAGTGTCGCCCGATTCCTTAAATGACTGTCACTGAATAAATCTTACCAAGAGGTACAACTTATTATTTACTATTGTTTATAAAGTGAGGCGCACTCGGCAAGAGGTTAATAACCTTTGCTCAATTTGGTTCAAGGCAAGATACGGATTAAATCTTATCTTAAAAAAAAACTGTGAATATTTTTATAATTTGATAATCTACAAGTATACGAAAGTTTGTTTATTTTGTTAGCTTTTCGTCTGTGTAACCTCTGGTCCGATACTAAATATTCTTTCGCTAATGCAAAGCTACATTATTTCTAAGTGTAGCTACTTTTTAGGGATCCGTACCTCAAAAGAAAAAAGGAACCCTTATAGTCTCACTTCGTTATCTGTCTGTTTGTCTATATCTATATCTATATGTCTGTCGGTCTGTCAAAACCTTTTTCTCAGGAACGCGTGGGAGGTATCAAGTTGAAATTAATCTTAAATACTCAAGTCTGCAATCCTTTGGAGATACCAAAATGTGATAAGTAGTTGTCGCTCAAAATATTGAGCATTTCGAGAAAAAATAAATTTTTCGAAGCCTTTTGCGAAATTTTCACAAGTTTCTGAGCCATTTCAATATAATATTTTATATATAAAACTTTTCTATAAGCGCTTGACTATACTACTGTACTTTCTTTACTTGTAATATCTATGAAAATGGAGATTTGTGCGACGAGTGTACTGAGCGGCACTGCAATTTTTATGTATTGGTGTTAGGTATGCATCCAGGCAAACTACCCGCTCGTCTTGTTATCCAATAGAATAATAAAATAATACTGATTTTATTTAAAAGCTACGAGTACGTCTTTCTAATATTTGCAATTTTGAAGCGATGGCGGCTGTGATTTTATGTAATTACCAGCTGCGTCCCGCTTCTGCCAACTGAAATTGTGTTTTTTCTAGTTTGTTTACTTATAGAAGTTTTAAATTCCAATTAATTACCAAGACAGTGGTTTTAGTGCCTTTAAAAAACAAAAGAATGTCACCGATAGGTATTGTTAATTTGAGTGTGTCACTTAGACTTGTACCACTGGAAAATACCATATCAGTCCGGTAGGACTGGTGGTGGTAACCACGCGTACGGTTAAACTAGTAGCATGTACCCTACCTATCTCAAGAACGATGAAGATTGAACGAAAATGCATGCGTCTGAGATTGCCAGAAGTAAACTTATATAGACCGGAGAGTTCGTTCTCATTGTGCGGGAGGCAAGACTTATTTTGAGCCCCTATCTTACTTATCAATAAGTAGATACTTAATTACGTGGACGCGTCTACGTCTTCACTAGGAAGCGAGTATCGGTGTTCATTCAAGAAGTTTTTATTCGCGGGGCGTGTGTCCGAGCCGTCCGTGTCCGTGAGTCACGCGGCGGAAGTGGCTTCCGGCCGAGCACATGCGAGCGAGGACCGAGGACTACATGTCATGCTGGGTACGTATGTATTCTCAGGGGACTTTAGTCTATTGATATATCTGTTAACTATAAGCAATGTTACTTATAAACCGCTCTTAAATTTTAATCAATCGATTAGAATTACGAAATTTCTAAATAATTGAATAGCAATATTTTTACTTATAAATGCCAGTTAGAGTGAAAAAGACTGGCTGCCGAAGTAGTACCTACCTATATACAACATATGTTTGTTCTTAATTAAGAAGCTGCTAAGTATTGCTTTATATAAGAAAAGAGAAGTTAATCTTTGACTTCACTTAGAGATATTTTTAAAAGTTTGACTGTTAATATTTATTCATTTTTACCGGGGTTGTACGACAAGTAATGTTTGGGTAGGTATTAAAATTATCTATTTTGAGAAAATTAATCTATCTGTATCGAAAAAAATTAAAATTATCTATGTCACCAATGTATCCACATTCGAGGTTCGTGGGTTTCGCAGCGCGATCATAGAGCGGCCATAAGACACGTCAAAAGCCTTCGGACGGCTTAAAAATTTGGATACTTCCGATGATGATCTTTCCGATACTCATATTCTCGATCTGAGGTCATCTAACTCCCTACAGCTTTGTACCCCTAAACACACTACTTCTTTTGTACACAATTCTTTTGGAGTTGAGGCGGTGCGTTTATGGAATCAGCTAGGTACCGAACAATATACAAACAGCACCCTCTAAGGTCATTTTTAAAAGACTAGTTCGAGAGCACTACTTTCAAGCTTCTTTGCCATCATAAAATCTTGTCACTCAATTATTTATATATTATTATGTATATGTATTTAATATTTATATTATTTATATAATATATATTATTTAAATGTATGTTATTATATTATTTTTATTTAATTATCTTTTCTTAGTAGTTGTTGTATGAGTAGTTTTTCTTCTATTATTAATCTTATTTTGTTAGTATATAATTTATATAAGTTAGTATAGTTAATAGCAATTTATCTTTATTTTTGTTTTCTCTTATTTTGATGCGCGCCTACATCCCTCTTTCTTGTACAAAGAGCGGATGACTGGTAGAAAATGCTTTAGCATTAAGTCCTCCTTTTGTACTTTTCTTAGTGCAATAAAGTATTAAATAAATACTAGGGCTGGCCACAAGGCGGTACGATAAGGAAGAAAGGTAGCTGATAATTAGTCCTAGCCTGGCTAGCGACGGTTGAGGCTGGTAATGGTAGCTCTCGTGCAGAAAATTTGACTCCAAGTACCTATCAGTAACCAATTGTGCTTGAGGACTAGTAGCAGGCTCAACGAGTTTATATACTTACCACCTTTAAATTAGTTACTTTTTTATGTTACTGGGTAACGAGACGAGAGGGTGGTTTGCCTGATAGCATAACGTCAGTTGATAACAATTGCAGTACCACCCAGAACTTTGAGACATCAAGCTGCGCGGCACCGCATTGCGCTCGTTACCTGGTATTAAGTCTCATAAGCCCAGTAATTTCACTGACTACTTTGCTCATCAAACTGGTAAACAGTAATGCTTGCACATTACTGTTTGGCGGCAGACTTCACGAGCAAAGCGGTGGTAGTACCCACACAGACGGACTCTCACGGAATAGTTAGACCTACCACCTTGTGGTAAATATCGAGAATAAATAGAAACCAAAACTACTTCTCATACCGCACACATAATATGAATGTCATCCAGTCATTTGTCCAGTGTATATAACATAGTTATATTCTCCAATACCAGCCTACGAGATATAGAACAACTAATACCCACATAATACATTTACAACCTTTATTTATTTGCGGCAGCAACCCGACTAGCACGGAAATTAACCACTTTTCGGTATCATGGCGAAGTTGCCGATCCATCATATAATGTAGTGACGTTTTAACGCACGCTTAATGGCACGCTTCCGTCGCAGTGGACGCATTTACGCGTTTGTCGACACCCGGGTCAAGATTTGCCCTTTTATTGTCCGTCTATCGATAAGCGAGGCGCCGGAGTCGCGCACATCACTATGATTTATGATGATACAAAACCAGATATATATAATGTGGACACATTTTTTAGAATGGTTTTGCGTTTTCAATTATAGGATGTCACAATGTTGTTTGTTAAAATGATAATGAACAGTTTAAGTGTAATCTACTGAGGTCAAATAATATGACTTTTTAGTGTCTTCAAACCTACACCAAACTATACTCAAACTATTACAAGGGGTTTAAGTAAAATAATTACATAAACGTAAGTACCTCATTATCAGTCTCTTACGCTCCCACTGCTGGGATACCGGCCTTCTCTCAGAGAGAGGTATGGGCCATATACAGTGATAGTACAGACATAGTACAGTGATTAGTTATAGAATTGAGATGTGTGATGTTGGCCACTAGTGACATTTATTCGTATAAATCCTAATCTTTGCTAAAAATATTAACTGCATTATATTCTATGATATCTTGTACCTACTGCAGTTTAAAGTTCAATCACAGTGTACAGCGGCTGCGTCACTGTTGTAGGAGGAGTGACGATAGGCCATCGCATGCTCGTTTGTAAACAAGAGAAAGTAAAGTTTGACAGAGAAGACAGTTGACGTGCGTTATTTATATAAGGTCGTGAGGTCCGGTGTTCGTCTAGAAACAATAAATCCACGTGAGGCAAAGCGGTAGTATAGGTTTCAAATCTAACATCCTTTCCATACGAAGTGCTCAATCGTATCATAGAAATAGACGGTCCCGGAGTCACATCGGAACTCGGAAGTTTGCGTGTCTGGCTGTGCGTTGTACGGCAACCCTTACTCTCTCTTCACCCCTCGCCACTCCCCTCCCATCTCCCGCGAGGTGAATGAACGTCTTAACAGCGGATTTCTATTATGTATTGGGCACGCTTATTATCAGACGAAACCTTGTAAAATCCCCATTAGCAATCGCCTGCAATCATTTTCTTATTTGCTGCTCGTTATCTGTACGTCGTAAAACATGCGACTTTCTAATTACTATTACAAAAATTTCTTAGTTTTGAGACGGGTTGGCTTTAATCAGATTTTGTATAAAAAAACTTAAATGTCTTTGTCGTCATACTTTTAAATTAGCTCTAATTTTCGATACAAAAGTTTATGCAGGTGAAACCAAAGCCTGATATTTCCTATTTGTAAAATATGATGCGTCTTGATGCATCATATCAGCTATAGTTTGAGCTTCGCCTTTCATTAAATATTTTTACAAAATAGTCGGACGAAAAAATCATCGATCAGATTTTGGTAGCAAATTTAATATAATCTTATGTTGGGGGAAGACACTCCCCAACAACGACGCCTCCACCCGGGTGCGGGCGGGGTGGGGCGCAACGCCACTGACTCCATGACTCATCTAAACGTCATTACAATAAATGTATTTGTTTTTGACAAATTACTTCCAAGAAGCGCAAAGATAACTGTAGACGTTAATGATTCTTGACGCAAATATTTATAATATTATGTAAGCAAGTAAAGGCACCGATAAATAAATTCTGTTCTGAATTCTGTAGTTATTTATACATTATGAGGTATATACAAATTATTACTATTAATATCATATCTTAATAACTACATTTGTGAAAAATTCTCCATCAACTATACTAATATCGCGTGCAAAAGCTACGACATAAGCTAATTCTCTGAGGCAATAATATCAATGTTTTGATTATTATGTTTATACAATATTTATGTAAAGGGAGAAATACGAAGTGTGTACACACGTACTAAATAAAGGATGTTTGAATTACGAACTGGCAACTTATCTAATGACTTCTCACTATACTTCATAAATATCTGTTATATATCTATATAGATATCAAGCAAATACGGGTGACGCAGTGCCGTACCTCTATAGTATAGTATAGTCGTCCGAAAAAATGGAGACGGAAATCAGGTTGTGTAATTCCGTCGCACACTGTCCAAAATGCATCCTGTAAATCACACGAGACTTGCAACTTTAATTCGATGTTCAAGACCCAGAAGCCTAGTTTCAAACAACGTATCATTACCAACCAACTTCTTTGCTCGCCTTTCAATGGTCTTCAGGGCCTCGAGCTGATTTTTGGCAGAGTCATCCCACATATGAAAAAAGTACTCCTTACATGACAGGTCCTGGGATTGACTCAAATTAAGAAGCTGTCCAGGTGTGCCTTACCTTCGCCAATACGCCCAGTTTTATTGCAGCTAATTTGGCTTTGGACTCTATGATGGAGCCAAAATTGAGGCACAGAACATAAAATAATACTGTGCGGTTAGGGGTCGCTATTATACCTAAAAACTCTAGATGATCAGTAACAGGTAAAGGTACATTTTGTAAAGTGGGAGTAAAATTATAAAATTTATTTTATTAAAATTTATTATAAAATTGACTCTTCTTAGCGGATAATAGACACGCCTGGGTTTTTGAAGCATTATGGACATGACAAGATTAGCGTCACTTTACTAATACTTCACACTGATCGTGCATAGCTATCTTTTTGCTAGCCTATTACTGAGAAAAGGCTGATGAAATATTAAAAGCGAAATCACTTTACAAACAAAATCGTGCACTCTATCGATTTCGAATGCACTGATGAAGAGATTCAAAAGCTCTCATGTGGAAATATTGGTATTTTCCAATTACTAGCAGCAGCTTTTGCGTTGGTTTATTTTTATTATCGTACTGCATGGCTGGTGGCCATTTTGATTTTATATGAATCGTATATATGACAAATAAAATGCATTGCATATTTTATAAAAAAGCTTAGCAATAATATAGGAACATATACGTTTACTTCAACTGGTGCTCATTTTCTATATAGATACAATAAAAAACTACGAAAATAGGTTCGTCCTAGGCTAGGTACACTTTCTATCGCATCTTTTGTTTATAATAATAAATAAATGTTGTACCTATTTTGCATTTCGTATCAGACGAGAACGCGGTCAAATATAACTACTTCAGGTAAAAAAAAAAAACGAGAAATTTCGTTCCACAACACCCAGTCATTGAAACAGGTAATTGGTTGACTTATATATTTACTCTGCAGTTGCCGGAATCGAAACAGTTCCGCTATAGATTAACTCTACCGATCTATCAACTATTACGGGGGTTGTATATTAATGTCCTTCCTGTTACTATAATACAATTAAGGAAAAACTTAGGTTGATATACGTAATATCGCGGTTGCGGCCATAGTAATCCTATATCATATTGCGGATCGAATATACAAAGCTTGCAGTTTTTCACGGACGTACGAGCACGCATTGAAGCCAGCAAGGCTTCACGCAAATATAAGGCAATCATATGCATATTGACGTTAGTAACATGATGAAAAGAGTGTGTTAAGTTTGAATCATCTGCTTGTGCCATTATTTTCAATTGTTTTTGTTGTGAAGGAGGGACTCAAAGAGATTCTAGTAGTGGTCTTGGCTTCCGCTGGCGAGAGAGACAAAGTACAATACATTTCACATAATTTTAAAAGTGTTTGTTGCACATCCGAATTAAATTAAAATTAATATAGGTATAACAAAATTTCAAATGTATAGTGTTACTATTTGTATTATTATATGTACTGTGACTATAGCTCGCACCTAACCTAATCGACAGAAATGGCAGCACGGTGCATGAGCTTATTACTATAGGGGGGCTGCTTCTACAATTACTGACTTCCATAATTGGTGGATAAAGGAGTTAACCTGCATATTTTTAAGGTTTTATTTTATATCTTAAAATGAAACTTACAAAATCATTGATTTTTGATTCCACGTTTAGTTGTTGTATTATAGGTATTAGCTTCCGCAGCTTCGCCCGCGTGGTATGTTTATAAATTGTGGCCACAATTTATAAACATACCACGTATACATATAACTTAAAGTTTCATCTACAAGGTACTAAATGTTAGGACTAGTAAAACAGCCTCTGCTGCGAGTGTGCGTCTGAATTGGTACCATCGCTTTGCTTGTGAAGTCTGTCCCCATGCAGTAATGTGCAAGGATTACTACTATGGGTACGACATACTCGTAACCATATATTTAGCTCGTAACCAAAAACGCCTGTGGTCCTAAAAAAATGAAGAGTGCCTGAGAATTTCTTTCTCGATCAATTCAGAATAGACCTATTTTTATTAAGGAAGCATCTTCCGCTTCATCGACTACTTATACTCAATATTTTATTTTCATTCATAAATATCGGTTCACGTCAACCTCTTCTTCCACTCTTCCAAACCAAAAAGTACAATTTGACGTAAAATGCACTAATTTTATCACATATTATATCTTTGTACCAGTTAAGTTTATTATAATAATTTGTTGATTTAATAATTAAGTAATGATTTCTGAATCTGTTATAATAAGCGGAATCATTTGCACTGAAACTGGATTGTTACTATACGCCAAGACGCCAGACGCTTGAATCGATAATTAAGCAATCAATCAGCTCTGACTACAGTCAAGTAGCTATACCTACATAAGTACTTGATTTAATTAGAAAATCTATAGGTTGAAGGAAGCCAGTCTAGATTTTGCAGGGAGAGTGGGAGCGTCGCAGTCGGAGCTCCGTCGATCGTTGACAACTAGAGAAAACAGAATGCCATTTAATCCTGGCGTCTTGGACCTTGATATTTAAAAATATAATTTAGGTAATTAAATAAAGGAGAATTTTTTAGTCAAATTTTTTACATTTTGTTCTGTAAACGCCAATATCAAAACACACACATTAGGCCTCTATATTGCCTGTAGGCGTTGCGGCTTACTAGACTTACTTCCCTTAGAATAGTTTGCGAGATATTAGTACTATACTGAACTTATAGTAAAAAGTGTTTTGTTGTCGCTTTGTTGTTGTGTTGTTACTTATTATGATCCCTATCACAACAATATTTGTCAGTGATTTCGTCCTCTGGCTATTTGTTTGCTGTTTTAAGTTTTCTCCAACTTCAATATGGTTAATCCAGAATTGTTGATTTGAAGTCTGTAATGTTTGTGTTTCCGTGTTCCAGAAGTGTTCCTTAGAAGTCAGTCCATCTCTTTACCAAAAGTCTATTCTAAAATGTCCAAAGCGAAGTGAAGTTAGTCACTAAACCTACGTTAAAGCTTGGAAACATGAGTCCATGCATAAAGTCTTCAGTGAATCTTTTTCTCCAAACGTTGTAACATCGACGTAATATGGCATCTCTAGCGTTTTTAAGTCATTTGAAATGGCCACAGTTCACATCTGGCGAGTCGACGATTGGTCACGCGGAGTGGTAGGTACGCTGCGTGTACCAACATTGCGCCATTGAGGTTAAACAGCTGTTTTATTCATACCAATTCACGACACAACACGTCTTGTACCTAAATATGAACTGGCAGCGAGAAATATAAGCAACAATTAGGTATATACAAGGTGGTGCAAAATGTATTATCTTATTTTCTTTTGCTGTAGCCATTAGTTTCAAAAATAATTAAAAAATGTTATTTTTATGGCATATGTTTATTTGATGCAATTAATTTCATTTTAACATTTCCTTTCGAAAATGATAGCTGATGGGTGGCCCCCATCAACATTGATGCAAACTTCGGCTCTTTTTATGGCATTCTGCATCACGTTCGTCAAGATTTCCTGCGTTAGATTGTCGATTTCTTGACTAGAGGACTTGAGGGCCTAGATTGTCTACAGTTTGGTAATTCCACAGAAATAAGTCTGGAGCCGTCACATCGGGAGATCAAGCTGGCCAACCTAAATTCCCAAATTGAGAAATCAAACGGAAAAGTGTTCCTCAAAATCTTCATGGCATCGCGCGCAGAGAGGGCGGCATCACCGTCTTGTTGTAGCCACATTTTCCTCCAACTCCAACTCAACCAGTTTCGGTATCATAAACTCGTCCAACATGGTCCGGTACCGTTCGCCGGTATTCGCTTATTATGTATATAAGTATATACTTATGTATTATTTATATATTATTATTACTCATTTGTTATACAAGTCCGATCCTGTATGGAATACGGTTCTCACCTGTGGGATGGTTCAGCAAAATACCAGCTTGAGGCGTTGGAAACTATTGAAAGACGAGCCAAAAGACTTATTGGCAACGATACGTTTGTTGATGCCAGGCTCCAGAGTCTATGCAGGGTTGCCAGTCTATCGGTTTTCTACGTATACATTTTGAGAGGAGAGTGGGCAATGGTATTACACGTTTTAATTCCACCTTCCCCATTCCACCATCGGACGATAAGACGCACGGCCGGCGTTTCGTCACCCATTTATGGTTTACATACCTTCTATCCGCACCAAGCGTTTTGCTTCAACATTCATTATACGGGTAGCGAAAGAATGGAATTTTATGCCGGCATCTGTATTTCCTGAATACTACAATTTGGGTGTCTTCAAGACAAGAGTGAACAGGTATCTTCTAGGCAAGCGTGCTACATCGTCGACCGCATCGACGCTTACTGTCAGGTGAGATTGCGGTCAAACGCAAGACCATCCAGTATATATACAAAAAATATATAGGAAATTCATGTAGGGACTATAACAGGTGGATCATTATCCAAATATATTCTGCTTGAATAAAATATACCTACATAAGCCTGTTTATAGCCTGTAAGAGTAGAATTATTCATATTTCAGGCAATTGTTATTCTAAAAGTTCTAGAAGAAATAATGTACTTACTTACAAATAACAAGATGTAAATTGAAATACAATATCTCCAACAGAAACGAATAAACTTTGTCCCGGAACTCCGATTATTTTTCTTATGATTGGTCAAAACCGCGAGAAGCAGTGCTAAATGCATTTATTTTTAGTTTTGATACTGAAGTATATAAAATATGTACTTAGGTATAATGTAATTTATTTATATATGGGAGCTCATATTTTCAAAATTTTGTCAGAGCGTTTGATTGATGCGATGCGTAACAAAAATGCTGGCCCAATGGGTCAGCATTGCGGTTCAACGAGGCAATGCCGCCAGCATGCTGGCTACGCTTCCAACTGGTAGTGGGCTAGAACATTTGGATTATCTATAGGCCTACTTGGGCTTGTAGAATATCCAACTGTGTTTGTAGCTAGCTAGGTTAGATGTAGTGTTTATTTATGTATTAGCTAGTTAATAAAGGCATTTAGCTTCCAATGGTATTTTTCATGGTCTGGCAAGTATCAACCGATAAGTCCTACAGTTTAGCTGCATAGTGTAGGTACTATTGAAGTTCCTGTCTGAGCGCGAGATCAATCCTAAACATAAGTGAGGTCATCCTGCACTCTTCTGGAGATTGATTGGTCCGTTGATCTTTCGCCTGAGGTGTTGAAGCGTATCTCAGCATTCTCTGAGTTTGATTTACATATAGGTACAGATGTATAATTACTACTGTGTGCAATGTGCATATGCAAATTATGAATCCCAATAAGTCTGATTTAAAATATAACTAAGCTTCAGTTTTGTTTTTAAATGTATTACGATTTACGAATCCTGTGGAATACGCCTGCAGATCCAGCCCCTGCAGTATAGGTATCTCACTGAGACTGATTGTTCGTCTTTGTAATTACGTCTCTCTGCTTGTCTGCCCTCATCGGATTTATCACAACGGTTCGGGGGTCATCATCCATCTAATAGACTGTCCAACTAGGTGGATAACGGTCCACGGGCCTTCGATAAAGTCAAGTGTTCTATTTTCCAAATAGACTCTATAATTTTACTAATGTTATAATGGTGAATTCTAAGTTTCTTAGCAAAGTGCGTTGTGATAAAGAACGTCATGTTTATGCGGTACAGGTGTTAAAATAAGTTTTTCTTTTTCGGAAATATAAATGTTCCAGACAAGCTTGGACCCTAGACATCATCTAGGGTCAGAGTACTTGTGATGACCAATTTAGCCCAAACTCGATGGGGTTACGTTGCTTTGTTACAGTTCCTAATTCTTATGACCAGCTTCCGACTCCATCTGCTCTGCGACATTTTAATTTAACATTGTTATCCGATTTACATATTATGTACGTAATATTTCGGCACAATTGAACACCGGAAAGTAGGTTAAATTTAGCTTGCATGATTTGACCTAAGCAAACATTAAAAGTTAAATATAAGCTTGTAAAATTATATAAAAGTATTACTATGCATTTTTAATGGAATTAAAAACAATTGAACAAAAAGGTTCCTCCGCCACCTCGGCCGTTGTCCTACTCTCGTACATATTCGCTGACATAGATACCTACTCACACTCGGACTTTGTTTTTATTAAAATAAGTCGAAATAAGAACTTGTTAATTATTCTCATTTTTCGAATCTTTTATGGTATCTCCGCCATCAATAAAAAAATCTCATCTGGTAAGTCACATTCCTAAGACGATCTCATCTAAAAGTTTAAATTTGATGATGTACTCCAGAAATAAGGCAATCACAGAAATTGGCTTACGCTACAGCTTATCCTCAAAATTGCTTTTCATCAAGACTATAAAAATTTAGGCCACTCAACCGAAAGATAATCCATGAAATCATGACAATGTTTCTTTGTAGGACCTTCTGGGTTCCGTTGAATAGCAGACTGATTCCAATCTCTAGTATCTACCTATCCTAATTAGAAAATGTTTCAGCCTTTCTTTTACTATCGATTAAACTAGACCTGATTTTCAGAGTACACTTTCCTTGGCTAGAAAATAAACATAATTCACGAGTCTAAAAATATTTGTTATGGAAAAAATAATTTAATGAGGAATAAACGCAACTTAAATTAGAAATTAGGACGTCTTTTTTTAAATTATATTCGTTAATAATTATGCATCGAAATTTTTATGATAAAGATAATAATTAACATAATAACGAAGTATAGTAGGTACCTTGACCAATCCCTTCTAAATTGTATTAAGTAGGCCAATCATGCCTAAATTCCGGGGTATTTAGCGCTTAAACAATGGGATAGGTAGAAGCTAGTTACTATTGTCACTTTTATAAACATCACAAACATTGTTTCTTTTACCTACTCACTGAATTATCCATATTTATGACTCTATGTATTAAAGCAGCCCACTCCTTTAGAATTACTCATAAAATCATCACACAACTACGAACAGAAAAACGTGATGCCATCGGAAGCTCACTAGGAAAAAGGAATTTTCACGCAGGAGGTTAATAAAAAAATATTAGATGAAAATGTGTACTTACCATAAAGACCGGTACCCAAAAACACGAGCCTAGTAAGTCTGTTCGCACGCACTTAAAAATTCACAACAAATCCAAACACTCAATCCAAAATGTTCTGTTTAGGGTTGTCAACAGTTCAGCAAAATCGCTTTTAGTGTTGAAGTCGCGAGTTCAATACAAGCACGATAAGAGAGTCGCGACCGTAAGATGCGACGTCCACGCCGCACTCGGTGGCATACCACTCGGGCACCTAACGTGTAGGCGGAAGCGAAGTACACTAATGCATTTGGTTCATAGATAGAAGTCGGTAGAATTTTTTAACGGCGCCATCTCTCGGTCTATGCGGATTCAATTATATAGCGTCGAAAAGTTTCAAATTGTTTTTAGCGCCATCTATTAATTTTCTATTGAACTAGTAACGACTTTAGCTTATACTTTATAACTTGTGTTGATTTTCATTTTCAGCCACGCTCTAAGCATCAATTGTAGGTAAACAAAATATCGCTAGAGGGCGGCTTATAATTTTACACATAAAGAAAATATGAATCTGTGTTTTTCTGCCGTGTTTTTACATCTCTATACATACATTTTTTATACAGTTCTGAGTGGCACTTCAATTGCGATGGGCCGGTGTTATGCTTACCATCAGGCAAACGACCAGCTCGTCTCGTTATCAAATAGTATTAAAAAAAGATTTTTAACTGGAGGGATGGTACTCCATTTTTTTTAAGATCTCAATTAATTCGTTTTGTTATGAGAATCAAATGTCAATTTCGAGTAAACTGGAACTTGAATCTTGAAACGTCAAAAATGAGAGTCAAAGTCGAGAGTCTAGGTACTTAGCGCTAAAAGGCCTCATACTAATTTGACCAAACTCTGACGTCACTTGTTCAACGTGGGCCGTAAAGCCTAAAAACATGGATTTTGTTGATTTGGTTGTGAAAAACTTCGCTGTCATACATTCTTTTACCCATTGAAATGTAAAGAATCTATTACTACAGGGCGATAAAAACAAATTGTTGAATTCGTGAAACTTTTAGATGTAGTATATCTTTGCGGAAATTATATATTTGTTATGAAATTCATTTTTACTGTGTTAATGTGATGTTTGTAAACCTGTATAACGATAGTAATTTTATATTTTATGTTTCTAGCAACATTCCAGTTTCATCATGATATTTTCCTTCAGGTTATTGTAGGATTCCAATTTGGATTCGATACCCACAAAATCCGACGTCACTAAGCCATCTTATTTTATTTATTTTATTTTATTTTATTCGGAAAACATACAGTGAAATAAAGCTTAATGAATAAATATACTTAAATCTATACACCATTTACAACGTTTTCGCTTAGCTTCGCTCTAGTAGTTTAGTATCTATCTTATATTTTATCTACCAACTTTCAATCTAATCGCTGCCTCGACATTTCCTAAACTCGACTTAAGGGTCTTAAGTCGATTAAATTAACTCAACTCTGATTCCCTTCACCAAATTATCTCAACGGAGGGTAACAAGCTAATTGTCAATTATATCAAGTAACTTCACAGTCTACCTTGAGCATTCCTCGCGTCTTTTGACACATAAGTATATTAAACAATAGGTAATTGATGTCAAGAATTATTTTGTAATTTTTTTATTCTATTGGCTAAAGAGACTAGCGAGTCGTTTGCCTAATGGTAAGCATAACGCCAGCCCATAATAATTGCAGTACCAATCAGAACTTTGAAACACAAAGGTTTCCGTATACATATATTACAAAGTAATATCTCTGTGCACAAAGACCTGCGAGGTACGGCATTGCACTCGTTACCATGGGGCATTAGATGATAAGGGATTAGGTGTCAGACAATAATTGTGAAAGTATCTAACGAGCAGTACAAAAACCAAATGCTACATATAGGAAAACGTTTTGAAAGATTCCAAACGACCAAACATTTGTATGAAGACGAGTAGTTGTTAGTTGATATACAGATTTGGTTGATATGCAATACCGTTGCCCGTCCATTGTTAGGAGTCATCGGCATGGCCGCACCTTAGGGTCTCATTAAGCTGTGGGTGTTATCCCCAAGATTCTGTCCGAGTTCAACGCTCTGACTATGACAAGTACGCTCCTAACGAAAGGTTTACGGGTATCTGGCCCTGTACCAATTTTGATTGTTATAAAAGCAAAACTGAGTTTGAATCAAACTTAAAGACTATAGACAGAGATAGATTTACTAACTGTTTATTTAACATCTCAAAATAACAATGAAGTCATTTAGAATTAATAATTGATGAGTGGTCTTATCGCGCAGAGTAGTCTCTTTCAGACCAGACAGCCATAGAATGGAGTGGAGTGAACAAACATGTTAATAATGTGGTACAATAGAATAATCTACCTAAACTACTATTAGAATAGAAAACAAATGTTTTTTTAGGTCTTTGCGAGTATAGTAGGTACCTACAGTTTTGACGGTTTTTGGCGTAGTCCGAGTATATGCGTGTGCGTGACCAATTACCATGCAATACGACAATCGGCTACTAAGTAGATATACATAAAGTCGAAACGAGTCCGTAACGAAAAATAAAAAAAACACGCGTTATTCGACAAAGTTTCTTAGAGATTAAAAACTTATCCTAAGCCATGGAGAATGTAGAAGCTCAATTTTGTTTTACGATTTCGATAACGATTTCCATGCACAAATTATGTACACCCAGTCGCATCCCTTGTTGATGATTGAGTGGCTTGCCATACACCACTAATCGATACCGGAAACAATCCAACTGCGACGCACGTATCCAAGCTCATCATTTCCCTTGTCGCTTAGTTCCTGGGTTGCAGCAATTTATGGCAAATAAGCATAGGTTGATTCATAATTGAGTAATCGCATGTTTTCTTCGTGTAGGTGCCCATAGACCAGGTACTGTGACAGGTCAATTCAGTTTTATTTCATAGACAATTGAAACCGTAGGGACTTGTATCCTCGTTTTGAGCTGTATCCATGTTTACCCTCGTTTTTTAAATTGCTGAGCAAATATTTTCTATACCTACTTATACCTACTTAGATCAACTTTATTAGAAGCTGTTATCACTGATATAATTTGTTAAGCAAAGATATTAAAGTTTCCACCTGTACAGTAAATCTGTTATTATTTATCTGTGGAGTACATTCAAGATATTGTTATACGATTTGCGTTCCGTTTTATTTCCGTTGTCATATATTAAAAGTCCCAAACTTTCCCAGAATAGTTAGCGCTAAAGTAAACCCTGGTCTACGTGTATTGTTTTTGTCTGCTCCGAACCGAACCGGTCCGAACCATCAAAAACTAGTGCAGCGTCTTCATGATTTACCTTTAGGTGCAATATATACAGTGATAAAGATCATACCCCGTTTGATTCCGTAAATGATAAGAGGGAAATGATAAGGTTTATACCTATTTAAGAGTAAAGCTGAGCAGGTACCTACGGTAGTTACTTTTGTGCCCGGAAATGGCGAAGGCAGCGAACAAGTAGGTACAGCTAATCGGCATGCTTCGCACGAGTTTTCAACGACTTCGAAGCAGCTGCAAGGACGATGTTCCTTTGTAATTAGCGTTTATACTGAACATATTTCACAACCGATTTAATCAACAGTTTTCCAACACGGCTGCTGTAATGATGTAAACTGTAATATATAACTAAAGACAATATTCAACTAAATTGGAATTTGTGATAGGGTTGATCTACGCCTACACGATCGTTAATACGGCTGATATCGTAACCTTTTCTTCTTTTTTGCTAATCCAGAACAGCTAATCCAGAGTTCGTACAAAAATTTGGTTTGGAATGACAAATTAATCGCTCCACGTCCTGTACCTGCCCAGTTTCATCCTGTTTACTTATTATCATCTCTGCAGTAGCGTTGTTAACAGTGAAACAGAAATAAAATTTGCAAACCACCGGTCTGTTTGTAGATCGTGCTTGCGGCACGGTGCGTGCGCTACAACCCAAGGAGGAGCTTAAAAATTTAGTTTAAATTTTAGAATAATAAAATGCAAACAGTTCAAATAACGACTAAGTACTTTTTGTTTTATAATTCCTACGAAACTTGTACTATTGTGTATTCTGAGACCATGGTTTGATGGTAGGGTATTGGTGATCCTCCTTGCTCTAGGCTCACCGGATATTATGCAAAGCACCTTTCGGTGTGTTCCGGCAACCGGACTACGCAGTCGTGGAACACCACAACTATAGTTTAACGTGTTGTTTACTACTTTTTGTCAGAAAGTGAATTTGTAAATTCTTCATCATTATCAGCCGGAAGACATTTACTGCTGAACATAGGCCTCCCCCATAGAACGGCACTTGGATCGGCTACTTGCTTCTTGCATCCAACGATTCCCCGCGGTTTTGACACCTATTGGGGGGCCAGCCTACATTACGTCTTCCGGTTCGTGGTCGCCACTCGAGAACCTTTCTTCCCCATCGGTTATCGGTTCTGCGAGCGATGTGGCCTGGCCATTGCCATTTCAACCGGCTAACTTTGATAACTATATCGGTGACTTTCGTTCTCCTGCAGATCTCCTCGTTTCGGATTTTATCACATAGGGAAACCCCAAGCATATAGCCCTCTCCATAGCTCGTTGTGCAACTTTGAGCTTGCTGATGAGGCCAACAGTGAAAGACCACGTCTCAGTTCCATAAGTCATAACTTGCAACACCCGGTTTTCAGGCTCTGCGGTATTGTGGACGAAAACTTAGGTCAAGCTTCCCGAACGGTGCCCAACAAATTGTATTCTTTGTGCGACATCTGTCTAAGTTGGACCTATCTAATTGGACGATCTGTTCTAGGTAGACATACAAAACGAGCTGGTCGGTTATTTATTTATTTTATTGCATACATACATTCAACTTATACATTTAAGAGTAAACATATGCACCCTGTTAGAAGGGTGTTGCAAACTTAAATTAAGGTACCTAGTAGTAATAGTATAAACTAATTGAGGCTTAGCAAGTACGTAATTCTAAGACTTAGAGCTTGAGATCATTAGAAAAAAGTAAATATATTTACAAGACAAAAATCAACACTATCAGGAAAAAATATAAATTCTATCATTCAAGTCTTTTAAGCTGTAGTAACATTTATTTATCAAAAAATTACATGGTAAGGATAACGCCGGCCCATAACAAGCCACTCAGATGTTTGAAACACAATAAAGGCCTGGGCGGCACTGCAGTGCGTTCGTTACCTTTGTGGGACATTAGGTTTTAAGTCTCTTAAGTCCATACTAACCTCACATATAAAAAAATTAAACAAAACCTTATAAATAAAAAACGGCATTAAGGTCGCCTTCTTCTTGATATTAGTAATTATATTATAAGGTTGCGAAAGCACCTTCGAAGTATCTAGGATATGATATAGGTATCATGGTTGTATATGATGCAAAATAACTTTTTGTCAAAATAGCGCACTCTCGTTGAAATCTTTTGGCCTAGCAAATAACAAACGAACTTGTATAGAACCTACAATACAATACAATACAAAAACTCTATATTGCATACCAAAACATTAAAAACAACCATTAACTTACATGCACAGTAAAACACCTAAAAGAGGAAAAATAGATTGCGGTAATAAGCGGTCTTATCGTTCTAAGCAATCTCTTACAGACAAAATATATGATGACTAGACATCGGATTATACATCAGGATTATAATTATTCACTAACTAAATGTCAACATTTGCATACAAATATGCTCAAATGTGCACAAAATATGCTCTATATTACAAATAATAAAATATATGTACTTAAAACGGTTTTTTTTTCTTCTCCAATAAAATGAATGAATAATATAAACTCGGGACTCGAATATGCCATGTGGCGAATTTAGAATTTAATTATTAAAATTTGTGTTACACTGGGCAAGTCTTAATTACCTACAATAAAATGAAAAATTTAAATTGTAAATGTGTATTGTGTAAGTAACTTTTTACATAATTTTTATGGTTTGTGTCAAATGGAGGAGGACAAAAATATTAGACAATAATGAAATGTATTGCCGTAATGTTTTACAAGTGCTTCACGTTAACTTTTCTTGTATACTATTGGATAACGAGACTAGCATAATCTGGTCATCATAACGCATACGATACCGTTTGCTTGATGGTAAGCATAACTATTGCAGAGCCGCTCAGAACTTTGAAACATAAAGGCCTGCGCGGCTCTGCGTTGCGCTCGTTACCCTGAGACATTATAGGTATTGTCTCAGCCCAGTAATTTCACTGACTACTTTGTTCATCAAGCCGGAACACAATAATGCTTGTACATTGCTTCACAGTAGACACTATTGCAGTAGGCAGTAGACACAGTAGTACATGATGTAGTAGATGATAACACGATCAAAGCGTTGGTCAAACCAGGCGGGCAGTCGCAGAAGATTTAGGCCTAAGTACAACCTGGTAATTGTAGTGATGCTTTACCCAATGTTGTCAAAGTAGTGATGTAATGGTACACGAATAAAAACGGCAGTATCGATACTTAACGAGACCGATAAAAGTCCCAGGTGATCACTTTTATTTACACTGTGGTACCTATATATCTAGGATATATAACCAAACTTGATTTTGTGAATATTAGTGCGAGATCGGCACAATGTTGAACAGTTTTATGCAACTAGACAAAGATATCGTCAGTTTAGAAAAACATACAGTGAAGTTTAAAATTCTCAATTGTGGTTTGAACTTAGACTGAACTAAGTTCGTTCTTTTATCTCACCTCTAGAGTTAGTTGATGATGACTTTGATTAGCACTTAGATATCACGTGTTTCACAGAGGATCGTGCGCGAATTTATGTGTGCACGTGTTTTACTTGAAGACAAATTTAGCGTTAAAAGTATATACTTATAAATAAACACTTAAAAATTTAAGAAATAACAAATAGGTACATAATGTGTTTAAGATAGGCGAGTAGTCAATGCGGTTATAATATTAGAAGGTACAAAAACTATAAAGACAGCACGATTTGAGTCGAGTCGAGAACATGAACCAGCCAAGCAGGTTCGAATAGAACTCGTACCATTTAGGGTATTGGAATCATATTCCAGCATGTTATCTTTGCTATTATTTCAACTTACAGTCCACAGTTTTTCGATTGTGTAAATAGTAAAAAAAACACTGTAGATAATATATGTAACTGATTTATTCTCAGGCAAAGTTCATTACTAAAGCCGAAAACACTTCACACACTACCTATGTTATGTTTTTTAAAATAGCGCAGTTAAGTTGATTCTCCACATCTCCTCTCTAAAATAGACCTAAATGTCCCAACAAGATCTGTGAGGCTGCCTGTTCATTTACATGTACCTGACAGTTCCAAAAACTAGGTACGTGCAAAACTCGTTTTTCAAAATTCGTTGTTATGGCCAGCAACTTTACCGAATGCGATTTTTCATAATAATATTAAGTGATTATTTATCTTCAAAAATGTTAAGATGAGCGAGCGAGATAGCGGCGCGCCGTATTCTGCTTGCGAGTTCTCCGCTTCCTACATCTTTTTTGCTTGTAAATTTTCTAATCTGCATTGAAATATTTGACACAACAATTCTCTAGAAAAAGCAGTAAATTAGTCACAGACATTGGATATCGGTCCCATCACAGCATCGCTAAACTAAAGGTTATGTCCTGTCGTCGTGTGAAGCGCCTCATGCTGCTCACGTTCTAAAGCTGTACGGAGCTGAGCTAAAAAAATTTTTACTTATACTTCCTAGTGCTGCACTGCCTCGTTTCATTTTAATGGATAGGCGTACATAAGATACAAAAATAAAAATCTATTTAAAATGAAACAAATACTTACACACCTCTTTTGGTAGAATACCGATGTTTCTTATTCCTTTTCCTACGATGTAATTAATTAACAAGACATATGATAATAAACAAAATCTGGACAAATAGTTACCGGAAATATAGCACAGTGCGGTCAGCATGGCGCCTTCCCGGAGATTCTCTACAATATTTTTGGTTTTTCCTCATCTTGCTAATGGTGAGTACAGTACCCGCAACGGATCCAGCCTGCTTTGAACAAGGGTTCTTTTGATTTATTAGTTTAATAGAGATGAGTAACTGAACTGAAGAAATATAATAGTATGTAGGATTTGACGTTAAATTTACAGCGGCAATGACCCATTGTGCACATCTGGAGGCTGCAACCATTATGGCCGATCATCAGTTAACAATTTTTGGAATAGTCGGTGATAACCATAAAATTAATAAAAGAAGAAAATGGGGCCTGAATATTGAAACGTATTGTGAAGAACAACAAGATTTGCCTGTGTAATAATATTTAGTAGATAGAAAAAGATTTTAATATTGCACTAGAATAAAAAATTGAAGGTTTGGGAGGAAAATCGTATATAAGAGAAAGTCCCTCAGCCTCTCGGTAGATTGCGATCTTTGCGTGAGGACCTAAAAATACCACGTGAGAGCATCTTTCGCTCCGCATCGGTTGGGCGCTTTATATATGCCCATATGAATAATTACAGACTCACAGGTACAGCTTAGGGATCGGACACCAGTGTCCAATCTCGAACTTTCAATGTCGTACCGCGAATCAATAGGTACAGTAGTAGCGGGGTACTTTTGTGTAAAAACTCAAGGTTTAACTTTCATTTTTACGGATTGCTGCGCCGCAGTATTCTACAATAAAGTCCTTTGTGCCAAATCTTGAAGTGAAGCATGCCAGAAACATGAGTTACAGGGGCAAAATCACGATGAAAAGCAGATGCTGCGATTGACTCGCACCGCGCTGCTAGAGAAGAAGGTGGGATTGATTCAGGCCTCCCGGCCAGAGAGGTTAGCTTCTCCCACAAAGACACAAACGATGACGTCAGTACTCACGCTGTTCCTTTTTCGGGCCGGTTCCAGTGGTAATTTTGCTGACCGCATGATACCAGCTGATGGAACAGACAGATGTCTTGATGATCGCAGTAGATTTTGATGTTGACGAGGAGAATGCTGCTGCGCATTCTCTAGATAATATCCAGGGAATATCCAGTGGATATTAAGGCACCCGCGGGAAGAGATGGCGTGCAGGTACTATTCTTAGCTTGGCCAAACGGCCTCTTCTGATTCCTCTCTCTTAAATCCTCTTATCCCTATTGTGATCGTTGTCTGTTTTTTATTATTATTTGCATTATTTAACTAAAACCGCTTAAAGATCATTTACTAGTTACCACATTAATTGTCAAAGTAGAAACGATTGTTTGTCATTCGATAATGGCATGCAACGGTAATAGCACCGTTACTATAAAATGTTTATTTTATTATTGTACTGAAATAGCTTTAGAATAAAGATCATCGTGCTATTCAATCAGTAGCTGTGTTTAAAACCGGAAAAACAGCTTTATCGCTGGATAAGGTTTTTGACCTTTCATACGGGACATAGATATCTATTGATATTTTTAAACTTTCTCTCAGTTTACTAATGTGATGATAGCAATAGATGGATGTTATCAGCAAAGTTTTATACAGTTATTTTAAAATAATATTTTTATATCGTCTTTAATCCACCACAAAATGATGTTAAAATGTTCTTTAAATGCCGGAAAAAGACCGGGAATAACAAAAAACAGAATATTTTTAGGGTTTTTAAAATAATGGTGTAATACTGTCAAACCCTTTTATCTCAGTAATGGTTAGACGTACTAGAAAGTAGAGGTATCAGGTTGAAACTAAAAAAATGTCTATCAGAATCGACGCCTTGCCGTCGTACTATGACCTACGACCATTCTACTCTCGCCCACGAATTACAGCTGGGAACAGCAACCGCGGAACCGCAAATTCATCCCATTCGTGGTTCGCGGCTTTCGCGGTGCGAGTGTAGGGCTGCCACACACGGTAATGCATGATTGATGGATAATGTATAAATCACGGATCATGCGCCAACCGTGGAAAAAATCACGATCACCGCTTGACGCATATTGTTCCGTTTAATGTGGTGTTTCGAGGACAGTGGTATTAGGGTGTGAAAAATGGGAGATGAGGATTTAAATTCCCATCTGCGTCATTGATGGGGACGTCAGTGGGGCAGATGGGAATATATAATTTATATTTATATTGCAACTGTTACTTTCCATAGTTGAAAAAGGAGTGGAAGCTTCGGATAGCAAAATTTCGCATTTGGTGGATTTTTTAAGCCATTGCCTAACCTACTTAATATCTGTCATTATTTTAAAACGTCATTTTCTTTTTATTTGTTTTGTTTTATAGACTGATCGAAAATTCCTGACAAATCGAATTTCCAATTAATGACTCTTACCTATATCTAAAAAGTACAGCCCTTGCTACGATGCGTGATTTGCACAATGAGAATCTGTCTTTTGGATATAGGTATAATCGATTTATTTACGACCAAATATCGATAAATAATCGGATACCTAATTCTATTCATATTATAATAATGCTTTTCATAAAATCGGTGTACCAAACTAACTCTACTGCGAGTGTCCGTCTGGGTTGGTACTCTTGGTATGGTGGCTTTGCTCGTGATGGCTTCGCTCGCGGTGGCTTTGCTCGTGAAGTAGTAATGTGCAAGCATTACTGCTAGCTTCTAAAGATATACGTAAGTATTATAATCATAATCAAATGAGTAACTAGGTAAGGAACTACCCTGGCTGCAAACCCTTTCGTTTTTTTTTCATGTTCCTAGGAAGGTATTAAAATCCTCTTAGTTTTATTTCCAGTACCAACATTTTCTAACCGTCGTTAGTAAAACCTAGCATACGTACCAAATTCTGATCATAAAAGCCCGTAAAATCATCTTACTTTATTAAAATCCTTATACATTTACCAACACACATGTTGGTAAATCCGAAGATTTACAAGTTAAACCAAGAATTTACCAATACGGCCTTTCAGTTCACGGTAACACATACTATAATAGTACATACATAACTCATATTATGATCTCAACATATTATAACCTCGTCCGACATTTTCATGAGAAACGAAGTATTAAATATGAGACTAGCGTGTGAATAAACGAAGTGTTTTGTTCGTAAACGAATGTTTGGCTTGTGTATGATTATACACGTGAACGCTCGCTTTCGATACACCTTATGATAAATTATTAGGGCCGCCATAGAACGTTCGCTAACAAATGTTCGCCATGGGGACCCGCGTTTAGAACTATACAATACATAATTATATATATAAATGATTGTACTTGTGTAATTGTTAAGTATAAAAAGGTTTTCCCCTTGTAATGCACGCACAACGGATCTAGGCTGTTCAGAAAGCAGGCTCTCCCAGCTTCCGAGAAAAAAAGCGAACGCTAACAAGGCAATTAGTGAGATGAAACAGTGACTGAGATAGAACCACCTTTAGTAACTTTTGGTTGGCCTTAATGCATGGGCGTATTTACCCTAGGGCCAAAAGGGCCATGGCCCGGGGCGGCATCGGCAGGCTGCTAGGGGCGGTACAAGCAGAGTAATTTTAAAAAATACGCCATTGCCTTAATGCAATGCGGTTCTGAAAATAAAGCTTAAATTCACGGCTGATGCCTATACCCCTGAATTTTTGTTAACTACCACCAAATTTTTGGGGACTGCGCACAGGTAGCAATATCGCAAGAAAAATATTATAATACGCATTTGGCTTTGTCAACTGCAGGAGTATGGACGAATTAAAGGCGCGTGTTAGCGCCCTTATATGACCACTAAGTATATACAGTAACCGACTTACTAATAAACTGTATAATGGTTGAATAGTTACACAATGTCTCTTTAGATTCAGTTTAAAATTGTCAAAGAACAATTACAAAAAACATAGTACCTATACAAAACTCATGCGTGAAAGAAGGACACACCAACAAACCAACCCACTAACAATCATACTTTCGCTTTTATTATAGCACTAACATACGTACCTACGGAAGATGGCCAATGCATGTATATAAATAAAAAATTCTTTATGTCCTTTTTGGAGCATGGTGCTTTCGTATTTTCCTATTTTGTGATACACTGTACACAAATTATTTCATTAAACAAAAGGCAATATCGTGAAATCAGATTTTTATTTTACTGTTCAATTCTTTGGGTTACTTTACTTTCTGTCTTGGTTTTGTGTTTTTAGTCTAAGACTTCATTCGTTCCATGTAGCCTACTTCATTTCGTCTTTGTGTTGTACCTCTAGGCACCAATTTCAGAGCTTTGTTTTATGGTATTCAACTACATTCGAGTAAATAATTGAAATAGTCGTCATGTCAGACCGAATTGTTAGTACTAATTTTGGAAAACAATGAAATTTTCACCACGCTTTGTTAGCTCCACCTGCATGTATTGTATGTATACAAATTTACAACCTAATTTAAACCCACGCGAGAACCGATAACTGTCCAATAATTTGTTGACCATGACCTGACGTTTTAGCGATACTATATTAGGCTAAGGCCCGAATCGTAATCGCCGAATCTTAATTCAGAGACGAGTATGGACTCATACTCCCATAATAATATGCCAAAATTGTATAGGTAGATTTCTATTAGAGATACGTCAGTTCGCCTAGATCTTGGGCACGTTACTGCAGCAGAGATCGAGATTTGCTTTTACTATAATTTTAAAGTAACACTAGCTTCTGCCCGCGGCTTCGTTCGCTTGGTATATATCGTTACCAGCCTATCTGTTTTTCCAGAAGCTAAACTATTTATATTCCAAATTTCATCAAAATCGGTTTAGTTTTTACAGAGTTACGTGGTAACAAAAATTCGCACACACACACACAAATTTTCGCATTTGTATTATAAGTTATTTTCGATAGGTGGGCGTTTGATATTCTATCTCACCAAGAAGCACAAAATAGACGATAGCCAGAAGTGACAATGTTATCTAAGCAAGCAAGATGTAGAAGCTACCAAAACGCACCGAAATGTGGTCACGAAGCGCTCCATCCCGGGTCCTAGCTATTGATACCTAACTTATCTCTTCTTTAGCTACACTCCAGAAGTGAGGCTGGAACATCTAAGAACATTTAATTAGAAAAAGGAAATTTAAAGTTATAATTTAATTATGGCTAACAAGTGTCTATGGGTGCCCCAAAGGTGTAACACCGAGGTGTCCTAAATGTCTCCAACCCAAACCTTCAGCTACTAATGTAAAAAATCACGTCGGACAAACAAAAAAACACACTATCACATTTATATAATACTAGCGACATGCCCCAGCTTCGCACGGGTAATAGTTAAAGACTTTTATATAAACTTACGATAGCAATTAGACCTCCTTAATTCGGCCCTGTCACAAAATCCGTTCTTAGCTGACGTCTCCTACCTACAAGCTACCTATCTTGCCACAGTTTCATAAGTCAAGTTGTTTTCGAGATTTCCCGTCTTACCACAAGAAAATTAAACACACCCTAAACCTGTGTTAAACAGCCTATGCCATTGTCACGTGTATAAATATGAGCGACCACAAATCTTGATTTAAGTAGTGTTTAACCGTTGTCTAACTCCATAGTGTTGTGACATTTGTAATCATTTTATTCGTTTATCTTTAGACACTATCTAGTTAAACAGGCGTCGTACCGTGGTAGCACTGTACGTGTTTAGTCAGTGAGTCAGTGATCTTTAGCTTTTATAATTATATTTAGATATATTAGGGGTAGTTAGAAATATATTAGAAACATTAGTTATTAAGGATCATAATAACTAAAAAATAATCATAAAAAGTAAAGTGTTCTCAGTAGAACAAAAGTCTGATGAGGTTCATAGTTCATATTAACAACGACAAATAAGTAATGACCATTATTTATAGGTATATTAAAGTTGTAATAAATTATTTCATGTAGTTATTATAATTGGTTTTAACTAATATAAATACAAATCTATTGAAACCAACGTAACTTCACTTTATAAGTATAATGGAGTTGTATTGAGTTTCAAAACATCCTCTAATTCTTCCTCTAAACGTGTTATATATACAATAGCGTTCTTTTATCCTGTATGTTTTATTAAATGTATTACTATACCATAGTATATAATATACTAGCTTCTGCGGTTTTCACTCGTGTTACCACAGGAACCGTCATACCGATCTGACAAATTAAATCAACTTGTCAACATTATAAAACTTTCATTGACAGCTGTCAATGTCAATTTTATGTCACACAAACTTCTGCCCGCGGTTTTCACCCGCGTTCCCACAGGAACCGTGCATTTTTCCAGGATAAAAAGTAGCCTATGTTACTCTTCGGTCCAGAAACTATTTCTATGCCAAAAATCACGTCGATCCGTTGCTTCGTTACTGCGTGAAAGAAGGACAAACCAACAAACACACTTTCGTATTTATAATGTTAGTATGGACTAGTATGGATTATAACAGCTTACAAAATCCCACTTCATTTTTTTTAACTTAACTTGCTCATAGCCTCTATTAACTAGCTAATACATAAATAAAAACTACATCTAACCAAGCTACAAAAACAGTTGGATAATCTACAAGCCAAAGTAGAGCCTATAGATAATCCAAATGTTCTAGAAATATTCTATGGTTCTAGCCCACTTCTGTTCTACTGTTATATGTTTATTGGATAGTGTTTGAAGTTAAGCAACATTATACTTACTTTGCTTATTAAGTAGATGGTGCCTTTACGTCGCTTTGTTAAGGTATGCTATAGAATAAAGAACTCAAAAATAATCGTGAACTAAGGGACTCAAATCCTAAATCATTGAGTATTTTAATAGATAAATTATCAAACTGTACGTTTGTTTACAGAATATTAATTATTTTACTATCATTTTAAACATGGTAAGTAACTTATACTCTACTAAGCCAAGTACCTAACAAGCTGTTCACAATACTACTGACTAAAGCTATATTTTTATTAAACTAGGTAAGTAGAGCTAGAAACTTTTAGGTTGTCATGAGAAGTTTTACCTAAGTTAGCCGAAAAAAACGTCAAGGAAATACCGACTCTGATTTAATTTTAAATGTTTGTTTTTCTATTGTGTACTTTTATAAAAGTACCTAAGGGTCAAACTTGCATGTTCAAAATGAGATATGTTTTTTAAAGTAGGGTGGCTAAAGAAGCCTTTCGTCAAGCACTATTCAGGTAATGTTGCGCTTGACCTGCCCAATTTCTAGCAGATAATGTCCTAAGGCCATGTACAGGCGTCACGGGTCAACGGTATCCAGGACCCGAGACTCGTAATAATATACAGAAAAGTAAAGAGTCGAACCCCCGAGAAGGGGAAGCATATAAAAGAGATGGTTGGCAGCTCGCGCGGTTCAGTCGGATCGCGGTCGAGCAACGACCGCCTCGACAGCTAGCACTAAGGTGAGCGCTCACCGGCCGCGTGCACGTCCACTCGAGGTGTCCTGTGGTGCGCAGCCACGACCCGTGGGCAAAAGGCCTTAGCCGCCCGACTCAACATTGCTAGCCAGTCGCTCGCGACCCGCGCCCGCGCCCTATCATACGCTCGCGCCGCATGCCGCCACGGCTTGCCTAACTTTATCGTAATATTTTCGAAATGAGGTGAGTACTAATATTTTAAAAACATGATTTTATTTGCGAATAATTTTTTTTTGTTGCGATTGTTTTTACAACTATTTTTAAAGTTACAAATTTCGTGACGGGTCAAAGTTAAAGTTTACCCAATGTGGAAAACTTTTATGTTTATGGATTGTGATGGTCAGTTCATTTATTTTTTTGAGAATGTTAATCTAAATTACGGTAATAAATATTAAAAGTCACTTTTATAGTAACGTAACATTTTAATTAGCCTATCATAATAATCGCACAGAATAAGTAATAACTATCAATCTGAGTTTGAGATAGGAGTATTGTTTCGTGATGCAAAGCAACAAGTGCTTGAATAGGCTCTAGTGAAATAAACCGAAGCGATCAAATTGCTGAGATAAGACTTTCCATCACATTTTCAGAGAAATTAAATTTACACGAAACACGGTCATAAAAATAAAACAATGCAGAGGTTCATAAAACAAATTAAGTGTGTGTTATCTGCCTATAACTAAAACATACTAAAAGAAAATTGAATAATATACTATACATACGAGCAATACGACATATATATACGACAATATTACGTACTTGGTTCTAATTGAGACTTTTCTATATATATTGTTTATCCAAGACATAAAAAAGCCCGCCTCCAAAGCAAACCAGTTTTAATCTAGAATCTTTCTAGGTCTATGAGTACTACCTAATAATACAAATATAATGATAAACGATTTTATAACTTAGATTTATAGCAAAAATATGTTTACTTGGAAACACTTGTACAAGTAACTAAATTCATATAACAATCGAATTTTAATTAAATTAATTATTCCTAAACGAGAAAGATTTCGTACTTAATTACTATAGCCATCATTCATCTCTCTTTAAATTAAACACTTATAAAATAAATGGTAAATGAGCCACGGGGCGCAATTAGCATATTTACGAGTACACAATTATAATAAAATGATCTGCATAATTATGCTAAGTGGTTATTTTTAGGTCACAGTTTACTAATTTCTGAATTCATTTCGTCGTGTATTTGACGAAATATTTTTAAAACCGAGTAACAAGAGAAAAATGCGTTTAAAAAGAAAATTGCATATCGCAGTTATTTTGAAATCAGTCCATAGTTATAATTGACGGAGAAATGGGTGATCATCTGGTGAATATACATACTTAAAACACAGTTTTTCGAAGTCGGTTGAAAACTGCTTTATACGGCGCTACATAGAGCATATTCTTTGATACTACATACATTTTCATGATTTCTAAATCGTGTGTTATGATTACGGTGTCTTAGCTCTGCCGTGACTTTGCAAGAATTGTGAATTATAATTCACATGGTAAAGGGCACCGTACCAGAAAATGTGATAATAATTAAAATCAATCATATTACGATAGTAGAGCGATTTCTGGTCCTCGCCTGATTAGCTGCAATGAATACGTTAAACAAATGGAACCCGCGTCTAACTCTTAAGCATGCCTTAGTCGCGTGTTTAAATGTGAACAACCACAAATCTTGATTTAAGAAGTGTCCAAACATTGTTTAGCTCACTTCTGTTGTGATATTTCTAATTATTTCACTTGTGAAAATTGTGTTGCGTTGTTTAACTTTTAGACACTGCTAAACAGGATCCTTATCGTTGATTTTTCTGATAAGACGGAATCTGTACTATAATAAATGTGAAAGTGTGTTTGTTTGTTAGTTTGTCCTTCCGCGCAGCAGCGGATCGACGTGATTTTTGGCATTTATGGTTCGGAGAGTAACATAGGTTACTTATTTCCGAAAAAAAATGCGCATTTTGAATATCACGAAATCCGCACTTGAAGCAAAAGCGTTGTTATTCTGACAAGCAAACGTACGTTTGCTTGAGCGTCTAAGGTGCCTCTTAGACCTGTGGCCTTTCTGGCTAATAAAATAGTGTTTTTTTGCTATTTTGTAACGAGACGAGCTAACCCTGGCCCATTACAATTGCAGTGCCACTCAGAACTTTGAAACACAAAGGTCTGCGTGGCACTGCAGTGCTCTTATTACCCTGATACATTAGGTATTAAGTTTCATAAGCCCAGTAATTTCACTAGCTACTCTGGTCATCAAACCGGAACACAGTAATGCTTGCACACTACTGCTTGGCGGTAGACTTCACGTGCAAAGCTGTGATAACCACCCAGACGGACACTCGCAGAAGAGTTAGTCCTGCCACTAACACTAACTAAGAGTTGATAATAATTTAATAGTCTAGAAACTGCTGAACCAATCATAAATTAAAAATTCTGATTTTAAAACATTATTAAGAACCATATCGCATCGAAAACTTCTGTAAAATAAAAAAACACGTTGAAATTGTGACATCCGTTCTGAACTATGAAGATGGCGCAAGAAATATAAAAAGTGTTCAAAAGTACAAGTGCATCACAAAAAAGTATCTATGCGTTCTTATGCAAAACATTCCTATATTAAATCAATCAAATATAGTATGTATTTAACTGTAACTGGTTATCAGTGTTAAAGGTCAATATTATCTTACTTATATTTTTATGATATTAGTGACGTAATTAAGATAGAATGGTGGAATTCATGGGCTGACTGTCGAATATTATTAAGGTGCTTGTTCTATGCGAACGTTTTTTTCTAATTCAATTAAAGAACGAATTCGTGAGTCAGAAAATTGTATCCTAAAAATCTGTCAAGAGCAAAATCTAGCACCCTGAGGCTTCCGTACATAGACTCCAATTTTGAACAATAAAATATAGAGTGCCGTGCTTATTATAATCTTGTTGATATTAACATGACTAGTTTATTAATGAACTCCTATCGAAAGGATTTACTTACTAAAGAGAACTCAGGATAAGCTGGAATTAGAATACATAGTGATGTCATAATCACATAAAAATGAAAATCAATGATGGTCGGATTTTTTCTTTACTTTGCTATAAGAAATTGCATATTCCACAATTTTCGGTGTTCCTGTGAGACGAACCACCAATTAAGCTTTATAAATCCTATTTCTTTCTTAGGAATAGTTACGGTACTTAGGTCAGCGTTTTTTCAGATAAATTGCAGAAAAACTTGACAGACAGTTTGACAAGTAAGTGATTCTATAAGGGTTCCGTTTTTTTATTTGAGTTACGGAACCCCGAAATGATTGTTAAGTTTTATGTGTTTTTTATCAATATTTCGACGATCAACATTCGTGTGTTCCGGGAACTCGTAAAAAACGAATGTTGATGTGTTTTCTATGTATTTATATGATTGGTAATTGTCTTGCACAACTGAGTTTTAGAGAGAATTTGTACATTGAGATTTTAAGATATTCTTATGACCTGACGCGGCTAAAACAAAACGTCCGAAAACGTTCTATTTTTCTGCACAAATCTCCGTTGCCATAGATATTACAAGGAAAAACATACAGTACTATAATACCCAAGTGTTTATAGAAAATAACTATCTAAAAATATTTCAAAGGAATGGCCCATAAAATGGCGCATCTTGTAAAAAAATCTCAAAAAAGACACCGACATTTTGATCAACAACTATCATATTTATTGTAACCAAAAAAGAAATGTAATCATATAAAAACATTCTCAATTTAAATAAAAATTACAAAATAATCTTCAATTCGAAGAAAACGCATCGCCATTTTCAACCTTATTTCAATACAAAAGAATTATACGTAAAAGAGGGCCTAAACCCATCACGGAGTTGGGCGAGTCTTATACATAGTTCTCTTAATACCCATTTATAGTTAAACTAACTGCTGCCCGAGGTTTCAACCGCGTATACGATAGACTGACAGACGACAGAGTTTTATACTCGATAACGGATTTACGGCCACCGCACTTTGATCACATGAAGTGACATTGCAGCCAAAGATGGTATATACACTAAACCTAGTCGACTACTAAGGCAAACGTAGAGACGCCAGAACAATAAGTTTCCTTTTGGACTCTTAGGTACGGAACCCTAAAAGGACTAAATAAATATGAAGGCCGTTTCTATTGCGTACGCTTTTGCCCACTTGCGCCAAATGCTAGATTAGCTAATACGGATATAGTGTTAATGTTTAGCTAGTCAATAAAGCCATTTAGCCTGTTTTGAAAAAAAACTAATCCGGATTAAGATCAACATCGGAGGATTAAAATAAATAAAAAGTACCTAATGACGCAAGAAAAAATGGTAATTTGTTCTCATGGTAGCAACTAACTCGGGCTAAATAAGATAACTCGGGCTGGCGCAAGCAGGCCTAAGAGAAAGGTGAGCTTGTATCGAGTATATCGAGTACCTATACCTAAGACAGCTCCTGTACACTCTGTGTCATCACTAATACCTCTATTCGATCATAAAAATGTCTATATTTTCTGAGAGTAATCCATCACATCATCATAAAAATTACGTGCGGCAGTAAAAGCATCCGTGTCCTATAAAGCATCTTAGCAATGCATTATATTCTACCTCCAGTAAAGGTTTTAGCAATTCGAATGGGGCCCGCTCGATGGGCGAACACATGATTGATCTACCTCATGGGTGGGGACATTTTTAACACACTTTTATTAGCTTCATACTTGATACTATCTGTGGTTTAAGATCATTATTTTCATTTCTCTTAAGATTACAAAATCACTTACGAGATATTAACTTATAACTTAGGTATAAATAACTTAAGTATTCAAATATTATATTCCTCACAACGAGCATCAACACAAAACAAAAGTGGATAGTTTTTAATTTCAACACCAAATACCAAGCGGTCAGGTAACAAGAAAAGGTGCGTTCTACAATACTTTACGATCAGACTTCGGTACTCGCAACATTCGATAAATTTGTCGAGTTTTTCGGTTCGACAAATTTATCGAACCGACTTCCGTACTCGCGCCGCTGATCTGATGATGTATTGTGAAGTAAACCTTCCGAGCTTGGGCTCATATTATTGGTTTTGACGAGTCCAATAGATTGCACTTGGTGTCAGGGTTCTGACGATGGAGCCAGGAGGTGGAAGAGTGATTGTTAGTTTGTTTAAACTACATAAGTATGATTATTTATTTAAAGTGATTTAGTCGGAACATCGACTATGACGCTTAGTGGACTAGTCGTAGTCATAATACTTCTTCATAAGACTTCTTACTGCACTGATCCCAGGCAAGGCTTATTTTTAACCACATCGGCAATTATCTTCAGGGGAAATTAATAGTCAAATCTTACAGTATTTAATGTTAACATAGGTTAGCGTGTGTGATGATAGATTCTGACCGCTAACTAGAATTCTATGTATATAAGGACCATGGTCCCACAAAATCCAGACTCGGATCAAATGTTGTGGTTTTTAGGTTTGTTTTATACCGCAATACATCCACACCTAAAAGCTGATCACATAAATAATGCGACTTTTCAAAAGCGACTGTAGATAGTGATTTTGATAGATAGAAGATATAAATTATACAAGGTATCTTTCTTAAAATGCGATGTCGCGTTCAAGTAAAAAACTTTAAGAAAAGCGCGAGCTCCGAGAATAAATTGAAAACACAACAACAACTTATGAATAACTTTTAAACGACAGAAATCTTCTTCTCCTAACGTAATTTAATCGTAACTAACATAGAACTAGTTCTATTAAATTTTAATTCCATACAAACACGCAAATAGATCCTACTTCTAGCTGGGATACTAGTGTCTGTATCGGGAATCAGGAATTACGTAACTATTTCAGATAAATGAGTGTTCGATAGACTTAAGACAGATTAGAAAGACAGATCTTTAGATAGCCTGAATCCTATATCAGAGCTATTTAACCTGCCAGGGAAAAACAACGAAGCGGTAAAAGCCTTCATCGATGTAATTTAATTGAGCGTCAATACATATTAAATTATGGTCTGGTTTATTAAACTCTATAGGATTTAATCTTATTCATGTAAGCCACAAGCCCATTAGCCTTCCATTATACATTTAACATCGTAAAAGCGTTACACATTTGCGCAGTTGTTTGTATTACGATCTTTGCGCCAAGTTGGAAGTAGTTTTTAAAGCTTTTTTTTAGCTCAATGACACTGTATATGAGTACCTAGACTTGGACCGTCATCGGTATCATGGGTCAGGAGAGAAACACCAAGTGCACAATTGCATCTGTTAATCTAACTAAAGCTTTCCGATGTGAGTGTTCATGAAAGTTTCACTGACTAGTTGCTTTGTTCCAAAAGCCCACTCATTCGAGAAGAAACTCGATACCGTAAAGAGTCCATTTGGAATAAGCTACGAGAACTCCACTTTACTCGGTACGGCCCTAGGTTCATTTAGTGGACAGAAACAAACTTGAACATAAAGTTAGCTCTCGGGTCTTGGATATTTGTGTTTTGTTTCTGCATGTCTTCTTGCCACCTGCGACTTGAGGAATCTTAGTGCAGATGTATGAGTGTTTAAACGTTCATGTTTATTCCCCATGTAAGGATCAAAAGAATATTAGAGTAACCGACGCGAGCTTGATTGGTGCATTATCGATCGAGCTATAAAAGGAAACCTGTATAGCTCCCGCTAAATTATTCAGCAAACATTCAGTCTTGAGAAGCTATTTGTGTGCATATAGGGGCAAGCTTTCACGCCTCATTTCATATTCCATGAAATAGAGCCATTTATTTTATCAAAAGCATTTTAAACGATTACACAGACATTGGTAGGGTTATTATTAAAATATTTTTGGCTATATACACAAAATACAATGTATAAAGTTAAGTGAATCCTACAATAAGCTTTAGCTGTTTTATCTTGTCTGCGTGTGAATAATTTTTTTTTCTTTCTTTCTTTCATAAATATATCGTAATGAAAACAGTAAGGTAGTATAGTGGTCGCCTAGCAACACTCAAGTGGAAAATCTGTTACCAAGCATGTATCTGTTTGTTCCGGCACAAGCTGATTTTGGGAAACGAACTATCGACCTACAGATCGGTGGCTGATACCACTACCGCTAAGCCATCGTAGCTTCAGCTATCTACAGTTAAATTGGCACATATTCCCGTCACCCTTATATATGGTTGATATTCCTCCTATCCGTGCCAAGCGTTTGATACAACCTTCATCCCAATCTTTGCCAGCCTCTATGTTTCCCAATAGCTATAATCTCGAAGTTTTCAAGATGAGAGTGAATAGGTTTCTTCTAGGCAAGCGTGCTTTATCATTGGCCGGATCGCCGAATAACATCAGGTGAAATCGCAGTCAAACGTAAGCCTATTTTAAATTAAAAAATACTACAGTATAGATCACCATTGTTCACATTAGCTATCTACTAGTTACAACGGTTTTGAAAGACTCAGGTCAACGAGGATTGTTTTGAAATCAGTTAGTTGTTAGTAAAAATCCCATCATACGAGGCTACGAAGCGCTCACGCCATAATAGAATGTCAGATCTTGCAACAGTAGGTATGTTCACCGTAATAATGGAAAGGTTTGGAATTGCGTTCGTAGCAGCCCAAGACGAATAACCCACAAAATAGCATAGCTTACCGTGCCTAAAAATTTTTTTTGTGTAGGTATAATTTTTTGTTATCGATAGAGATTTTTTATCGATTAACAGACTCGTTTCATTCGGAGTTAGGGTATTTTCTAGTGCTCGCCTGACTAGCTACCACGTTCAAGTAGAAAATCTGTGCCATAAACAGGTGCTCACTATGGTAGATACCATATCTAAACTAGTTCAGTTCTAATCTAGGTTTAGAATAATATTCACATCAAAGAAAATCATTGATTACTAATTACTTAGCATAGACCATTAAACCTATAGACTCCGCTTAGCCGGGCACCCCTGCTAAACGCCGCCCAGCCGAACCAATCACAATACGCCGTGTTCACTCATCTGCTGTATGAGTTTTAAATTGACCAATGACAACACGCCGTCTTCCCTCGTCTGCCTTTCGTCTTTGGCGATTGTGTTCTCATGCAAAACTTGGATTAAGCGGCATCTAGGTTTACTGGTTAAAACGCGCTTTTAGCCATCGTGATAGTATCAACGAAAGTGTGTTACTTTCTGTTCTTGTCGATAGTTGAAGCTGGTACATAAAACGAGAGGTGCGAGTTTCCACACTTGACGGATATTTTTTAACACACCAGCAAACGAGCTAACGGCCTGCCCTGATGGCAAATGGTTACTGTGGCCTACGGGCATTTGCAACATTGTGGTGCGGTGCACCTAAAGGTCACGACCAACTATACCGCGGCATGCTAGGACCAATGCCGTTTATTATTATTATACATTTAAGAGCCTTGCTCTTGTCGGTGGAGTACTTTCCATCTTCTCCTATCCTCCGCCAGGCGCTTGACCTCCTCATACGACACAACATCTACCCTCTCCCTGATCTGATCTAGATAAGATCGTCTCGGTATACCAATACCGTATCGGAACTAAATATTGTTCGAATAGATTTATGTGATCAACGACGGAGAACGACTATTAACCGAACGCGGCATGATCGGATCGGCTATAAATTCAAAACGAATATTTTAAGCCGGCCGTACACGCTTATACATGTTTGCGTTTTGCTATCAAAATAACCATGGTTTTGCAACAAGCGCGGATTACGAGAAAACACACGCGCAAGCGCGGCTTGAAGTAGAACCATCAAAAATCCAAAGCACCCAACAACAGCAATATACAGCCAGATAGTACGGTCTCTTTCAATTGCTATGCCTGGGCTCAAAGTAAAGAATACTCCGCTTAACTCTACATACGTCACTTGTGCAGCACCGCGTATTTATCGCTGCTTCTGCACTGAACACGTAGTGGTTGTGAAACCATTTTTTTCGAGTAGAGATCGTAGATGCTGCTACGATGCGTCTAAAGAGACGAGGTAGTGCAAGCACTACCTCTAACTGTGGTGCAGTTAGCGTTCGGACTAGATATCTTTCTACCAAGCTCCAACTCAGACGGTACGATATGCGTCAAATGGTGATCGTGGTTTTTCTACAATTTTTGCGTGGTCCGTGAATGATGCTTATCCATCAATCATGCATTACGTGTAAGGGCCGCTTTAGAGGCATTGTAGGCATGCATTCCGGTCTAAAAGCGTCACCACTCTATCCGTGTGGTTTATTAACGCTCTATCTAATTGGACTGTGGACAGTATTCTACGGACGAGTATGTAGACCGTACATTTAGGCTTGCTGCGCTCTACGCAGCCTGGCTGGCGGTTGCAGCCGCCGTGGCTCCGGTAGCTAAAATGTTGAGCAAAAACCAAAAACTTTTAGTTGCCTAGTGCGCGGTCTCCAATGAACCATCATAGATCGAATTGGCTCTGAGTGCATGAGAAACCTTAGGAACGGATAGAATTCGGTCTTAGAACAAGAAAATGAGAGTCATAGATTCTTGATCCGTTTTTTTACATGCCTTTTGATGTTTCACCTACCTTTTGATGTTTCACTCATGTTAGGATGCGATGCAGTGGATGGAGTTCCACTTATAAACAGTTATTCTAAATAACTTAGCTGTACCTAAACGTAGGCATTTACGGAAGACCAACAATTTATTGTACGACCGATCAAGTAGCAATGATTGCTTCAATTAAGAACTATATAGCATTCATGAATCATAATATGCGAACTACATAATGTTGGTACCTACTCGTCCAATTGAACTGTGTGTACTGATTGATTGATCTTTGCTCGCCATTATTGAACGAAAATAATGACCATCATGCATCTTCTTCGACGGAGGAATATGATTTTATATAGGTAGCTATTAACAGTGATGCAGAATCGTAATAAAGAGTTACATTTGATGTTTATATTATATTATTGAAATGTATTGTAATGAACATCCGTATCCCCTGAAAACCAGGGTCGAGTGTTTCAAATATATTCTGAGATAATGTAAATGATAATGTATCTATTTGCCATTCTGGTACCACCCGAGTTTAGTTTTTGTATTTACTCTAGGTAACTAGTCTTATTATTTCTTTTAGTTCTCTTTAGGTAATAGGTTTATCTAACTTGTGCTGCAGTGTTGGTTAATTGTTGTTGTTGGTAATTTGGTTAGTTTGCTGTCAAAAATATCCTTTGAGTGTTTTTTTCATGCATTTTAACACACTTCTTATAGCTTCAATTGTAAGTAACAAACAACATAATAAAATCTTCAAGTCAATGTTAACCTACTTCTGATCTTTGTATCGAAATTAAACTTTTTATGTATTTATAATTGTTTAGTCCGTAGTTATTTAGTTACAATACGATAGTTTAGTATCATGGAGCTGATCTAATGATGGAGTCAGAAGGTGGATAGTGGAAGTATTCAGTGGCGACAATTAATCCCTTTGAGTTTGGGCTCATACCATGCTACCACAAAAAACCACTTTTAGAAGTCTGTTTAGACAGACAGTCTCTAAAGATGAACGTCTAAAAAGATTAGAAATGTGACAACAGAAACGTGTTATTTGTAGTTGTACAAATTTATACACGCGAATAAAGCAAAATTAGGAATTAAACGCTGTTTAACACATGTTTAGGGTGCGTTTAATTTTTTTGTGGTAAGACCCGTAAAGTTTGTTTGTCACCGCCCGCAAACGTCTGGAACCACCGGTCCTATTCTAAAAAAAATTCACTTATAGGAAGCTATATTACCCAGGAGTGTTATAGCCTACTTTTCATCCTGGTTCCACGCATGAAAAGCCACGAACAAAAGCTAGTCCTACTATCCTACAAATATTATAAATGTTGTAGGTATGATATTTATGTGAATATTTGTTACCACGTATCTTCGTAACTGATATACCGACTTTAATGAAATTTGGAATTTAGATAGTTTAGTTTCTGTAATAATACATAGGCTATAAATATATAACACGCGGGCGAAGCCACGTGCAGAAGCTAGTATGATATAATTTCCAAATACCTCGACGCTGCATCAAGCATGCAGCGTGATAGACAAGGAAACATGCCATCCATCTTCCCACAGTACCTTGTTTAGAAAAACAATCTATTTACCTAATATTATAGTTTAGACAGAAATTATTATTATTATTAGTCAGATATATTATTGTTATAAGGCCGAGTAAAATCTAAAATTAATCTAGATATTTGACAGCAGTTTTTTTAACACTCGTCCGTCCCAGGGTGTATAAGTGGAATCTGTTCTTCCACCCCGGTCATCACACCTGGCATGAAAGTAGGTAACGTAGATGTTAGCGAAGTTATTATTTGAAACAAATGACGACCAAGTATAGCAAGGAAAGCAAAATATATAAGCTCCAATTACCAGCATTTCTGTGTAAACAGTTCAAAGGTCCCCAATAAGTCAGCAGTCAACTGTAAGTACTATAACCAAGCCAAGAGTATGGAGTATAAATAATGTAATTACCCCAAACTCGGGCCTAATCTCCGCAGCGTAAATAACTTACTTACTTAGTTACCAAGTTTAAATTCGATGAACTTGTACATTAACGAATTCAACATGTGTCTTGGGTGAGACTTGATGAGTGTACTTACTCGCTCCGAATTGAGCACGTTAATCGAGTCGTATGAATAAAGAATAATAGTAGGTGCTTCATGTAACCACGTCTCGGTACATTCTCTCGTATTTTCCTGATTGTTTTTTTTTGTTTCTTTATTGAGGGACTGTTCTCGAATACAGAATGGTCTTTGTTCGTAAACCAAAAACTTTTTATCACTTTGGTTCGTTGGAATCCCTATCGTTGGTTCTCAAGAATGATTTTTAGTGTTGGTCCTATTTGAAAGTTATTTGTTCAAGATTTATACCTAATGATGCCCATCCGAAGATAATTCAATTGAAGTTGATATTCCGCTAATTTTTATGGTCATTTCTTATCAATAATCGCACTAAAATATATAATTTAATAGTATTGAACCATGTCAGATGCTACTTATCTTAATGTCTTATAATTTACAACAATTAAGTAATTTTAGAAAGTAGAGAATCTAAGAGAAACTCTAAAAGACCTAACGAGTCCGGCGACATGTTAATAGAAAATCTAGAACACTCTAGTGGGTTATACTTTATCACATTGAGGTTATTGAGTTTCCTTTATAGCGACCCTCGATAGAAATTATAGAGTTACACTTCTTAGAGTGAAAAGGTTCTGGGGACCGATTTTTGAATGTCACCGAGTGACTAAATATCAGCGATATGACCGATAGTCATCGATTTACAAAGTCGTATTTTTTAATCTCAGCGGGTGACTAAAATTGTCATACCTATGATATCGTTTACGAGTGGGGGTACCCATTCGTAAACAATATCATAGATATGAGTAGGTATTTAGTGCCAATTTTGGCTTAAAACAATTTCCAACTTAAAAAATAAAATTGAATGGAACACAATCATTAGTTTGTCTATGATTAAAGCTGAGAAATAGTTGCATGTTGGTAAACAGGGTATGACTTTCAAAAATACGACTTTTGCAAATTAGTGATCTCAAAGTTATCGCTGAGAATTTTGTCACCGCTGATATCGAAATCACTCGTGACTTTCAAAAATCGGTCCCCAGAACTGTTCATTCAACATTGTCTTGAACTGAAAAAGTGAAATGAGTAATTTGCACTACAAGTGATTCAGGTCTGATTGGCGGTGCGTAAAGTAGGAAACATGTCGTTTACGATAATTGTACTTTAAATTATATTAGAGGGCAAGACGAGCGTCAGGTTTATCTAAAATGTATGTCACGGAGTTTCCTCAGTCGAGTGACCGGATTGTCCACTCAAGAGCGAGCATGCACTTGTCAGACCAAACCGGATAATATCTGGTGTTAAATCGTTTCCTCAAACAGAAATTAAACGTCGATTGGTGAAGCTCCGTCATACTCGTAGTAGATAATAACTAAAATACAGTATTGTTAAACTTAATTAAAACTAACTACACTACTACTACTTTTAAGTGAATTAAACTAAAAAGGGATAGAATATATTCGTCTTATATCACTATTTTTTTTCACAGACACGAACAGTATGAAAGCATTATTTATTTCAACAACCCTATAATAATACGGCCACTCGAAGGCCTCCAAACTGGTATGGATATTGGATGTGTCATGAAAACAGAGCTAATATGACCGAAAGTTTATGCGACCATCCTCAAATTGTAAAGTGCATGATAAAACCATTCAATAAAATATATTATAGTAATCAAGTTTTATTAAAAATAAAATACATACTCTCATAAAAAAGGCTCGTTTTTTTAAATCCGTGGAGTATTTATTCGCTTTTGGATAAAAATGTTACATTTTGATTGAAGTTTTGATCTACTTAGTGGGTGATCTCACTAATAATATTATAATCTCCCTAAACGTAAGCCCTCGCCGTCTGTCGCCGGCTCAGAGCCGCTAATTAGCCATTCTCATTCCGAGATACCGTTAATGAAACAATTCTAAATATTTACGCAACAAATCCGTCTGCTAGGCTAGCAACACCTGTTCCTGAATAACATTAAGAGGCGCGGAGCTATCGGTTGGTTTGGTTTGGGCAATTACTTGATGTTTAACGTGCGTATCTACAGAATAGAATTTATTTTCCGAGTGCTTGTAGACTAAGTATAAGGCGTCTTAACATCTTAGCAGTTTAGGCAGCGATACATTCGCGTTAAAATGAATGCAACAGCGCAAATGTATACCCATGGACAATGGACATACATTTTGATTAGAACGATAACAGCAGAAAGGAATAGAAGCGAAAGCGGAATGTTCAACTTCGACACACAAGCCACATAATATAACGTGTATTAGGCAGGAAGAAAAAGCCGCACAAAAGGGAGGGGGTAGAAAAAGATATTGTTATTTGTAATGTATCTCACAAATAATTTAGTAATCTTGCTTCCTGGTTCTTCTTCAAATAGCGCTAGTAGCGGCTCAAGTAGCTTAGCGTCTGACACAAGTACTGAAAATTTCAAAATTGGTTACATTATATGGATGATAAGTAGTTTGCAAGCTTTACTGTGATGTGGTAAGGGCAAAGTCAACTTTTTATTTCAAGGCACTGCGTAGCTCTGCAATATGTGGAGGCGTGGCGGTTATTAACTAAAAGCGACTGACTTGGTCCGGTCAATTAATACTATCGCAGACTTGAGATCAGGAAGTATTTCGCTTGATAACGCGATGACGTTAGGTACAGAGCAAAAACTCATTAGGTAATTAAATCATTTATTACCCATTCAACTTCACAATATATAAACAAAAAATAACCATCTGTTCTGAATGTTCAAATAAATTATTTTATGTATACAACGTCAACGATTGTACAAACAGCTGGTTAATTTTGTAGGTCTTCTTAAAATAATCAGATTTGATTCATATCAAAATATACACAGACTTATATATGTGTAAGTATACAAAGTTATACAGATATAAGAATATTAATTAAAATGTCATTCATCAATCAGTAATTGGTTGTCATCACCGAAGACCGATAAAAATAATTATTCGTTCTTATAAAATATATTTTCTAAAATTTATTTATTTGAAACTTGCACAGCTAATTAGACTAACGTATCAACATAAACAAAATAAGTCACAAGCTTAGAGTACAAAACCTTTAATCACAGGTACCAAAAAATATTTATTTTTGCGTAACTTAAAGCCGAGAGCACGAAATAGTACACTTGAAATTTGATTTCAGGTAAACTTTTGCGAGTAATGTTAAAGGATACAAAACGGTCACTAAATATAAATGCATAACAAATTGCAAAAAATATCTTTTCACTGAAGTTGTTCTACTGGACCAGTTTTGCCAGCTAACGAAGGCCATACTCCGCTACATTTAAGATTTTTAATGGCTTGGGTTTTGGCCCGGCAGAGGAAAATGAGCCGCACGCCCAAAGCGGAATGCAATGCAGGCCTTACGCCCCCATCACGTATAAAAATAAGTTATCGTTAAAAACGACCTTTTCCAGTCAACCTTTGGATTGGAGATAACTAACAAAATGAGAGAAATCGTTGAGGTGAATAAATAAATCTAAAAATAAAATGTATATTTGGAGATACATAAATAAATCAATATTTAGTTAAGTATATTACATATTTATATATAATATACATACAATATACATATTTATATATATGTGATTTCAGTTCGGACAGTACAATATTGGTACATACAACAAAAATAATGCGACGTTGCAGTCGTTAAACAACCAAACCAAATTAAGTAACTCTTATGTAGTAACCAAATTTTTAAGAAATCAAGTTATTAGACTCACAAAATTTTGACACTAGAGTAACAAAAGTCCGCGTGGGCTCTCTAACTATGACAGCTAGAAGTGGCGACAGTAGTGAACGTCGGTCGCGGCGGCGCGTGTCGTGTGCTATTGTTTCTGTAATGAAATAATAAGTGGATATTGCATTATAGAAAACGGATACTACCTTATTTAAGTTAACGGACGCGATGGCGGATGGCCATGGCACCTCACCGAAGGCTATAAAGTACGTGCCAAGTTAAAATTGGGATCACGTTTCCTTTTCAACAAAACCATGCCAAAAAGAACAGTAGAAAAATAATTGTTTGTTTGTTACAGCGGAGACGCAGAGTACAGTTCTCCAAACTATAACACCATGAGGAACAACGCCAAGTGAGTACAATTTTGTTTGGCATATTTTTGAGAAAGGGTTCATGTTATAGCAATTGTTTTATCAAAACGCGTAAACGACTGAAATCTGACGACTATATGCGCAAACGATGCAGTATCATAATTCATGATACACTTAATTTTATTTTAAACCTTTTCTTTTGTAAAGATGATTTATTTACCAAGCAAAGTAATCAGTGGAATTTCTGGACGAAATTTAAAACTGCGTGTGCGCAATGCCGTGCAGTTCAATACTTTTTTTACTCCAACTTATCTTAAGGCGACGAATTGGCTAATTTCTTCTCTCTTCTCTTAATTCAATTAAACTTTGTAATTGTGACTGTAATTCTCTATGTATTCGCTATGTTATACTCGTAATCAGGATAAGTACATTTGTACTCTTCGTCCGTTTATCATAAAATTCCTGCAGTGACCTTTTTTAAAACTTGGTTAAAACTGCGTTCAGAGTCTTGACGCGTGAAGACCAGTAAGTATACAACTTTTAAGAAAAGATGAATATATAGCTTTTAGTTTCAACTTTTATGAGTATTTGACGAATAACCAATTTGACCAAATTTGAACAAAAGTCGTGCATGCTTTCCCTTTCTATAACGTGCGTATAGTTTCAAAAGCCACTGATTGAAGCTGAGAGATTATGGAATGATGACCTATTTGAAAATATTGAGCATAATTATCCATATTTCCATACTTGTACAATAAATGCGAAAGTGTGTTTGTACGTTTGTTGGTTTGTCCTTCTTTCACGCTGCAACGGATCGATGTGATTTTTGGCATAGATATATGTAGTTTATAGACCGGAAAGTAGCATAGGTTACTTTTTTATACCAAAAAATTCGCCGTTCTTGTAGGAACCGCGGACAGAAGCTAGTTTAGATAATTATGGGACTTAAAATGTTGATTTAAAATACTGTTTATGACAACTAAAAGCTATTGTCACATTGAAATACGTGCATGACCCAATGTAAATTGCCGTTTCAAAATAACGTTGAAAAGCATTTTTTTTAAATTCCCTTACCTGCTTTCCATTGCTTTCCTATTATACCGGAGTAAATCCAAGTTTGACCAAATACTACTTCAGATAAAAAGTTTTTTTTTATTTGGCCCTTATTTTATTGCTAGCAATATCAGTTAAAATCCAAAAAATAATATTACCATAACCATTTGGTTTGCTAGGTATGTAGATTGTAGGTACCTACTTATTACGTAGGTACTGTTATTTAATCACATTTTCATAACACAAACACACGAACTAATCAGTAACAACTGGTGAATTAAAATACTCATTCTTTCGCCTTTTAATTGAATGATAACTGATAAGTCTATAAAGTTTGTAATTTATATATAAGCGCGTCTACATGGAGTAGACGGACATATCGTAAGTTATTATCAGTCGCACAAGTATCTTTTCAATGAAACAAGTACCTAAAGTAATATATACAGCGGTTAATAATATTAACAAGATATTGAACTATATACAGTACATACGCATATTATATTGTATAATATATATAATTATAATACACATGCTCGCCGTAATTGCGCGCAGCAGCTACCTATAACCTCTTCAAATTGTTTGACAGTACGTACCTACTTCTAATTTAATGACACGGGGAAAATGTACGTTTCCCGATATCTTTGGACTCTTGGAAACATATACACTATTTATAGGGCGTACCTATCTACGTACGTAAATAAACTCTGTCCTTCCGTATGCTAAGACCGACCGTAGGCGTTTTGCTATTAAAATACCCATGCTTTTGTAAAAAAAGCGCGAATTACGAGACAATATACGCGCAAGCGCGGCTTGATGTAAAATCATCAAAAATCCGAGAAATAGGCAAGAACAGCAATACAGCCAGATTATGCTCTCTCTCACTCCCTGCCAGGACTCAATGTAACGGCTGCGCCGCTTTACGCTACATACATCACTTGCGCATCACCGCGTATTTACCGCGGCTTCTGAACTGAACACGCAGTGTTTGAAACTATTAAACGACGGTGGTTCACTCAATAGATAAGGCCCGCACACGTAGCAGACGAGTCTAGTGACACCAAAGCCAAACTTGACAATAAAAGAAAGAAGGAAAGAACAATGTACTATGCGAATTATTTAAATTAAAATAAAAAATAGTTCATCTCAAAAACTAAGAAGAACGAACCTAAAACAAAACAACCATTTTTCAAAATGTTTGTCTGTCTGTATGTTCCGGGTAATCTCCGAAACGGCTGGACCGAATTTGACGGGACTTTCACTGACAGATAGCTGATGTTACAAGGAATAACTACTTTTATTTTAAAAAAGATTTAGAGTTCCGCGCAAAAAAATAAAAACCATGAAATCCAATATCTCCGCGTGGGTGAAACTGCGGACAGCAGCTAGTTAATAAATAAACGGTAAAACAATCGGCGGTCTTATGGCTATAAGTAGCCTACAGACAGCCTTAGGATGGACTGGAAAAACGCGAAAATAAATAGACGGTGGTGTACAACAAATTAAATAATCAAGGAGATTACAGCATGGCATATACTATGCTAACATAAATAAATGACCTTACAATTATGACGTATATATAGCTTGAGTCAACTAGCATCATCAGGACTTGCATCGGACGACTACGTTCGTCGGTCTATTAGAATGAACAAGACGTTGACCATTATCACGACCTTGCTTTTACCAGTACACGATGATCGACAAAATACCTACAGTCAACATCAAGCAGGCAAATGGGACGGAGCAAACAACAGGAGGATTCTCAGCTGGCATGTTAACCAACTTTATGAGAAAACCAAACATTATATCGTTACGTCACGCACGAACGCCGTCGCCGACGGTATTTTTCCTCGTATATAAAAGTAATATATATGAACCAATTCCCCAGAAAGAACAATTAATAAATATTTATCAGCTGCATTGCACTTTTCCCGAATCATAATAAGACCATTTTATTGCCCATTTCATAAATCGTCAAGTGGTCACCTAAAGGGAACTCATAATGTGACTCCGTGCTGAATCATTTTAATAATTGATCTATTTGACGGTTTTTCTATGAAAATTCGTAAAATGGTTCACAAAATAGGAATTGATTATGCGTCAAATGTAACAGAATGATATGAATTTACTCATCTATTAATTTCCTTGTGACCATTTTACGATTTGTGAAATAGATCATAATATGACTATAGTATTTTGATTCGGGAAAGTAGCCTATTCAGCCCAGCAGGTGGTTACATTTTCTAAAAAAAATATAAAAAGTGAAAATCGTAATCATAAAAAAATATTCATTTTGACTGATTATTGATGATGTGGACGAAGGAAGTGAGGAAGCTAAATACAACCGAGGACTTTATGAAGTCCTTAAGATTAGCTTTAAAATGAAGTAAGGAATCTGCTAAACAGATTAACATCGTCCTAGACATAAAGCTAATTTAGTCATAACGCGACTTAGTCCCTCTACGCATCAGATACACCGCAGTCCTTCCATACTTATTAATAATTGCGAAAGTGTATTTGTATGTTTGTTGGTTTGTCCTTCTTTCACGCAGCAACGGAGCAACAGATCGACGCGATTTTTGGCATAGATATAGTTTATGGACCGGAGAATAATATAGGCTATTTTTTATCCCGGAAAAATGCACGGTTCCTATGGGAACGCGAGTGAAACCGCGGGCAGAATCTAGTATATATATATACAACTATATCTCTTAAGTGCAGCTGTACCGGAACAGACCGATTTAGGCAAAAACCCGACTATATATTGTGCAATTTTTGCATAAATGTATTACATTTGAATTGGAACGTCCCGTGTATACGTCATTTTAATACATTTCTAAGCGTTTAGGCACCGTTTAGTATTTTGTCATGTAAATATATTTTTTACAAGATTAGTACCTAAACCATCTTGCCTAATGTATAGATTTATCTTTTTTATTTTTTATTGTAAAACGAGACTAGCAGGTGGTTGGCCTGATGGTAAGCATTACGCCGAGCCCCATTTTTGTCCTCTTCAACCACATTGTTGCATAAAAATAATACAAAATATTAGTCGAAACAGTGGCTCTTACTCAACTGATCCCGCCACAAACTGATGACTGCGGTATAAGTTGACAAATTAATTATTTTAATCATTTTTCTTTAGTTGAATGAACCCGCTTTTATATTGGGTAAAAATAAGCTGGCCCATACCTCTCTCTCTGAGAGAAGGCCAGTAACCCAGCAGTGGCAGCATAAGAGGCTAATAATGAAAAACAAGCTATATAATTTCAAATATATGTACAAGCGTGTTCAAAATCTTTCGTACAAATAAAAAAAACAGAATCGTTGATTAGTAAGGAGTAGGTCTCTGATTTTCTCTACACTACCTATTTCATGTTTATGCTTGCCTAGTATCATCCCTCCACAGCATGCCTCGCAATGTAATGTGCCTAACAAACAGGTGTATAACCGAGTAAAAAAAACTTAAATATCAGATGCACACTTCTAACAAGAGGTGGTTCTTAGATAAGTATCATATAATTTACTTGATTTATCATCCTCATAACCCATATGCAATACATTTATACCGTACATCACATACCTACTTTTCTCCAATACGTCATATTTTGATGGTATTGCATCAAGCCGCGCTTACGCGTGTTCTATTTCGTAATCCGCGCTTGATGCAAAAGAAACGCTCCTGCATTGCTCCTGCAGCACATGCGCAGTGCCGCGCAGACCTTTGTGTTTCAAAGTTCTGAATGGCACTGCAATCGTTACGGTCGTTACGGCGTTACGCTTACCATCAGGCAAACGACCCGCTGACGCTGTAAATAAAGTATCGTTACCCACTAGTATAAAAAATAAGGTTCGGGTTCCTAGTTTTTGTACCTACAACATTTATACATACTCCTAATTGAACACAACCAACCGTTCGAAACACTAAAAGCGTAACACTTCTCTTTGTTGGCAATTGGAATATCGTTAGATACTTATCGTCCAAAATTTATAGCGGTTGACCCTTTCTCAGAAAACGTCTCGCGTAATAATTTAGGTAACTTGAAGACGTTGCTTGTAACCGACTGTTCAATATTTTATATTATACTTGACCCGAAAAAAAACTCATTCATTAACGTTGTTTTTCTGAGTTCGAAAACCCGACGTTCGTCCGAAGGTTACATCAATCGCAACACGAGTTAAGCTGTTAAGCTATCAATGGAAAAACCTGACCGCAACCAAAATTATATTCATTAATTAATGTTGAGGATATGTTCTTACATACTAAAGAGGCATACTACTCTAGCAGATACTAGAGCGGACGTAGGCAACAGCCATTATATTTTTGTTTTCGTTAAAGTTTACCTAGTAGTAGCTGGTACTTAAAAATAAATTAACGCTATGTGTAAATAACTTAGATTATAGCTTGTTGATTACATACGTATTTTTATGTTTATTTTCTGTAAATAAAGTCTCTTCCTACTCGATGTATGTACTTTTACGTCCTATACAAAGTATTTGTCATACAAAGTCGATACATAGCAGGCTGTGTGATAAAACAAGCATGATTGATACTACCAGAGTCACGTTTCCTTTATTCACTCCTCATTCATTATAAACATTGAGAAGCGACGACGATGAGGTCGTCTGCCAATCCACAGTTCTAGGGTCCGTAAGCTGTACTGAGCTTGAGGTTCTAGTCAAGGAAAACATAGTAAGACATTAGTAGAGCATGATTATAGTGTTAGCTAGTTGGACTTTCAAATTTCAAACGTTCGATCTACACTGTTATATCTTCTACATTCTACAACATCAAAATTAAACATTGAGGGATAAAGGATAAAAGCTAACCATATTAAAAATTAAATACCTCGTGACGGAAAAAAATACTTAAATTGTCTTCCTTCGCCAAAGTAACGCTGCAGAATATTTAGTAGTATCTAAAGCTACGTGTATAAACTTGAAACCGTTCGGAATATTTTAGCATATTCATGTCATCAACATTTAATGTAGTGGATTTAACTAATGTCATAGTTTATTGAACTTTTGAACCCCGTTGTAACAACTTAGTAGCTCGTAACGGTGATTCTGTGCAGTCCTGGGGTAAATAGGGTTGCCATTTATCAATTGGTATTACGCGTAGTCCGGGCTAGCAAATGAGAAGCCGCTTTTGTAATTTAATCATAAATGAAATCTGGATAATTCCAAGTCAACACGAACGATATATCTCATGTAAGCTTAAAATAATATAATCGAAATTTTATCTCTTCTCCATTATCATATTTTCGCGAAAGTTTATTTACCTTACTCAATTAGAATTTAAATTGTATATAAAAAAATTGTACACGTTTTTATAAGATATTTGTTCGACTTTATTATGGTTTATTACTATTTCAATAATAATCTTTCCGAATTTTAATCGACGATGTGATCTAAGGTGCGCTCTAAACCAATTGTCTAATACCAACAGCTACTTGAACGTACATCAATTCTATTTCCACTATTCTTTTATTTTATAAAAATATTTATTTATTAAGTTTATATAAAAAAAATTGGTAGCCCTAGACCTGAGCCGGTGTTGTCCTGGCCGACCCGCGCGCGACCGTTACTTACTAGGTACTGCACGCAACTTTTTGTTAACACCATCTATCTGTTAAGTCCTTTAGTAGAAAGTTGCCATTGTGTCTCTTGGATCTCTTCCAATCATTGTCTTTATTGAGAAAGCGACATCCCTATATTTTATCGTCTCCTCATTGAATCGCAATGGAAAGTCTGAAAAACATTCAAGTTGTATATATAAAAGTAAGAGTTATTACCTTAATTCGTACTGGCAGAAGGCTACTTTGGACACCATTAAAGACAGTCAAAATGGTTTGTTGACCTCGATGGAGACAATGAACTTGGATGTACGAAACCGGTCTTCAAGTGACAGAAAAAATATGGTAATACGAGAGATTGTAGTTGCATAACTGCTAATGCAGCGAGTCCCGAGACTGGTTGTACAGGAACAAGCAGGGAAGCGCAATTACACAGCGTTTATGACGTTTATAGATAGCTAGACTTACAGCAGTTAATTGTTTTTAACAGATAAGCCTTTAAGACTCCTTTTGATTGGTCGATTAAAACGGAACAAATGTAGGTGCGAGAAATTTTTGTTACCTTGTTGTTTTGTTTCCTCAGCATTATAATTATAGGCTTGTGAGTTATTTACCGAGCTACAGACGGATGTATGCGACCTTTATAGCAAGTTTTAAAAGCGTTCATATCGATCTTAAATTTACATCGATACATTGTAAAAACATCCTTATAGCTCTATGATGTAAAAATAATATTGTGGATTGCGTTAGTGTGACCGGGAAAGAAATACAAACAAAGATATAAAATCAATCGATATTTTTATGACTGGCCGCTTCTTTCTCGTCCTTATTTATTTTCTCCTTAAATGTGTTATTAAGGCACTGTGCTCAATGTACCCAGAATAAGTTGTCCATTAACCTGGCAATGTTATCCACGATAAGCCTGCGTAATCTATCTCGTGAGTTCGTGACATTTAAGTGTTTCGTTTCCCCGAGTGACTTCCTCTTAGAGAAGTGCCTTGAATGGTACACTTGAGGGTTATTTAACGAACTACTCACTCGCAACGTTTGACTTTACTACAATTTGATAAACAAGGCTACTGATTTATCGACGATGACAAACTTCACGGTTACGAGAAATGAATACAAACGACTAGGTACTGCATAAAAATCATCTTAAACTGTGGTAATTTTAACCTATGAGGGTAATATTTAATCAAATGTAACTATAACCACTTGTGATTGCACGGTTTATTCCACTATGTTCACCTCCAGATCAATCTTTAATATATATAAATTACGCGGCACGTTGTTTGTCCGCGATGGACTCCTAAACTACTTAACCGATTTTAAACAAATTTGCACACCGTGTGCAGTTTGATTTAACTTAAAAGATAGGATAGCTTACATCTCAATTTATAGCAGCAATATTATTTTATTGCAAATTCTATTAGGGTTCCGCGCAAAAATATAAAACCATGAAATCCAAAATCTCCACGCGGGTGAAAATGCGCGGCAGCATCTAGTTATTAATAATTGATTATAATTTACATTAGGCAAAGTAAGCACGGTTGTAACACTACAGCAAACTATTTTGTAAAGCCTTAGGATAGACATAGATTGCGCTTCATCCCAATTTAGTCAATAAATATGAGGCACCGAAATACCACTGCGTATGGAAATAAAGAGATCGGTCGTGGGTGGTATACTTCAAACTTTTCTAACGCTTTTATATCACAAGGCAAAAGAAACAACCTAACCGTGCATTTAGTACAAGAGTATCAAGTATATATGTGAGATTTATTTTATTTCATTTTTATTGGTTTTGTCGTAAATAAGATGCTCTAACACCGTAAAAGTACCTGGGAGCTTTCGAGGTCATTGTTTTACGGCTGTCCTCAAGGCTCAAACTGTAAAATTGAGGACCAGTTAATCGCCTATTTAAAAAACTAGAACTTACCTATCTATTTTTGACCGTGATTGCGATTGGCGTAGCCCATGAAGGAAAACTTAATATTATTGAGGTACCTACTCTTAATTGTTATTAATCAACTTCGATTTATTAAACAAGTAATAATATGTAAATAATGTACATAGTTTGTGCAATTTTTTTCTAGCCACGTTCGAAATTCATAAAACTTTAAACAGGTTCAACGAGTCTATACTTTGGGCAGGCTTCTGGAAAACTCAGAAAAACGGTGATTTAAAAACCAACAAATAATTTTTTCAAGTTATAAGTACTCTGCTACTGAACTCTACTTTCTACTGACATAATTGCTCCTGTTACATAAAACCCTAGAAAGAAAGCATCTGCCTCCAGCCTTTTTGATGCACCTGGGGCAATTTAATAATGTCCACTCTGGACTTATCCACAGGCATTAGGTACGTCTTTTCAAAGTGGTTTCGCCGGAAGCTTACATTACATAATTTATTCGGTGGGAATGGTGAAACAAATAATGTTAATTCACTGTTTATTCCAACAACATCAACAGCGTTAGCAGCCGCAATGCATACGTCCATTCTGTACACACGGAATTTTTCAAAAAAGTTGCAAACAACCTAATGAAGTTGCATCGGCAAGATATTTAACTACTAATCTATCCTTCCAACACTGTATTTCTTAAACAACTTCCTACCTTCGCACTTATTATTACGTAGGTGCATATATTGTTCACTATAGCGTTTGAATTAGTGAGCTATTAAAGTACAACAATGCATCATGATGTTATTCATTACGCTAATCATGAGACTTCTCATTGGCAGTAATTTTCTCCAACGGCGGTTTCGGATAGCCTTTAGATGCATCCATTGTTTACAATAGTGGAATAATCTCACAAAGATAAACCTAACCCACATTCAACTCAATAAATACACAGATAATTATTAAACATACCTGACTTGGCCGTATTTTCATGATGCACATAAATAGTTGTGAAGTCGTATTTGTGGTGTTGATAGATTCGGCTGCGCAATGTCAAAATACAGTCTAGTATTACACTACTATTTCGTATTTGCACGTGTAAAACCAGAATTATTTAAATTTTCTCGGTTATATTGCTAAATAAAATAAACAGGAAATCCAAAGTAGGTAAGATGTTATAAAAATATGCCAATTTACGGCAAGACGCCATGTTATGATAATAATTTGTAAGTATTTCACTGCCAAGAGAAAGGTCAACTTCATGCATTTTTTCTTACAAGGATATTTTTTCAGTACAACAACATAAAGAGAATTAACCGTTAAATAAGACGTGAAATCAGTCGCCTTTTCGCAAATAAGTGTCTCATATAACCGTGTCAACGTTTATTTTCAAACAAAGTCCTGATGACTACATTTTCACAGTTAATTTACATTGTTTTTCACAAATATATAGGTACAAAGGAGTTAAGTTTTTGGGAATCACGCTTTGAGGTCAACTTTATCGAACGTAACGTTTGTTGTTTGTGTTTTCTTAACTGGTAAACCCATGGGTTTACCAGTGAATATCCATAAGAAGAATTACTTGATAAAATTGTTATATAAAATATATATAGTCATATATAAAATATATATGAATATATATGACTGTACGTCATTACCCCTGCTACTGAATATCGAGTTTCAATAATAAAAATCGGTCAGTATTATCTTCAGCCTATCTCTTCTAGTCTCTAGCTACTGCTATTAGCAATCGCCATTATCGCCTTTTGGTATTGGTCGCCTCTATTAGCAGGTAGAAACATGGCCGAAGGGTGCTTAGCGTCCTGAGCACCGCTTATCAAAACACTGTGCGCCATCGCTACTCTAGAAAATGTCTAAAAGAAAAAAAAATCAAATCATTTATTTCGACACAAAAGCTATACACATAGTTATATTGAATCCGAATCCCCTCGAACTAGTATACACTGTGTTTCAAGATCTAATCCAAAGACACCTGTTCTTCGGGAGAGAATCCATTTGCTCCAAACCTTCAGTCTGTCTGTACAACTACAATGATATCATTGAAGAGATCTTCTTTAAAAGTAAGGTTAAAAAAATACAAAATTTATTTATTGCGTATAAAAGTGTAGTACACGAAAATAGTTGAAGCCCTGCCACTTTTAGTGTAAACTTTGTTGCAGAAGGTTGACTTTCATACAACTGGTTTTTTATCAGCCGTGCCGTCAACGAGACGTTAGTAGACAAAATCGTTACCGAAGATATCCCTAATCGTAATTACCCCCGTAATTACAAAATCTCATGACCTTTAAAACATCTAATTAACCACACTAGTGAGTCAAAGAAACTCGCAAGTCTCAATGGAAATGGTTTAGAGGTATCCTATGGCAATACATATTCATTTTATTTAATAGGTAAAATAACGGAACCCTCTACTGTGCAAGGCCCAACAAGCAGAAATTACTGGGATTATGAGACTTAAATATAACTAATGTCTTAGGGTAACGAGCGCACTGCAGTGCTGCGCAGGCCTTTGTGTATCAAAGTTCTGAGTTTTGCAATTGTTATGGGCCGGCGTTATGTTTACCATCAGGCAAACTAGCTCGTCTCGTCAAATAATATATGAAAAAAAAAACCATATGGCCGGGATTTTTTACGGAATTCCCTTTTTAGCTTCACTTGTAACTGATTTACTACATAAGTATGTTAATAAAATCTTGGAAGTCAATATGTTAACCTGATTCTATTTTTCGCATCGAAATGGTATATGTAGTTTGGATGATAATACAATAATTCGGTATCTCGGAGCTGATCTGATGATGGAGCCAGGAAGTGAATAGTGGAATTCTTCAGACACTACACGTGAAGCCCTCGAGTTTGGGCTCATATGATTCGTTTTGTAAAATCCAATCGCACTTGGTGTTGAGGTTGTAATGAATGAGCCAGCCAATAAACGCTTACTCATATCTCAGCTCTAAGCCCAAGAACAAACTTTGGCTCTCCACACAAAGCTTACTCCGAATCGGAATCGAACCTGGGCCCCTAGCTTCGCCGTCAGGTTTAGTACCAACATGGGCACGATACAATTACTATCATTTTCCGTATGAGGATGCTGATTTCAAAACAGTTCAGTATCGAATAACCCACACTAATATTTTGATAAATACGATATAGGTAGTAGTTACAGTTTATCAAGTATTTCCTAAACATTATGAGAGAAATAGTTTATGTGGGAGCGCTTGTAGGTAAATACGAGTAGTAGCGTGTGACTTTCAACTTTCACCGATTTCTGTATTGTCAGGCTTCTCGGTCCTTCACCAAAATGTATACGAGCTATTTACAGTGCATATTGATGCTATTCCACTTACAAACGTTTCAACTAAGCGCTAAAATACCTATCTAAATATAAGATATACTCAAGTAGGTATTTGTATTTAAAATGATGTACATTAAAATAGATTTTAAAAATATATGTGGTTACAGGTATACGCACTCATTCTAAAAATTAGAAAGAAAGATTATGCCCGTTTTCACCAATCCTAGAAGACGCCTAAATCGGGTGCCTAAATATTTAGAAGTTGCCTAGGGCAAAAAAATGTTTCACCAACCTTTAGGAGTGTTCTAACGGTTTATATTTAGGACTTTACTTACATCAGGAGTTACTTACTTAGGCATCGCCTAATTCGTCGTTGGTGAAAACCGGCAATAGTTTCCGTGTCAGTCTTTTAAAACTTCATGGCTGGTAAATTGTAGAGTCAGTTGGATTCAAACTTGGTAGAAATACACAATAGAATCCCCAAGAAACACTTTTTATATAAATTTTGTTTCGATAGAATGTCTTGTACTAAAATACAATAAATTGTCACAGATTTGTTTTGTCTCTAAATATGGTGTTTGTGTAAGAGACGTTCAGCAGCATTCGCCTCGATTAACATCATAATTTACTGCGAACACCAAGACGCCTACTAATCGTGATGTTTTATAGCAAACGAATATTATGAAGGAGGCCTATGTTCAACGGTAGACGATTTCCGGATTTTCTCACGTAGTAATCACAATAACCGTATCTCCAAATAACGATACACGATCAACTCTGCGAAGAAAATGTTTATAAATTCGAAATGTATTGGCGTCAAAACGAAATGTTATGCAGACCGCAGACGCTTATGCAAGTATTGCTTTTGCGTTTTGCTGTCAAAACAAGCATGCTTTTGCATCAAGCGCGGATTACGCGATAACACATACGCGCAAGCGCTTGATGCAAAACCATCAAAAACCCACGAAATAGACAAGAACGGCAATACGGCCAGCGGCGCAAGTATGGATGTCCAGACGATAAATTTGTCGAATCGAAAAACCTGATAAATGTATCGACTGTTGCAAGTACCGAAGTCTGATCGTAAAGTATTGGAGTTGCTTTATATTCTCTTTGGATTCGAGCTAGCTATTCGATAACTTTTGTCGATTGTATCAAGGTTCGGTAAATCATATAAAAAATCGATAAAACCCACTTTATCGATTTGAACAGTCAATTTTATTGATGGGAAAGATCCGTACTTGCGCTGCAGATAGTACTATCTCTAAGCCCTGCCTGGCCTCAAAGCGACGACTGCCCCGGTTTACGCTACATACATCACTTGCGCACCCACCTTTTATTTACCGCAGCGTCTGCATTGAGTACGCAGTGGTTGTGAATTTTTTTTTTAATAGAGGTGTTAGAAGTGTAGTTACAAGTGCGTGCCGTGCTCGGACTAGATTTCCATCAAGCCCCAACCACAACTGCAATACGATATGCGTCAAGCGGGGATCGTGGTTTTTCCATAGTTTTCTCGTGGTCCGCGATTGATGCTTATCCATCAACCATGAATTAGGTGTGAGAGCTGCCTTATGGAATCATACGCATCCCGAGACCGCCACGTAGAAAAACGGCCTAACATCAAAATAACTAGATGATTCTGATGCTGTAGGCGCAATTTGGTAAAACAAGTGCTATAACAAAGATAAATGCGATTCGTGCATTCAAAACAACAATATTGTTGTTTATATTGAGGCTCGCAATAATAAAGAGGTGAGGTTGCCTCGCTTGTATTGTATACGACACACAAGGGCTACGACTTTTGAGTCACGAGACCTCTAGAATGCTAATTTTTATTGTGCAAAAGAAAACCATATACAATTTACATACAAAGCAAAATATTATCTACGTGTATCATCATTCATCACAGTCAGCTGCTTTCTTCGTAATGAAGTTTGGAGGTCATTATATATGTAAGGATCTAGGGATTCTGCGTTATGCCTAATTATATCAGCTCAAGGGAGCCCACCTTTTGATGTCGTTCAACCACGTTGCGGCGTCCATGACCATGACTGTGAAATATTCAATAGATTTTGTTGTAGGTGGTTTATCATACTTGAGGGAGACTTTTTAATTGACTGGTACTTTACTATATAATTATACAATTATGTACAAGTATGTAACTATATAATTATAGTAAAGTAACAGTCGATTGCTCTAAATTCTACTTTGTCGAAATATCACTGCTCTAGTGTAACTGAAAAGGAGAAATAAAAGATAATAAATCGTATGACACACTCACGTTACTCATTCAAATAATTCAAACTCTGAAATATAGTATTAAAGACTTATTAACTCAAAGGTCATCGACCTATCTACGAAATAACTTTAACAAACAGATCGTGCTATCCTGGGTCAGTACAGGGCTACGGGACCCTACCTAATGCGTGTCCCAACACTCACTTGACCATTTTATTGATAATTTTCGTGGTGCAAATCCTTAAAATCACATTGTAACCTTGGCATTATTAAAGGCAGATTTAGAGTAAATTTTCATTGCGTAGATAGGGTACATGCCTTCGTATTTGTATCTTTAACCTTATCGTGGTCGTCAGTGTTAACATGAAAGTAGGTTAACACTACCCGGTAATACAAAAAATCACGTCCATGAAATGGAATCCACTTTTAAGAGTTGTCGTAAACAACAGAAGTTAACTACAGGCCAGCCGTTGCGAGAATGCGTTACTGACAGGTCGTTATTGAATAGACCGGTGTAACTTTAAAGTGGATTTTAATCATTTCTATGCACTACAGACACAAAATGTATTTATTTAAAATTCACGTTATAACGGCGGACATCAATAAACTAAAATAGTTCTCTGTCACTTATCAGTAACGTATTCTCTCAATGATTGCACTATAGATGGTACCTACGTTTCCTCGTCATACTTGCACAGTAAAATAATCCTTGCAGTACTAAAATTACGTCATAAGGACATGCTATCGAGTTATCTTGATGTTATGTAGTCAATATTTGGAAGCAAGTATGCACCATGCAAGTTCACACTTGCTCGCGTAAAGGCTTATTGATACGGACCGAAGGAATATGACATCTAGGTATACAATATATTATTATATGTATGTATGGGGGACGTCACATATTTCTGTTAACTTTTATCATTGATTTGATTTTATATAGGTACTAAAACATAACGAGAAATTTGTATGATAGGTACAAAAAGTTTGAGAGGACCTGTTCGAGACCTAACGAACGTATAGCTAGAACAACCGTTAATGGATATGAAGTGTTCTCTTGAAAGACAACGCATACATTTTGAACCTACCTACTTTACATGTTTGGTTTTGTTTAGATGATTTACTAAGTGGTAGGACTAACTCTTCTGCGAGTGTCCGTCTGGGTTAGTAGGTACCACCGCTTTCCTTTTGAAGTCTGCCGCCAAGCAGTAATGTGTAATCATTACTATATTCCGGTTTCATGAGCCAAGTAGTCAGTGCAGTTATTGGGCTTATGAGATTTAATACCTAATGTCTCAGGGTAACGAGCGCACTGTTGTGCCGCGCAGGCCTTTGTGTTTCAAAGTTCTGACTAGCACTGTGGCGTATGGCATATGCTTACCATCAGGCAAACGACCATCTCATCTCGTTATCAAATAGTATAAAAAAGGTAAAGTAGGTAATAGTGACTCAATCACTAACTTTTTAATTTAATCGGGCTGTCATAGGCCACACTTACTTCACGCCAGTGCACGGTATACGAGTAAGATCACGGTAAGAGAACCCTGAAATCTAAGTGCAGTATAAAATGCTGGGCATACAAGCAGCTGCACCAAATCGGGCAAGTTAACTTAGTATGTTGTAGGTGGCACAAGTACGTCCTCGTCCTCAAATTAATTTATCTGAACTTGTACGACTGCCCATTGCACTATAGCAAGAGTTTATAACTTTCGTCGAAGGTGATAAAAGAATGATAAAATAAATTAGATTGCGGCACCTGTTGTCCGTTTCAGTTTATTTCTAGCCACAATTGTATTTTTACGATTTATAAATAGAAGTAACACATTGCCTCGATTTCACGAAGTAAGTAATGAACGTTCGTTGATGAATACTATTGTTTTGTCTTGTAAAAAGGTGATCGTAGAATCTTTGAGGATGCATTTGGTTTTGATCGCGCTCGAATAATTCTAACGTTATTGTGAACCTCGCATAAAACCGGGAGTTTTGTGTTGCGTTGCGTGCCTTTTCTTACACTTTGGAAAATATGTAAACCTTAGCTTATCAAATCAATATCAAAAGACATACTTAAAATGTTAAAAGAAAGTAGAAACAAATAAATTAATACCTACTCTCAAAACGTACGTTACTATGTCTATGGGAATGTATAATTAAATTATTTGAGTCTCTACGATCACGTTTTACAAAAAACAAAACCTAAAGCAATTTTGTATTAGAGTCAATGAGAATAGCTAGAGCCAGGATCCCTCGTGATTTCTTTTCGTTTGGCACCAAGGAAAAATTACGTGTACAGAAAATTGGGTTACCAAAACAAATTGAAAATTTCGAGGCAATTTTCTACCTCAAAGCCTAACAACTTAAATTTTTTAAACATTGGTTTTTCCCGAAATTGTATCAGTTCAGTTTAATTTTATGGCTCAGATTTCGAATTGTGTAGTAAAGGGACCTTCTTTTTGTTTTACGAAATGAGTTTGTTGATACGCGACTTGTCAAAATTTTTTGTGTGTTATTTATGTCATTTTAGAGCGACAAATTTTGAGTAAATTTTTGATATAATTATAAGTAGGTAGTTGTTACATTAGGAATTTTTAAATAAAGTCGTATTCTAATATCGAAAAGTATATAATAGTAATAAACTATGCAGATATATTTAGCTGAGTGAGTGAATCGTAACTAGCTCGAGAGATTGTTATTCCCTCTTTATATACTACTCTATTGATTTTTGTGACATAAGAAACAAGGAGCGTGTAATAAGAAATAGTACCAGATGCAAGGGGTGCAACGAAAGTGTAAACAACTAAACAACACATTACCCCGTGTTTTCTCAACATGAGATGTCAAGACTGGAGATTCTTATCGCCAGGTATACCTCTGCCCGCTGGATATTTCTTTAGTGGATCTTATGGCACCCACGAGAATAGATGGGCTGGTACTATACATAAACATTTACTTATTAATATGAAGCGACTAGCTTTCGCCCACGGTTTCGCCCGCGTTGTTTATATTGTAGTATGTGTATTACTTTGATGTTCTATTGTAGCTTAAGTGTGTTCACCAACATCGACATTGACGTAGTATGTAGAGTAAAATATATTTTTTTTATCAGACTAAACGCCATATATATAGCTACTACTTACTCGTATATAAATACTATTGCTAACTACAACTTAGCTAGAAAAATCATAATCCAAATGTCGACATAAGGTAGTATGCATTTATGTCCAAAATGTACACACACTTAGTTCGGAGCGTATACCTATTATGCTGGGTTCGCATTGACATCAGCTTTTACTAGCTTTTACTAGGTGGTAGGACCATAGTAAAAGGAGCTAACTGTTCTGCGAGCGTCTGTTAGAGTTGATACCACCGCTTTGCTCGAGAAGTCTGCCACCAAGCAGTAATATGCAAGTATTACTGTGTTCCTGAGTGATGAGCAGAGTAGCCAGTGAAATTACTGGGCTTATGACTTAATAGTACCTAATGTCTCAGGGTAACGAGCGCACTGCAGTGCCACGTAGGCCGTTGTGTTTCAAAGTTCTTAATGGCACTGCAATTCTTTGGCCCTGCGTTATGCTGAACATCAGGAAAACGACAAGCTCGTCTCGTTACTGCTTACAAAAAAATTAAAATAAAAAAATATTGTTATTAATCATCTTAATTTTTCACAGGCCATCATTCTGGAACCGCAGGTCGAAGATGGAGAGAAGACTACTTTTGATTAGTGGTGTGGCATCACTCCTGGCCGTGATCTTTCTCGTAGCATTCTGCGTCAGCTTAGTATTGAGAACACCTGGAGACATCAACGGTATGTACACCACTTACACCACTCATGCATTATAATATAGAAAAAGAGCATCAAACAAAAAATATAATGAAAAAATAAAATGTGCCGTCGTAATGTCTTGTCTTTTTGTGCAACTGAAAAGTTAAGAGCTACTTTTTTATATAATTTTCATGCTATTTGTATATCAGCATAAAAAAATATAACCCATTATACATAATCTATTAATATTTCTTAGAGCTAAAGTTTCTGGTTTGCTTGTCACTGCTGATCGCTGAAATCGGAATTTTAGAATCGAGGCAGTGTCCAATTCTAAAAATATTTTTATACTTAGTAGGAATCATCTACATTATTCCTGAGTGCTATAGGCTACCATATTTTGTCCTGATTCCAGCAAGGCTAAGATGCGCGCCTTTTGTCGTGTCGAGATAGAAATATATCTCTTCATTTCTTTTTTTTTTTGCACTACTCTTTATTATTACTCTCACTAAATAATATGATCAGCTTTACTTATTTTCTATATTTTTTTTTCTGATGAATCACACACATTATTTTATTTCGCAATCGAAAGAGTTTCATGCCGTCTTACATTTTGGCGTATCTGTAAAAAGTGTTTTGCATTAACTCCTACACCAATTTTTGTTTTGTTTTGTTTTAGATTTTTCATTTCAATAAGAACTGTTAATGTGTTATAAATTTATGTTTTGGTTTTTATTTTTCCCAACAAAATCACAAAAAATTTGTTGGTAGACAAAGTTCCATCTGGTGATTTGTTAGATCTTTCATGTTTATCAATACATACCCATGCACCATAGATCATAATTTTTCTTCGCTATGCAAACATTTTATTTTTGAATTTGGAAATCTTCTGCACGTGTAAACTAAAACGGAAAATGCGCCGGAAAACTACTCTTGAATACATATTTAGTCGTGAAAACATAGGTTATTTCATTCTCTTTGACATATTACCTATCTCATCGTGCGCATCTTAGCGCTGCAGGCGTGTGAGCCGCAGGCAAAAGTGAGTTCGTAAAAGAAAATTGACTTTCAAACCTCGAGTAGACTGCTAAAACGTGTTTTGTCTTGTTTTGTTTCATATTACATATTCGTGTCATATTACAAGATAGCGTGTTAGCGAGAAAATATTTTATCTTTGAGAAGAGGTTTTCTGAGAGACTATTCAAATAAGGGAGTTTAGTTTTCGCTTTCAGCGTGCTATTTTTGTCTAGAATAAGTAAATGATGCTCAAATGGACAGACTTAGCTGTTAAAGAAAGAAGTCGTTCCCTTAAACCTACGCTACGCAAGCAAGCAAAGTATAAACCAGCTTATTTACTTATAAAAATTATATTCAAGTCAACCCTCACTCTAAGGCTGAGATTCAGAGACGAATCTAAGCGTAGACTTTGGCTTCCATATGTCAAAACTGTATAGAATTTTGACGTATGGAAGCGTGAGTCCACGCTTAGATTCGTCTCTGAATCTCAGCCTTAGAGGCACCTTAGACGCTCAAGCAAACATTTGCTTGAGCGTCTAAGGTGCCCCTTAATCCATACAAAGATATGAACCGAAAATTATTCCATTTAGCTACTACATCCAGTCTTTTAGGAGGCGGTCAGCTATGAGCTAACACAAAGAAAAATATTATCGATAAATTTGAAACTTAAAAGCTTCTTGTTGTTACAATTTCAAGTTTATAAATTGTTAGAAACTTTTCGACAAAGAGAAAAATCTAGTTCTAAAGTTTAAAATTAAAAAACGTTGTAATTTTAATATACCATACTTAAGCAGCTTTAATGTATGATCTAAATTACTATACTTGTTCAAAAATTTAAACAAACTCGGCGGATGCCAACCAATGACATCAATAGTGAGCCGATCGCCATCCAATGACAAGATTCGAATTTGAATTTCTATCTATGTCTATTGGTTGGTGAGCCGCTAAGTTTGTTTACATTATTGGATAACTAAGAAAATCTCCACCATAGATTAGTTTAATTATACTAACGAACGTAATAATGTATAATTGTATAATGTACATTGTACACTCGCTTCGGCGTAATTTGCTAGCTCCACTAGCGGCTCTCACGCGCACCGTCGTTATATGTTTCTTTTAGTCTATGCCCAAGCGTTAAGAATTTCACAACAACGAAACAACGATCTTATTATACTAATAACCAGAAATTACCCCAATCTGAGCATCGTAAGTGAAAAAAATAAATACAATGTCAACACGCCGAAAGTTTTAAAAACGTGATGACATCCACCGGCAGCGGCGCTAGCAACTTCGACCCAGATAGGATACACACGTTATTGTGATCACGCACAATTTAACAACAGTGAAATCACATTTTGCTATTCTGTTGTATTCATGTTTTTATTATATTGAAAAAATATTAATTTCCTATGAATTAAAAAGTATATTTATATAACAATTAATGAGACTATTACGGTTCGCCGGCGCGTACAATTTAATTTGAGGAAAAAATATGTGAGATAGGTACATATAGGCACGTAATTTTATGTAAAAATGGTAACTCTACTATTCGACTTCTGTATTCTTCACTCGACGCTGAGCGCTCCGTGGAAAAATAGTTCGAAGTGTGCTTGAAACAAAGGCTCTTATAAATAAACAGTGTTAAATGGTTGAACTATGTTTCGCCTCTTTCGATTCGTTTCAAAATTGTCAATGAACAACAAAGACATACCATAGTTTAACTAAACCACCGTTTAACACAGTTTATTATTTAAAGAGCCAAATGGTCTTACCACAAAAAAATTAAATGTACCCTAAACCTGAGTTAAACAACGTTTATCTCCTAAACGTTTTAGTCGCGTGTTTAAATATCAACAACCACAAATCTGGATTTAAGTAGTGTCTGACCGTTGTCTAACTCCGTTCTGTTGTGATATTTCTAATCATTTTAGACGTTAGGTATCATTATCGAAAGGACTCTTTTGCCAGATCGTTTTTGGGTAGACCTTGGTCTGTTAGGCGAGTATTTTTTTAATATTGTTATAGTTTTTTTAATTACCTATTGAGTATACCTGGTTCATTACCTACAGAAAAATATGTAAATTTTTAATCACGTAAATTACGTAATAAGTAGTTCAATGGCAGCAAGTTTTATAGTACATCGTCACAGAAAACCTTTCTATTCTACCATCAACATTTACGTCAACGATTCTTCGTTCCTTGCCAGTTTTCTCGTATATAAAACAACTCCCAGAAATTTGATTCAATCACGAATCGTGACAAGTAATTTTATTAATGTCATATTTAAAATGAATAAACAACCTAGATATGAAAAGAAACGCCAATAATGTAACCGTGGAATATGCCATGACTGCTTCTATGTCATGAATTCTAAATGGGTTTTGGATGCCAATAGAATAAACAATCAGAGAAAATTTCGCCATTGCTTCACATTGCGTTGTTCCAATCACGCCTATGATAATATTCTGTAGGTAAATGAGAATGGTGACTATAGATATTAAGACGGAGTAGTCTGATGTGTTTTTGTGTGACTGCACAGTGATCATTTTTTTTAAGATGACGTAGAATTTGGCTGTCGTCCTGAAGGTAGAAACCGGTAAGCAACTATCAATGAACTCTGGCAGTTGGACTTGAGTCCCAAACCCCATTTTAGGTCTACGGGTCACATTAATCAAACGCAAATCTATTGCAGTAATTAAAAATAATCTATTGTAATTATAATAAACCTTAACAGGTTAAAATCTTTCTAAAATGCTAAAATGTTATAACGAGCGGATTTATGCTCATGCTAATTAAAAATCGCAGTGCCTGACCGCTGATTATAACATTTGACTTAAGGGCCTGTAATAAGCCATCCTTAAGGTATAATCTTTTGTATAGGAATAAGGTTGAAAATGGCGGTGCGTTTTCTTTTAATTGAAAGTTATTTCGTAGATTTTATTTAATTACGAAAACGAGACACCATTAAGTTGAAATATTTTTACATATCTTAAGATGGTTTAATTTCTTCTCTTTTGGTTACAAAAAATATGATAGTTGTTGCTCAAAATGTTGGTAATTCTACATTCATTTATTTTGCATAACTAAGTGTATGTATAAAGTCTAATTCTTATAAGAGATCCTATGACTTAATTGCCCTTTTCATGCATCACAAAGACGTATATAACAGCTAAAGCTTAAAAATTAAAATTAAAAATAAACGGCACATACCTACTTTAAAAATACATTCTAAAAAAATATACCGCGGGCAGAAGCTGGTAACCAGGTTAGGACATTGCTTAAACAACAAACAATGGCTTCCTGAATTTCAAAGTACCAGAGGAACAGAAGCTAAAAGAAGGTCAAACTGCGAATAAAAATCTGCTGACGATGATATTTACTTTACAAGATGATCAGCTGCTAACATTTACTTTACCTATCGATTAATAATAATTAGGTACTTACTTATCTATTTGTACATATATTGCTAACGATGCTGCGTTATTTATTCTTTAATAGAGATAAATTTACACTTTAGTTGTTTATTAGGAACAAAATGTGTAAATCTAACTTTGTTGTCTACCAATCGTGGTTTACTTTGGATGTATCTACGTTTCCATACATATACTACATTACATTGTCGTACCACAAACAATAATAGAATTGTAACGTAAAAGCTGTACTACAATCAATCAAATATGTATTACGTAGCAATCTTTAAAAAAAATGCCCGTGACCTAAGTAGGTATCCTAGGTCCTTAAAAGATATAATTACCACCTAATAGATACGTCACAAACTACTAACAATACATCCAAAAATTAGCATCGACACGCAAACTAATGTAATTTGTACGTTTATTGACTGAAACTGGATATCACCCTTACTCATGCTCTAAGCGAAACTATTATTTTAGGGTTCCACGCCTAAATAGTAATCATGGAACCCATAATGTCAGACTGTTACTTTTTTGTCTGAGCTTACAAAAACATGAGACTTGATAAGGTCAAGTAGAGCCTTATATGACAGCCTTTTTTGTTGTAGTATTTGTACTTACCCCTTAAGATTTCCATATTTTTACTAAAAATGTCAAAAGCCCATCTGCCGACCTCTTTTAGAAGCAGTTCAATTCACTTTGTAAGCTAAAAAACACGTTTTGAAGTTTACCAGAACCTCTTTAATTTGCTGTGTCCGTTAAAATATAAAATAAAGGTTATAGTAATACGGGTCAGTTAAACACGGTTATAGCAGACACAAAGCAAGCAAAGCTGCTGCAAGAATAAAATCGACGGATTGAAAAAATGAAGCTTAAACTGAACCCATACGTATTGCATATTTTTAGTTATGTTTTCCAGTGAGCCGGCCTCTGTCGGCTATACGGTCTTATTTAAGCGACGATGTAGTCAAACCTATCTTAAAATAAACCAATCAATTCGAATGGGTGGCATAGATTTCGCATTGGCAGCTTATTTCTTTGTTTATTCCACTCGTTTCCACTCATTGATGCGGAAACCGTACGGATGTACCTTCACACGCGGAAGCGCACCCACGAAGCGACGTGATTGAAATTCGCACATCACTGCGCAAGATTGCTCAGAAAACCACTTACCGATGCGAAATCCAATTAGACAAAAAACACGCTTATCGCAACGAGAACTGGGAAATGCACATTACGAGTTAGTTACAAAACGTTAGATCACGTTATGTTTTGCAACTTGCAACTTGACACGCTCGGACGCACTTTCTCGTGTCTACTAGCCAAATAATGGGACACGATCTGTACGATACAATACAGAGGCGAATTTTAACGAAATTTTACAAGGAGAATTGAGAAAGATCTGCAGGTAATGTTATAACAAGCCGATAGGTACAATAGAAAACGATTGTTCATTGGAGCGCAATAATTGTTTGCCTTTAAGCAGTTCTGCGGCACGTGAATGCCCCTCACTCTAGGTATTTAGGTATCACTGATTGAACGTGGCAGCTATTACGTACTCTTTGGTAAGGACTACATGGGTACTATGATTATTTAGTAACTTTCAGCACTGATTAGGCAAATAAGTCTGATTTATGTTCTTGCCCTACCTGAGATTCTTTCTAAAACAATGCATTGCAACGTTATTGTGTAATCGATTTTAAGAACCAATATCTAGTTATTTTATTGGAAAGATAAAAAAGGTTATGATGCAGAAAAGTAAACAATCATCTTTTTGGAATAAAGGCCAAGTTCAATATTTAAATCTCGGTCAATAACACCCACATATTTTATCGCCATATATATTCGATAATCGACATAATATATACTCGCAGTAATCGTATTTTGTTTTAAATTTTCCCGATATACAACCTGAGTTTAAAGTGGTATGTTATCCCAAATGGGGGTCAATATACTCCTGGAGGTCAACAACATTTGTTTTACGAGGTTATGAAATTCAGAATTTTACCATTTCGAAAATGCATTTAATGTTTACGTCAAAATTCTAATACAGAATTTCCGGGCAGCCCTAGATCAGCTTGAAGTATGTTGAACTTTATCAAATGATAATGTTGATTAGAAGAGACTGAAAAAAATCCAGAAAATGCCACGCAGTTCCGGTTTGAAGTGGTATTCTTTTTTTTTTTGGAAATTTTGAATGACGTATTTCCAAGGGTGGTTCCCACAACTTGTCTAAAACCATGGTCCTAATCACCCCCTTCCGGGATAACATACCAATTCAAACTCATCCTGTAGATACATTAAAAACAACCTGCGAAAGAGGAAATTTTCTTCATTTGGAGATACAATTTATTTTTATGTTATAATTACAATTTATATGTAAGATATATATAGGGTCCTATTTACCTCAGCCTCTACATTCTATATATTTACTTTTTCTGTAGATATGAATTGAACATACAACATAACAGAGGATAACATGTTATTCTATGAATAGGGTTGATAAGTAACACAAAGTCTGACACTCGTTAAGTCATTACTTAGTCATTCGGTAGAAGCCAATTAGTAAATAATTTCTGAAAATTCATAATTGCGATGCATCCAATGGGCATTGTGGTTTTTTTTTAATTTGAATTCATCTTACCTTTGGCTTTCAACTCACCTGATGGTATAAGCGATTGGATATAATATATTTTTTTGATTTGTTATTAGAATAATGGCCGGAACAATTGATGTCATTTCATCCATAGGCAAACTTACTATAAATAATATTATGGTGGTGCTTATCAACGACAGGCTTCATGCATAGGTACTTAACTCTGTGATAGATGATAAGTTTTGCGATCGCCTGCAGACAGTTGGCCGCCAAACAACTGTTAATAATATCTTTGTACTTTGATTGTTGTGGGAACTGTATGGCTTCTTATTTTGGGAACTGGTATGGCTTCTTCTTACGCCAAACGCCAAGTGGTTTTCTACTTGAACCACAGAGACAAAGGCTTTAAAGGATTCTAGTTGACTGTTTGAAATTCTGCATAGTACCACGTCAACCACTTTTAGATGCTTGTTTAGCTGTCTACAGACAAACTTATTAAAATATTACTTGTTCATAACAGACTGGAGTTAGGCAACGGTTAGACACAACTTAAATCAAGATTTGTGGTTACTCATATTTAAACACGCGACTAAGGCATATTTAAGAGTTCAACGCTGTTAACACGTGTTTAGTGTGTGTTTAATTTTTTTGTGGTAAGACTGTAGAATCACTCAAAAAGGCCTGTCGGATAAATGAACAAGTATGTAGTTACTTTTACTTTTTAAATTTGACAGCTTTATAGTATAAATCCATATCCATTCTCCTTCAAAAACATTCCTAAAGAAACACTTTTGCTTGTGATATCGTATATACTGAGCTTGATTTACGGGGGACGAGGGGTAGGTAGGTACCTACCGTTTTATGCAGCCTCAGCATCGGTTTTCATCCGACAAGCAATAATTAAATTTATAAAAAAAATATGGATAGATACCATTATTTGGTTTTTAAATTTGCTATGATTTCGCCACGTTCAACGAGATTTTCATTTATGGTTCGGTATTTTTTATTTACATTATTATAGTTTTCTCACCTCCTTACAATCTCAAAGACACCTATTAACTTATTTAAAACAAGATATTTTAAATTTCTGAACACGATTTTGTATATTTTAACCTACTTACATAGTTAAGATTTACTTACATTACGTACCTATACTCTCACACCAATTATTATAGCTAGTGTGCATTATTAAAAACTTTTTCATTGCATTATCCAGATTTTGCCAAGCGGCGTCAAAGTTAAATTGAACCGGTATTGACAGAGTTTATCTTAAACCGCCAGGGAAAATTTCAATATCCGATTCAATGGGACTTTTCAATAGGATGCGAACTTGCATTAAAATAAATTTAATTTTAATATTCCAGGTAATGGAATTATTTTCCCATTTCGTCATGCAATTATATATGCATTGCACTATTATAAAACTGAATTGAGACATTATTCAATCATATCATGTACTCACTAAATGGTTCACGTTGCATGTTCCATTGAGCACTGAGCATTCATGATAGTTTTTGGACACTGCATCTGGCTTAAAGGAAGATATTCCATGTATTATAGCGCAGCGCAACAATGCTTTTTATTTTTCTTTTAATGATTTTGTTATTTCACTGTGTGTGTCCCGCATATCATTCAGCATGTATTTGTATCTGCATTTTAGACATGCCACAGACTAGTGAACTGAGACTTTCTTCGTCCATGCCTCCAGCCGTGATGGCCAAGAGTGGCTCCGAGGCCGCAATCTGCAATTACCCAGGATGTATCCATACAGGTATTTAAAAGTAGAGTATTTGTACTTTACTCTTGTTCTTCGGTTTAACTGGGTTGTCAGGTAAGTATTATATATGTGTGTAACAGTTCCTTTAGGATTAGGATAAGGCAATTAGTGTAACTAATGGACTGCATTCTCTCTCTGGATTGCACTTCTTTTTTCTTTTATTTATGATATTGAATTCTGCATGACGTTTAAGTTTATAAAGATGTACTTAATAACCTCTTTTATAATATACTGTTCATGTCATGATTATACTCGGTACAAAAGCCTATGTTTAGATGTTAAAGATTTTTTCATTGAAAGATGCGCGGCGGTGTACCCTTACTTACCTATTATAACCGCGCGTTACCACGTCGTCATATGGACGATTGTACGCTTACGTATTGAATGCTTAGATGCGCGACCATCAGAACAAAATGCCCTATTCTTTCGCGATATAAAATCGTAGACAGTAAATTATTAAAACGCCCAATAGATCTAGATTTACTCGTATGTGTAGCGTTTTCAAATATACATATCAGTAGAATCCCTCAAGCCTTTACCATTTATGGTATAGTAAAATTTTGACTTTGAATTTAATCGAAATGTGACAGCACAAATACCTACTATGACACATAGGCATCGATATGTCAAAATTCTATACAATTTAGATATATTATAGACTCCACGCTTTAACTCCTCTCTGAATCTTAGTCTTAGTGCATACTCGTATATGGTAATGAACCCTTGTAAATACCCGTGTAAATTATTCCAATTTAGAAATCGATGGCGAAAGCCTGAGGGGGGTTCCAAATAAATCGTATGATACTTTTCACACAAATATTCACAAAGCTTGATTCCTGTAGCCAATGTTCATGTCTTTAATTGTTAGTTATCATATTTAACATTGTAATGTATGTGTCTAGATGTTTAAATCTGTCCTAATTTGTGACTAACATTAGTTATTAATGTATAATTATGTCATAATAATTCGAGTATTTGAGATTTAGATTTTAATTAACCGTTTATCAACATCATTCGTTGTAGATTTAAATGAAAGTAGTTAGTCGCCAAGAGATGTTTTTTAATTTGATCTGCTAATAGATTGTGACTTTTCAATGACGGTATCTCATGTCGAAGAGATCAAGGAGTGAACTTGATCAACTAAGGCCTAAGCTATTCTTCCCCAATATGTATAATGTTCGGTTGTTCACTGTTTCTGGTTAGTTAATATTTAAAAATGTTTGTAATGTCCTTGTTTATGATAATTTTAGTGAGGAAAGTTATACATTCTAATGGCCTCTATTTTATTTAGCATCGAAGCTGTTACAAAACTTGGATGAAAAAGTTGACCCCTGCGATGACTTCTACGACTTTGCTTGCGGCTCCTTCGTGGCGAATACACGCATTCCCGACGACAAGACCTCCGTCAATACTTTCTCCATCATCACCGACCAACTCCAAGAACAGATACGAGCATTGTTAGATGAACCCGTCGCTGCTGAAGAACCAAGACCTTTTCGACTGGCGAAAACCTTGTACCAGGCTTGCATGAACAGAAGTAAGTTGAAATTATATCTTTATAAGTATATCTCAAAGGCTATTTACAGATACCTACGACAAACAAATGTCCATCCCATCGGTAACAAGCTGAAATTCAAGTCAAAGTCCCACTTTATGTTCGTATTTGTCTTTTCGAATTTTAATGTAGGCTGTAACAAAGTTTTATTTAAATCAAGCGAACGTTTTCACACGAAGGACGGGGAGGGCTGAAAATAAAATATTACTTTAATTGACCAATGGTCAAAGTCGTTAAAATAATTCATTACGTTGATTCAACAATATGTCTATCTACATCAATTAAGCTATGTATTTTTTTTCTCTGTAAAACTGCAATCATTATATCATTATTCTCTTATATAAATTTGCTTTTGGATCTTTGCCCAGAACTTTGATAGGCGTTAATGGAGCCGTAGCCAACATTAACAGGTAGTTATGCGACGGACTATTGTAAGATATGAGTAAAAAGCCTGGAATATTATAACGATTGTTTGATGACTTTAAACCGGTCTATGAAATGAGACCCCGGCACCTGCCAATTCCGCCTCATGTAATAATATGTAGGCAGGTGTTGACTCGTCACCCACATAAAGGCCACCAGTAAAATAATTGGCGACGTAAGTGGGAATTAACGTTGACGTGGATAGCTACAGGGTGTTAAAGGTGTGCTGCAGTTTCATTGAGGCTCCACTCCCGTGCATTATGCTTTTTATCACTTCCTTAGGAGCTCACAAGCTTAGGGACTTAGCTATTGCAGTTTTATGAGAAAAAGAAGTCAGTGAAACTATTGAGCGTATAAGATTTAATACGTGGCCCAGGGTAACAAGCGCACTGCAGTGCCGACGTACAGGCATTTGTGTTTCAAAATTATGGGTGGCACTGCAATTGTTATGGGAAGGCGTTATGCTAACCATCAGACAAACAAACCACTCGCTTTATCCAATAGTATAACTTTGGCGCCTTAACCATAACTGAAAGTTTTAGCTTATGACATATAATTATGTAGGTACATATTTGCAAGTTAACTTTACTGTTATAATCTCTGTTCTCCGGCTGCGTCTCTTGCTCTCTTGCTAGACTCTCTATTATATTATGCGTCACTGGAGCTTCCGCTTAACTTATTTTGTGATTATTCAGAACAACTTTTAGGAACTCTCGCAAGACAACAAACTTTAGGCAGGCCACGCCGCGGCCGCGCGCAAATTAGATAAATCTTGGATAAATAAACGAACTTCAGTCATTCTCGGTAAACATTTGCCTAAATAGTCGCCCGCTCTGCTACTTTATATGCTTTATGTATAAGAGTTTCATGGAAAATATCAGGATTATTTAGCTGTTTTTCTTGATAGAGACTGATCCTTTTGTAATTGCGTAGTTAGAGGTAATTGCTTTTTATCGTGAAGTCAGAAATGCGGCGACACTCATTAGGTTGCGCTACTTAAGTAGGTAATTGTGGTTTCCATCACGTCAAGCGCTTAGGTAACAGTTAGAGGCTGGATATAGAGTTGGTTTAATTATGTCAATTATTTAGTGTTATGTTTCTGAAACTTGTTATCGCGTTTGTGTTGTGAGTGAAAGTAAACTGATTGATGTGGCTTCCGCCATTTGCACAAGCGACGTGACGTAAGGTGATGGATTAATAATAACTAAAGCCTTCCTTTTCGAGCTTTACGTGTTGCATTCGAGATGCATAGCTTGTCCTGTTCGACTGCCCTCGTTTCTTTCGTTGTAAGGGGCAGCGTAGACGCTTATGCAAACGTACGTTTGCTGCCCCTTAGATAACATTAAAATCCAGTGATCCGATTTACAATCAAGAAAACTTTATCTTAAAGATGTACTTGATAAGATTAAAAGTTGAGTCTGCACAGTAGAGTCCCTTAAGTAGGTTTATTGCTGTTGTTTCTTGTTGTAGGTTGGTCTCGATCAAGCGTGTTTTCTTCAGCCTTATAGCATTCTGTCTCACTGCTGGGAAAATGTGTCCTCGAATTCCTTCCAAATGTATCTTGTGGCACCTTCTTTTAAAATACGCGTTAATTATTGCTTAGTGCGGAGTAAAATGTAGGGTAAAATGATCTGATGTTGTTGAAATCCGGCGCTATTTAAATAGAAGGAAGGAGTTAACATTGAAGTATTTTCCCACGCGGCTACCAACTGCGCTATCCACGGCTAACCTCGCAACTAGGTAATTGACATACCTTTGCTCCTTATAGTTCGTGCTGCCATCCTCCTGGTTACCCGGGGCATTGGTCTTTAATTTGTGGTCCTTATGTCCTGGTGGTTTGTAACCTTTGCGATCCTTTCTACTGTTTGTATCTACATTACACGTATACTGAACACAGACTCTACGAGCATGGGAAAGACGAAGGGGATGCAAACCTACTGACGAATGCCTGAGATAGAAGTCTTCTGATGCTAACTTGATGTGTCATGTGACTCATCACTCAAGTGTTATTAACGGCTAAGCAAAAAAATTCAATGATGCATCGCACTTTATTTCCAAAAACGCTGTTTATAGTTCAGTCAAATAAGGAATCAATCTCGGAATGAAAGATTATAAACTATATAGTAACTATATAGCATTAACTATATAGAAGGTAAATAACTTGTATATACCTTCGTCTGGGCATTTTATACGTTGACTCTAAATAAAAATTATGTTGTCGACGTCTCATAATTAAAATCTCATGTCCGCGTCGGAGTGATGTAAAAGGATAAAGGTCACAAAAATCGTTTTATTTTTTCTAAATAACTTTTTTTGCTTAAAATGATATTTGATGTTTTTAAAAAAGTTTTATAAACATCAAATGTCATTCAAACGTAAAAATATCAAATGTATGACGCTGCAATTTTTATAGGCTGGCGTAGGTAAGCAAACCATCAGGCAAATTAGTCACGATACCCGTCAATCTTGATGATATCATTGTGGCTAGGTATTGTTAAGGTATAATTATTTTGTTCTTCTGCACAGCTGCTATTGAAAACCGCGGAGTCGAGCCTCTGCTCGGGATGATCAAGAAGCTAGGAGGCTGGCCAGTGCTAGACGGAGACAATTGGGACAGCAACGCTTTCTCCTGGGAGCAATCGGTGTACAACTTCAGGGAATCCGGTTACTCTGTGGACTACTTCCTCGACTTCTCCATCAGCGTCGACGTCAAGAACTCAACCAAGAGGGTCATTGATGTAAGAGCTTGCGTTGTGTTTTCATCTTGTATCTTGAAAATATTCTGCTCTTTAAACGTTGATTAAGCTTTTTCAGAGAATTAGTTTTGTACAAAGACGAATGACGAAATTGAAAAGTAATCATCCAATAATTGCAGAATAGTTTCGAATGTTTATAAAAACGGTTCAATTCTTTTTGATCGAATTAGAAATACGATCTTGTAGATTGCATAAAGCCAAAACGTGTGTAAGCTTGCATACATTATACTATAAATATGTTCATTTATTACGACTTATAATGCACTTCTCATAGCAAAATGGTATTACAACTCGAATGTTGATTAGATAACATCCAACATAGTCGACCGACTATTAGCACGAACCAAATTTACTCATGAATGTGAAGTATTTGAAGTACGTATTAGATATATCGTGAATATCTTTACTACCTAATTCTAACCGCTCAGATGTCTGTGAAGCGAATTTATTGCTCAGCGAATTTTCATTTTGCATTCCTAATAGCGAAGATCTCTGTTTCGGCTGAAGTGATCACGAAATTTTGGGTATTTTAATATTATATATCATGATGTATATACCTGCGTACAGTACATAAATATGCCTTGCCGGGCTTTTGTGAGATGACGAGACATTTATTGCTAAACTGTAGACTTTAATAATTTTGTCACATTCATGTTATATGATCTGAAAATGCAATCAAACGCCTCGCGTCTCTTTATTTTTATCCAGTACTGTAATGCTACTTAGTTATCGTATTCGAGTGGTGCAGTTGATATACAGTATGATTAAATGTCTGTACTTATGACGGTATAAATCATCTAACCGATAAATCTGCTGGATTGTGTTTGCTTTGAATTGACGCCGATTTTTGTCGTTTTCACTACAGCCTCCCACCTTTAATTTTTGGGAAGGACACATTTTACTGCGATTAGATCAGGATTTGTACAATAGGTACAACCCATCTTATACAGTAAATACTATATATCTTATAGAGTAGACTTTGTAAGAAATTAAGGCTGAACAGCCAAAATTTTTCATTTAAGTACATAAGTGAAAATTATCCTACCCAAAACTTAAACTAACATTTATCCTAAGAACAATTATGATCAGCTGCATAAAGAATAGCCTTCAAAATGCTAGCATGTCCCCACAGCTGGATCAAGCGTCTCTGGGTCTGAGCCGGGAATATCTGAACCGTGGGCCTACTGACAAGCTGGTGCAAGCTTACTACGACTACATGGTGGACATAGCTGTGCTCCTGGGTGCCGACCGCAGCAGAGCTGAGGTCGAGCTTAAGGAGTCGCTGTTGTTTGAAATTGCTCTTGCCAACGTGAGTATATGCTGATGCTGATAATCCTTTTTAGGAGGATGACTTACGACCGAACCTAGCAGTAAATTAACTTAAATATTTTGAATACTAACTAACTAGTGAGTGTACATCTAGAATATAGTTATTTTTGAGTCCATTTGTAAGTAACCTACCTAGGTTAATTACAAAGAAGAACCTACATACCTTAGTCACAAAAACTTTTGTTAAACAGCGCGTTAATTTTTTAACCAAATTGGTTTGCCTTTATAAACGTTATTTATTCTCATTGCATTGTAAGTTTTACCAATATATATGTCTGGTTGTTTACCAATGTATAAAACAATCTAATGTTATATACAGATAAGTTTTAAACGCTGATTTGAGTATTCTTGTATAAGTGGATAAGAGCAATAGATTTTTTTTTTATTCTGTTTGGTAAAGAGGCTAGCTGGTCGTTTGCGTGATGGTAAGCATAACGCCGGCCCATAACAATTGCAGTGCCACTCAGAACTTTGAAACACAAAGGCCTGCACGACACTGCAGTGCGCTCGTTACCCTGAGACATTAGGTATTAAGTCTCATAAGCCCAGTAATTTCACTGGATAGATTTCATGTGAATATCTATTAAAAAGATCAACAATACTGTTCCTTCATGAATCTAAAGCTGGTCGTTTTCTACTAACCAAGGTTTCATTGGGTCCTTTTTTCTGTATGCATACATGTATCATATATTACGTATTGCAGAAGTTGCGGTAGGTAGCCCTTAACACAAAATAATAGTTTTTTTAATTATACCTCAGAAGTTATTTTGCTTACCCCTGTAGAGTCGTTATAGTTTTATAGATATCTATATTGTTCATACTTTCCATGATTTTTAAAGTTATGTAGGTACAAAATTATTTTTAGATTTTAGTAGGATCGTTAATTTGTAGATTCAGTTTGTTACACCTGCCTCTTGTTTGTTTTATTTGCCTAAGGATAACTATTCCGAACTTCAAATGGTAAGCTTTATTTCTATTAATTATTCACTTATTCATTTCATCTACATTAAGAAAATCCATTATGAGGTCTTCAACTAAGTTGGTGATTTTAGAGAATTTGTAGTTTTGGTTTTTTTGCTCAAATTACTGGGCGGATTATTAAAACTGTTTACGAGGTTTGGCTAGACAAGTCAATGTAAAACTAGGGTAATAATTAATAGGTGCCCTCCAGCTTTGAACTGACTTATAAAGTGGGTACTATGCAAAAATCGAGTAGGTCTCATAAAGTCCTTAATCAATGCATACAATTTTAAAATTTAACCATTCACGTAGTTTTTTATATACTATTTGATAACGAGAGAATTGTTCGTTTGCATGATGGTAAGCATAACGCCGGCCCATAACACTTACATGCCACTCAGAATTTTGAAACAAAAAGCCCTGCGTGGCACTGCAGTATACGCTCGTTACACAGAAGTACTAAATTTCATAAGCCCAGCAATTTCACTAGAAAAGCAAATTAACGTTTATATATAGATATTAGGTATTATTATATTTACTGGTCTAGTTATTTCCATAGCCATTTGTAAGCAGTTCGTAGAAATAATAACCTGGGACATAATACTCGTATAATAAAGACCAACGTAGGTAGGTAAGTAGCTTCGTAAAAACAAAATTAATAATAATGAACGCAGAATCAAAAGGTTCTAATCTCATTGGTCATTCGTGAAATTGTTGTACTATGCTATTATTCAGTTACTTTTAAGACTTTTACTTAGTATTAAATTTAGGGAGAAATGAATAATTCTGACGTATATGATAATTATGACATAATTTAAGTATTTTTCTTTGGGTCAACCTTCTGAATAATACGTTAAGGTCATCATAATAATCGTTTCGCTTATAACCATTGGACCTCCCTACCACCTAACCGATGTGTCTGTCTTTTTACATTTACACTGTCATTTTAGTTTTAAAGAGAAACATGCAAACAATAATATAATAATATGTAGGGACATTCTTCACATTTATTTTTCTTATTTCTGTAAGAAGATCTTTTTATATACATATTATAAAGAAGACCTTTTTCTATATTCACACGTGGCTTTACCTACACACTTTCGGCTATTTATGGCATAATTCCTTTGTTTGTCTAATTTTTCCTAAGAAGGATGAGAGTACGAGATGATGACCTAAGGTTATAAGTACCTGAGTAACTAAGGTTATTTATAAATAATCATCCTCACTGGTACTTTCATTCATTTTCTCACAAAAGTCATACAGTGGCTATCGGTACTTGTGTCATACATTATCATGTCTCTTATTTCATGTTTTGTGTGACCTCATCCGAATTTTGAGGAAAATGTGAGCAGCACAGATCTAAATAATTTACAATTTAAGCAGAATAGAATAGAACGCGTTACAGTTTTAAAACAAAAAACGCCTCACCCGGGCCTCCCGTTACGACAACAGCTTTATGAGCCCACAAAGAATTCCTTTTTACGACCATCGTTGACTTTGATGTTAAATAAATCACCCTGAAAGCTATGAACGATTTTACGTTCTCCGGTTGACCATAACAGGTTCTCATTCAAGGTCCCGGGATAGGTATTGGTCAAATTGACCTAATTGATGTACGCGATCTCCAATCGAAAGTGATGTACCTATTCGTTTAGTTGAAGAGAATCTCCTCTCTTTTCAAACGGAATATACACATAATAATAAAGAAATTTTATTGGTCTATTCTATTATGATATCCTGGGTGATATCAACCTCCCCATAATCCTTTAAACACACGTGAATATTTATGGTTTTAGTAGGTATAGGTTTAGTTGGAAGGTTTGGTATACCTATATTACGTGTAGCCGATACAAATCTGTCAACCTTCAACTTGGTGATGTTCCCATAAATAAAACCTTGTTGGAGTTGAGATCATACAATTAAATGAGGGCTGGATCTGAATTAGGTTGTGATTTGAAAAACCAGCAGTAGGTAGGTAAAATATTTCGCGCCATATATTTCTTCTAAATGTTCACAAACATTGTATTTTCTATTTTAAAACGATACCTGGCTGTTTCTTTCGCGTAATCTGTGGGAAAATCGCCATAGAGATTGGTAGATGGTGTTCTATAGCATTCTGATATGTTATTGTGTATTTCAGATATCCTTGCCGCTCGAGAAGCGTCGTAACGCCACCAGCCTCTACAATCCCATGACCATTGCGGAGCTGCAACAGAAATTCCCCAAGTATGTACATGACTTCCTTTTATTTCTTCCTATATTTATGTGGCCAAATCTGGTGTCAGAAATTTTAAGTCGAATGCTTTTCACTTGGCTTAAAAATGCAAATGTCTTAGTGTTAAATTTAACAAAACTTTTATGACCAAAGATAATTTGTAAAAACACATAAGGTATATAGTTTTATTCCGAGAAAAACGCTATTTAATGCAAAAAAATTTTGAAATATATTTTATAGTGTTAACCGACAATAGCGGATGTTCACACAGATATATACATCACAAAAATTTCGCTTCCAACAGGATTCGACCCTGCGTCTTCTGCTGATCTAGACCAGACGCCTTATAACCAACTAGGCTATGGGAGCAATCGATGTTGACTGTGAAATTTTTGAGATAATGTTTTCTTTCCGGCTAGCAAGCCGTAGCTCCATCTAGCAGACCACCGGCTTGTAAGCCGGAAAGAAAAGCCTTGTTCATGCCCATTGTTTTTTAAACTAAATGTAACAAGTAAAGGTAGTTTCAGTTCCATAACAATCGATGTAAACTGTACGTCATTTCTTACAGGATCCCATGGCTGAAGTACATCAACCGTCTCCTGGCTCCTCACGTCGAAGTGGACCTGAACGAAATCACCATCGTTAGCGTCCCCAACTACATTTCGCAGCTTGAGGTTTGTTAAGTAGTCTGATTTAATTTATGATCTGTAGATTTATCTGACAAGAGATGTTAAAGTAAAACTGTAGTCTGAAACTGAATGTAGGTAGAGCTGAAATGATATCGATTTTCAGACTGTGCCGTAAAGAATTAGCCAGAAATTGGATAATTCCCTAAACACTATTTTAAATACCTATGAGTTAGTCTATTATAGAGATACTGCCAAAACAAGATTTAGGCTACTAAATAATAGTAAGTATTTTTTTGTGCTACTACAAATTTTTATGATTGAACGACGCCAAGCCTAGTTGTGATCATCCAGGTTATGACAATTGACTATTATAAGGACATTGCCACATCTGGTTGCATAATTATCAAATAAGTAAGTATAAATCCTTAAAAGCTAATTTAGTATAACTTAATATTTTATTACAGTAAAAAGTTGCCAGACATACGTATTTAAATATATTTAAATCTTAACACTTTCACAATATGAGCACTAAAGAAATTACCATCAAACGAAGGCGTCCAGTGCATGATACAGGCCTCCCCATGGAACACCATCTAAGATATGTTTACCACTGTAAACCGCCCTCCTCTAAGTGGACCGATGACCTAGTCAAGATCGCAGAAATATTATAATAAATGCATATCAAGAGTTAAAAATATTTATATTCATGTGTTACTTTTACCATGGCTCTCAGATTCTACTGGAGAAGACACCAAAGCGCGTACAGGCAAACTATGTGATGTGGCGCGTGGCGGGAGCTTCGGTGTCGTACCTGACGGAGGATTTGCGCCGGCGGCAGCTCGCGTACGTCACCACGCTGTCGGGCAAGACCGAGCGCGAGAGCAGGTGGAAGGAATGCACAGATACCACCAGCGTTAGGTAAATATACATTTCTTGCAGTAGTTCAAAGACAAATTGGTTTCACACGGAGGGCTGACAATAGGTGGCTTGCTGTAAAAAAAACCAAAGCCTAAAAAGTAGTACGTCTATAAATATATACTGCGCCGACTGTGTAAATTGGGACAGGCAGAAACGGGGTGTGATTTAAAGATGATACAAAAAAAAAGTTGATATAACCTTATCTATTGAAGAATTACAGGCCCATCTCGCTCTAGAGCCACGTGTACAAGCTGTTTACGAGGGTCATTACAAAGGATCTCGCACACAAGTTTGATGAATTCAAGCCCCCCGAACAAACTGGTTTCCGAAAAGATTTTAGCACTATATACCACATCCATACGTTACGCCAGATTCTACAGAAGACTGAGGAGTATAATCGGCCGCTATGGTCTAGCGTTTGTAGATTATGAGAAAACCTTCGATTCAATCGAGACTTGGGTGGTACTGCAGTCCTTGCAGCTATGCCAAATTGACTACAGGTATATCGAAGTATGTATTGAAGTCTTTGTACAGCAACGCCACCATGTCAGTCCGACTACATCATACAATCCCATTGCAAAGAGGCGTGAGACGGGTAGACGTTATTTCTCCGAAACTATACGCAATGGAGGATGCTTTTAAGCTCTTTGACTGGAAAGGATCTGGCGTCAACATAAATGGCGAGTCAGTACATCATTAAACTTAATTTTGCCGATGATGTAGTCACCCACAGTCTTACTTGGCGGAGTCGCTCGAAGACCTTGGTACCGTGCGCAACGATCTCAGTAGAGTTACGAGTACGTCTACTCCTCAACAACTTCGAGAATAGGACAAACTATCCAATGATAAGCAGGTCCAACCACAACGAAGAGGTCGCATTAAGAATTCAAATCAGCTGAGAAGCTTTCGGAGAATTTCTACCTATCTTTTCGTCCACATTACCGCAGAGCTTAACTCAGTGTGTGTTGCCAGTGATCAGACTTAATATGACAAGGATACTTGGTCTCTTATCTGTTGGCCTCTTTATGGCAATAGGTAGCTCAAAGTTGCGCGTAGTTGGCATAAGCTCGGGGTTTCCCTGCGTGATAAAATCCAAAATAAGGATATTGTGTTTAATTTTTTTGTGGTAAGACCGTTAATATCAAAAGTATAAAGGATATAGGCTATTATGAAAACGACAAGCTGACATAATTACGACTGGAAGTCATGTCTCAGAAAATGTTGCTCAAGTATTTTATCTTTGAAGTCTGAATTCTTACCGCATCCAACGCCAATAGTGTGTAATCAGTACTAACTAGCTCCATTTTAAGCACTATCAATTTTTAATAATACATAGTTACATATGTACGGTACTGATATAAGTACCTACGTACGGATAATGCAGAAAAACATTCCTTCAGTTATCAAACATGGTACCTAATAGGAACAACAGGTAACAGGTGTATAATGAACTTATAAATATAAGTGCTTTGACTCATACCCACACCCCCGGCCCCGCCGCTGCACTATTAGGATTCCGTGTGTCGCAGCCCACAGATGGCGTGGACACATATACAAAACAAAAAACCCCCAAAACCCGAGAACACAGTTTGTGATCACCATACATACAGTCTGCCACGGCCAGGATTCGAAATCGGGGCAACTCGCTTTGCGGGCAGGGTTTACTACCAACTTAGCTACGGATCTGTTTTATGAATATGTATTTGTCCACAGTATGTCCATTGCTGTCGGAGCCCTGTACATCCGGAAATACTTTAACGAGAACTCTAAAGCCAACGCTCTTGAAATGGTGAACGACATCAGGTATTTTTTTTAAACATTTACTTCTTCCTCTCTTGTGAATGAAAGACTCCATAACAAGCGACTTCCAAAAGGATAGGATCGATATGGCTATTAGAGCTATGATAGCTCAGACCACTTGAGTGATCGCTCGCCGATCTGTATAATATGTACCTAAATATTATGTAGTTCGAAAGAAGACTACGATGATAATACCGCGACATTTGAAAATTCAACCCTTATTTTTTCTCCTTCAGGTGTTCCTACATAAAAAAATATTTGGGACCACACAGAGTGCAGGTACTCCAATACAAAAAAAAAATATTTCAAAATCGCTCTACAATTGACTGAGAAATCCGTGAAATTACATAATAAATATTTATACAGTCGAACATTATACCATAACTTCCTCCTCCTTTTTGAAGTCGGTTAAAACAGACACCTACTGTCATATACTTACTTTCATGAGAGCTCCCCTGGGGCCTGAGTGAATAAAGAAAATTTAATTTAACAAAAATTCATTTTACTTTATATTTGATGAACATCTGTTTCTCCAGGCAACAGTTCCGCAAGACCCTCAACGAAGTGGACTGGATGGACGACAAGACTCGCAACGCCGCCTTGGAGAAAGCTGACGCCATGGCTTCGCACATTGCCTACCCCAACGAGATGCTCAACAACGATAAGCTAACCAAGTTCTACGAGGGGGTAAGACTAATTATTACCTACATACTTGCGTGGAAGGTTGTCACCGTTTCACCAAGGAAACTAAAGCAATCTTTAGGCTGAATGTTGAAACTTGAAATTATTTATAGGCCACTAGTATACCTACAGTAATAATAATAAATTTTTCAGTTCAATAATTAAGTATACCTAATTAAGTTCAATAATTATGATTTTCAATAATAATACGTCAATAAGTTTTCAGCTAGGCTAGTGGCACTAGCTGAAAACACGAAATATAATTATTATTTAGTACAGCGCCATCTACTTGCTTTTTAATGAACTGATTTAAAAAAGCAACAATTTTTTTCAAATTAGTTGCAAAGAGAATATGATAAACACTAATTGGTTGTTTCTTATAACATTGAAAAACATGTTAGTTTTTGAAGTACATACATAATAATTACGATTGCCGTAAACTACCTATCTCTTTACCAAAAATCTCTACTTTTGATTTGCACCACTGCACCGTACTCTCACTCTCCATTAATTCTCTTGCCTTGATTAGAAGAGATCGCAATTAGTGATAAGTCCGCCAATTTTACTTTAAAAACCTGTTACTGTAGATTGGCGTGTAGTATTTTGGTTTGATCTCAGATTTCTTCTTTTCAATTGTGGACCTGTTTCTAATGATGGTTTTAATATTTGCTTAGTAATCGTTCACTTTTAATAGTACCTATATTATTTGTCTATGCTTTTATTTTCATTAATTATGAGCAATTAAGTTCATTAAGTACAAAATTGTTAGCACAATTAAGTAGTTTGTGTGAAAATGCCTGCATATACAGTTACTTGCAACAAAGGTATGGTTACTTGCAACATATATGGTTAGGGTTAGAAAAGAACCCCCTGCTTGCTGTAACTTAATAAACTAGAATAATCATCTAAATACATCTTTATTTCAGTTGGAGATGTCATCGGACAAGTTAATGGAATCCGTTTTGAATCTGACACTCTTTGGCACGGAGTACCTGTTCAGCAAGCTTCGGGAGCCCGTGAACAAGACTGATTGGGTGTCCCATGGCCGTCCTGCTGTTGTCAATGCCTTCTATTCTTCCATCGAAAACAGCATCCGTAAGTAGTCTTTTATTACTCTGTATGCATGGTCACATTGTCATTGTGCGACAGTTTTGAAATGTACTATACCTTTTTCTTCCCGTACATACTATTTTTGATGTCATGTGGAATTATATGATGCATGGTTAAATTTATTACTGCAGATGCAGGGTCACATTTAGGAAAATGGACTATCTTTTGTGGTTTATAATTATATAGGATCTAAGCCTATTGATTGACTTGATTAATCCAATCCTATTTTTAGCTTAATCTCTCTAAAATAATATAAACCTTTGTGATGTGGACTGTATTTATTTTTAGAAAAAAGAGGACACATTTTTAGTTATTATATGTACTTACAATAACTACAAAGAGTATACCTAATAGCTACTGACTGAAACATCACTTAATTTTTTGGAAGTATTGAGACAATATCATCTCAAACCTGAATAGTAAAAAGAGTATTGTTACATTTTTCACAACACATAGTACTTAAATACATGATAAAGTGAATGAATACATTGAAAAGATCCTTCATATACCATTAATAATTAGCAATATGAGCAGAAAATGTTCAATACAAGTTTAGTAACTGCAAATACACAAAGGTTTCCTTAAGTATTAATTATTATTAACATTCATATATAATTTGGTATATATTGATATTGAGAAGTGGTTCGAACAGCATACACCATGTACTTAAAATAGTGACCAGCAAATAGTTGACTGTATACCTACTAACTACTGATACATTACTTAATGTTTAAATAAAGGCAATAGGGCCCAAAATCAACAGGATTTTTTTTATGTTATTTGATAGCGAGACAAGCCAGTCATTGAGCATAACGCCAGCCCATAACAATTGCAGTGCCACTCAGAACTTTGTAACACAAAATCCTGAGCAGCACTGCAGTGCACCCACTACTCTTGAGACATTAGGTATTAAGTCTCAAAATTAAATACTAAATACTACTAATTAATAAACAGAATAAACTCTATAACTAAACTCAAGTATGTTCCCTTTGTAGTGATCTCTTTTATTATAACAAATTTTCGTTATAACGAAAACTCATAATAATAAAAAATAAAAATACAGAGTGTTTCTTTAAGGAAATGGAGATGATAAATGTGTATTGATGCCAAAAAACGAAATAACCAAATAAAACGGTTCACAGGTATCTAAACTGACATAATTATACATTTTGTTACAGAGAATGACTATGTTAATAATAGCATAGAAATTGCGTAACAATGTATGGGTTATAATTTATCATCCATACATTGTTACGCAATATCTATGCTACACAGTTTATCGTTATAAAGAGTTTACACTGTATAATGAGATCAATAATTTTTTATCCTAAACTATTAAACAGTGTAATAAGGTAAACAAATATCACAAAAAAATAGGAAAGTAATACCAGTAACACCTAGTATGTGACTAAGAACTGTATTACTCGGAACAATTTTCATAACAAGTTTCATAATTAATTGGTGGTGCAATACTTTTGTATATAGTCCAAAAGCCTGTGAATGCCAGGCCTACATCACAGTTAAAATGATAAATTTATTTCTGATGCTAATGCATATTGATCCTGTTTCTTATAGAGATCAATAGATCGGGTATGGTGATGATGGAGAAGGGTAATAGAAATCACTTAAAATCAAGCCTATTTTTTAAGGTAATTGTGACATTTGCCTTTCCTTGGGTGGTCCTGCAGATTCTTTTAATTTTTTCAAGAACCATGTTTTTTGTCATCGAAAATGTTTCACTATAATGTAGGTCATAAATATTCAAAAGAATTGCACCAATAAATACTGATTACATACTTTAGCAAGTATTCATGGAGACTGTAAACACTCCATTAGAACTGTGTAACTCTAAACAAGAATATACATAGTTTTTTAAAGTACTCAAAAGAGTTAAATCTTACAAATTTCATATTTTCTCCTACAGACACGAAAGCTTTAAACCAATTATATATTGATCAAGTAATCAACACCATCCACAACTTCTAGTATATAGCATTCAAGGGATTTTTTTCTTGTGATTTTTTTTTAGATAAATAGCCCTTTTTTCTTTAATTATTCAATAACTTATTAGTGCACAGCAGACTGTAAAATTGAAAATTGTAATGAGAGATCGCACACATTACCATTTGAATGCCATCTCTGGATGTTTCATAACAAAAATATCACCACATATGAGAATGTTGCTGTCAGTGCATTAATCATCAGATTTGGTGCTCATTTCACTTTCGGATTCCCTGGCAGGCCACATTGCTGCATCAATTCTCTTCTTTTCTTCTGCTGCAGATAGCAAGAACTTTTTCTCGGCTTGAACTACACTTTTGCTGTCAGTGCATTTTGAATAAATGCTTAAAGCTTCGCGATTGAGTTCCATGAAGGAATGACCCCATGAAAACTTAGCAGCATAGAATTGAGCTTCTCTCTTGTGCCCAGTTATATACATTGCTGCAGCCAATGCCTCTACACAGCTCAATTTGTGTGGCTTACCATAGTTAACTGGGTTTGCAGCAACTAAAAATGGCAGTATGCGCACATGCTTCGACTTCATTTTGGCAAAAGGAGTCTTGTCAATTTTCGCCCAGGCACAATCGATCACAGCAAGTCCAAAATTGTCGATGATATCTTTGTCATTAGGGCACAGAAACTCGGTGCTGATGGGCGATAGAACAACTCCCGGGAAACTCTGGCCGAGTTTTAAGTTGGTTATCATGTTATGGCGCTGAAGTTTCCGGCCCGAGCACTTTTTAGGATCACAATGATTTAGGTTCCACATCCTAACAGGGAACGAGGCTTCTTTTCCTTCTTCCTCAGAACTGCTGTCGTCGCTGCCTCCAGATGAAACGATGCTCAATTCGTTAACATTCTCTGCGTAGTTTCGTGGAACATGGTGGCTGGATCGCTTACCGCGGCCTTTCCTGCTCGATGCCATTGTGTTAACTCACAAAACTAACGTTGGTTTAGAACGTCGTCGTTATAAAATGTACAACGCTGTGCTTGAGGAATTCTTGTCACTTTTCATTAACAGCTGTTCTTCGAAAATATTCTATCCAAGCCAAAAATCCCTTGTTCGCCGCGGTAAACTGTTGCAGACTTATTTCGTATTTGCGCCCCTACCCTCTAGTTTAAATTAGTAAGTACTACATACTCTCTCTATGGGTAATTGGGTATCGATTTTAAAACTGGTAAGTTGTTTTTTTTATTTTATTTCTTGACCTGAGTAAGTTGATAACACTTAAGTGTGACCAGTGACCAAATAAAAATAAAAATTCTACCACCTTTGAAATAAGAAAGAGATTTTGCACGAAACACAAAATACATAATTATTACGGTCGTTAAACAAGTATAAAAACATCACAATTCACTAACACAATAAAAATGTAATTTACAAAAAATATATAATTTCATTTATATGTCTCTCAAATGCAACGATTTTTTATTATCCAATAGTAGTATCAGATTCTTTACATTTCAACGAATAAGAAAATATATGACAGCTACATAGCTGTATCAACAATAACACGCATATTGTTGATTTTGGCCGTGAAAATCTGGTTTTGGCGTTTTGGCGCTCAGTGAATTGAATAATATATAATTTGTGGTGAATACGCGACCGACTTATGGTCTTATTTTTGACGTTTCTAGCTTTCCATTTCCTTTTTCCAGCTTTTTCGATACTTTTGCAGATATTTGCTTTGAGAAAACGAATTGAATACATAACAACATAAAAAAATGGAATTAACATCCCTATTGGCTCAACTTTAGTATTTTGTATTTTCCCGAGATACTAGCGCATTCAAGTTTTTTACTGATAGACTATAATGTAACGGGTTTACCACAAAAAAGTTAAACACGCACTTAATACGTGTTAACCCCTAAACATGCCTTGTTTAAATATGAATAGCCACTAATTTTGATTCCAGTAAGTTCTAACCATTGTCTAACTCCTTTCTATTGTGATTTGTGACATTTCTATTCAGCTTAGATGTTTACTTTTAGACACCGTCTAGCTAAACAGGCGACTAAAAGATGTTTTTTGTGGTAACACGGTTAAGAATTAAAATTCTAAAAGCACACGGTTGAAGCCGGAAGGTAAAGGTCAATGGACATTTATAATATTGAGAAAAATATACACAAATAATTTAAAAGAATTATAATTGTTCATAGTAGGCTGTACTATCGCCATCTTAGGTTTTTTATCTTGGCAAAAAACCGCAAAACAAAATATGTCCTATTTCAGACCGTCTTACTAAGCCTGTCCTATAAAAGAGTTAGCCTGTTATTCGGAGTAGACTGTAGAATAAAGCGTGATGCAAAGCAAACTGCAATAAGCCCAAGATAAACTACGCCCATTTGTTCTTTCTATTTCTAGTAAATTGGACCGTGCTACATACAATAGAATAAGTTATTATTTTGAAAATAAATTTTATAGTGTTAACCGACACTAGCGGATGTTCACACATATTTGTGTAAGTTATTATTTTGCCCATAATTTAAAATTAAAATTATGGGAAGGCTTCTTGCTTGCCTAAACATTCTAAAGTAAATAAACTTTCACAAATAAAACACTAGCATCTTTTCACTAGAAAAAGTAGCCAGATCTGCAGGGCTATTCCGTATCTCGGTTGACAACTCAAAGTGATGATCACTTGGCAAAGTGTACAACGATGAACTGTCAAACAGCTAGTTTCGTATTGGCTAACCTCAGTTATCAACTTGGATGACGTCATGAGCACCGAGTTTCGCGGTTAGTCACTTGTTAGCCACCATAACTCATTTTGACAGATGTTTCTGTATCGATAGTTTAAAATTGCGATTATGTAAGCATAGTGGACATCAAATTTGATAATCACCGTGGTTTGTGAAAGACACTACCCAAAAGCAGTGTTTTATAAATTCGAGTGATTAACACCATCGATCGACAACAACGATTTTGTTGTGATTGTGATGTTGGAGTGTTTATTATTATATATTTTATGATTAGATGGTAGAGCTAAGTCTTCTGCGAGTGTCCGTCTGGGTTGGTACCACTACTATGCTCGTGAAGTCTGCCACCAAGCAGTAATTTGCGAGCATTACTGTGTTCCCTTTTGATGAACAAAGTAGCCAGTGAAATTCAGTGGCTTATGCTGAGAATTAATACCTAATGTCTCAGGGTAACGAGTGTACTGCAGTGCTGCGCAGGTCTTAGTGTTTCAAAGTGTGAATGGCACTGTAATTGTTATGGGCCGGCGTTATGCTTACCATCAGGCAAAGAACCCGCTCGTCTCGTTATCCAATAGTATAAAAAATAATTTTATATAATATTAGCTGTGTCCCGCGGCTTCGTTCACGTAGCCTAAGTTACTTCTTGTAACATAAGCTATCTGCCATCGAAAGCCAGGTCAAAATCGGTCCAACCATTTCGGAGATTACCCGGAACAAACAGACAGACAGACAAAAATTTAAAAAATGTTTAATTTATTGTAGGTACCGTATATACTTTCATATGCATTTGGTAAAAAACTGTTATTTTGATATTACAAACAGACACTTCAATTTTATTTATTTGTATGAGTTTTTAATTTGCCTCCTTTATTAATTCGGTATCATAAGCTACTTACTTTATTTACTATCACCAAATTTCTAATATTGAACTAACTTTTAAACAGTAATTAATCGAATGTTGCTCGAATGGAATGAAGATTACCTACGTAATGAATTACTATGAATTTTACCCAAAGAGTTTACATATATATTTTACCATACATAGTTATAGTATAGTCTGTGATTTTATTTTACCGCCACTTTATCTTAAATACACCGCCTAAAATGAAATGTCCTCAAAATGTTCCACGCACAACCCTCAAAAAGCATTAAATAACTTAGTCGTATAATAGTCGATAAAACATAGTGTTGCGCTAGTGACGTCCTGAAAGACACCGTTAGTCACTATAACCAGTTATCCACTCAATGTGATACGCAATACCAAAGTTATGATTAATCAGTTGACATCAAATGTCGGTGTACAACCAGACTCGGTTGATCACTAGAAATGTAAAAGATAGCGAATAGGGGGGCTGGTCACACAGTCAATGCCCATTTGATTTGACATTGACAATTTTATTACTGTCAACATTTAACACAATAACGTCAATAACGGAGTTTTGGCGGGAATGCGAAAATGTGCTGTTGTTGATTTTGTGTTATTTACTAAAACCTGTGTTTTATCGAGTGTTAATGTGTAATTATGGTGTATTATTAACCATTAAGTGTTCGTAAACGTGCATGAGTGAAAGGCAAATGGTATAAAGACGAAAAACGTGTATTTTCGTATTCTATCCAAAACTCCATAGAAGCTTCAGTAAAGTATCCACCGCTTTACTGAAGCATCACTTCGACTTGACCGCGCTTAGACTAAACTTTAACGTGACTTTGACGACTTTCATGCACCAAAACTAGAGACTTATTACAGTTATTACATATTATTATTATTTATATAACTTGACACTGGCTAAATACGCTAACCGCGTGGAGCCAAAAACAAAAAAAAAAAAATGAAAAAAAGAACGTCAATAACACAAACAATAACAAATAATTAAGGCTGCACACCGCCGGCAACCGGTAAATGTATAATTATCATAAATGCCTAGCTACAAAAGTATTCTGTTCCGTGTGCGGCAAAGCAAATCTTGATTAAACAGTGTTAAATACTTGAATAGTTAAAGACTCTTTTAATACGGTTATATGGTTGAACAGGTAAACCATGTTTTCGATTCAGTTTAAAATTGTCAAAGAACGATAATGACAAAGCATGTTTTAATTACTATACTGCTTGGCCCAATTGGGTAGTTGCATGAAAAACAAAATACATAAATACTGTGGTTATACAGGTTTAAGAACCACATTTAATAAAATAAAATAAAAAAAAAAATTCCACAAAAAATTCTGGATCTAAAACTTTCCAGAAGTCAACGATTTTTTTTATAATCCAATAGTAATTTAAACTACACTATCAAATGCTTTACATTTTATTTTTAATGAATAGCAAAAGTATTACAACTATGTACGTTTTTCACGGCCAAAATCAACAAAATGTGTGTTTTAGTACAACTTTACGGGCCGCGTTGAATATGTGACGTCACACGTTAAGCCCAATTAGCATGGGGTGTTTTAGTGCTCACTAGATCCGCCTGACTTTGACTCTCATTTTTGACATTGTTAGCATTCGATTTCCAGTTATTTGATATAGACATTTGATTTTCATGAGAAAACGAATTAATGAGCATCATAAATAAAATGAAGTCAACATCTCAATTACACAAGTTACACAAGTGCCCAAAGAGTAGGAGTAGAAGGAGCATTTACTAAGTTAATTAAATTTTAGATTATCTGTTTTGAAATCGGTTAATGAGATCAAAATAGTTAAATAAATAGGTATTATACCTTATCAACTTTGGCTCTCACTAATAAACAGTGGTAAAACAGTTGAATTGTTAAACTATGTATTCTCTCTTTCAAATCAGTTTAAAATTGTCAAAGAACAACAAAGACAAAACAACATTTAACTATTATTATCATTTGTTCTGTCTCGTGAAAGTCCTATTTGTTTTATATAAACATGAATACTCAGATTGGTCCATCTTTTAATGATTTTAATTTTTCTTTTTCTTTTCTTTCCGACCGATCAACCTCCTTCGTTTATTCCCCAATCTATCCACGCGAAATTGGCGAAATTGCGGCAACCCTGAGAAGCAATTTAAGAAGAAGTTGAAGTTGCCGTTGCATCGTTTGACTATTCCACCATTTAACACGGTTTATTAATAAGAGCCTTTATGTGTTACCTATCTATATGTATAGTCTGTTGTGTTTTGCTATTTTCAGAGTTCCCGGCTGGTATCCTCCAAGGTGCATTCTTTTCGGCCAAACGCCCGGCTTACATGAACTATGGTGCCATTGGGTTCGTCATTGGTCACGAGATTACACATGGGTTTGATGATCAGGTAATTAAAAGCCCATAGTCATAGTCCAATCCAACTTACAATTTTGTTGTTATAATCTAATGCGAGACAGAGACAACTCTCTTTGCAAGGCCTACATTCAGCATTGGACATCTTCCTGCTGATGATGATCTAGGTAAATACTAATACTCTAATAATTTTCTCGCAGGGTCGCCAATTTGACAAGAACGGGAATCTAGTGGACTGGTGGCAGGAGTCAACAAAACAGAAGTATCTTGAGAAGGCCAAATGCATCATTGACCAATATTCCAACTACACAGTCAAGGAAGTTGGCCTGAAGGTGTGTCTACTGTTGTTACATTTAACTATGATAAGAATTATTTATTTCTTATAGACAATAAGCTTGAGCTGATATGTCTATTTCACACAGTGTTGAAAGTCACTTGAGTTAGCCAAACAACGCGCTAGTAATGAGACCAGGGCGTAGTATTTTCTAAGTACTATTATGTACCATTATCCAATAGTATAAAAAAATCCTAGTGTAGGGTGATCAGTGTGTAAGTATTAATAATTGTTTTTATGTATGTTTTTATGTAATAATTGTTTGTATGTCTTTATATGCATGTTTAATTGTTTGTTCCCAGCTAAACGGCGTAAACACCCAAGGCGAGAATATTGCAGACAACGGCGGCATCAAGGAAGCCTATTACGCGTATCAAGCGTGGATACAACGCCACGGCGAAGAGGCGCGCCTGCCCGGACTTGAGAAATACACCCCACGACAGGTAACAAACTTATTTGAGAACAAAATAAGCTAATCTTGTCTGCTCGTGATGGAGATAGTAAGGACCTGATGTCTCGCTTTTAGGGATATTTTGCACATTAATTAAAATTTGTTTATTCTCATGAGTCTGAGAGCTCATGAATAGAATAGAATAATTTATTGTCATAGGTAACACATAAAGTACATTATTATACAGTGAAAATAAGGCATTCAGTGGTTAGCGCTATGGCTTGTCATACACAACAATAAATAATATTATTATTATATCATGAATAGGGTAATGACTCTAGATGCCTGTTCTTTTTGTTAACATTTAGAGATGGTCAATCATGTCTCTGGTTATTTAACGTTAGCGTATGAAAGGGATACCGTTTCTAATTTTAGATTTATTTGATTTTAGACTTAGAAATATCAGAATCGACACTTAGGCCTAATTTATGATATATTGCGACCTACCAGTAAGCTCACAACAAGTGACGCCCACATTTACCTTGCAGCTGTTCTGGTTGAGCGCTGCCAACACCTGGTGCGCCGTGTACCGCAACGAAGCCATCAAACTGCGCATCACGACCGGCTTCCACGCTCCTGGCCGCTTCCGCGTCGTTGGGCCAATGTCCAACATGGAAGAATTCGCCAACGACTTCAAATGTCCTCTCGGCTCGCCCATGAACCCCGTCGCCAAATGCAAAGTTTGGTAACTGCGACAACCACCATTTGACTCCTCAATAAAGCACCCACTCTCCGACCGGTCGGTCGGAGTCCAACTTTGTGTTAGAGTTAATTTACTCAGGGCAACTACAAGCTCGACTCTGCAGTCACGTGTTACTTAGACCCTGCAAGTTTGTCAACGTAAACTCAATGTTTAGTATCAACAAATATTTCGATGTTGTTATCTTTGTATATAGTATAGCTGAATTTAATGTATTTATAGTACTTAGTTTTGTTCACATCACAGATCAAATTGTTTCTTTTGGGTGAGATATTAGACTGAGCATGAAGAAAAGTTAGATATTCAACGGGTATAAAGTTGTATAAGTAGGTACTTACGTTAAATTTGTGCATGGGAAGTACACGATCCGTTATGCAGTCGACTCTGTGCTAGTCAGGGCGACTGCGTGCGGATACTTTGCTACGCACTTTACATCTAGAACTGGCTTTTACAATTTTAGTTTTTCATATTTATTGTGTACCGCAGTCACAGTGCATCGCCCACTTGCATTCGAATTTAAAGTATTTATAGTTTGTACCTTTCGACATTAATGATACACACGTTAGTAAAGACGGGTGAACGCACTGTAGTTGCGGTTTGTAATTATTATAATTTATCTACTAACTGTATCAAATCTCACATTAGGTGAAGAAACGAGCAGTGATAATTTAACTTTATTATAATTATAAGTATCTAGCTAAGGAACACTTTTGGATACGATTGTATTGTTGTAAATCATTGGAAATCCAATATTAAAATCGTTTTTAACGACCACATTGTAACTTTTATTTATGTCCTGGGGCCTGTTTCATAAAAAATATTAGTCTAATATTATGAGCTTGTTTTTTCTTTTTTCCATATAAAATATGAGAATAGTACTCATAATATTAAACTAATATTTTTTATGAAACAGGCCCCTGTCCTGACGTCGAGGTCGTAGGTTAACACACATCCAATTCAAACTATAATCTCTACGGAAGAGAAAACTTAACGAAAACCACTTGATATTCAGTTTTACTGAGAATGTTAACTTGTCTAATGTAGTTAGCCTGTCACTCGGAGTAATTCCACTTTTCCCCACCAAGCTGTCCCACTGGTAGCAGGAAAGTGGAATGTATAAAATTTTCAAGTCCACTTTTCACCCATACACCGTCCACTCAACTATACCACGGGAACTGTGAAAATCTTAAAGTTAAAATCAAAAGCGCAATTGACGAGGTTTTTCTTTATTTTATATAAAACACTACTACACTCATTAATATTATTATATATAATGCAACAATTTAAAGCAGCTGTGGAAAAAATGATCTAATTGGAATTTAATACATATATATAACAAGACAAAATAAAGTCTATAATTATTATTATAAGACTAATTAAGTCTATAGTATTTGTGTAACATATAAAATTTATAAATGTATTCTACAATTGTGCAATTTTAAAGAATGTAATAGGATTAGGTAGGTACCTATACATTTTGTCATTGACCTTAGTTTCATTAGATCTTTCTAAATAGGCATGTGGCCAGCCTAAGTGTGGTATTCCACTCGTCAAAGATCTTTGTCCAAGTAGCATTTGATCAAAGACCTTTGACTTCTTCATAGATTATGAAAACGATAATAGCAGCCAAATTTTTTCAAACTACGTAAAATACTGTCAAAATTTACTAAGAAATTTGGACAAAGACGTTGGACGAGTGGAAAAACTTGTCAAAGAACTTTGATCAAATAAGGGTCACAGACAGGGGCGTATTTACACTAGGGGCAAAAGGGCCATGGCCCGGGGCGGATGGCTGCGAGGGGCGGCGCAAGCAGAAGAAATTTAAAAAAGCCTACATAACTAAGGCTCTTATTAATAAACAGTGTTAAACGGTTGAATACTTAGTTAAACTGTGTTTTGTCTCTTTCAATTCAGTTTAAAATTGTCAAGAATAACAAGGACAGAACATAGTTTAACTAAACCGCCGTTTAACACTATTTCTTAATAAGAGTCGAAATCGCGTAAGGTTGTCGTGGGGGCTCGTGGGTGTAAGTTTTATAGACATCAAGACGCGGGACTATCGTATATACTACGACCGACGGCAGGGCGGCGAGGCCTGCAGCCCCAGGACGCTGAATCCTAAAATACGCCGCTGGTCACAGAACTTAGACAAAGATCTTTGATGAGAGAAATATCGGCCTTAGTCTTAGAATTTTTAAGCGAGCTGCCACAAGAACTGGGAGCGAAGATTAAAATTCGAAGATTCGAAGCTAGGCAGTGTTAAATTGAAAAATTATTTAAATAAACTACGTAGTGGTACAGTTTGTTATAGCGTCACAGCTATTTTATATATATCTAGATATTTAGCTACAAAATATATTCAATAATTGATAGATGCTGTGTAGACAATCTCTACCCATTTCTAGCAAAAAAGTCTCATGTTTAACGTTTAAAAAACTGTAACCCGACTACGGAAATACAGCCGGGATACCTATTCACAACTCAATCGAATAGGCTTCCGCTCGGACACATTATTCGAGTAATTTACAGGATGACAGAGACAGAGACTGTGTCCCAACGGAAATCTTTACTGAGTTGTGCATGCAATATCCGTCATATGTACGAATTTGTTCATATAAAATGTAGCCCATAATTATGTCAGCCGAACCATAAAATCGAATCGACTGACACCACATTGATATATATTATACATATATCAATAAATATATGTCCCACCACAGCACATGCTGTGGTGGAACACACGTGAATATAAATATGCATACATAGCTTTTGGTGCTGCTAAAACATAACTCTGTTGACTTTGCCGTAGTCGGGTAAGAAGTTGAGACAGTTCGATCTAAAACGACTATGTAGAACAATCATCAATAAATATAAACTATTTTAAAAAGATACGTGCACATTTTAAGCTTACTTCTACAGATTATTTTATAAAATCAAGCCAAATACAGTACACCGGATTACATGACATTCCTTAAGATTTAACACATTTCTTATCTATAAACTAAAAATGCTTACCCATCACAAAATCATCCCGCTGGCACTAAAAATGTGTGAAGGCTCATGAATATTATATATTAATGAATCCAAAACACACTACAAATACGTCCTTCATAACCATGAAAGTAACTTTGATATCTACATAAGAATAAACATAGTATGTAGATATAGATAGACCAAACATTATTTGCACACTACAATTAAAAATACGAAATATAAAAATGTATTTTAACCTACAAAGGGTGGTCTTATCGCTTAAATCGATTTCTTCCAGACAAAATGGAGAGGAATGGCATGGATATTGAAGATGTTGTTGATGGATATTGTTTGGTGGAAGTATTGAACCCATAAAGATCTGTGATTGAACCGCATAATAAATTACATTACAGAACACAGAGAGCTACCAATTACCTACTTACTATATATTATTAAATTATTTATTAACCTACACAGAATCCTTAAATATATGTACCTATTATGTTTCATATCTGTTAAGAAATGTTGTATATATTTATATAACATTATGTAAGGTATAAACGCGTAAAATGGGGTAAAATGAGGCAGGCAGATGACCGAAAGCAATGGATGTGGTACGTCGAGTAACCTCCACATGGTGCACCCTGGTTATCTACCAAGTATCAACAACGTATTCGTTCGCCTGGAGAGGTTATTTTTAATTTTTATTTTATTGTGTAACGAGACTAGCTGGTCGTTTGCCTGATGGTAAGCATAACGCCGGCCCATAAAAATTGCAGTGCCACTTAGAATTTTGAAACAAAGGCCTGCGCGGCACTGCAGTGCGCTCGTTACCGTGAGACATTAGATATTAAGTCTCATAAGCCCAGTAATTTCACTGGCTACTCTGATCATCAAACCGGTACACAGTAATGCTTGCACATTATGTGCAATTACCTTATCTGTATTACCTTACATTATCTGCAATTGTTATGGGCCGGCATTATGTTTACCATCAGGTAAACGACCAGCTCGTCTCGTTATCAAATACCAAAAAAAAATTCTTGACCTTTGAAACTGATAGGTATTTGGCAAATAAGCGGTAGGTAGTTCATAGCGTTCATTACTCATGGTCCTGTTTTGGTCTTCTGGTATTTTAAAACCAATTAAGCCAATTTTTTTTTAAAAAGTTACAAATACAAGTTTAATTATAAAAAAGAAGTTGGAAGTTATAATATATTATAAATAAACTCTTTAATGTGGTACAGTACAATCAGGAAAAAAGTGCTTTCATAGTTCTACTGAATCCGTTATTAGCTGACGACTCCTATCTATAAACTATTACCCGTGTGAAGCCGGGGTGCGTCGCTTTAATTTTGTGATGGCATTTCATATTTGTTTGTAATCGGTAGAGGATTCTAGAATAGAATATATGCATAAAGTGTTGATTACAATTATGATGGAAAATGTAACATTAGAATCATTTAGAATTCTAGACTATCGGTTCTCAACATTTTTGGTGTCCAGTTGATTTGATTGAGCGATGTGCAGACAACAGCGGTCTTCATTGTCTACTAGTAGAACCAGCTAATAATACTTAATCTTATATACTAGGGAAGTCTTAAATATTCAATGAAATTGGTTAAAATTTTAGGAGGCAATGTCCTTGGTTATTATTATTGTATATTAATTTCTATTAACAGTTAGATATAATTAAAACGTACACGTACAGATTATACATAAATTTTCACAGTAAATGAGATCATGCATTATAAAGCTTTAAACTTTTAAATAATAATAAGTTACAGAACAATTTTAAAACATACATCCTTTTTTTATTTATCATATTGTTTTTTCACACGGATGTTTCTAAAATAATTTGATAAATTCTACCTTAATTCGTCGGGGCCTCATAACACCTCATTGCCATGTACAGTGGCGGTATTAATTTATGTTCCGAATTTAGTCTTCGAAGCTCAGGGGCTCGGCAGGGTCATCGTTCATATTCATGTGCGAACGGAGATAGATCATGTACGCCACCAGACGATCGTTGGATGCATCCGCACTGGAATAACAAAAGAAATAATGTTAAAAGGACAGTTCGTTAGTCAGGACCTCTCCTTGTTTTCCCGCTCACGCTAACGCCGGTAGCATGACATTAGCTTGTGAGATGTCACGTTACTGTTTTTAAATTGGTGGATTGTAATTGCTCGGATTGGCGTTTTACCCTATGGTATTGGCGTTAGCGTGAATGAAAATAATTAGGAGCTGTCAAACTTTAGTGCAGACGGGCATAAGTCTAAAATGTTTATGGAGATTTTAAAATCAGATTAAGGCTGGAATATCATTTGCCAAATAGGATCCCGAATTATCTCAAATTATGTTAAATCAAGAGTATACTTACGCCAAATCAATGTCCAACGCTAGCACTGTCTGATGCGGTTTGCCCTCTTCATCAAACCAGCTGAAATATAACATAATAATATTATGTTATATTTATATTTTAATAATATTATATTATTTTATATATATTTATATTTAAATTTTTATATATAATATTATTATATATAAAAATTTAACTCCTTTGAACGAATTACACAACAACTATAATAACATTACAGAAATATCAATAAATCCCCATTGTTTCTTCAGTCTGTAATCAAGATCAAGTAAGTCGTGTAAGAAAATGAGCCAGACGGAAAAGTACTAAGAACTACTACCAGAATAATATAGTACTTTATAGTTACCTTATGAGGGTATAACTGGCGCAGTGCCGCGCAGGCCTTTGTGTTTCAAAGTTCTGAGTGGCACTGCAATTGATTGCGTTATGCTTACCATCAGGCAAACGAGCAGCTCGTCTCGTTACCAAATAGCATAAAAAAGTGTGTCTAAGAGGACTTACATATCAGATGCAGATGGGTGAGTGCAGGGCGTCGGTCCGAAGAGTCCAGGGCGGCGGGCGGCGCCGCCTGTCTCGCCTGAAAGCGCCGAGGCGGCGACGAGAGTGGAACGCAGGAGATGCCAGAAAACATGCTCCGTGGCATCCGAGTGAGCGCGCTCGATACGCACCCAACCTAATCGACACACCAACGGATTCATTCGATCATTTTATACTGGACTAGCTTCTGCCCGCGGTTTCGCTCGCGTGGTGTATTTTTTATGCTATTTGGTAACGAGACGAGCTGCTCATTTGCCTGACGGTAAGCATAACGCCAGCCCATAACAATTGCAGTGCCACTCAGAACTTTGAAACACAAAGGCCTGCGCGGCACTGCTTTGCAGTTACCCTAAAATATTAAGTCTCATAAGCCCAGTAATTTCACTGGATACTCTGCTCATCAAACTGGAACACAGTAATGCTTGCACATTACTGCTTGGCGGCAGACTTCACGAGCAAAGCGGTGGTAATAACCCAGACGGATACTCGCGGAAGAGTTAGTCCTACCACTAACAAAACAAAATCTTTATAAATTACAGTCTGTGTGCTATTCTGACGAATATAGCTATACTAGCTTCTGCCTGCTGGTTGGTAGTAGTGGTATATAAGCTATGCTACTGTAAAGTTTCATCAAAATCTGTTAAGTCGTTTTTGCGTGAAAGAGTAACAAAACATCCATCCACATATGTATCCTCACAAACTTTCACGTTTATAATATCAGTAGGATAGAATAGGATAGTAGGAAGCAGGTGTAGGATGAAGGATTGGTTGATGGGGTAATCACTTTCTCGCCTGGGGGTCCTAGACTAAGCCACTTTTTACAAGCGTTAACGATAACAGGAAAGTTTAAAATGTATGAAACTGATATAAGGCTTAGTTAAGATGACATAGTAACCATGGTAACTTAGCGTTCGTCGTCGATTTAGAAAGTGACTTTATCTAAGACCCCCAGGCGGGATAGTGATTACCCCATCATCCTATCTTATTCTTATTCTAGGTGGGGGCGATAAGGCCTGCACTGACGTCCCGCTTGGGGTGTATTGTGCATTTCCCCCTGCCAGCGTTTACCCTAGCCAGCCCAACTCCTTTATGTAACGGAGTGCGGCCTTGGGGCGCTGGCAAAACAGCTCCAGTAACGTTGATGTTGTTCATCATCCTATCAACCAATCCTAGTATTATTTATCCGAAGTGGTCGAAGACGGTGAATACGATGAATAATTACGATTGGCTCTCAAATGCAAACGCCGAAATACCCCGTCTTGCGTGAACGACGCACTTCACGTTTAAAGTTGAATTTATTTTTTTAAGGAAATTTGGAAATTTTTTTAAGAAATGTCGATCTCCACCCGGACCTTAAAATTGAGTACGTCGACAAAATTATTAAGAAATTTGCAGAAGCTCACCAACAGAGACTTCATCACCATGTGAACGTCGAAGCAATCCAGCTGCTCGACCACACGGATATAGTGAGAAGACTAAAAAGAACTAAACCATTTGAATTAGTGTAGTGTGGTGTGTGTGAAACGTTAGAGTAAAGTAGCACAAGTGCTATCTATAAAGATTACATGAACAGAGTGTCTTCGCCTTAATAGAGACTGTAAGAAAAGTGTTATTGGACACTTTCTTTAATATCGATCTAGAAGTTTAAGTTAAATGTAAATTGCTTATTAGCCTAATTCTTTGGCTAGATTGTAATATAAATAGGGTTAATTAAATAATTAGCCCGAAGGAAGGAAAAAAAAAAGGAAATTTGGAGAATGACATATTTCCAAGAGAGGCTCTCACAACTCGTGGCCGACCGTGGTCATTAACACACCCTTTCGGGATAGCATATCAACTTAAACTCAGCCTGTACTGTGAGACAGCTCAAACAAATAAATTGAATCATAATATTACATCAGTTTAATGTTTTACCTGCGAACGGAGCGACTGCGTCTGGCTGACAGTTGACGCAGTAGCAGCGCACCTGGCCGCTAGCCACCACCTCACGCATATCCGGATACGGAAGCACCAAATAGTTCCAGAACTTAAGCGCCAGATGCATGTGCTCGCAGTTGCCATTGGTTTCCGAGTAGAACACCCAATCGCGATCGGCGAAACGCGCCCCGGCCTCTTCCGGATTGTACCGGATTATGTTGTTCAGGTAAGTCAGATTCTCTACGTGCATTATACCGTCAGACCACATGTCTTCGCGACGAGTGGACTCATCGATAGAGGGCGACTGTTCTTCAGTCAAGTCCGGCAGATTGCCGGCGTCCAGTGTCAGTGCGTCCATAAGCTCATTGTCTAATAAGTCAGCGTCGCTGACTTCCGGGTAGCGGTCGTTGTGGCGTATATTTGTGTCGCATATTTCGGGCACATCGAGACTGTCATCATCGTCTCCCATTCGCGAGCCAATGCTAAGAGGATTGATGGGAGAGTTTTCTTCCTCTTCTTCATTATCGCTTTCGGCATTATCCGGTGGCCGGAAGAATTGTTCTATCGATTGGCTCCGCCTCATTCCGAACATTTGCCGGGCCGCCTCATCGTTGTCGTTCAAGACCTCACCACCGTTCTGTAGAATTAAACTGTGATGCAGTGACTTTTGGTATGGACAGGTTTCTTTGAATTTTATTTGGTGGTTCCGTGCGTCGTTTGTATTGGGGAGCCCGGGTAAAAAGTCGGGGCGGCCACTTGGCCCCGGGCGCTGGCTATAACTGAAGTCACCACTGGCTAGTAATAAGTGTGGGGCGTTTCTGTTGGCGCGTTTCTGGTTCCGCCAGTCGTTTAGTTGTTGCAGACTCTGGTTGCCCCTGTGATCCGGCGGTTCATCTTCATCATCATTGTCTTCATCTGCACTATAAGCTTCGTCATTAGGCGTCTCTTGATGCCCTTCCTCTTGGCAGTTTTCTTCTATATCTGGTAAATCGAGCGAGTTTCCTCCTCGAATGACTTGTGGATGCAGCAATATTGAAACCTGAAAGCGATATTGAATTTATGTACTCAAATATTAATAATGCCTTAAAGTATCTCATCAAATATGCTTAAGGTAATGGCTCTTCTATTCAGCAATCACCTGTAAGACTCTTCCATACAAGTCAATAGTTGGATAAATTTGTGTAAAAATCCGGGATATTTTAGCTATGACTCCAAGTGATTTGCCGTCGATCTCCAGTGCCAACTCACTGTTAAACCGGAAGTAAAGCGTTACCACGGAGTTTTCCCTAACGTCGCCTAACAAACGGCCGAGATCGCAAAATTTCTGAAACAAAATAAAAAACGTATAATTACTTATGGAAAAGGAGGGCCAACAATGGACAACATTATTAGATGTCATTACATCTAATCATTTTCCCGTGTATTTCTGAACAAAGTTAAAACTTTACAAAACGTCCAAAAACTCGAAAACCATGCGACTTTTACTCAACACAATTTTTAATTTTCTGGTTGGTCATGTTGTCTCCCACCCCCTGGTTAAGGAATATCCACTCTTTACGCCACACCCTATATACAATCTGTATATACCTTGACTTAAATTTCATACACATAAAAAAACAAGGACAATCTTAAAAAGGAATGGTGAAAAAGTGGTTTGTTAAGTACTGATGTGAAGATCTCGGATAAGGATATTATATTTCAGCTCGGTTAGTTCAGGACGTGTCTTATCACAAGAAACGTCATGAACTGACGCTACTGCCGCTACCGGAAATGTATCAATTGTTTTAGAGACACCACCCAATACTTACGGATACGCCAGCATTCACTACGACGTCGTCAGTGACGATCCAGGCAGGCGAATCGAAATGCAACGCCGACCGCGGCGGGACCTCACTCGGCAGCGATGCTATGGCGCCGACGCACATTGTACCTTGCCACTCCTCTGTGATCTTGTCGACGCGGAACTGTTGACAATGCCTTGAATGTACGTATGTACTCCGACGCAAACACACATATTTAACACAGTCCAAAGTCAGATTTGAAAGTATCGTACTATGAAAAGGGATTGGAACAGCGTCTATGAAATGCCGAAATAGACTTTTTAATACTGTTGTGTAATGAGACCAGCGCGCAGCTAGTCGTTTACCTGACGATAAGCATATCGCCAGCCTACAATGCAATGCCACTCAGAAGTTTGAAACACAAAGGCCTGCACGGCTCTGCAGTGCTCTCGTTACCCTGAGACATTAGGTATTAAGCCTCACAAGCCCAGTAATTTCACTGACAACTTTGCTCATCAAACCGACAGTTATGCGTGCGTAAAAGTTGAGGAACAGTAAGGCGGGGTCACAAATTATGGCACGCGACTGTTGGAACTGCGGCGCAAGTACGGATCTTTTCGATCGATAAAATTGACAGTTAAAATCGATAAAGCGGGTTTTATCGCCTTTTTTTATAATTTATCGAGCCTCGAAACAATCGACAAAAGTTATCGAATAGCTAGGTCGAATCCAAAGAGAATATAGAGCTACTACAATACTTTACGATCAGACTTCGGTACTCGTAACTTTCGATAAATTTATCGGCTTTTTCGATTCGACAAATTTATCGAACCGACTTCCTTACTTGCGCCGCTGATTTTTTGGAACCTTACTGTCACTAAGCAATAATAAATATTTTAATTCGCACCCAAGGCACGAATCTGCGGAGTTTCAATTTATGGGTTGTTATTGCACGCACATTAGCTTGAGCTTGCCATATAGAAAAACATCGCAATGCAACGACAACATACACAGCAAAGCAATTCCTATTGTTTCCCCGTCGAGCAACCATCCTCAAGTTGCGAATGTATCGCCAAGCACATAAGTGTTAATTGCAAGCACGTAAGTCTAGATTCAACACACATAAAGTTGATGTATGACTATTTTGCAGTGTGACAAGTAGAAGCGATAAAAAAGGCTCAGCATGAGTCCAGAAATCAGCTATCTCACTTTAACAATCTAATCACGCAGGCAAGAAAAACAATATTCGCAATGCTTCAAAATGCTCCGCTGATTTTCCACAGCCTTCTTCTTGTGAAAATAAATAAAGGCCCAGCTGAGGCAATGAATCAGCTACCTCACTTTAGCGTTCACGTTAGCCACAGCGTAGCACTATCGCAAAGCAGGAAAAAAACATTTGTTTCTAACAGACTAAAGTTTGAAAGCGCAGCGCCTAGTTGACACTTATCTATCTGGGAGATACAAATGCCTGATTTTACCGACCTTTGGAGACACCTAAATCGGATGCCTAAATATTTAGGAGTTGCCTAGGGCAAAAAAACGTTTCAGCAACCTTTAGGAGTGTTCTAACGGTTTATACTTAGGACTGCTGACATTTCGAGTTACTTAGTTAGGCGTCGCCTTATTCGTTGTTGGTGAAAAGTAAACTAACTAAACTCAGACGTAAGAATTTTCTGTACGTTCTGACGCTAAGCAACCGCTTAACTAGTGACAGAGTAAAAAAACTGTCATGTCATTGTCATATATTTAAAATTCGCGCTTGCGCAACTTAACCAAAAGTCACATCGTTGATTTTTAATTAATCACAAGCTAGCCTACAATATACACAACTTGTTATAATTGTATTTTTCAATGCTTACCCTGAATTGAGTGCCGCGCCTTAGAGGTTGACTGGACACTGATATTCCTTCAGCGTGGCCACGGTAGCGCATTGCGACTGTATCTGAAAACATGATAACATAACACGGTAAGATAATTGTCAAAACATATCAGATCATCAACAATTCTCGAGTTCAAATTCTTTTTATATAATAAAATAACACACAAAACGTTTAACCCTGAGCACATTATTATATGGATAATATAAACAAGCAATCGAGTCATTATTGATTTCACTGGTTGTCATCCGCCGAGTTTGTTTACATTATGGACAAGTAAAAAAACTCTGACTTTACATATTATGTTACATAGGAAGTGTCCTGACTGAACCATAAACGCATTCACCAGCTAAACTACTAAAGAAGCATGAATAATACATGAGTTTCATAATTTTTTTAAACATGATACAATTAATAAAATGACACCAACCCTTGATAGTTAAAGCGATGAAAAAGACAATATCACCCGGACGAAGTAAGACTTAGTTTACTAGGTGGTAGGACCAACTCTTGTATTCTAGACTCCGTCTGTGTCGGTACCACCGCTTTGCTCGTAAGTCTGCCGTCAAGCAGTAATGTACAAGCATTACTATGTTCCGGTTTGATTAGCAGAGTAACCAGTGAAAATACTGGGCTTTTGAGACTTAATTAATAACTCAGGGTCGCGCAGGCCTTTGTGTTTCAAAGTTCTGAGTGGCGCTACATTATGCTTACATCAGGCAAATGAACAGCTCGTCTCGTTATCAAACAGAAAAAAAGACTCCAAAAAAATACGTTCTTACCTGAGCTGCATAGGCGAATATTTGTTCCGTGCATATAGTGGAATGTGTAAGGGAGCGGACGATGCTGCTTGTGGGTTTCAGTTGGGGTCGCAGCCGATGCTTCGCCATTAGACAGGCCGCCTACAACACCGTTTCCAGCGGGCGCTTCGCTTTTTGCCTCATTAGGCAAATCATTGTTAGGTGCTGGTTCTGCATTATCAGACGATTCAGAAGTCGTAGGAGTCTCTAGTGCCGCCATCGTAGGAGCGCTGGGTTCAAGAAATGTATCCGAACCGTGCCGGTTGCTGGGCCCGGGTGTAATTTCCAAATTGGTCAAGGAAGGGTTCTTTGTATCTGGTTCCTCAATCGAAGTATCCGGGCTAATTGAAGCCGTTACCCCCGGGATGGCTAACGCTGTTGCCGCGTTGATGGCTGCACTTGCAGTTATAAAACTTTCCCCAGTTGCGTTGTCCGTGGCGTTGGCATTCGAAGACATGTTATTTAGTTGAAGTTGCGATATACTTCCACTATCATTTCTTACTGTAAAAACGAAAGAGACCGTTTGAGTAAATGTTTCAAAATTTGTGTGACAAAAATAAAAGGTGGAATAAAAAGGTTTTCTTACTGGTATGCTGTTTTGATTGAACAACGGGGTTTCCGCGCGCAACAGATTTTATGACCGTAACGTGCCCTCCCAATTCGCACACGACGTAAACTTTCTGTAAAAAACCGTAACAATAATATAATTATCTCAGACCATTGTAAATGATCATTGCTTGCGTGTGAACCGGCACACTCCGATATTCATCTCGCATTACCAGTGCGATAATCTCATTCTTATTGACCTAATGCATACTACACAAAACAAAAGGGCTACCTGAATTTTATCGACTTATTAAATATCATCCAAATGTTTCCAGTGATACTAAGCAAAATTCCTTAAAATTGGTAATTTTAGATAAAATTAAACAAAACCAGTTTTAGCAGTTTGCAATCATTTATCTAAAAAAAACAATGAACGTGGTTCGGTTTTCATACTAACGTATTTTTTCATTTATGGGCGAAGAGAATATAATTTTACACTGAAATGATTGTTGCTGGCTTTTATATTGGCCTTTATTTGCGGCAAATCCTATTTAGTTGATGAAAACAGTGATTTAAAAGCGAAAATAACATTGAAATTTTAGTCCGTACTAAAATAAATCTAAAACAAACAAAACCTTTAGTGCTACGCGCTTGCAACGTAAACATTGCGCCGTCCTTGTTTGACACGTTAAAGTCCAGTATTTCACTATCGCAATTGAGTTCACTAATTATTGTCCCACCCATCGCGCACTTTTAGTATTTGTTTACGTCCGCGTATACGGAAATTTGCCATAAATGTGTCACTTCTTATTGACACTGTAGATCCATTATCCAATAAACCCACGGTGATCTACATCCCGTTAGGACCATGTACTTTAATCGGTACTATTTTTAATAGCACTTGACTATAAATATACTATTTTGATTTATATGCGTTACAGTTTCTCTTTCAGGTGGCGGCACTGTGTCTGTGGTATCTGCATTATTTTGTTGCCACGGTTCATTTATGCGAGGGTTATCAAAGTGCAACAATCGATGATGTGATTGTCCACACTTGTCCGCTCAAAAGTCAATACGTTAATGGTAAGCCCAGATTTCACTAACCCCGCATTAATTAGATGCTTTATGAAATGCATCAAATAAAATGTATGTGCTACTTACATCAGGAACTTTTTCGAAGAACGACTCCAGTAGCTCCGAGTTATAGTAGATTAGAACTCTTGAGTCAGCGGTCTTCTTAAAGCCGATTCTATCTCCTGGTCGAAGCCAATCAAAGGAAGGCACGAACGCCCGGACCTCTTGCTCCCGGGTCCCAGGCTTCGAGTATTTGAGGTATCGATCTACCGAAAAAAATTTAGGTTAAAGACCAAACAAAAAATTGCTAAAAGCAAATTTTAACACCTTATCTATACAAATAAATAAAATTGAAGTGTTGTAATATCAAAATACCAGCTTTTTACTAAATGCATACGAAAGTATATACGGTACCTATAACAAAACAACCATTATTTAAATTTAAATAACTGAGTTTAAGTACCTAATTGTCATACATTTTTTTATTAATTGTTATGATAGTATTATTTAAATGACTATTGGATGATAAATAAACGTTAAGTTCGGGAAACTTTTAGATACATTATCTTTGTGGTAATTATATATTTTTGTGATTTTTATTGTGTTAACGTGTTGTACTTAAACCTGTATAACGACGAAGTAATTAGGTATTATGTGTTTCGTGCAACATTCCTATTAAAATTTTTTCACTTACGGTCAATGTACGCGGTGAAATGCGGGAGCCATGATATGGTTGATGGAAAATGACGATTCACGTTAGCATTCAATATGTTGACGTCAGTGATTCCCATACGAAAACTGCCCGCGTATATATATCTGCACTCAGATATTTGAATCTGTGGACATAATAATATGGTTATATTAGACTAGACTTCAATCTACTATGTCCTTACTTGGAATATCATGTAATGACCTAAAATTGGAACATAAGTACATTTCATTCAAATTGGCTAATAATTCCAAAAACCAATAAACCATTGGCTTTTCTGATTACCTGGCATAAATATTGACAGTTGAGCAAACGCATTATACTATAAACAAAGGCCTACACACTTACACCCCTGGGAACACTAGAATTCCACGTGTCACCGATGGCACGGACACAAAATCTGCCTCGTCCGGCTATCGCTATATATCCGATATCGATGGATGAACTTCCAATTCCTGATCGATTACTAAATTTTTTTTAGTATTTATATTGAGGAGTATTTTTTTTGCATTTTTCGGATAGTACAGTATCTGTCGGGGTTATTATCTCGATGGCCGCAGAGTATACGAGCACAGCAGTACCCACCTAGAAGGACACTAGCAGAAGTGTAAGTCCTACCACAAGGAAAAAATGTGATTTGTCGATGATCCTATTGTTTTTGGAGATTAATTAGTTACTAATATGTACTCACCTCGTAAATTTCATCGACGACCAAGTGGGATGAGCTGAATACTATAGCGCCCTGCGGGTCAGGATTCATGCGATGAGCGTAATTGTAGTCCTGCCGTAGAATTATGTTACTGCCGCAGTACTCGGAAAAGCTCCTGTTGATCCAAAAGAGTGTCTCTAAGTGATTATTTGATCTTCAAAAATGTTAAGATGCGCGAGCGAGATAGCGGCGCGCAGAATTCTGACCGATATTATAGAGGTGCTGGTACGGCACAAGGATAGAAACTGTATGCGCCAACTACCTGTGCGGTTAGGCAATGGTCAGCGTTAAAATTTTATTCCTTTACCGAAAGCTCAAGCGTGTCATAGGATTTGTTTTTTTTTTTTTGTTTTGTGTTTGGCTCCACGCGATTTGCGTATTTAGCCAGTGTCAAGTTATATAAAATATATTAATATGCAATAAATCTCTAGTTTTGGTGTGTAGAAGTCGTCAAAGTCATGTTAAAGTTTAGTCTAGGCGCGGTCGAGTCGAAGTGATGCTTCAGTAAAGCGGTTGATACTTTACTGAAGCTTCTATGGAGTTTTGGATAGAATACGAAAACACACGTTTTTCGTCTTTGTACTATTTGCCTTATACTCATGCACGTTTACGAACAATTAATGGTTAATAATCCACCATTATTACACATTAATACTCGATAAAACACAGGTTAGTAAATAACACAAACACAACAACAGCACATTTTCGCATTCCCGCCAAAAAAACTCAGGATTTGAATTATCGACCTACAGACCACAAACCACTGGAGCCATGGATTTGTGAGTGAACGCGTGCATCTCGCTTCCATCGCGACGTTATTATTGCAGTATTGTGTAAGATCGCGAACTAATACATAAAAACTTAACTGAATTACGATATCGGTCGATATTAACGCAGCTGTGGAGGCCTTAAAGCAGCAAGAGAAGCGTGATTTAAACAAGTCACTCATACACTACTACTCAACACACATTGTTAGTGGTAGGACTAACTCTTCTGCGAGTGTCCGACTGTCCGTCTGGGTTGTTACCGCCGCTTTGCTCGTGAAGTCTGCCGCCAAGCAGTAATGTGCAAGCATAATTGTGTTCCGGTTTAATGAGTGGAGTATCCAGTGAAATTACTGGGCTTATGAGACTTAATACCTAATGTCTCTGCACTGCAGTGCCGCGCAGGCCTTTGTGTTTCAAAGTTCTGAGTGGCACTGCAATTGTTATGGGCTGGCGTTATGCTTACCATCAGGCAAACGACCAGCTCGTTATCAAATAACATAAAAAAGTCGTAAGTACCAGTAGGGTGGCGGTGGCGTGACGTAGCCTCTGCGTCGAATGAATTGTTCGCTATTACAGCCGTTGTAATTGTAGTTTCTGTCGCCAATCTGTACTATTGACACCTGGACACAAACATAAAATATGAATTACACAACTGAAATAAACGATGGAACCCAGTGAAAGAGAAAGTAATTTATTTATCTAGAGCTGTACCTGAGCGCATTGTCCGTAGAGATCGACCACGGCATAGATGTTGAGGTGGGGTACAAACCACGCTTTGCCCATATCCATCCCGTCCAAATAGTAATGCAGGCTGCGGTCAGCGTGCCACATCATACCTGCCAAAAGATAACAAAAAGTTTTGTGGAAAAATATATTTTTACGGCCCGCGTTGAACGAACAAGTGACGTCGGATGTTTCATCTATTTGTATGGGACGTTTTAGCACTAAATAGATACGCCCGATTTTGACTCTCATTTGCAACGTTTCTAGCGTTCGTTTTCACTGACCACTGACCACTAACAAATAGTGGTCAAACGCAGGCCTATTAATATATAAAAAAAGGAAACACGGAGGACTCACCAACTCGACTGCCCACAGTCAACGTGTCCAAGTCCAGAGTGTACCCACTCCTAACGCACTCTCCATCCTTCATCATAGCAGCACCGCTCAGGATATAGGTGTCCCAGCTAAGGTCCGTCGCGGTGCCAGCGATTGCAGCGCCACCGCTCGCTGCTTCCAGGTCATCGGGGCGAATAGCTGTGACACCTGCAAATCATCATATCAAAATGCATATTATAATGTATAACTATGGCACGTGTCCATAACGTCCCAATGTCAATTAATTAATCTATACATGATATATGAGTATTTCTCAAAATAAGTGTACATCTTGAAAAAAAAAAGTGTGCCTCGACGTTGGAGAAAAGTTACAGGTTTTAATTCATTCATACAATAAAAAAAATAACATAATCGTGAAGGAAATATATTTAGCTATAAAATTATGAAAGAATAAATAGTATAATATAAATATCCAACTTAGTTTAGTCAACTTTTTAAAACACTGTTTTTTGCCTTTCATACAAAAATCAAATTGCCACCCCACCTCCCGAGTACTGTTAAACTTCGTAAAATCAGATGTGTCACGTTAAAATTGAATATTTTTATGTATTACGTATCTTGATTAAATGTAGTTTCTGTATTAAAGTGATTTTCTATGGAGTTTCATAATAAAAAAAAAATTTAAATGCGAAAAACAAAATGAGTCATAACCATTTACTTTTTAGTTACTACTCTTTAGTTACATTTTATTCCTACTTCCAAATAATTTCCAAAGGCATCCGTTAAAGTTTAACACGGCCAACACTAGCTTCTTTCTGATAGTTTGTTGGTTTGGCGTCTCCGCCATAAATTTTAGTGTGAAAATCAGTAAAAACGTGTTGTGTAAGTGGGACTACTTTTTCGTTACAGGAAATTTCATAGCACTTTTTCACATTACAGTAAGTCTTGATTTATATACCATTTTGTAATATGTGTGGAAGATACATTTAAGGTTCTATATACATTTGGAGTTTCAGATTATAACAAACCATTGATTTCTTAGAGCCCTGTTTTGTTAAATTCTTATTAAAATTTCGTAACGTTTTGTATGAATTTCGTTACGTTACGAAAAAGTACAGTATAAAGTTGAGTGTATACAGTTACAACCTGATTAAGCATAGTAACATTCGTTGCTACTAAGTATATAGTTATAAATATCATGCAAATTGAAGATACTCACGAAATCAAAGGCAAAACATGTGGAGTGGCTATTATTAATGAAGAAAAACTGGAAAATATATACACAAAAAAGAAAGTTTCCAAAGAAACCTCTTTTAATATGATTACTTAATAGATGAATGAATGAATTAATAGTTCTTACAATAAAAAAGAAGATAATTATGTATATAAAAAAACACGACTATTTGACAAAATAAATAAAGTTTTGCCATTGTGTAATAAGCCTTATGTTTACTATTTAGTTACATGTTGGACTATTTCGTAACAATATTTCGTTACAACTTTTTCGTTACGTACATTTATTTTGAGAAATACTCATATATGTGAACGGGCTAAATAATCGAACACAATGTCGTATTGGGTTCTTAAAAAATATAGAAAGTAATTATAAATCCATATCAATAATAAGCGCGTAAATAATGTTCGATAAATGAAGTAGCACACCCAAGCGCGGGTTTCGGCTATATGGGTGGTGGTAACAAGTCATAACACCTACTTTTCGATTCCTTGCAATATGGTACATGTTAGTCTTTAGACTCATGCTTGGCTTTAAAACTAAGGTGTACAACTGTAAATTGACTTTATTGTGTGGGAATAAATAAATAAATAAAATAAGTAAATGAAAAAATGTCATTTGACTTTGCAAGGTAATTACAAGAGAATATGCGCACACTCAGAAAATCTTAATGAATGGGTATGAGTGTTTAAGCGTTTGTTGTATAATAATACAACCCACGTACCTATCTCCAAGCTACCTATCCAGCAGTCAACCATCTTCTCTATCCTAATCTCGAACATGTCGCACTCGCGCAGAGGTCTGGAGCTGAAGAGTACAGCATCGTTGAACTCTGAGTAGACCGTCGCGCGGGACGCCGTGAGCCGGTTTCGACTGAGACGGGCATTTCGTCCATGGACGCGATGGAAGCACATCTCACTGTAAAGACAACCATTTCATTTAATAACTTTTGGAATGATCAGTGTTGCGACCGGGGCTCCGTTTAAAGCCAGCAGGATGAGATTTAAGAAGTTTAGTTAATGGATTGTACCACACATCGGGCGTAGTACCGCTCATTGTCTAGACCGATACATATAGATGTGAACCAAAGAGATCGCATCAAGGCTATATAATGCTGGCATTCCTGTTGTTTAACCTCAAACTGTGCGAAACATTCTGACATGAATATGGTTTACATGAATGGTTTACATGCACGTCGTCTAATCAGATGACCACAGATGATATTTAGTGTTTAATTTAAAAAAGATAATTGTATATTTCGTAAGGGAAACTTAAATTCATTCTAGTTTAGTGTATAGTTATCTTTAAATGATCTCTGCTATTTAGATTTACGTATCTTGCTTACATATGCGTATAAAGTTTCATTAATTTTGGAGACTAGAGATATTTGTATGAAAAGTCGTGTCTTATGTCGACACTCATGTACCTATAAATTAAGCACTGAGTAAACTAAGTGCTGTCAAAAAATCCGGTTCGTCAACTAGCTTGCTTCAGGGAAAGCTATAGATTTAACGCATAAAAATTACATATAATAAAAGGCCGGAGAAAATGATTTCACTTGGTTGAAATGTCAGATTTATTGCAAGAATCTTTTGAAGCACTCCTCAACTTACGGGAACACTGTAGCGTTGGATTCGGAAGAGATTGGCGATTCAGGCGAAGTTGAGGGCGGTGGGACGTAGTAATCCACAATGGTCGCCTGCGCCACTCGCCCATACAAATCTGAAAACAAAGACATTCAAGACATGAAACTCGTCAAATAATACCCAGTAATTTGGAAAAACATGTATGACCATGTATTTTTTTAGTACAGTATAACGAGATGACTAGGATGGTTTCCCTGCCCGGCTAAGATGCGAATTATGTCGCGTAGAACTGCAGGAATTTCGAAATTATATAAATAAAACGAGCAATTCAATAGGGAAGATAAAAGATAAAACCATTCTTATTTAAATACCAAAAATTGGTATAAGAGTGAATGCAAAACACTTTTTACAGTACGTAAATGAAAAAGTGCCCTTCGTGACGCCTTTACATTGTCCTCATATTTTTGACGTATCAGGCATCTGTGTGTTAGATATCTTTGATTAACATTCACGAGAACTCTTTATTTGACAGAACGAGAAGATTTCTTTGCGCTGCATGTTTGGTCTTAGCCCCGGTAGACATGACAGACAGATATGAAGAGATATCTCTATTACAAACGAGCAAAAGGCACGCATCTTAGCCCGGCAACTCAATTTAGTTCAGATTAAGAGTATCTATGTGTTTTCCCTGATAGTAAGGTTCAGATTAAGGGTATACGGTTTTAAATCTCATATTCACAAGCCCAGTAATTTCAGTTTGCTCATCAAACCGTAAGTCATAAATTTATGTACACTACGGCTTGGCGGCAATCTTCAAATTCAAATTCAAAATACTTTATTCATATAGGCCCCAACGGAGCACTTATGAAGGTTAAAATAAATGACTCTAATAGCGGGTCTCTGTACGTTCGTCTACCCGAATCACAGACTAAAACTAATGCTGTCTTTATCAGAACATAAGAAATGACAAAGACTACAACAGACCCAATCCGTGCTCAAAGTCAACGAACCTTCCAGAGACCCACCGTGCCCGTTACAAATTGGTATAGGCCGAGCAAGAAGAAGGGCAACAAACTCGTCTCGGCATTATTTTTAAAAAACAGATTTAACAATGATTCTAATGCTAATAATCATGCTTGAAACTACACGAGCAAAGCTGTATTAACTTCAATGGAATGAAAAATACGATACTCACCAACAATACCAAAAACATGCTCGGGTATATTGAAAGCTGCCGGCCCTTGATCTACTCCATTAACGTAGAAATGCAATATGCCCAGGTCTTTCCGCATCACTCCAACCGTGTCCCCCTCCTGAAATATTAAAAACAGCAAATTAAACATTTTGTGTAAAGCTAATTGTAAGTAAGATAAATATAGGTACTTATTACTAAAAAGAAATAAAATTTTACGACAAACCAGCTGCCTTATCAGCTAACAATCTCGTGTTCGTTTTCAATACCAGACCGATTAAAACTCCTTCCACACGAAGACTAGTGACCGCTGGTTTTAATCGGTCTGGTATTGAAAACGAACACGAGATTGTTAGCTGATAAGGAAGCAGGCAAGCACTGAGCACATTATTAAAAAAACGTCAAACACTACTTACTATATCTAAAGGTGAATAAACCTTCCGACATGGATATCATTCCGAGTGAATTAAAATCATCCTGCAGGTTAGATATGGTAAAAAGCAACGCTAACAAAGTGAAAACAAAAACAGACAAATATTGCCTAATACCTAATCCTACTTGCCTAGTATAAGCTTGATTTTAACTCTTATATAATAACTTGTCAAACATCTCAATCAAATGCTACTCACCACTAATTTATTAAGATTCCTCACATATTGAGGTATAATTATTGTTCCGTCTCTTACAACATCTTCTCCTGTAACTGCCCAAGTACCAGATCTGCAATAACGTGATATTAAACATATTTAACAAGTTTCAAGATTGGAACATTACATGATGCTCAAGGACGTCAGTTTAGTTTTTACTTGGGATTATTATATTATCATTGGTTTATCTAAGCATAAGTGTAGCGTAACATTTGGCCACTAACATGTTGTATAATAAGCTGCGGACTAGATTTTTCATACATTTTATATGTCGTCGGCGCACATGGGGCATATAACGAGTGGCCGCGTTTCAGGCTCGGAAGCGGCCACTCGCGCGCCATTCGACCACAAACGCCGGCTTCATTTCCGCCCGCACACAATAGAGAATTAGATACGATAGAGAAAGTGCACTTGCACTGCATAGATGCTCTGCATATCGAATAGCTCGGTACTCACCGAGCTATTCGATTAATAAGTTTGACAGTTCGAATGTTTAAATGATACACGCTAAGCTTTGCTGTAAAAACCATTGCTAATTATAAGTACCGTAGTACACTTGCCACCTGGTGAAACTGCAACAACGATGAATCAATGATAAGATCATAGTTGGGGTGTAGTTTCTCGTGATGTTATTAATAGTAATATTAAAAGAATAATCTAAACTTGTATTGAAGTATCCACGGTTTCCCCCGCGTGGATAATCCCACAAGAACAGTGCCTTTTCCCGGATATAATTTATAGCCTATTCTTACTCTCCGACCCATAAGCTATCTTTAAAAAAACGTTTGATCCGTTGCGCAGTTGCAGCGTGACAATAGGACAAACTAATAAACACACTTTCCCATTTATGCCAGCATGGATAACAGATAAACTTGCAACATAAACATGAGCGAAACTGCGCCAGCGATAAACACTCAGCTTGTGTGTTTCTCGATTGTGTTTGTTAAGGCCAGCATTGTACGTATACTATTGACAGTATGTCAATTTGTAAATATAATCGCATAATTACGTACTTTCGCCACCTGCCATTTGTTCACAAATTTTGCAAAAGGCCAATTGGAAAGACAGTTCAGTTTTCATTTGCAGTGATAATCGCACGCAAAGCAGAGGCCACGCAATGACACGCCAGCATTAATCATCATCTTCAGCCACAACGGCCACTGTTGAACATAGGCCTTCCGAATATTTTCAATTCACCTGTGATCGCAGGAGATTTTAGTGTTGACCGAGAATATTACTGCCGCCCATTCCATACATCGATGTATAAAATAGTGGCATTTGCCCGCGGTTTAGCCCGCGTGTCGATTTCCACAGCAACAATGCATTTTCCGGGATAAAAAGTAGCCTATGATGCTGTACCATAAACTATATAAAAAAATCAATTCGATCCTTTGCGCCTTTGCGGCGTGAAAAAAGGACAAAGCCAACAAACCAAACCACCTACAAACACACCTTCTCATTTATTATTATCCCGGATTTAAACAAACCCTCACGTTTGTTGTTTTACATGCATACAGGGTGCTTCAAAATTACATTTTACAAACATGTGAATAATTCTATAATTAATAACGTTTCATATAAAAAGTAACATCTCCAATATCTGAAAACCCGAAACCAGATATTTGTATTAATTTAATATCGCCATTGCCATGCGTTACATAAGCTATTAAAGCCGTATTTCGAAAATATTTAGAAATACTGACATAGCCGTATTTCGCCAGTTTTTCTAAATGTGTGTTTGTCATTTTGAAAAGTCATTAAAATGGATTACCTAACAAACACTTACTTTTCTTTGCTCATTTTGAATGGAAACTTTATATCTTTTGAGGAATGCTGCGTGACTCCAAGCTCTATGCTTCCGGCCCACTTGGGTATGACAAGGTCCAATCGCACTTGGAACAACTCGTTTGTTTTTAAAGTGCGATTCGTCATTACGATTCCGTTGTTGAAGAACTCGAAAGCACTGAAACAAAATAACTGTCGTTATAAGCATACTGTAGTAGGATAAATGCAAGAATACACTTATTTACACTGATACAGAAACTGACGGCTATAAAGTGTAGGAGCACGGAAGTACTCATTTCTTTTTTTTAACTAGATTTTTTTAAGTCTCTTCTAATCAACATTATCATTTGACAAAGTTCAACATAGTTCATATGAATCAGCTTATTAATCTAGGGCTGGCTGCCTGGTACGCTAGAAACGTCGAAAAAGTCAGGCGTATCTACTGAGCGCTAAAACGCCCCATACAAATTAGACAGAACATCTGACGTCACTTGTTCAACGCGGGCCGTAAAGCTGTACTAAAACATGCATTTTTTTATTTGGCCGTGAAAAACTGCTTTTAAGTATATAGTTGTCATACATTTTTTTATTCATCAAAAAATCTTGTACTATCATTTAAATTATGAGTCATTGATACTTCAATAACAAAAGTCTTTCTCATTTCCAACCACTTCTATACATCTCTTTCATGGTGACCTTTGCCAATAGCATATATTAGAAACACATCAATGTATAACAAAACCACAGCTAACTGTACTATCGTCCTTATTCATAAACGCTCAATAAAATAATATATGCTTAAAACTGCTCTGTCAACTTCTTGTTGACGGAAGCTGTTACGAGTGAAAACGAGACAAAACACTTTCTAGTAATTAAGTAAGTTACGGAACGTTTATGAATAAGGGGGTATATAGCTACCGTTAATGTATCAGTGTGAATTAGGCAAAAAATATACAGATACTTACTTAGGCCTATGAGCAGTCTTACCATCATTAATAATAATAACATTCGAATCACGCAGCGTATGAAATAATAGGCTCTCCTCGTCTATGGCAGGTCTATAGCCATCTGGAAAACAAAAGAAACCTTTAGAAATTGCTAGAATATTGTAGTCAGAGGTGAGCAAGGGCCAGGATGCCTGAAACATGTTATACATAATGATTAGAGAGCGACAGAGATAGCTACAGACTACGGCCACTATTGCTCGAGACCCCGTGCCTCCTGTAAGTTAAGGTCAGGATACGCCGCGCCGCTTTCTCGCTCGTGCATCTCCACATTTTTGAAAATAAACAATCACCTATAATAATTATGAAAAATCGCATTCGGTGAATTTGTTGACAATAATATTACAAAAGTTTAACAAAAATTTCATTTTGATCCACTTAAGTTTTCAAACCTAAAAATGGTATTTTATGTTTTGCCCATTTTCATGTATGAAAACCTGATCGGATCGAAATGATACTTTTGCCGTACCTTTGTAATGTTATTGCCAGCAAATTCACCGAATGCGAATTTTCATAATTATATCAAAATATTGATTATCTTCAAAAATGTTGAGATTTCTATTACTGATCTTTTCTCTTTGAGATCACTCAGGTGATCTTTTGGGAGTATCCATCTGGGTTGGTTCCACCACTTTGCTCGCGTAGTCTGCCGCCAAAGAGTAATGTGCAAGCATTATTGTGTTCCGATTTGACGAGCAAAGAAGTCAATGAAATAAAGGGCTTACGAGACTTAATACATAATGTCTCAGGGAAACGAGCGCACTGCAGTGCCGCCTTTATGTTTCAAAGTTCAAGCACTGCAACTGTTACGAGCTGGGGTATGCTTAGCATCAGCTAACAGCACTAACAACAGTTGCAGTGCAGGCAAACGACCCGTTCGTCACGTTATATACAATATACAACAGTATAAAAAATCTTTATATAATTATGTACATTCAAATACCAGTACATTCCAGTCATACTATTAAATTAAGTAAATAAAGACTACGAGAGAAAGTCAAGAAGTCTTACTTGTTATTGGCAACTGGGGAGCCCTTAATACTCTCATTGGAAGATGATTTATGTTGCTATCTAAATCTTCGCATGGGTCTACGATTGTCACCTGAAACCAGATTTTATTTTGAATAACAAATCTAAACCAAAGTAGCAAAAAGTTACAGAATAAATAAAATGAAAACATTCAGAATGTTTTAATAATGAAAGAAAGCAACAATAAGTATTTGTTTGTCACTAAATTAACATAAAATAAACATAAGTTGAATGTATGTGTGCAATAATAAATAAATAAATGTCTAGAAGAAGTGATTTGTCACTAAATCATCTGGATTCAGCGTAATGGTTTTTTAAGTACCCGATGCTAATTCAGAATTCAGAATCCGTCAACGACTTATATACAATGTTTCATGGAAAAGTCAACTTGAATAATCTTCGTTAAATAATATATGGCATATTTATGGACTCAATAAATATCAGAGCACGTCGCATCCCTAAAAAAACAGCGTCCATGGACAATCGCATTTTTTTGTCTATGGTTTCAATAATATGGTCAATAATTAGGGAACTTCCGGAACCGCTTTGCTCGTGAAGTCTGCCGCCAAGCAGTAGTGTGCAAACATTACTGTGTTCCGGTTTGATGAGCAGAGTATCCAGTGAAATTACTGGGCTTATGAGACTTAATACCTAATGTCTCAGGGTAACGAGCGCATTGCAGTGCCGCGCAGGCCTTTGTGTTTCAAAGTTCTGGGTGGCACTGCAATCGTTATGGACCGGCGTTATGCTTACCATCAGGCAAACGACCAGCTCGTCTCGTTACCAAATAACATAAAAAAAAAAAAAAAAAAAAAAAAACTTCATAGGCGTGCTTATAACAAAAACGTCATAAATGGGTGGAAGAGTATAAATATGTTTTATTTGAGGTACTTACTTTGACAGTCATTCCATAGAGATCAATGACACCCCAAACTTGTGCAGCCACCTTATCAGTGGCTACGCCTTGATCAATTCCGTTGATGAAATAATGAAGCTTGCCATTGCTTTTCCTCATCATACCTACTGTGTCACCTTCCTGTGAAAAATAGAAATATACACTCACACCGGATTTCGGCCATTAATAGCTGTTTATGGTTGTGTTTATAAATTGTTGCTATGTTTTTGATGTCCTGATGAATGATATTTATTACATCATTTTTCAAATCATATTCAAATTATATTGTGAGAATTATTATTATGCCATCACATTAAAAAAAATACCTCTACAAGTGTACATGCTTCGAAGATCAAGACAGTTAAATCTAAATTTGTTTACAGCCGAACCAATAAACAGTATTTGGATGAAATACCTTTGTTCAATAACTTGGATTAGTGAAAAAGACCAAACTTACTCTAAGCTCATCCAAATTGAAGTTTCCATACTCCATGCATGTGCCATGGCCGTTGAGTAGCACCTTGCACCCGGACATCATGATGGTACCAGAATCCATATTTGTCATTGTCGATGGAAATCGTATTGTAGCAGGATTGTGAGTTGTCACACCAACCTAAAATAGAAAATAAGCCTGATTTCAATACATTGAATACATTGTCATTAGTAGAACAGTTAACAGACCGCTTATTGCATTTTTACAGCAGTGTCTCAGGCCTCCTCACAAAGATAAAAATATCATTGTATAAAAAACAGAAACCAAACTAGTCAACTTTAATCAACCTGGTTACTTTTTGCCGTGTCCTGTTGCATGCATATGACCCACCCATTTCCTCGCATGGGTGCCTCAAGAGCTGGGGAAAAATTCACGGATTCAAAGTCTACTGTGATTACCAAAAGTCCTACCTAGCGTAGTGTGTTATGGCAAACCTACAATATATGGAGGACTATGATCAACGGTGGACATCTTCCGGCTAATATTAAAAACAAATTGTATACTGTAAGGTAGTGTTTCAACACAAATTACTGTCATGTATGATTAGATACCTCAATGCTCCCACTCCATTTGTCAACTAGTCTATCAATGCGTATTTCAAATAGTTCATTGTCATAAAGAGGGCGATGCGTCATGACTACGCCATTGTTGTAATCATCCAGAGGACGAGCCCTCTCTGCTGTTCTGCGAAACAAAACAAAAACTGACTAAGTACTTTTTTTAATACTATTTGATAAGGAGACGAGCTGGTAGTTTGCTTGGTGGTAAACATAACGCCCGTTACAACTGCAGTGCCACTTTAGAACACAAAGGTCTGCGCGGCACTGCAGTGCGCTCGTTATACAGAGACATTAGGTGTTAAGTCGCATAAGCCCAGTAATTTCACTGGCTAGTTTGCTCATCAAACCGGAACACAGTAATGCTTGGCAGCAGACTTTACGAGCAGAGTGGTGGTACCAACCCAGACGGACACTCGCAGAAGAGTTAGTCCTACCACCTAGTGAATAAGTGACTTATAAGTTTCAATTGTTTTTATGCATAATAGAACACGTCAATTTCTTTGTATTATCTTGGAATGGTGTCTGCAGAATAAAGGAGTCTGAAAACTATGTTGTGGCACCCAATCAGCCATTTTCTAAAAACAGTGTATGTAGTCTTAGGTGAGTCCCGTTTTAATTCAGTCAATATCTGATGATAGACTATACAGTTATGGTGATGAAAGACACATTTCCAATTTTTTTTTAAAAGAAAATGATGCTCGTTTATGTTATACACTTACTTGTTATTCGAAGATAGCTTAACTAGTATTCCACATCGCGGATGAAAACGTAAATGATCTTGGGACACTGAAAGAGAAAATAATTATCTTAAAGTATTAATCCAGCCCAACCATTGTATTCATCTCGGTCTGCACTTCTGTTTTTGTCCGTTGTTCACTGTTTTATCTAGGCCCATTCACAGGTCATTTTGGACTGAAGGGGGCAGACCTGCCAGCATCATCGTAGTTCAATCTGGTTATATCTGATTTCTTGAGTTCGTGTTGGTATTGCACCTGTATCGACTATTAGAATAAATCCTAGCAGGCTACTTCCCTAGCTAACTAACAAATTTTTAGTACAGACCATCGTGTTCTGTAAATAAACAAGAATGCACAACTCCATGATTTTTTCAGAGGCTGCAGGTTTAGCTCCATTCGACTTGTCTTGCGGCCGGTTTCTGCACGATGAGCAACTACTTCATCTTTTCTTCTTGTCTCGCTTGGATAGAAATTATCAGGGCTTAGTATGATAGTATGTTATCCTCGTGAAATGCAAATGTAAAAAATAATAATATAACTAACAAAATTGCCACTTATTTTGCGTTTTGACTATAATCTTTGATGTGGTGCATGTAAAGTAATTATTAGGTTAAATTATTTTACAAGTTGCCTGCTAATTGTCATATGGTTTGTTATAACAATCAAGTGAGGGGACTAACCTAGCGGACACACTATAGGCAATTGGATGTGTGTCTCACGAACTGGTTTTCTGACTGGTTCTTGCCATGCGGCCGCCTCTCCCTGCTGCCGTTCGTCATCTTCCTCCACATACTCCACGATCTGGGAAAACCATTAAAGATTTATTACGGCACTAGCTGCTGCTCGCGATTTCACCCGCACGAAGATATTGGAAATGAAGGGTTTTATTTACTGCGCGGAACCCTAATTCTTTTTCTAAAATAAAAGTAGCCAAGTTACTCCTTATAACATCAGATATCTACCAATGAAAGTCCTATCAAAATCGATTCAGCCGTTTCAGAGAATACCCGGAACAAACACAGACAGACAAAAATTTTACAAATTGTGTTTTTGCTGTAGGTACCATATATACTTTCATATGCATTTAGAAAAAATCTGTTATTTTGATATTTCAAACAGACACTTCAATTTTATTTATTTGTAGTATAGATGTGTAATTCATACTACATTATCACTAAACTTTATGTTGTGCCTTATGCATTTTCAAAATACATATTATTTTAACTGTGCCCTTGTACACTGCGATAAACATAGAATATTGAACCCAAAACAGCAGTTTAAATTTATATATCTTTGTGATACTAGCAAAATAAAACTACTGACCGCATCTTGAAGTCATAATTTTTTAAATGAGCAACCCTTTTTTTTATGAAGACACATGTTGATTATTAGTTTTTGCCCACGGCTTCGCAATAAATAGTAAAAAATAGGATTTATTCACATATTACCATATTTTTCTATTTATCTATATGAGCACCAGTTACCAGATCAGGTTGTACATCCTGAACATAGGCCTCCTCTAGAAAATTTACTCTGTCTCTGGCTTTCCTGTGCCAGCCTTTTGGTAGTATATAGTAAATATGGATCTATGTATAAGTATAGATACCAACCTCATCTAAGTCAGCTGGTGCTGGTCTAGGATTTATGTAGTTGTTGTGCATGATAGAAACTTGAACACACTGCCCATACAAGTCTATCACCGCAAACAATCGTGGAGGCATATCTTTCGCAGCAACACCAAGACTGCGGCCATTTATGAAGAACATCAACTCCCCCTGTGAAAAGTGCAGATTTTATCTCAAATTTATGTAGTAAACAAAATATTAATTAGTTTTAGAAATATGTTTTTAATTTCCGAATTTCAAATAGTAAATATAATATGTTATCATGTAATGCAAATTAATTATAATTAAAATGTTTACATATTATAACTTACAAGCGATTAAAAGCAGACAGAGTTTATAACATTGATATTGTAGAAGAAACCTCTGTAAGCAGATCATAGTAATCAAATTGCCTTTGCAACAAGCACATCATTCTTGAATAGAGTTAATAAACAGACTGTACCATATAACATAAACAAGACAATACAGTCATAAGCGATACACATACTATAGCCATGCAGAGCATGCTTAGTTCAACAGCGAATTGCTTGTTTATAGTAAGATACAGAAGGTAGTTGAGCAAACCACTTCCAAAATAGAAGTTTCATGTTCATACCTTGCTTGTTCTGGAAACCCCCACACAATCACCTTCTCGAAGCGAGTCCAGTTCCGGTCCATATACATGAATAAGAGTTACTCCATCTTTCACTATTGAGTTCCCAGACAAGATCTAAAATGTTAAATATATATATACATATACTGTAGGATAATATTTATAATAACATCTTTTTTAATCCCACCTAAAATAGCTCATAGAGTTTTTATATTAATTGCATACCAAAAAAACCTCTACACATCAGGTAGATAAATTAAAAGAAGCGAAAACCTGACTTCTGCTAGTAAGACGCAACAGGCTGTCTGAGTGGATACCTCATATTAATCAATGCTCCTCTAAGCCAATGCAACATTATTCGTATGTTCACTAGAGGATGCATAACATATAATTTTTCGAAGCAAGAATGTGTAGAATCGCTTACCCAGGCTGTATTCCGTAACTTAGTAGCTGTAGCTGGAAGTTCCATAAACTCAGGATCCAGTGATGTAACACCAATTTCAAGGCTGCCATTCCAAACATTGACCTAAAATGTTAAGACATGTATTAGTAGATATTTTGAGACAAATAACAATAGCATCACTTTATAACTTGTGTCTTGTTATGGTATACATAAACCTTAGATTAAATTAAGAACAAAATTGGCCTCAAATTCCTCAACATGGACGGTATAAATGGGGCTAATTTGCCTCAGTCACAATTGAACTGCTGGTCATGTAGCACATTACTTAATTTTTCTCCAAATAAACAGCAAAAATGCCATCCTGTGGTTTCAAAAGGTGCTCAAATAGCTCGAAAGTCAAAATCAAGTTCCATGGCATTACTTTTCACTCATAAGTAGGTTTTGAAGTAAAACTTAAAACAAATCGGTTTATAAATAACTGACATCTGACGTATACACATATAAAAAATATAACCAAATTGAGAACCTCCTCCTTTTTTGGAAGTCGGTAAAAAATATTTGAATTATCCAGTAGACTCTGGGTCAAGCCTGGCCAAGCCCTACTTAGTTAGGGTCCATGTGGAATAAAGAATTATGAATTTAAACTTCATCAACTATATTTTTATTCGCTAGATCAGCTGATCTAAGCAGCTAAGTAATGTAATTAACTTCATTGCAAAATGTGTTTGATATTTTAAGTAGGTACCATCTATGATTGTTCATCTTTGGAGATGAATTTATTAGTTTAACGCTATAGTAAAATACTTGAGATTTAAAATTTTGCCAGAACTTTTTTGTTTTGAAGCCCAAAAAATAGAGGAAACTAATAATCAAAATTAAAATAATTAATAAAAAGTTCTTACCTTCCTATCAATCCTCACTTCAAATATAACATCGTCTATCAGAGGATCTGCACCCAGGATCAGCCCATGATTGAACTCCACAAAGTTCCGTATTGCAGTCAAATTTTGATTCAATAAAGTCACCCGGTCACCACATCTTCTATGAAATTTATTCATCGTTTAGTTGATTATCCCATACATTTCATAAAAAATTAGGGTGCGTAATAATCCCACCCCTTTCTTTGTGATATCTACACATTATTTACATGAACGTGGAGGACGCTGAGGCGTTGGTTTTTCTACGTTTAGAAAATAATTATATACGAACTGGTTACATAGTGACTTAACTTAAAATAAATTCGGAAAGCCTTAAGCTAATACACATTTTAATTGTACTACTACAATTAATTATTTACTAATTCTAGTAGAAATTTTTATGATGGACTGATTTGATTTTATTTATAAGACAGGGGGACCACAGAGGACTTTTCTGGGCACAGTTTCTGACAGTTCCTTAGCCGAGCCCCGGCCCCCGAGTGTCGAGACATAGAAACTAACGCCATCTGTCTATAGGCGTGGAACTATTTTGATGTTACTTTAAATATCAAAGTCAAAATGGTATCAACGAAAAAGCACTGAAATATATATGGACTAGAAATATCTACAAAAAATGGTGCATACCTACTAAATGCTCATACTGTCGCATAAAATGGCTGCTATTGTTAGGGTTGTGCCAATCAAGAAACATATGGTGTTATTATAACGAGTATTGATATTAGATACGATCCTGCAAGATATCTGTTTCACAGGAATCACATCTAATCGGAAAAACTTACTGTAGAAAACAGAAACCATATAGCTGAGAAAATGCATGCCTTCCATTCGTAACATTGCTAGGCCTGAAGCACTATTATGCTATAAATCCTATTTTCAATCACATTTGACTCAAGTATTTTTATTAATAAATAGTTTTGGTTATAGCTGCTAATGGAACTAAAACAAATGACAAAATGCTGACATAAATCCTTATAACATCAGCCATCTGACATTGAAAGTCCCGTCAAAATCGGTCCAGCCGTTTCAGAGATTAGTCGAATTTATTATTAAGTAATTTTTTGTTCCTGGTACCATAATAAATTATGTCATATGCATTTATTAACAAGTCGATGTAAAAAAGGTACATAAAAAAACACTACTGCTCTAGCCAGTGTCACTCGCGATGATGTAAGGATTCTAACGAAACCCCTTTACATCGAAATCTGTTCAGGCATTTAAAGTTATGGTGGAATAAAGAAACTCGCATACAAACTTTAAAAACATTACACTCCTTTTTTTGTGCAGTCGTGTAAAAACCTGTTATTTTGACAATAATACAAACAGATACTTCAATTTTATGTATTTTTAAAGATTTCATGCAACGGTTTCAGTTTAGCAACTAAGTAAATCAAACAAGAGTTTTGAGGTTATAGGTATTTATTATAACTTAGAATTAGAATTTTAGACTGCTTCGGGAAGTGTAGCCCCTTCACATTTGCGTAACAAAGTTCAGGCACCGTGCGTCTTGCGGCTGAAGCTGGGAAAATGCGGAAGCGAGCGGGGGCTGCACGGCCTTCGCTCCTCTGGTTTTTATATAGGGGTAGGGCAGACAAAACCACGTGACCGGGGTGGGCAAATTCGGTTCAGGGTGTCGTCGATGTTTATATACATCGATGGTTCTGTGACTGTAATTAACCTAACCCAACTTATTCAGGGTTGGCAGATTCGGTACACTGTACCTATTGACAATAATTAATTTATAAGAAACAAGTATAATTAAAAGCGTTAAAAACACGACTGCCCTACCCAGTGTCACTAGGATAATGTAAGGATTCTAATGATACCCCTAGCCCCATACATCCAAATATGTTCAGGTAACTAAAATAATGGTGGAATAAAGACTCACATAAATACTTGAATCCTGATAACATTACACTCCTTTATTCATGTAATAATGGCATACCCTAATTATTTAGGTCTATTTACTTTGGACACTTATCTTTGAGCCTAAAATGGATTTTTGTTTCCATTGTTTGTCATAAAAACGCAAAATAAGCTTTTTAATACAAAATAGTTTGTATGAAAAATTAAAAACTTATATAATAATACCTATGTTCTCTTAGCTATTAAGCTTCGCGCCTTGTGCTTCTGGAATTTGACTGCTTCTGTTCTAGGCTACCTGAAAAATACTAATGCTCAAGCTTACCGGGAAAATACTAAAACTGAGTCGAAAATATAATTGATTTCATGCAATGTTTTCATTCTAGGAACTAAATGAAACAAAAGTAACAAACAACAAACAAACGCTTACTTACACTCATACCCATGCATATGCTTGGATTCCCTGCTTTGCAGGCGGCACGAACGCATACAGATATACAACACAAACATTCAAGACCTGAGAACAAACTTTATGCTCACACAAAAACAACAAGTTTGTTCTGGCCGGGAATCGAACCCGTGGCTCCAGAGGGTTACTACCAAATTAGCCATGGAGAATAGAGCGGTCAACAAGGTTAAAGGCCAAGGAGTAGAAGATTAATGATTTTTTTATTATTATAGTAGGACGGCATTTTGCTTACCATCAGGCAAACGACCAGCTCTCCTCGTTCTCCAATAGCACATAAAAAAATATGACTACAAAGTAGTCCCTACTTATTTATATAAGTAAGTAGCAATTTTTGAGAATCCGTATCGATCTTAATTATATCTCGTTCTAAATTAGATAATATAATATAGAGTACCTAACATTATCGTACAGCGACTTAGGACTAGGGTAGGTATAAGGTACTCATTCCACGAGTCGTGGCCCGTGGGGGCTGTCGGCCGTGGCGGTTTGAGAACGCACAGGCGTGTTAGAATTATCTCCCTGTTTTGGCTCTTTACATAACAAGAGGTGCAAACCCAATTATTTGTCTAGCCTTTCAAAATCCTTTTTGCTAAAACTCATACACAAATAGTGGTTTTTGTCGAGGCATCGACAGCACTTTAAGGCACTTCGTTAGTGGGAGGACTAACTCTTCTGCGAGTGTCCGTCTGGGTTGTTACCACCGCTTTGCTCGTGAAGTCAGCCGCCAAGTAGTACTGTGCAAGCATTACTGTGTTCCGGTTTGATGAGCAGAGTATCCAGTGAAATTACTGGGCTTATGAGACTTAATACCTAATGTCTCAGGATAACGAGCGCACTGCAGTGCAACGCAGGCCTTTGTGTTTCAAAGTTCTGGGTGGCACTGCAATTGTTATGGGCCGGCGTTATGTTTACCATCAGGCAAACGACCAGCTCGTCTCGTTACCAAATAATATTAAAAAAAAAAATGAGATTCCACTTGAAGTATTTGGACATCGAGAGACATGTAGGTCCCGTATATATTTTGATATGCATTTAGCAAAAAGCTGTTATTTTGATATTACAGACACTTCAATTTTATTTTTTTCTGTGTGGGAATCAGGGCTTTGATTGCAGGCGTCCCTTCTTCTCTAAAGAACATACATAGTTCACTTATAAGAGAATTAACTTATTAACTAAGATAAATGTTTGCCTTTGAGCATGCAGGCGAATTTTATTACAAATAAAAAAGTAGTATGTAGATTGTAGGTAGGTAAAAAAAAACAAAAAAATAAACAAGTTACGCACAAACTAGTCAAAGAGTATGAGGTTCACAGAAGTAATGAAAGGTCACTTAGAATGTGGTCTTTAAGTAGTTTTTTAAATTTGTTTTGTGATTTTGTTTCTTTTATAGTTTTCGGTAATTTATTGTAGGTATAGCTGTGCTCCTTCATACATAATAGTTTTCTTGCCATAGTTGGTCCTAGGGAATGGTAAGTATATGTTATATGCATTTCTAGTATTTATTTTATGTACCTCTAAATTTTTGTTAAATTAATTTCGGAGTGTATATCTTTATTTATTATCTTTTTTATTAAAATACAAATCTTAGAAATATATATTTGTTTAATATTTAAAAGTTTAGTTTCTGTATATATTTTTGTAGTGGATTCCAAAAAATCGTAGTGGAAAAGAATTTTGATAATTTTATTCTGTGCAACTTGAATCATCTTCAGGTGAGTTTTTGCAGCACATCCCCACACTTCGATGAGGTAGTCAAGATGGGGTTTAACAAGTGAGTTGTATATCATGTACTTTTAATACAGGTAACCAATTAGATCCATCCGCTTTTCGTTTTGCTGTTTGCTTACGTTTGGGTGCAAGGTGCTATGTTGCCCATCGCTGCCAGTGTGGTACTGCTGTCGCGCAGCTCGGTCATCACGGCCTCTCTTGTTCCAGAAGTGCTGGTCGAATTTTCCATCACGCCAGTCTTAATGACATCATCCGTCGGGCTTTTACCAGCGCTAATGTAGCAGCCATTCTCGAACCGAATGGTCTTATGCGTGACGATGGTAAAAGGCCTGACAGAATGACGCTCGTTCCTTGGAAATTGGGGCGGCCCCTAGTGTGGGACGCTACTCGTGTCGACACTTTGACACCGTCTCATATTTCCGAAACACAAATTAGGGCTGGCACCGCGGCTTCTTCGGCTGAGCGACTCAAGCGGCGCAAATATGCTAACCTCGGGAGCGGTTACATATTTGAGCCTTTTGGTGTTGAAACATTGGGTCCGTGGGGGCCGGGAGCTCATAATATTTTCAAAATTTTGTCAGAGCTATTGATTGATGCGACGCGTAACCAAAATGCTGGTAACTATTTGGCTCAACGGATCAGCATTGCGGTTCAACGAGGCAATGCCGCCAGCATACTGGGTACGCTTCCAACTGGTAGTGGGCTCTAACATTTGGATTATCTATAGGCCTACTTGGGCTTGTAGATTATCCAACTGTTTTTGTAGCTAGCTAGGTTAGATGTAGTGTTTATTTATGTATTAGCTAGTTAATAAAGGCATTTAGCCCGTTAAAAAATTTATTTAGTTGTATAGATTTAAAAATAATACTCCATACTAACGCCCTTCAAAAAATAAAAGATTTTTCTCTGACTGCCTCATAATCGAATTCCTGACGGCTCTGCTTGAATATTCGCGAATATTTCCGGTAATCTACAAATGTAGAGTCCTTCAAGCCATCAAAAATTTTGCGAAATATGTAGGTGTAGAATCGACAACGCGATTAATTATTTTCACGAATATTTTAATTGATGGTTTAGTATACCTACTAGGTATTATATCTACTTTTATAATAGGTACTTTATTTTAAAATGCAATTTTTTATGTATTACACACAGATCAAATATGTACAAGGAAGGACATAATGCTAAATAGCATTTTCTACCAGTAAGTGGCTTTTAGATATTTGCTGCTGATAGTAAATTAATTTGAGTTTAAATTTTATTTTATAGGTTTATTCAATCGCTAAAAAAACCTCGAGTTACGTCTTGATAGCAAAAATATAAAAAAATGCACCTGAAAATTTTGGTAAAATTTCGCTACCTATTGTGGTCTATGTGGTTCGCTATTGTGTTTGTTACTATTTTATTAAATAATAATTTTATTAATGTGATGAAGAACTTTACGAGATAATTAAAAGTTTTGTTATGAATAAATAAATATTAGCAACTCAAGAAGTTTTATTCTTTTATTTAGACACGTCTGGACTTTCAATTAATTTCTCGTGGAGATTTTAAATATAAACTTTATCCCGACGAGCGCAGGAGCACTAATTGCAAGGATATGAGATAGGAGAGCACGGTTCTTGTAATACAGCTTGATAAAAGGCTGTAAGTAGAATTATGGAGGTTTCGGGAGCGCGATTAAAGTTTTTGGAAGTGGAGATAAGACTTTTGGAGACGCGGCTCTGAAGTTTAGATGTGGGCGGGTATCGATCGACGCCGAAGCGGCTGCGTGCGCTCAGAGAGGCAAGGGGAGCGGGTGGAGCGGCTGTCACCACACCAGTAAACAGAAAGCACGCGCGCTCGCTCATAGTCGAGCGTACATGACGGAATGCACACGGTGTTCGCACTGCTTCTGACCGCCGCGGCGGCGGTCGTCATTGCACGTCCACCTGGTAACTAACTTTCAATTTTTGCTTCAAACTTTTTAACTCATTCCAATTACTACCCATGCATGTTCATCCAAGTTGTTATCTAAATTGATAAGAACTTCCCGCGAGAATAACGTCATCACAAGCGTAGTCATTTTTTTTGTTGAGCGACGGCGGTCGATCATGTGTTACGAATTGCCAACAAAAAAAGTATCTAAAGCGGTTTTGGTGATAACGACGACGTGAGTGAAAATTTTATTTCCACTATTTACGGGAAAACATTCTTTAAAGTGGCTGAAGCCACCTGTTACACGCTCAGTTTATCGAGTTTGTTGGTTGTTGTATCTCGTGATGCAATTTATGCAGGAAGGATTTTCAGACTCATAAAATATATTGTTTAGTTTTATAAAACAGTAAAGTATAAAATAATAATTGTGTTTAAATTTCTCGGTAGTGTGCTTCTTCTACTTCAGACAGTGACAGTCTCGGCCAAGTGTTACAATTCTGACTGGTTGGTTGCTGTTTTAAATGCAAATAGCTCATTGAAATTACAAGTCTGGTCTTTATGAGCTCAATATGTACCCAAAAAGTTCAGCGTCTCTGACCACTAAAAACCAGCTGTCCCGGTTTTTGCGAATAACCCATCGTCGTCTTTGCTAGTGCTGTGAAGAAATAAAGCCTTGACTTCTTAGAAAGTTATTTTACGTTTAATTAATTCTTTGCCACATTTTATTACCCGAGTGCTTATGAAGCTTTTCTTTCGGAAGACATGTGATTTTAAACGTAAATATATAAGTAGGTAATTAGTATTATTAAGGTAAGTTCAAGCCTTTTCCTATTTTTATTATTTCTAAACGTCATTCTCACAGTTAGTTAATTATTTTTTTAGTTAGTAAATTATTGCTTCAGTTAGTATCTATTGCACCGCTTTATTATAAGTGTTGTACTGCACTAATATATAGTCGTTATTCTCCTTGGAAATATTTTACGTTGTTACCTAATTTTATTATAGGTAAGTATACATTTCTTCCTAAAGAAAGTTTAACAATTTTAGTTACTTATCCCAAATAATGAACGAGAACCTTAATTTTTTTTTAAACTTAGTAAAATGTAGTTTTCAAAATTAGCGGAGCAGAAAAAGCATGCTTTTTTATTTGATAAAATCAAGGTATTATTTTTATCTTGATTTTACCAATCTATACAAATAAATAAAATTTAAGTAGCTGTTTGAAATATCAAATTAACAGCTTTTTACTAAATGCATAAGAAAGTATATACGGGACCTATAACAAAACCTCCATTTTTTTAATTTCGGTGGTTTGTCTGTTTATTCCGGGTAATCTCCGAAGCGGCTGGAGCGATTTTGACGGGACTTTCACTGGCATATAGCTGATGTTACAAGGAATAACTTAGGCTACTTTAATTTTAGAAAAATAATTAGGGTTCCGCGATAAAAATAAAAACCATGGAATCCAATATCTCCGCGTGGGTGAAACCGCGGGCAGCTACTAGTTGATTCATATATTTCTATCAAATTCTGTCGGACATGCAAAGAAGACTAACAAAGCTTCCTTTGTTAGTAAAAAAGGTTAGTAAGTAGTAACTAAGTAGTTTGTCACAGTTTGCAACACTTTGTGTCACGTGAAGTCACGTGTGTAATCTGTATGATTCGTACCTATACTCGTATACACTCTAGGGCACATAACCAAATGTTTACTTCAAGTGTATTCATGTAACTCCCAATATGTAATTTCATTCAGAAATTGTAACCGAAAGCAACTCTAAATTAGTTTGTCGATAAATGATACTTGACATTATTTTTCTATGAACTTCCGCTTAGGATTGTATTTTTGGAACACAACAACTTTATTTGGGAATCCGAAATCTGTCGTTGTTTGTGGTAAAACTATTAAAGGCAACATTTTCAAAGACGTCAAAACATGTTTGTACATTGTACACCTACATATTATGTGAAATTGATCAGGTTTTATTTCGATTTGAAAATAAAAGAAAGATGTACGTGATAGATACATATAAATAAGTATAGTGTACCTACATATAAACAATATGTTATCATGGAATATAACGTGTTTTTTTTCTCTCTAGGTTAAAAGCCTACCCAATCTAATGGTATAAAAAGCAAGCTTTTGTATTAAAGGCAAAATAAAATGACTTAGAAAGGTTTTAAAACAATGCAAATTTGTCTGGCGAACACAGAGCGCCGCTGCGCTGTGGCGGCTGCGACAATGCCCCGCCCTTAGTTGATTCAATTGCATCTCTTTTGTTCCCTGCCACTGGGAAAGGTTTTCGAACCGCAAATTACATTTTTACACTTGAGGCTTCTCATTTATGTATACATTTATAATTTAAGATCTTTATTTCATTTCTCTTAAGATTATAAAATCACTTACGAGAAATAAACTTATGACTTAGGTATGAAACATTATAATACGAGTAGTCTTCACAACGAGCATCAACACAAAACAAAAGTGGGTACCTATATTTTAAAAACTATCCATTAATTAATTTCAATACAAAAGACCAAGCGGCCAGGCAACAAGTAAAGGTGCATTCTCACTGAGTATTAGTGCAGGCGGTAAATTTTTTTTAAGTACATTTAACTTCCTTAATTGTTTTGTGTGAAAGAGACTTAGGTATTTTACTTTAAATTAAATTCAGATTATCTAGATTTTACGAGCTCTTTCCATAAACCCAACTGATAGCCTGGTTAGTTTTTACATTTATTTTAGTACCAAAACGGAACAATTCTAAATGATAATTTTTAATTTTACGGAATACTTCAACGGAAAACTGATCGTATATCTATTATAAGCGCGCCATCCAATGTCTTGTGATGACGATTTTTTTTTATGTCTATGGTAACGAGACGAGCTGGTCATTCGCCTGATGGTAAGCATAACGCCGGCCCATAACAATTGCAGTGCCACCCAGAACTTTGAAATACAAAGCACGACCTAGTTTTGTTACATCAGTCTAAAAGATGCACCAGCCAACGTAGATTCATAAATTGATATTGCTTATTGTATTTTAGTTTTCAAATGTGGTTTCAAGTTGTAAATACCTATTAAGTTTATAGCAGATTATTTAAAAATATAAGGTTTTGTGTTAGGTCTTTGAACGGATCTTTGGATTATTAGTGAAACCAAGTCAACCACAAAGAGAGTTTTCTTTATAAATTATGGATAATGGGTGAGATGATGTCATAATATCCTATTAAATTTGGGCTATGATATGGATTGTTTGAGAGTTAGTTGAAATGGTCGTCGTTTTTAAAGTTTAAAGTAGCGCACCGAATGGTTTAAATAAGTTATTTAATTTTTTTTTAAAGTAAAAGCTCTGTATTTTCCCAATCTGGAATATGTTATAACATATGTACTAACAATAAATATACCTATTTGATTTACTCAATAATTTTTTTAACCATATAAAGATACTTTATTTCAGTAATATAAAATACACAGTGTTTTTAAATTAAATTTCCAAATTACTACAAAAATTAAACAAATATATATAATTATAAAGATCCATTTTAAGTTTCCTATGTTGCAATACTGTAAATTAGAAAGTTGTCAAAATTGGCGCATATATCAAACGCCAAATACGAGTAGTATTAGTTTACACATTTACGGTGCGTATCACTTAACTACCGTCCAATGCGTTGGTTCTATACAGAAACAGCAACTAAGTAATAACTGAGTAGGTATAGACTTTTACGGGAAGATTTTAATCAACAAAGCTACAATGCTGGAGTACCTTAAATACCTATTATAAAATCTGCCAAATTATTTATAGCCGAGATAACCCCCGAAACTTGCTAAAACGTCATCAAAAATTAACTCAAAATTAATTGTTATCGAAATGAATTGCAGCAGAATGTCCAGAGACGGCCATTTGATTGACATTGCTCGTGAAGTCTGCCGCCAAGCAGTAGTGTGCAAGCATTACTGTGTTCCGGTTTGATGAGCAGAGTATCCAGTGAAATTACTGGGCTTATGAGACTTAATACCTAGTGTCTCAGGGTAACGAGCGCACTGCAGTGCCGCGCAGGCCTTTGTGTTTCAAAGTTCTGGGTGGCACTGCAATTGTTATGGGCCGGCGTTATGCTTACCATCAGGCAAACGACCAGCTCGTCTCGATACCAAATAACATAAAAAATAAAAAAAATAAAAACATCCATTTTCATAAATTGAATAATACTAAATAACCGATTAATAAAAAAATAACTAAGAAAATATTACATTTTGCGCGTTTTTTGTTAGGAAACTTGAATTTAAACACCCTTTATATTACGCAGTAATGATAAATAATGATTAATTTACTATAATTTTTGTTTTATTTTATTTTATTTATTTATTTATTATTAATACAAAGAAATATACAAATTTGGTTCTTATTGTCTTAAAACCTATGTTAGGTTTGTCTAGACAATATAAGTTCTCATTCTAGACAAACATGATGAAGATTACTATATCACTTACGTAAATGACACAAAAATAAGAAATACTGTATTGAAAGATATTGTATAGAATCTACTGAAATATTCATTGAGTTTCTCTCCTTCCACTCCCCTTGACCCGTTTTATAAAAATAATAAAGTAAAGTGTAAGACGATATTCTTTTCTGAGAACAATTATTTATTTTTGTTTTTGTTTTAACGGGCTGACTGCTTTTCATTTTGTTTGTTGTCAATTTTGAGAAGATGATACTAACGATGATACCAACGAGATTTTAACCCTTCTGACCTTAGTCCAAATTATGTCATACTTCCTATGAAGGTGAATACCGAGCTTCATAGACATATTACTCATAATCATCTATACTTATAGTAAAACTGTAACTTTAACCGCATCGTCGCTTACCATCAGGCGAGATTGCGGTTAAACGTGAACCTATCGAATATAAAAAAGTCCAATTGTACATATTAAAGATATATTGAATTTTTTTAATGGGGGCAATGAAGCCAAAACTGTAATGTTTTTTCATATTTGTGTCTGTCTTTATCTTGGCCGCAAAGAAGAAATAAATCCATTAAAAATTGGCTATAGAATCTGAAAGTAGATTACAATGGTAAGACGAAAGAAATCAGTATTCTATATTTTTAAAAGAAAATTAATCTAATCTACACTAACTTGTCATGCCGCGTAATGTGTCCCGATTTGATGAGCAAAGTGTAGTCAATTAAATTACAGGGCCTATGAGACGTAATACCTATGGGGGCTATGAGACGCAATGCATGATTTATGGATCACAGACCACGGGCTAACCCTGTAAAACCACGATCACCAATTGACACGTGTCGTACCGTCTAATGTGGTGCTTGATGTAAAATCTAGTCCGAGCGCTGACCGTGTTGTTCGAGGGAGTCAAAGAAACGCACGACAGCCGCTTCTACGGTCTCTACTCAAAAATATAGATTCACAACCACTGTGGGTGCACGGTGCGCAAGTGATGTATGTAACCGTAAAGCGGAGCAATCGCAGGGAGGTGTTCAAGGGAGTGGAAGAGACAGCAGTATCTGGCCGTATTACCGTTCTTGCCTGTTTTGTGGATTTTTCATGGTTTTACATCAAGCCGCGCGTGCGCGTGTACCTAATACCTCGTAATCCGCGCTTGTTGCAAAACCATGGTTATTTTGACAGCAAAACGCAAACATGCATTAGCATCTAATGCCGGCCTAATGTCTCATCGTAACAAGCGCAATACAGTGCAGCGCAGCCCTTTGTGTTTTAAAGTTCTGGGTGACACTGCAATAATAGTTATGGGCTGGCTTTAAGCTTACCATCAGGAAAACGACCAACTAAAGTCAAGACAGAAATAGAATAAATATTTCGCTCTGTCTGTGATCTCGCTAATCATTTCCATTATATGAGAGATACGTTTATTTCAATTTATGATAGTATGCGTAGGTACAACAATGCTAGATCAAATAATCGCCCACTTGCTCTTTTAGTACATTTTTTCACTTATTACTCTATAGAGCAGCAAGAGAGCGGACGCTGTGTAGGTAATAATCGCCTGAAGCACCGCCTCCGGTTTCGCTGAGCCGTGCACCAGCCAGCAGTTTACTGAATTTAATGCGCTAGTGGCTATTGTTCTCTTTTATTAGAAAAACTTCAGTATTGATTCAATTCACAGCTTTAGATTGTTTTTTCATTGGCCGACGCGATAACAATAGGGTCGTCACCGATAGAGACTGACCGATTTCGGCGCACTAAAATGCATGTACCGTTTTTATACTATTGAGACGAGCGGGTCTATTGCCCGATGGTAAGCACAACGTCAGCCAATAATAAGTTCCACTCAGAACTTTGAAACGCAAAGGCCTGCGTGGCATTGCAATGCGCTCGCAGCGCTCGTTGCCCTGAGAGATTTAAATCTCCTATAAAACCAAGTAATTTCAATAACTATTACTCCGACGATTTTTCACTGACTGACAAATACTGATCCTTTCCTCTAGTCTAGCCTGGAAGTTAGATTAAGTTGTTCCATTTCTTAGCAGATTGCGCACAAGATGATTGGTAGAATAATCATAGAACTTCCAGTCCGTTATCCAGAATCCAATTAAACTTAGATAACTTGGCTGCTTGCATCCTTTTGCTAGTTGCAAAATTTTTATATTAATCGTTGAATATAGGTACAAACCAATATTATAGCCTAATTAATCAATATTATAATTGCTTGTTATAAACACAGCATTAGCCACAGTTAACGGTTAACCAATAAACAATAAAAGAACATTAATTAGACACTTTATAAAATTAAAAAGTAATTCTCGACTAGTCGAGAATTAGACTCATTAGAACTCAAAGTATATTCCGTTGAAACCTACTTCATTTTTCCTTGAAAGGTCAGAGACGTTCAGACGTTCGCTTTCCCGCTATAAAGCTTGGCTTCGGTAGCATGTTCACTATAGTTTCTGTAACCGAGCTTTTTAACATTTTTTTTTTTTGTTATTTGGTAACGAGATGTGCTGGTTGTTTGCCTGATGGTAAGCATAACGCCGGCCCATAAAAATTGCAGTGCCATCCAGAAATTTGAAACACAAAGGCCTGCGCGGCACTGCAGATAGCTCGTTACCCTGAGACATTAGATATTAAGTCTCATAAGCCCAGTAATTTCACTGGATACTCTGCCCATCAAACCGAAACACAGTAATGCTTGCACACTACTGCTTGGCGGCAGACTTCACGAGCAATGTACAATTTACATTCAAAGAGTTAAAAGGCATTATTTTCTTCATGTCTAAACTTGGTTATTAGTAATCAAAAATAATATAAATGTAGTGTTACTAGAATTTTAGAAAAGATTTCCGGTCATCCGTTTTAAAGTTTCACACTACTAGTCGGTCGGCACTTTGAACCCCGGCCTCCAACCTTTCTTGACGTTCTCTTTCAGGATGATGTTTGTGCTACATTTGATGAATCCCAATGCGTGACAACATTGTTCTACCAATACATCCCAGTTTTTTTTTAATCTTTATTTAAGGAGCTTTTTCGCTTAGGCGAATATGCCGCTCCAATGCGTGACAACATTGTTCTACCAATAATACATCCCAGTTTTCACACAGATAGGGACATGAATTCCAAATGCTGGTACCTATCTGGCTCAACGGGTCAGTTCAAAGAGGCAATGCCACTAGCGTACTGGGTACGTTTCCAACTGGTAGTGGGCTAGTTGGTTAATCTGTAGGCCTATTTTGGCTTGTAAATTATCCAAAAAAATATATATTTACCAAGTGCAACAATTACGACCAAGTAGCCCTGAATTCTAGACTATGGTATGGGTCGGTCTGGTGCGGCATGAAGGAATGTGGGATAGAGCCTCATGAGTAGCGCAAGCCAAAAAATTAACCGACCGTCGGGCGGCCAATTTTTTGCGGCGGCCGCCCAGTCCTCCGCCCACCTTACTTTTGAATCGCTTAGAAATGCCGTTAATATGTGTAATTTACTGTAATCATTGGAGAACCAGTGCCTATTTTTCACTTCGTTATTAAAATTCAAATTCAAAATGCTTTATTAATATAGGCCCCAAGGGAGCACTAATGAAGGTTAAAATAAATTACTCTAACAGCGGTCTCCGTAACGCTTGTTTCACCGAATCACAGACTAAAACTAATGCTGTCGTTATCAGAACATAATAAATCACAAAGACATCAACAGTCCCAATCCGTGCTCAAAGTCAACGAACCTCCCAGAAATCCACCGAGCACGTTCTAAATTGGTATGTTTCAAAACAGTCTTTTTAACATATACAGGATTGCCTATAAAACATCTGTTGCGTGTATTATTGCGCAGCTTCCCTGCACTGCTCGCCCCAGTGATTGATATTATTTGCCCTCAATACATCATATAGATACCTATAGATAGGTCAACCTCGGTTCGCTATCAATTCGCCGAGTTGACCTATTAAAACCTATAAGGCACATATCAGAACACAATACCTACCTATATCCAGTTGGTATTCTGTTCTAAAATATATGGTTTCTTCTTACCACCAAATTACAGGGCAATAAGATTTAGTTAACGAGTTTATATTTAGGCAACGACTGTACCTTAATAAAAAAATATTGTGAGACAAGGAAGTTGGTTTAGAAATGATCTAACAAATAGTGCCTCTATCCAAGGTTATGTAGCCCACTTATTATAATTAATTTGAATTTTCCGCAACAAGTAGCTGCTAAGTGAGACTACTCTACTACTCTCCTGAGAGGACAGAGCACTTATAACTAACTAGCTCAAACTCGCTGCAGTGAGTTTCTTGTTAGAAAACTAATCAAGGAAATCGGATCTGGGTCGTATGAATTGAGTGCACAAGATATGCAGATTTTCAATAGAATTAAATCACTTCGAATTTCTCTACCATTTCTAGCGTAGGAATGGGAATAAAAGTGTGTTGTTGGAGCTAAGCTTGTCTATTTCCGTTAGATACTTGGCACCAGTGGGTGCTAGTGAATTTTCTACATATCTAGTAAGTATAGTTTTTATTATGACCTACATTGTTTTTTTATTTTAATAGAATCATTATATCACGTAAAATTCTAGTTCACAAGCACGTAGAGTCCATGAAAAAACCTCATGGCAAATTTCATTCGTACTTTCGTACGAATTATAGGTAGCTCCTATTATTCGTACCTACTATACGTCTTGTCGTGATTGTTGATAGCATAAATTAGTATTTCGCTTTTATTTATATTTAGATGTATCTATACCATCACCCTATCAATATTCTCAAAGCGCTTGATTTCGACGGTACAAAATATATGTAGTATCGTGAAATATTTCACCCTATTTAACTCTCAAGCCTTGCACTAAAGCGACGGAGAATTTCCGTGCTAAAATTACAGTAGGTAAACACGGTCTGAATTTTCTTTGATGCAAATTTGAATATTTACGCGAACTACTTTGACTATAGGTACTACCTATATGTTTATTATTTCTTTAGATAGCTAGAGTATGATCTTTGATTTGGTTTGTTATCTACATTTAACTAAATATATAACTTTGAAAAAAGTTTTACCTACGACGGAACGGAGAAGGTGTATGCGTTTAGGGTAAGAGGTTGTTTGTTTGTTAGTGTGTGCACATGAATGTTCCCATTTATCTCCAGAACGGTTTGACCTATTTAGATACGGTTTTCTGCATAGGGTTTGTGATTCATCAGCGATCAGCAGTGGACTATAAACTGGAACATATTATATATGTTCCAGTTTATAGTCCAATCTTTTAGAAACTGGTACATTTTTTAGAGAAATAAGACTTAGACAGCTGCGTCTTTCTCAATGTGGCAAATTAGTGCAGTGCTGCACATAATTTCGACATTCAAACCTCAAAAAAGTGTTGTAATTTTAAGCCTACCATCAGCCATAAGATCTGAATCATACGATATTAAACAAGAAAAAAAAATTCTCAGAAACTTTCAAAATCCTTACATAAAGAGTCGCCATTCCAACAATTATATGGCATTGGCCCGATTTTGAAGAACAATCAGTCAAGGAAAAACATTTTATACAACATTGAAGAACGTTTCCTCCATTTTTCCATTCTTTTGTTCTCATCAAAATCACGTTTCTTTAGGGTACGCTGTGAATTATTTCCTATGTCATTAAATGGTATTATTCCAGTTTGTCTTTTGTTATAAAATCGAAGGTTTGTGAGGATGGATGGATGGATGTTTGTTACTTTTTCATGCAAAAACTACTGAACGGAATTTTACGACACTTTACAGTAATATCCTACTATCTTTCCTATTTTAATATTATAAACGAAAAAGTTTGTGAGGATGGATGGATGTTTGTTACTTTTTCACGTAAATACTACTACTGAACGCATTTAAATGAAACTTTACAGGAATATAACTTATACATCAGAATAACACATAGACAATAGACATTTATAAAGATAAATACCACGCGGGTGAAGCTGTGGAATGAAACTTGTATGTTATAAATTTGTTACCGAAAATAGCCTCCGACGATTTCTACATTATCGAAATTCACGATTATTATGTTGTAATGCACGATTACTGTACCAGCACAAAACACCAAGTCTTAATTCACAATTCTACTATTCTGTATTTGCACGTTCGATTTAAATTTTTTTTAAGTTGAATCACATACACCCATCTCGCTAATATAGCAATGTAAATACCTAATGACGCTGGAAATTCCAATCAATACGATGCAGTTAAAAATTCATGTCATCCGATCAGTCGGACAAAGCAGTCGGACTAAGTGGCACAAGCCGCAGGTTTTGTTGGAAATACATATTATATGGACTACGTGAATTTGAGAAAGGCAGACAAATTGAATACGAATTGAATTTGAAGGGATGATGATTTGGTGGTAGTAATTTCGCCCACTGATGCCTAGGTGGAGGGTGTAAATTCTAGGATGAGTTTGGACCTTCGCTAAAGAAAAACAATGGTCAAATCATGGAGATCAAACCATGCACATTGCTAGTAATGAGTTATAGCTATATGCATAACTATGTAGTCAGTGAAGATAAGACGTAATCGACCTACAGGTACTAATTTAGTTCACAGCGGCGTTCCAAATTTAACGAATTATAATTTTGTCCAAGGTCCAGCCGTAACTACAGTTCCCCACGATGAATCCCCGCAATCGACTCCCTCGCGGAAGTACCTGAAGAACTACCTACTCCCACGCTACCTCTGGCCACGATACTTCGCCTACGAAGACTCTCCGATAAAGATGCTCCAGACGCACCGCCAATCATCCATGCCTGCTACTGACTGGTTGAGCAAAGTAAGTAATTGTCTCAAAGTATAATAGGTACTATGTGCGCAGTAGAGCTTGGTGAATTTTGGATCGATAATAGGCTCTCCGAGCAAAAACAGAGAGATAATTAATACGGGCATGCAATAATGAATGACTAAGGTAAAAAGTGAAGCCCGTCTTGCCTGAACATTACTGAGGCCAAGATTTCTTTGTCGCTATTATATGCACTTTTGTCGTTTTACTTATACGCACCTAGTAACGCCGAGTAACGTTAGTTGGCGTTAGATTGGAATAAATTATTATTCGATTGGATTATTATTCCAAATTATTCGTGGTTCTACCCGGAGTTTCTGTAATTATTATTTTTACAAAATAACTTATTTATAATGCTAACTAAGATTACGCATTTTTCTGAGGCAACAAAACATTTTCCTGAAATTAATGCATTATCGTTGGAACAAACAAGTAAGTTTTTTTATAAGTAAGTAAGTAATGAGATAAACAAATTGTTTGCCTGATAAGAAGCATAACGCCAACCCATCAAAATAGCAGTGGCGCGGCTAAAGCAAAATGTCTGCATGGCACTGCATGGCCCTCGATACCCTGAGATAGGTAAAGCCAAGTGATTTCACTGACTACATTTGCTCGTGAAACCGGAACACAGTAATACTCACACATTACTGATTGGAGGCAGACTATACAAGCAAAGATATATGTAATGTAAACAAATATCACAAACAGCCTAAATTTCGCATTAAATATTAGAATAATATACCTACCACGTCATAAAACTAAAGTACGGCCTTTTATAAAAATAACTATTACCTATGTACAAAAAGCAACAAATGCAATAAGCCCCTCCCAAACACATGCATACATAAATTGACGATATAGAAGTGTCACATGAGCCGTAATAGAAATCGAGCCTTTAATCTGAAATCCAGTATAACAGTTTTAAAGTGTTTTTAAAGAACACTCGGCTGAATTGAACATATATAAAATATAAAACACAGAGCATAATAAATCATGGGTATTTTAAGTTAATTTTCTTTTTTCTTTTTATTGTTCCGTATCTCCAAAGGAAACCTTAGAGGATCATTTCTTTTTCCGCCTGTATATCGGTCTGTCAAGCCCCTTTTTCTCAGGAAGGCTTAGAGGTACCAAGTTGAAATTAACATCAAATACTCAGGTCTGCAATCACTAGGAGCTATGAAAAATCTACTTCGAAGTCAACTCAATCAAAAGTACGGCCGTAAACCGTTTATACCGCATATTTTGACACTCGCAATAGAATCGAGCTTCCCATTGTTGTCCCATTGTTATCATACAATTTTGTAAGAAGCAATTTCTTATAACACAAGAAAAGGAAAAATCTGAAAACCGTAAATTTGTAATTATATCACAAAAAATATTTAAAATAAATTATTTTGGTGAATTTAGCTATACGATTGTCGTGGTGGACTATTTATACATAGCAACAAGTTTGGACAGGACTATCGGCGCGCGAGTCAGGCTCGCACTTAGCCGGTTCTTCATTCAGCTTTCTTCACTCATTTATGCTCTTTATGCATTTATTTATGCTCTTGACTTTGAAAACAAATTACGTCTGTTATTTTCCTCGTACTTCATTATAGTTTCACTAGGTGGTAGACCCTTTTAATTCGTTTGACTCTTCTGCGAGCTCGACACAATGCCGTGCAAAACTATACCATGATCAAAGTTGCTAGGTTATTCTATGCTAGGTCGGCATTGCGCTGTTGAATTGCAGTGAAAGTAAATATTGTGTACAAAAAGTTATTACAACGCTATCTTTAATATCTACGAAGCTGCTACGAGAATGCAACGAATGCTACATCGAGCATAATATAATATTCAATGTGTTAAAATTGTTAGATATAAGTTAAAATCTCTTTCAGTAAAAAGCAGATAATTTCAGGTCTTACCTACTCGTACACTAAATAAATATTGCAAGTTTTATCGCTACTAACTACGCCTACGGTAACTTTTTTCTCTTTGAAGTCTACTCGTTATTCTACGAAGTTGCTACGAGAGGGTTACGAGATGCTACGCTGAATCATACTGACGTTTGTTACACCATCTTTCAACAGGCCATTCTCTACCCTAATATCAAGAGCCGTAAAGTCCTCCTTTAAATAATTAAAAGCTTCACGAGACGTTAACATTAATAAAATATAGAAGTTGTCTGAATTCGAGGAAAATACAGTTGTCCAAATAAAGTGCCATTGATTTTACTAATGACAGGTTAGGGCAATGATTACCTTTATACATGGTAATAATGCATATGTTTCCCTTGAAAACTGCTTGAGGCGGGCTCAAGGAGTATAAATTCCTTGGGCGGGCTTGGTTCATCAAGGTAATAATAAATGAGTACTGTGCATTTGACGTCATAATGAAAGCCTATCTACTTAATTTGAAATGGTATCATGAAGGTCGGATCATTTTTACTGTATTTCGTTTATTACTATAGTATCGGTTAGATGGATGAACTGGACCTTGGCCCAGACGCAATGGACTCAGTCTAGTTTGGATGGTAAGCACAATGCCAGGTCTCAGCCGAGTAATTTCACTGATTACTTTGCTTATCAATTAACCGGAACACAGTAATGCTTGGACATTACTGCATGGAGGCAGACTATACGACTAAAGCAGTGGTACCTCCCAGAGGGACACTCGCAGAAGAGTTAGTCCTACCCCTGTTTTGCAAGTACACACGGTTTTTCTAAATACGTTACCTTGGAATTTGGCCTTTACCTTAGTAAGCGTAATATTACTATCGTATACGAATGAAATAGATTGCATGTGACCGTGATTTTAACCTCATCGTAAATAGTGACGTACTCCTTTGTATTTTTTGAAGTCAAACTTTTACACCGGACTTACATAGGTAGATGTGAATTGCTATATTTGTAATGTATTTTTAGAAATCTTTGACTTAGTCCGGTAGTTTGGTCTTAGGTAGACGTGTGACGCTGATTATCATGGAAACAATATAATTATTATCATTCCTGAAACGAGGGCCTAAGTAGATGCGGTAGCCAATATTATTGTTATAAAATAATTTTGCATAGTATGTCACTTTATTTCCAAATAGGTAAACATATTATTATTCTCACACAGGAGATACAGCGCATAACCCGGATGCAGGAGCTCGGCGTAGATCCATTCAAGCCAGATCGTCCTCGGCAAATACTACGCGACCCGTCTAACTTCAAACGAATGGTCGCCCCCACCCCCTTCGATTTACGAAAACACATCCAGCCCTACCCTCACAAACAGCCCTGGCCAGTCTCACATTTAATGTCCGAAGGGGATGTGCAACAATACATTCGCGAAATTAAAGAAAAAATGAAGCAAACCAATGTGTCTGTCACCGAACCTACTGAAGATCAGAAGAAAAAGGATTTTGCCCTGACTCCGCTCGATGAAGGCTATTTCAAATCCACCGAAAACGAAAACCCGTTAGGTAGGTGACCTTTCATAAATATTATTGTTTTTTAAACAAACGGAAAACCGAGTTCCAGTGCTTTTCCTTCAGACTCCACTGTCAGATCTTCATAGAATTTAACTATGTCTACTATAATAGTCCCCTCATTTTTATTTTCGATTAAAACTACGATGAAGAAACTTTTAATTAATGACATAATAAATGGTACACATTTTACAACAAATAAGAGATATAACAAATCTCGTAACAAATGCAAATATTGTGACTTCAGCAAGTTAATTTGTTCAATATATTAAATATTTGTTGTAGCCAATTTGACGATGGAGAGCCTACGCGAAGGCGGATTTCAGCCAGGGCTGCACGAGGGCGAAGGCCGACTTGTCATGAACCCGGAGCTGGAACCGGAGCCTCCACGTATCATCCGACAAAACCCAAACCTAAGCCGAACAAAGACTCTCGTCGCTGCCGACTTGGACAAACTGAGAGTAGGATTGTAAGTATCATTCATAAAAATGTTTGCCTTTATGTTAAATAAATAAAATGTATGATTGTGAACAAACCAATACAATAATGGATTGGAAACAAAGCATCATCAAAAGCCGAGCGAAGTTCTGACGAACGATGTTATCAGCAGTTTTATTTAAAAAGCTTTAGTTCCACCAGTTTCACTGAAATAAAAGGAAGAGTCTTCTAATATTCCCGCGGTACTAAATTTTCTAATTTCGAAATGTTTTGTTAACGCCACGCTACCACTAAACAGTATTATAGATACAAATATTAAAAAAGTATAGCAGTAGTTTGAATATATCTAGAAACAAAAGTTTTTTCCACATGAACAAGTAAAGCTGCAAATATGTTGCCTGAGTTGTGTTGTTTGGTAGGTACAACTATGTTAGTTTTGTTATAATTTCCCATCTCTGAACAGTGGCACCGCAACACAATGCGACACAAAATTGTATCATAAAGTTTCCCTGCACAAGTTTCAGTAACACACGTACGTTGTTGTTTCTAAAACTTCCCTTTTTTTTAGAAACAAAGTTGGCATACTCGCAATATTTTAGTAAAATGTAAAATTTTTATTATTTTATATTGTATAAAAAACATATAATAATCAGTATTTCAATGAATCTAGAAATTGAATCTGTCCGTTATGCGGTGAATTTTTGAATGATAAGTCGTTCAAAGTTTTACGACGTTCCAATACTTGTGTAATTAACTATACTTCTGTAATTTACAATTAACGACAGCCCAGGCGCAAGATCTTTTTCATTCAGCGCGCGTAGCATATAGCTTAATTTTTGTACTCTCTGTATTTGGTGTTAATTATGTGAGTCATAGGTAAACTAATGAAATGTTCTCCCTATCAGACAATTCCTTTATGACCACAACTTACAATGGGCCTCTTTTAGTCATGAGTAACAAGGCAGCTTATGGACAAACTAATTAAATTTTAAAATTGATTTACTAGTAAGTGCGTGGCGTTAACAAAGTAAAAGTCAATTCCGATTAATCTGTCAAACTACATATTTGTGAAAACAAATAATACGATGACACACCGTAATATAGTACTACGCTTGAAAAAATGCGTTTGTTCTGTTTGTATATGGAGTCACTATCATTAAATTGATGTATTTTAATACGAATATTAAATTACAAAAGAATAATACCTCCCATGAGTAAAAGCGCATGTTGAATGACAAAGCATGTCAACATATCTCAGTCTAGGTATGTCTGTTATATGTAGGTATACACAGGAAGATTGTGTTCCTGGACGTAGTATCAAATTTAATTTTCTGTGAACAAGATGAGTGTATATACGAGTAGGTACATTGTATCTTCACTATTTGTGACCGAGCTTGTCTTCAATCAATACTTCATTAGATTTGATAGGTTCAAATGTCTTGTGTTCAACGAAACGTTCAAGAGCCTTAAACAGTAATGGCCTTAATTAGACATTAATTACGAGTACGTTACCACAAAAAAACACTTTTAGACGCCTGGTTAGCTAGACAGTGTGTAAAGATAAACGTCTAAAACTATTAGAAATGTCACAACAGAATTGAGTTAGACAACGGTTAGGCACTACTTAAATCAGGATTTGTGGTTGCTCATATTTAAACGCGCGACTAATGCATGTTTAAGTTTTTTGTGGTAAGACCGTAATTAGCTAAAATATGTTTTGCTTTGTTTTCACGAAAATAATAATGTCACGCGTGATAATAAAGGAAAAACTTTATACTGGTAAGGCCGTTAAGGTAGAAAATGTATTTAGTCCAATATAAACGTCCCTTATATATAGGTAGTTATGATTACTTTGCTATATTGTACATTTTCAATGTAAATATTATCATCATAAAACTTGGAACCAATCGAGGCCTAATTGGAACCAATCTCCTGTCGATATATTCCGGCCGACGCAATAAAGGGCCAGATCCCATCCTAGGCTCATTGTGTTACCAGCTGTTATAACCACACTGTCACTTAACGTCAGGTGAGATTATTACTTAGGTACTAAACAAGTATAAAAACTTTATAAACATAACCTAATGTTTATCACTTACAGTTTTTAGTTAAAGAACTCTTTGTAAGTATTCATATTTTTAAATTTTTCAATCAAACTAGAAAATTGAATACGAGTGTTATAAAATTACAAGATTACCTATATAAAAGTGTAAGTAATCCAGTTTCTTATGTAACTGGATATCCGTGACGTATTTGTGCAGAAGTTCCACATCCCAGAGCCCTTTTACCCGGTCGCCACGACATTGTCATCTCGTAGAAGCGGAAATTGTAAACCATTGCCTACTAGCGTTTATAACATTTGTGTACATAGAACGACTGCTATCCAGTCTTCCAGCACGTCAAAAAATATATCTTAACAACAAGTCGCAGTACAATGTTTGTAATATATTTTACAATCTAGAACATGGGACAAAAACATGAAATTAAAACTTTCCGAACTGTCAGCACTAATGTTCTAAAATAGTGGATCGATTTATATTAATTGCAGGCTTAATAAGGAATACCGAATCCCCGTATCCCTACTGCCCACCAACCTGGACTGGTTGCGAATTCCCCAACCAATTGAGATCACTACGAGGTGAAAACAATCTCTTCATAAATCAATAATTAGATGATCCTACGTGGAAGGTCTGCGGAATCAACTCGTATGATTTAATAAATTAATAATGCCCTATCCATGAGTCAGGCGCAGTTAATATACAAAGAAAGTCCATACCTACAAACAAATGCTTCAATTCATGGAAAGCTCCGGCATGAAACCATATAAACAAAGCATTATACTTACTTACTCTGTAAGAAGATCCACCAAAAACTAATCTTTTTGTCTTGAGATTTTTTAACATTATGATTATTCCATGTTATTGACGTAACTTGAGGATTTGGAATGAGCAATTTGAATAAAAAAAATAACTGATATCTAAAAGTATACTGACTTATTAGTTAGTTATTACTTATGTGCACATATTGACACATCCAATAACGACGTGTGTGAGCCTGGTCCAATCTTGAACAATCATGGTTAGTCTCAAACCAACCCAGCAGTCATACGAGCTGATCCTTCGATCGTCCATTGCGAATTGGTAAAAAAAAACACGCCTCACCCTATCCTTAACCGATTCCTTAGATGCGCATGGAAACTAATTAATCAACCTTGAATATCTCTTACCCTTCCTGCTAAAACAACAACATTCACCAACTTCACTTTCTACTGTCCTAATTCAAAATTAATAACAATATGAGTGTCACCTCAAGTCACCATCCATTCATCGCGCAAGTCGGAGATGTCGCTGCACCGAGGCCATATAGACAATCTGCGTGATATACGTGACCTTTTCTCACGACGCAGACACTTCTTCACATTCTTTCGTCAAATTTCAAACAAATTTCAATCATAGTCCAGTTCTTATTACCTCAATGTTTTGTAAAGAGTCTCAGCATGTGTTGGATATCCGCTCGCAGTTTCTAAAAAAATTTACATTTGTATTATTATAATCATACTTCTTAAGTTATACTAATACATTTGAATGACTGCTATGAGTGAGATTCATGCGTTCATATATTTTAAATTCTGTATAAATGTGCTAAGTACTCGTCTATCAGCTTCTATTCTCCTAATCTAAAAAGGGTGGTTGAAAGCGGTATCAGAACACATGCTCGGACTCTGAATACAGTAGGTCTGTATCGTCAGGAGAATAATTACAAAACGTAAAACACCCAACTGGTCCAAATTTGTCGAAAATATTGTAAAACGGGACGACGTGAATTGGCTTTAAATTCGAAAATGTTTTCGCAAACTTAAATCATTTGTAAGTATTCTTATCAAAAAGGTATTCGTATTATAATTAATCATGAATCCATACTATCATAGCCGTTATTAGAACGGTATTTAAAGTTATTTTTATAGGCGTTTGTCACAAGCTAGCATGTGCATCTCTTAACCACCTAAAGCTACGTTTAAACTAGACGCAAGAAGGATATTAAACTTGTAATACTATTATCAATATATCTCTAAAGCAGAAGGTTAGTCTGTCTTTCCACCACGTTGACGTAGATCACTGACATCGCCGCTCGAGCGTATGACTCGTCGGTCGTGATGCTCTAGTGTGCCAATCTAGATTTTGGACGTATCGATAATTTAGCTATTATATGATCATCATAGTCTGTATCTAACCGTCAGAGTAACATTATTTCCAGCTATTGATGAAGTTACATTGGTAGCTCAGGGCGTGATTCACTCGACCGAAGTTAGAGTGCTAAGCCTTGACTTACATTACTTTATATTGATCACTTAAAAGTTTGATTTTTTGCACCAATAAGATGCTATGTGTTAGTGAGTAGGCAGCTTCTAGATAAGTCACACAGTTGACCGTATCACACTGTGTGAATTGTGGTAAAGATGTCGGAAGGCTGCGTCGCCATGAATGTTATATTGAAGAAGTGCGCTTTCTCATACAGCAACGCTGAATTTGAATAAAATTCAAAGTTTTCCAAGTTTTGTCCGACTAAAATACTAAACAATAAGTTAAGGAAGTTGAATACTATCACTTACATATACTTTTGAATGTGGGCAATCGTGGCCTAAATGTCCTTAGATAGTGGGCATGCCTCTTTAAGTGCGTCGCGCTAATTTAAACGTACTTTTGCCGTAGATGGTAGATATAAATAAAAAAGCTGAACCCAATTAATCTTACCCATTTGCTATAATAGGTTCCATTCCAATACCTACAAAGATTATGTGGACTACGCAGGAGAATTATTATTGTTGGTTTCAATAGATTATTTGAATCAATGAAATTAATCCGCTTTATAAACAAGCTTTTAATATCATTGACAGAAGAATTATAATGTAATTCATTATGAATATACTAGAGATATATCTTCAATTATTATTATACTTTGGATTGGGACAGGTTTATTGGGGTCAGTTCATAGATGTGGTAGTCTATATAGCAAAGCTGTCTCTGTGCTGAATGTGTCGTCAAGTAGCCCTTTATCGTCATGTGTATTATGTACCGTACACGAGGTCAACGGCAATGTCATCGGTTATCTCAATTATGTTGTTGCAAAACAATACCAGGTATTGAGTCAATAAAGTGGGAGACCCCTTTTATGGTAATTTAACGTACCTGTATGACGCTGAATATTTTCCAAGAATACAAACAACATATAAAAAACGTTGTATCTGTTGCTAAACTCTTTGAATATCCAGTTAATGAAATATCAGGTTATAGAAACTTCAGCTAGAGAATCAAATCTTATTCAAAATATGAAATTTCATATAAATTGTGGACGTCGTTGTTTTCACAATAACAAAACTCAATATTGTCTTGACTTGCCGAAACGTGCTATAAGTTGTCCTCGTGTCTGCATAAGCAGATTTATGAGATAAGAGAGTAATGAGTGGTTGTCTATAGTGGGCACGAAGACTCGGAGCCTACCGACAAATCTCGCCACATCCACATGCTGGAGTCCGAAAGCCCCGAGAACGCCGGATCCTTCTACGGCGTGGCCTTGCTCTCCGCCATCGGTGCTGCGGCCGTCCTGGCTTTCGTGGGCTTCGCTTTTGGATGGTACACGTAAGTATAATCATAATCAGTACATACAAAAAATAAATTCAACTCAAACGTGAAGAGCGGCACTTTCTGGAATTGTTTCGAAGTCTCTTCTAATCAACATCATCATTTAATAAAGTTCAATATAATTCAAGTGAATCAGCTGATCTAGGGCAGCCCTAGATCAGTCAAGGGCTGCCCGGAAGTTCTGTAGTACAATTTTGACGAAAACTTTAGATGCCTTTTCTTCAATGAAAAATTCTGAATTTCAAAACTTGTTGACTTCCAGGAATAGATTGACCCGCTTTCGGGATAACATACCAATTCAAAACAAAAGGCTGTATAGCAAAACAAATTTATTATTATAATTTATTATTAGTATTATTTAATAATGTTATTCAATTTAATAGACATATTTTGACATAATTATATATTTGACATTATTATAATTTTAATGGTTTATTAATATTGTAAGTATTATTTTGTACCTAACCATATTCATTTAAAAATCCAGCATTGGATTGGAATCATAATTCTGTATTGACTTGTAACAAATTTGTTATTAATATATGAATATGAATACATTGTGATTATGTAAGGATTCAAACACAGAACCAACATTTCTGTAGCAATAAAAATGATAGAAAGTTGAAAAACTACTAGCCAGAAAAACATATTATTTTCATCACGCGCGTAATGTTAGAGGTAGTAGGTAGCTACGATGCGACAGTGAACAAATCGCACGCGAGTAGGTGCACCACGCTAGTTCTTATTGGTTTGCGTCGTCAGTAAGTTTGTTATGCATGTAAAAACATACTATATGCAATTGGCCAAATTGAATAACTATAGAGGTATGTTTGTTTTGCATTGGGGATGGTAAATCCACAGGTGGTCGTGAGGTGGTAAGGGTTAACTACCTACCTACCTCCTTCGATAGAAAACATCAATCGTAGCACCTCTCTATTTTGTGCTAACACGGAACAGCAAATGTTGTTTTGCAGCTCATGAAACTACATATTATATGATTGGGATTATTTGCATTGCGAATAAAGCTGCTCGCGAAACATAAATGATGCTTGTTAGCATGATGGTGGGCATTGTCTTGTGCTCGCCCAGCTAGCTGCCCGCTAGTTGAAAATCTTTCACCAAGCATTTATCGATGTGTTCGGGCATCGTTACTTGAGGTCCAGTTCTAATCCAGGTTTAGTATAATACCAATATTTCGACCATCTTGATTACGCAAAATAAATAGTCAAATGTTAGTCTTTCGAGTGTGTAAAAAGAAATGATACAATATAAATAAATACAATACAAAAACACTTTGTTGATATCTAGAAGAAACAATGCAAAAGTAATATTTAAAAATAGATAGCGGGCGGTCTTATCGCTAGAAGCGATCTCTTTGAGACAATATTTGGATAGAAAGTAAGGACGGTAGTGTAATATTATTCAGAAATACTCTAAATCAATTATTATTAACGCAATCAGACATCGGAACCGGCTAATGCTACTGAAGTCTCGTATAAGCTTCCCAAAGACTATAAATCTGTGAAGCTTCCATATCATACCAACCCATACCATACGCTCATACGTAATGTGTATAAAAATAGATTACCAATTAAAAAAACACGAAAGTAAAGAAAACGTATTTGAAAAGGTATTAAAAGATTTCCTCATCGATAAAAGCTAATACTATACTAATACTGTTAGAGAAATTTTAAATGTTTAAAATAAATTCATACCTAATATATGAGTTGATAAATATCAAACGTCAATATGTCCACTATGGACAAAAAACTGTTTTATTATACTAACATATAGTAAAATAAAAACTAATCATTCTGGAATTTTAAAATTACACATATGTCCACTTATTTGCTGTGAAAACCGCGAGTGAAAACCTCGGTTTGTTTCAAAATACATTAAGTCCATAAAGGCATTCGTAACAGAAACCAATATGTCCCAACCGTCCAATCAAATCAATCCTTTTGGCTATGATGGCGGGAATTAGTGTTTGCATTAATGGCTAACTCGGCGTAGCTCTGTGATTTAAATTAATTTTAATTAGTTTATATTAGTGAAAATGGGCTCAAATGTTAAAAGTCTTGACCCTGATAAAGCCAGGAAAAGAAGTAATATAAAGACGCAGCAAAAGAAAGCAGAGGAAACGCGAAAATTATAAATCAAATTGTTATTACTTTAGCTAAAGTTAAACTAGTCGCAGGGCTGCCACCAGCCCACCACAATGGCATTTTGATATCCTCACTAAGTAAACTACTATAAATTTTGAATACATAACTATCTTTATTGTATTATTTACAAGCTTTGATTTAATTTGTATGTTACATACGTATGTATGTAAACATTTTTTTGTTTGTTTAGGACAAATCTTGCAAGCTAAATTTGACCCACTTCTCGGTGTTTGATTGAGCTGAAATTTTACATATATTTGTGAATCGGATAACAATGCAATATAATGATGGCACAGAGCTGGTTTGATGATAGAGCCGGAAGGCAGTCATAGGAACTATGTAATGAAACAGACATAACCCCATCGAGTTTGGGCTCGTTTGATTTGTCTTTACAAGACTCTGATCTTAGATGATATCCAGGGTCCTGATATTGGAGCCGGAAGTTGGCCACCAGATTACAGTACCATTACTTACATATTTTATAAAAGCTTGTCTGGTAGACGAGCGTTAGATAGGCCCGCTGTTAGAGTAATTTATTTGAACCTTCATAAGTGCTCACTTGGGGCTTTTATAATAAAGCATTTTGAATTTGAATTTATCTTTGAGATTTTAGCCATTTAAATAATTAAACCTATGACAAAATAGTTTTTATTTTATTATTTAATACCTAACTGTAGTAGTTTAAATCCCCAGTATGTCTTCGGTGGCAACCCTTAGCCGTGGCGCCATTATTTCGTCACAGTGTTTTTAATCAAATTCTGTTATGTCCGGTCAAGACTTTTTTCAAAAACAAATATGTCCATTGATTTAGTTCAAAATCCAATATGTCCAACCAGTTTTAAGGATTTTGAGGATGTTTGAACGTAATTCGTTATATTTCTAGGTAGTCGGGGATAAAGATTGTCAAAATAAGCTAAATTAAACGTTAAAATCGCCGAAACAATGTCGTTTGCATCTGCAAACAATTATATTGGTCTATCTTCTTTTCACTTATCAAGGACATATTGACGTTTGATATATATCAACTCATATGTTACTAATATATTAGGTTGGGGAAAAAGTCTTTTCGCATTATAGTATGTATGAACTTGTAATAAAATCTCTTTGGCTATAGTATTTGTATCTGGCTGGTTTTGGTATCATATGAAAGTTTAAATTTTAAAGAACATAATTCCAAATTCAAATTAGGAAAATGTGTGATTTTCATTTGTTTTTCGTACTGTCAAAATGAGTGAATCTAATGAAGAAATTCGATACATTTTAAAATTTTACTACAAAAAAGGTAAAAATGCAACGCAAGCCGCGAAAAAAATTTGCGATGTTTATGGACCTAGTGCAGTGTCTCTGAGAGTAGCACAAATTTGGTTTAAGCGTTTTCAATCCGGAAATTTTGATTTCAAAGATGCACGTCGCTCTGGTCGCCCTATTACGGATAAAATGGATGCCATTTTTGAAAAAGTGGAACAAGATCGGCATATCAGTAGTTACGACGTAGCTGAAGAACTGGGAATTGACCACAAAACAGTTTTGGCGCATTTGAAAAAAACTGGGTACACAAAAAAGCTCGATATTTGGGTACCTCACGAGCTCACTGAAAGAAACCTAATGAATTGCTAATGAACCGTGTACTCATTTGTGATTCTTTACTACGACGTAATGAAACCGAACCATTTTTGAATAAGCTGATAACTGGTGATGAAAAGTGAATCACGTACGACAAGAACGTGCGAAAAAGGTCGTGGTCAAAGACCGGTCAGGCTTCACAGACTGTGGCGAAACCCGGGTTAACTCGCAACAAGGTGATGCTGTGTGTGTGGTGGGATTGGAAGGGCATTATTCATTATGAGCTGTTACCACCAGGCAGGACCATCGATTCTGAACTCTACTGCGAACAACTGATGACATTAAAGCAAGAAGTTGAGAGAAAGCGGCCGGAATTAATCAACAGAAGGGGTGTGGTTTTTCATCATGATAACGCTAGACCTCACACATCTTTAGCCACTCAGAAAAAATTAAGAGAGTTTGGCTGGGAGGTGTTAATGCATCCGCCGTATAGTCCTGACCTTGCACCTTCAGATTTTCACCTGTTTCGGTCTCTTCAGAATTCTTTAGGCAGTGTCAGGTTAACATCACGAGAGGACTGCCAAAACCACTTGTCGCGGTATTTTGATCAGAAGTCCCAAAATTTATATAGCAATGGGATCATGTCCCTACCTACAAGATGGCAAAAAGTTATCGAACAAAATGGTACCTACAGTCCTACATACTTTAGTTAAATGTAAATAAACTATATTAAAAAATGTTTTGAATTTTCTTAAAAAATGCGAAGGAACTTTTTCCCCGACCTATTATATAATGCCTACCCGTTATTGAAGTTAATTACATTATTTTACTTTATATCTATACTTATAATAAAACAGTAACAGGTCAAATTCTGCACATTGAAGATATTTTGAAAATTCTTTTTGGAGGGAATTCTGTATCTTGGCCGCGCAACACGCCGAAACTACCGAATGAATTCAAATGAAGCTTGGCATGATTGGAGTTCGTACTACGAGGCAGGACATCGGATACTTATATCCCGAAATTAGGGTTCTCCCTAAGGGAAGAAAGTAAAAATGTATACTTAGTCGTAATTAGGTGGGGGGGAGGGTGAGTGTGAATGATAGTTACCGCGTATCTCTGTAACAACCATACCGATTGTGATGAAATTTGGAATATAGATAGTTTAGGTTCTGGAATAACACATAGGCTATAAAAATATATACTACGCAGCCGAAGCCGGGATAGAAGCTAGTTACTTAATATAATTATTTCACACGTATGCATTACACAATAGTCCTCCTGGCTCCGTCATCAGATCATCTCCATGATACCAAATTCTAGTTCTGTCATCCAAACTTTAATTACATACACAGTTTTTCGATACGACTATTTACTATAATTTAGATACTACGATTTCGATACGACAATTAGAAATAGGTCAAAGTTGACTTCTAAGATTTAATGACATTGTTTGTTAGTTAGTTTACCTTACAGAAAAATGTGTAGATAGGACGATAACACTTCACGTCACGTTTTACCGCAATGTCTTCTGATATAAAAGATTTTTTTATTTTTACAAAATTGCTTATGGTGTCACATCTCGTCGATCGTCGACCACGAGCTTATCCGTTTTCAGCTCCCTTGCTACGACTTTAGAAGAAGGAAATTATGATAGTAGTTAGAGTTTAGATCTGGGCTAAGAGCTCCAGTGCTCGAGCACTTAAGGAAATTTTCAACTTTAAATAATACAATTTTCCGAGCCCCTTAAATGAGCAAATAGTGTCTAAATACAAATATTGTTTATTCAGAAATTGTATTCTATGAAATAGGTGGTATTTGAGAGATATAATAGGACTAGCTTCTGCCCACGGCTTTCATCCGCGTTCCCACAGGAACCGTGCATTTTTCCGGGATAAAATACTATAAAATGATACTCTCCGGTCAATAAACTATATCTACTTATGCCAAAAATCACGTCGATCCGTTGCTACGTTACTGCGTGAAAGAAGGACAAACCAACAAACACACTTTCACATTTATAATATTAGTTATACGATTAAAAAACCCTCAAGTCACTAGACACTTTAATTAACCTTTTGTTCCTTTAAATAGGACTACGGATTAGGTGTAATCCATCACCTCTATAAATCGATATTAACAGTGCGAAGTGCGGTTAGTAGGTACAATGAGATTGATCGTTGCCATAAATTATTTTAATAGAAGATAAATAAATGTCAACAGAAACTAGGTGTATTCCAACGATACACTTGAAATCCCTTTTTAAGATTGGCATGCCTATTACCAATTTAGATTAGTGATTCCAGGTGAAATACTTATCAAGGCTATTAGGTATGAAGATGGCCAGGCCACATTTATTACGCTGTGTGTAGCTGCTTATTTGAAAAGCACACATTACGCAACCTACTCTAGAATTCCCATAAATCTTAGTTCAGTGCAGTCAAATCGCTATACCACGCCCACACTACTACCTATTATAGCTGGTTTTATTTTACTTGAAAGAACTATTTACATATTATGATGGCAAGTCGTGCGTCAATAATACTTGCCTACAATAAATATAGCTCAGTCTAGACTTAGCTCGTAGTTATTTTAGATCACCTGAAAAGTACGTAAACCCTATTCACTGTTAGCATTATTATATGTTTATTTTTAAAAGCTTTTATTTAACTTCCAATGTTTGTATGTCTGTTAAGATCAAATCTTGCAAGCTAAATTTGTTGACCCACTTCCCGGTGTTCGATTGAGCCGAAATTTTACATACTTTAAGAATAAAGGTAGAGCATTGTATGGTGCTGTGGTGCTACGCTTTTACGTCAGCAGCTACACCAAGAATCTGTGCTACGCCGTAGTCTTCCCAGTGCTACGCAAGGGGAAGACGCGGGGAAGGACGCCAGTTCTTATTGAACTACGAGTGAAAATGCATGTGTGACGAGTATTCAAACCGAGTTGTATAATGGACATAATGATGCCACAAGGCTGGTCTGATGACGGAGCCGGAAGGCGGCCATTGGAACTCAGTAACGAAAGGACGTGACCCCATCCACCAACGAGTTTGGGCTCGTTTCATATATGTCTCTTTACAAGTAATCTAATCCTAAATGATGTCCAGGATCCTGATGATGGATCCGGAAGGTGGCCACAGTGCCAATTACGTAATTTATAAAAGTCTGTTTGATAAATATATTATACCACATAAAACATTTTTATTTTCATTAGCGTTTCCTAACCCGTCTTACCTGATAATTTAGTGACATCGATAAATCTATTATTATCACATCACATCATGATTGTCTGATCTAACTCTTCAACATATCATCATTTTAAACCTTTATTCGTTCTCTTAGCCTATCTGATACTGAATATGAATAATCTGATACTGATTTCAAAATCATCATTCTATTAAATGTAGTCTCCTTTCAAGAAATAGATTTAGGTCACCCCAACGAATGAATTCAGCGAAAAACAGTTTCTCTCTTGAAATAGCAAACCCGATGTAGGTAGATAAATCCTCTTATAGAAGTAAATAGAAAAATACTTAAGCTGAGCTTATTTTTTCGAAGTAAAAGCACTAGACTCTATATCGCGTCCCGTGTCGCTTTAACTTAGCGGGCTCAGCGAGCCGGCTAAGGCTAAGATTCAGAGACGATTCTAAGCATAGACTTTGGCTTCCATATGTCAAAACTGTATAGAATTTTGACGTATGGAAGCGTGAGTCCACGCTTAGATTCGTCTCTGAATCTCAGCCTAAGTGAATATGCAGGGAATAATACAAATACAAATCATTTATTTTGACATAAAAGTATTTACATAGTTATGCTGAACCCATAGCCTCCCGAACTAGTATACACTGTGTTTCAGGAGCCAGTGGCTTCTCCTATTACTAAAGTTTTATGTCATACATCATTCATTACAATCGATTCTATTATTCGATATACGTATGCAGGGTATGAGGATGCGCAAAACGCACACGCTCCTCTGTGTGTGTGTGGGTATGTATGTATAGCGTATGTAAGTGTCATGTATGTAGCAGCTCCTCGGTCAAGATCACAATCTACTGTGGACACCAAGACGATTGCCAAGCCATCACGTATTATAGCACACGCCCTCATATTTATAGCGGTGATCTATTCAGCTCTGTCCGGCTAATGTGGACGCTTCCGGCCAACGTAAAGATGAAAACTATTTTTTGCTGTATGAGACTCATGAATAACTTCAATCACTTTACTTCTCGCAAATAAAATAAACTTTATACGGAAAACTTATGTTTATCGCTAAGGTCATTTTTTTGTAATCATTTAAAGCGTGCGAGCCAAGCATATTATATTCTTTATATACCCTTATTTTAATAACTATTATAATACCAAAATGATTTACGCACTTACTATGAAACTTTTGCTTCATATTTTTCAAAAAAAAAAAACTTTATTATGTCACACACATGCTTCTGCGTACATTTTTCTTTCTTTGTTTATGTTGAGTGATGGTATGGCCGAAGCTGGTAAATTAATTTTAAAGATAGAATAAAGACAGTGTCCAAACACGTCCAAAGTACTTTCTTTCCTCATGGCAAAGCAAATATTACTATATATCTTTGCAAAGTACAGCTGCCAGAGAACATTGATTGATTGCTTGGCGTCATATATACAATCAATGAAATAATTGACAACTTCAACACAGCAACACAAACTAAGACATTAATTTAAAAACTCTCTCAACTACATATAAATTTTAAATTATGTAATAAGGATTAAATAACATTAAACCTCAAAAAGTGTGCCTACAGGTCCACTATGGGATGGCGTTTGACCACTATCTCACTGATCTTAAGATACGATGTAGTGAATACCCGTAAGTTCACCTACCAAGATGTATGTTTGCATAATAATATGTAACTATCACCACGAGCCTATGTATACGTAGGTACCTTAATCGGATGTTGCGCGCCGTGCGACTTCAATAAAATGTACCTACATAATAAGTATACAGGTAGCTTCTACTAATATATGCTGTGCTATAAGTAAGATGACAGAAGAGTTTGTTTTTGCATAACGATCCAGAAATGTTCAAAACATAATCACATTCAACAGGCTGTCCAAACGAGCTAAGGCGGCGGCTGAAGTAGACTACCCGGCGTATGGCGTCACTGGCCCGACCGTCGATAGTTCTGGCGACAGGAAACTAGCTCACTCTGCTCATATGTACCACTACCAACACCAGAAGCAGCAGATCATTGCAATGGAAAGGTTCGTTTTAGACACCACTTTTCTTTACTTGTCTTTTCTTACACGAAATGCATGATTGATGGATCAAGCATCAAGCAGGTAAGCATCAATCACGGACCACGCCAAACCATGAAAAACCCACGATAACCACTTGACGCAAACCATCTAATGTGGTGCTTGGTGGAATACCTCGTAATCCACTATTGTTGCAAAACCACGGTTATTTTGAAAGCAAAATGCAAACACGCGTCTACAGCTGGCTATAAGAAACTATTGTAGAAACGATTTAAATTTTGTCAATTCTGAGGGTTCGCTGGACTTATTAGCGAAGAACGTTATCGCTATTACGCTTGATGGAAAGCAGCGACACAGTACAGTAAATCAAGCTTGCCTAGATCAGAGCGAACACTAAAAATCATCTGCTTGTGACTCCCTAATTCTTAATCGTTATCTCGAGTTTCTTTCGACTCTACTCTGCTTATGGGTGTTGATACTTCAAGATTGCCTCCATTCGAGTTTCCATGATTAAATTATCCTTAATGAGAATAACAATCTAATCGTCAATTTAAGAAACAATCTTATCTCACGCTCTGCCTTCAGCGTTACGTTACGTAGACGTCATACACTTTCACCTTTCGTAGACATTCAAGCGGCTTTCATGTTTGATAAAATACAATCGGAAAAGATTGCTTGTAGCAGTATGACCACCAATAGGTGCTCATACCGCTACAAGCAATCTTTTACAAGCAATAGCTTTACGGTGATTTGTTAATTATTTTTATTTTCATGTTACATTGTATGACGCGTTTGATGTATTGGTATGGAGTACCTAGAGTTTTAGTATTAGTTGAACGTGGTGGTAGGACTAACTCTCTGCGAGTGTCTGTCTGGGTGGGTCCCACCGCTCCGCTGGTGTAGTCTGCAGCCAATCAGTAATGCGTACATTACTACGTTCCGATTCTATAAACAAAGTAGTCAGTGAAATTACTGGAATTATGAGACTTAATACCTGGTGTGTCAGGGTATAAACGCGGCGGTAGATCGTGTTACGGAGTAAAACCGGCCGTTTTACTATTATACATATTGTTTACGGCGTTTTTAAAATTTAGCTTTCTTAGTACATTATTTGATAATTATTGTGATACAACGTACTTACATTAATGCTATAAAATATCTAAGTATTTTTACCTAACTAACACTAAAACTAATTTAACCGTATGTAACTTAGCTGTCGAAGCATAAGAAAATGTCATTTAAATTGTTTATCATATAAGTCAAAAGTAATTTCTTTTTGAGAAATAAATGTTCTTTAACCAGATAAACAGCCACTGCAGTACGGCATACCTTTGAGATTTAAAGTTCTGGAGTGGTACTCTTATTGTTACGGGCTGGTATTATACTGGCATTATAATTAAACAGATAACATATTTTGTAATTTTTGTTCCTTTTTTGTTTAGAAACGGAATGGAACAACGCAACGGCTCGGTGTCTGACCCTGAGTCTGAGGACGAGAACGAGGAGGGAGATTACACCGTATACGAGTGCCCCGGATTCGCCACGGTAGCATCTCTGATTTTTTTGAAGGAAATTTTTCCGCAACGATAACTTTGAAACCACATCATTTATTATTATTATTTATTTTGCAGCCGCAGCATGACGTGTCATGATTGCTTTTCAAATTTGGATTTCATTACTTGGTTTGTTGCTGACCGCAGCAGTTTATTTATGGATAAACTAGCTTCTGCCCGCGGTTTTTACTCGCGTTCCCACAGGAACCGTCAAACCGATCTGTCAAATTAAATCAACTTGTCAACATTATAAAACTTTATTGACAGCTGTTAATGTCAATTTTATGTCACAATAACTTCTGCCCGCGGTTGTCTCCCGCGGTCCCACAGGAACCGTGCATTTTTCCTGGATAAAAAGTAGCCTATGTTACTCTCCGCTCCATAAACTATATCAATGGCAAAAAACACGTCGATCTGTGGCTTCGTTACTGCGTGAAAGAAGGACAAACCAACAAACACACTGAACTTCAGACCAAAATAGTTGGTGAATTCGGACCTAAACGTATAGATCGCTCCGCATCGCGTATATAAATAAATATATAAATTAATGTAAGTATACTAAATTAATGTATGCTAGTAAGATTTTTAGCAGGTATTTTATTAATTATACTCATGTTATTATAGATTTTTAATATAAATCATTTACTTGTATGCTTAGCTATATATTTAATATGTTGTTATGTATGAATACGTACTTATCTAAAAAAATCAAGATAGGGCTTAGGTTGGATACGGGTTAAAAATTATGTTGCTCGAGTCTATTACGTCACTGATTACTTATTTCAATCTATATTATCTATAATTATATTCATTTGCAGCTACTAGATAATAAACTTATAAACTTAATTGATAACAACGAAGACAGTAACGTGTGTGTTGTTAGATACAGGAATAGGAAAAAGGCTTAACACCACCCATGTGATAGGAATAACAATTACTAAACTCTGCCTCCCCACTCTGAAAGTGACATGAAGCAAGTTCCACTTTCTGCTGAGGTTTAAGTGGGTCGAACTAAAACCGCAAGCTGAAAGAAAAGGACTGACGTATAATGATCAGCGTTCGCCGAGGCGGAGCTAAGAATGTCGTTTCTGGTGTTTCAAATCTAAACTTTATTTTAGTTTCATTTTCTTTCTATATAAGAGCATGAGAAAGGGATTAAGTATATTGTAGACCTGTGAAATTAATCCACTTGTATACGTTCTACCGTATAAGATGCTGTTTTCAGGCATTCTAAATCAAAATTCTATAGAATGCTGACATAAGAAAGAAAAAATTTACCTTCGCTTAGACTTGTCATTAAATTTTAGCCCGTTAATGTAAGATGTGTAATTGTGTATGCTCAAAAAATATTTTAAAAAACCATTGATAACAGAATCAAACCATTGTTACTTTCCACAGACTGGTGACATGGAGGTGAAGAACCCCTTATTTACCGATGACCCGACTCCTGCCACGCCCGGAAAATGCGAGGTCGTGAAACCTCAGCCAAAGGATTAATTTATTCCCAGCAAATATGCTGGCAAGACCGCTTCCGAAGAGCTCGCCGTTTAACAATTGTTTTGCATTACTTTTTAGTGTCAGCTTCCTTGTTATTGTTCATCTGTAAATCGTTCATTTTATCTGTAAAAAAAACGATCTGTATAATCATGGTTAAATATATTGCCTGCAAAATATATGTGCCATACATATAGCTATCCACATGCCACGTAAGGCTTTAGGTAAATACTGTGATTTCAGGGGAAATTACTATTTCGACGGGATACTAGCTTACGTTACTCTAAATAAAAGGCATGCCTTGTCTATGTAAAGCTTGGTCAGCAATTCTTAATAGGTACTTCGACTGAAACGAATATTTCGTTAGAAATCAGCAATTAGAATAATAGGTACGTTAAGGGAAATTGAAACCAATATTCACTCCTGTGACATGTCGCGTGGTCTCACTTTTCAACATCGCACCTTTAGTCGTTAATTAGACAAGGTTTCTTCCTCGTTCTGCCAGAGGGGTAAAAATATAGTGCCGAATATTTTTATGAACTGAAACGAGCCGGCCATGAATGAAATTGATACGTCCCTCACTGTAAGAGCTGCGGTTAAAGAAACGAAGAAAGAAAGTAAAGTATGGAATATCACATGCAGTGATGACAAAGAATTGTGGAACTCGACCTTTTATTTTAACAAAATATATGTATGAATATTTATTTTTCAGTTTTGCTTAACTGATATTAAAAGGACAGCTTCAAGGTCCAGGCAACAACTTGTAAATCATTTAGCGGAAATCAGTTGATTTAAATATACGAGTAGTTTGTATTATTGGCCTAATTAATCACAGATTTTAATTTATTTATTAGTGCGTAAATGTCAATTTTCACGCTTTCACAATTAGGAGAGCTTTATATTTTAGTGTCATTGCATGTACAATAAATACATGCTATAAATACATATTTGATTGTACTTAGCGAGCTGAATGCAATCCGATGTGAGTATCTGTATGTTAATTCTTAAATAATAATTCTAAAAGATATAGTAATGAAGTTGGATATTCCATTCAGTAAATTTTTATCAAAGTTATAAGCCCCTAGTTACATATCTTTCGTGTTTATTAAAAATACTCTATAAGTACCTTTGAAATTCACAATTATGAGACACATGAGGGTAAACTTTTTTAGCACCTTTAAATATACTGAATTTTAGTGGAAATTGCCAAATTATATACATTTAGTCCTTTACCTACCTGTACATTTACGTACCGTACCATATCTATCGATGTCTAAGATATTTTACCGCGAGTAGTTAGAAAACAGTTAAAATATTCTCAATTATAATGAAGTAAGTAAATTATTCATTGTCGTAGAAAATATTGTAATAAAAATATGTATAGTAATAAAACCTCTATATAGCAATCGCCACACAACTTTTCAATTGTTCATTTTAATCATTTTTGCTTTACAACTTCATATTAATTTTCACGGTCACTCAATTATTCTTCTTTTAATGTAATTACTTTAATATTTCAGGTACGATCTTAGAGAAATTTTATTTATTCATCAACTATTTGGTCAATATTATTTTTCTTTGATTAATGAGTAGGTACTAAACATCTCACCAAGCATTGGTCCCTTCCTAATCACTGAATGGTCTCTAATAATATGATATATACCTAATAATATGCCTTAAATTAGCATTTTACTTTCTAATGAAAGACTATTTATGGAGTTTAATGAAAATATAATTTTTTTAAAGTTAAGTAGATATGTGAAATGTTCTACAACCTGCGCCGTATACTTAGCAGCGAATCACGGAGCATAATTACAGGGATACGAAAATTATAAGCCACTAAAATTATTTTACCATCTATTGTGAAAAATTATCTAATTAGTAGTAGAACTTAAAAAATTCCGTAATGAAAATATAAAACAAAAATTGTTTTAGTGATCGGCAAAAAAAGGAGAATTTAAAAATCTTCGTTTTATAATAAAATAGTTTTGACGCTTAAACATTATTTTGATAGTCCCTTCGTAATATCATAAAAATGGTAACACTTAAATATAGCAGTATATCTCAACGTTCTTCGTCTAAGAATAGATAAACCATTACATGTTATATGAGTAGCTGAACACAATCTGGAAATATTAAATAAATGTTACATGTGTACACAGCAAATCGTTGTTATTAATTACACCTACTCCTTATTATTTAGTAAAAACTAGGATTAGGTTTTATATGTTAAAACTACATGTACAAGGTCAATATGTAGATTTTTCCCTGAATTTGAAGACTGATAAGCTGGTTTTAGATTACGACACTATACCTACATCATACACTGGAAGAGTCTGGAAGAGATCACTATTTAGCGATAAGACCGCCCATTGTACTTAATATACCTTATTTAGTTATGTTTACTTTTGTATTATGTCGGTGTACAATAAAGAGTTATCTATCTATCTATACACTCAGTGTATTACTATACGCAATCTCTAATTATGACATTAATTGTCGATGCATTAGTGTCACTACACCTGCCAGACTAACTTGCGCACCACGACAAAATTTTGTCACGACGTGCATGTTAGCATGGCAGAGGCCCAAGCACACTAAAACATTGTGATCATTGAGACGACAACTGACACTTTTGGTAATGCACTAGGCACAATGGTGTCCGGCCATCAGTCATCACCAACACGCTAATTAGGTAGTTTTGTAAATCATTATGATATCAATTACCCTTCGGCAATAACAACATAGTTGACAGAAATGAGATTACCTACTTTTGTCACTATTGCCAGTTGTGATGGACAATGGCACCACTGCTTTCGCAATTTCAGTTGTTTAGCGTGCTTGGCCCCCAGCTATATGTGAAAACGTTGTGACCAAGTGTCTCTTGTCAACAGTACATCTTACTCTTTTTTCACTTTGCTATTATAATGTTTCACAGATATAGTCTGTGTAATTTTTGCATTTTTGGACACTGCAGTCTTTGATTATTCTATGACTGCACAATGGTATTGTTGACGTGTATTTCGTCGGATGACCAAACGACATCCAAAGAGAATATAATCCCGCGACATCTAACTGTTATAGTTCACAGACTTAACAAATCTGTGTTATAGTTGCATTTTGTGGTGGCATTTTAGTGAGCTACGGGGTTGCTACGGGGACTGACTGATTTGAGCCTAGCTACATATATAGTAATCTGTGATTTGAGCGCTTCTTAATCGATGCAGCTGAAGCACATTTGCAGATACTGTATAAGGTAGGTACGCTACGTAATATACGTATATGATTCGACTCCACTCACTCAGGGAGGAAATAACCCGCCACAGCTTTCAATTTCATTTCCGATCTGTTAAACAATGTACTTTGCTTCGATATGTTGGCTTTATATTTTTTCAATGGCATTGTGGGAAATAACATTTTTAATTCATTTGAAGTATGAATAGATCAGGTGTAGTGAGGTCAACCTCTAATGGTCGAGCGATCGAATCCCATAAAGAGCATGTAGTGGCAGAACATTACCATGGTCGTAGGCCATCATGTAGTGTTATCCTAGCTTTCTACCACCCTTAAGTAGAAAATCGATCAATATGCACCTGACGGTGTGTTCCGGCAACTGTCACGGTCGAGAGTCAGTGTCCACTTTAGGCGTGGCTTGTTTTACAACCTTCGATCAATCATCACTTAAGTTCAGGCAAAATAAGCTCGTTTATACAAAGTAAGTATAACGAAAGAATACCGAACGCTGCTCTTCAGTTGCCTGCAGTGAAATCCATAAAAATGCTGCCTACGAGCAAGGTCATGAACCTTTCAGGTCTTCAATGTCGAACGGCACAGGTCGGTCTTTACCCTGCAATGTAGATTAGATCCCGTCTCATGGCAATTTTAAGTTCTTTGCCCCTCGCTTTAATTTATGAACAAAATATACTTTGTATACACCCACCTGCTGGACCATGGCCGATTATATAACATGCCAACTTAAATTAAAGTTAGTAATTTTTAACTGACTTCGAAAAAGGAGGATGTTCTATACATTCGAACAACTGTATGTATGTTCACCGATTTCTCCGTCAATTGAGGATCGATTTTGAAAATTGTTTTTAGTGTATACTCTCGAGGTGGTCCCATATATTTTTTATAAAAAAACACCTAAAGGTGAAAAAATGGGATTTGAATTTTTATACATGATTGGCTTGCGTTTGACCACTATCTCACCTGATGGTAAGTGATGATGCGGTCGAAGATGGGGCACGCTTACCTAGAATATACCTATTCACTCCTGACTTGAAGACACCCAGGTTATGGCGATCAGGAAACACAGACTCAGGCAATGAGTTCCACTCCGTATGCGGTACGCCAAATGAATGTAGGAGCAAAACTCTTCGTGCGTTTCTGACAAGGTAAGGTGTGACATGTTCCCTTCAAAACCCCTTCCCTTGAAAACAGAATCAAGTATATTCCAGTAGCCACATACAGTATGACTCGTATAACTTTTCCCCTCTGAAGTAGGCTGCAAATGGCTGCGCAGTAGACAATAATAGAACCTAACCAGCATTGACCGGTGACCGGTGACATTGACGTAGTGACCCGCTTTTCGCGCAGTAGGTATATTCCAGCAGTCACGCTTACAGTATGACTCATATAACTTTTCCTTCTGATGTAGGCTGCAAATGGCTGCGCAGTTGACAATAACAGAACTAAGCCACCATTGACCGGTGACATCGGCGCGGTGACCCACTTCTCGCGCACGCGACCTCAGAGCAGCAACGTTATATTATGATGTTTACTGTAACTTCTAGTCCCCATTGCAGGTTGTGTAGTACGAGCTTTGGTAGCGCCAGGTCAGCACCAGGACTAAATCCTGTGCAAATATCCATCAGGGTGGATATCACTGTTTTACTCGTGTAGTTTGCTGTCAAGCAGTAATGTATAAGCATTACTGTCTTCCAGTTTGATGAGTAGTCGGTGAAATTACTGGGCTTATACTTTTACTGCCATACTCAGAGACGTTTAAAGATTATTTAAGCTTTTGTAAATCTACACTGGTAATTATTTAACGACTCTGAGTGCGGCAGAAAATACCTAAGGCCTGACCTAAAACAGAAAACATTTTTTTAAATAGCGTGTGTTTATACTTATTGTCTCTTTTCCTTCTCGTAGTAATTTGAAAAATAGTATGTACAACATATGAAATATACATTATTTGTGTAGACTTTCATGTAAGTAAGTACTTGTAACAACTTCTACAAACATACTACTCGTGAATTTAAAAGTTCACTGGGATATTGTGCTTTGTTTGCCTCAGTCATTCCTACCGCAATTAATTCGCAAAAAGTCGCTGGCCAAAAATATTAAGAAAATGGTTTTCCAATTTTCTTCCCCTTGTCAGCCGCATCCTCTGCTTGGGTTCCCACACAAGCAGAGGATGCTGTTTTGTTCCCACAAAGGCTGCCTTTCTATTGGTTTTCTGCTACTGTTATCTAATTTAATCCAGGTACCTAAGGTACCTATAGATTTTAGATTTATGACCACTTGAATTGAAGTGACAATTAGTTTGCTTAATTGGGTCAGATTGATTACTTTAATAAAACAATAAGATCGATTTAAACACTTTTAATATTATAAAAACATCAACGAGAATTTAGTCATTTTCTACGGTAACACAATTATTTAATCCAGTATAGTCGAACCTGATGGGTCAATAATAGCACTTGTGATGTATTATATTATAATGTGTTATAGCGCTATTATTATTTTGTATTTGAGACAATTTTATCAACAATGTTACGACAAATTGTCACAAGTTTTGTGCTTAGTTGGTAGTACTCGCGAAACTTAAAGTCGTATTCTGAATTCTGAAGTTCATCTTACTACGAGTATAAGCGTGATTTTAGAACACAAAGGGAAAGGTACGTAACTAGACCTGCGGCGCAAGTACGAATCTATTCGGATCGATAAAATTCGATAATATTCAATAAAATTAACAGTTAAAATCGATAAAGTGGGTTTTATCGATTTGAACTGTCAATTTTATCGAATTTTATCGAATAACATCGAATTTTATCGACCGAAAAGATCCGTACCTACTTGCGCCGCTGATATGTATGGTTCAAATCAAACCATACCTGTTATGGGTATTCATTCTCAGGCGAGTAGTCGATCCAAGTGGTGTTCTATGGGGGAGGCCTATGTTCAGCAGTGGAAGTCTTCCGGCTGTAGATGATGATGATGATTCACATGCGTCATCTTGCAGTCGTTACACGCCACAGCAGCGCCTTCATTAAAAATTATGAATGAGATCACTAACTTCAGACCTACTTCGTCTAAGTTTGGCGAGTAAGTACTGAAAATTTTAATTACTAATTGATGTATATATTCTACTGAACAACGAACGTAGTTTTTATTGAAGCCAACTGCAGCTGTTCGACTCGTCCGCGGCCGACGTGGCGCCGCGCGCCGCCGCCGCACCGGCGCGTTTTTTCCCGGCGCGATGGAGAGATGTTTTTCTTCAATTTCCTGAGCACTGGCGAATCGTGTAATATAGAGGTTCTCATGCATTGCGATGCGAACTAGACTAATGCATAAAGCATTTTACATAGTACTCAAACCAGTGAGTAACTTGATGTAACTTTGTTTTTTTTCGGTTAACGAGTAAGAATAAATCTCATAACTTTAGAAAATTTGTAAAAGTAAATGTTTTTCGTATTCCATCGTATAGTATAATTATGATAAAATCTAGCCAGCAATAAAACTCTTAGTCTTAAAAGTATAAGTAGAGAGTTCTATAGAGTTACAATTTTTATTTACCTATTTATAAAAAATTAGCAAATTAACGATAAACTGTAACAATGCCTGATAAAAATATTAGAGAAGTAGAAAATGTTCTACGACAACATATTTTAGCCTCTTACTTTATGTTACAATTACAATACAACAAGTATCTATTAGCGAAATGTTGGAAGTAATAGTAGTACATTATGATACAAGAGTGTGCTAAGTTGGTCATTACATACGAGGTGTAAGACATAGGTACGCGATAAAAGAGCCGAGTATGTATTGACTAACATAGCACACGTGTATCGTATCATACGACGTTTTTAACACACTTGCGAGGAAACAAACAGACTTAAATTGTTATTGGCTCCTATTAATAAAAACTGTATAAACGGTTGTTTAAACAGTGTTTAGGTATGCACTGTATAAGAGGTTAAGAGGTCAACGTTTAGTGATACCTTATTAATAAAAAAATCGTAAAACAACAAGAAACAACGACTGAATGAGTATGACTGAACCTTTTATATCGTCTGTCCTTTCAGTGTTACCATTTGTGGCAGATTAGTTCCATTTGGGCTGATTTGATTCTTACGCGCCATTTTCCGTAAAAAATAAAATTAATGTAAAGTCTATTGATTTCCTCGCAATTGTGTTGAAAAACGTCGTATGACACGCGTGTGCTATGTTAGCAAAGTCCAACTTAGCACACATGCGTATCATAAATCATAATCTACCATTATCACTTTATATTGGGAGACGAGTACCAGAATGTATACCAGAGTCAAGAAATACGGATCTTAAAATTGTTAAGATTCATTAATTTTAAAATAAAGCAATGTAATTTACTATTACATACCTAAACGATTTAAGTTATTATTTACCTGACGATTCTAAACATTACCACAGCCATTTGTGCTACAACCATAATTATGCAGATTACAAACATAGACAAGCAAATTTGCTTTAAAAAAGCGACGAACCGACTTCAGTGACAAACTACTGAACCGATTTTTATGTAATTTCTATGGGACCAATCTGAAAATGTATCCATATTTTTATTTGACTATTACGTTATTAACATCGTGAGGAAACCCGCATGTTCAAGAACCACAAAATTTGAGGATATGTGATATCCATCCAAGTCGCACTGGGCCCACGTGGTGGATTATGGCCCTCTCTTTGTGGGAGAAGGCCGGTATCTCAGCAGGAGGAGCATAAGAGGCTGATAATATATAAATATATATGGCTTTAAAATTAATGAATAGAAAATTTTTATATTTTTTATTTAAGATGAAAGGTGGGCTAGAAGCCTTTATTAACTCATACATAAATAAACACTACATCTAACAGTTGGATATTCTACAAGCTAAAGTAGGCCTATAGATAATCCAAATGTTCTAGCCCACTTCCAGTTGGAAGAGTACCCAGCATGCTGGTGGCATTGACTCGTTGGACCACAATGCTGATCCGTTGAGCCAAATAAGTGCCAGCATTTTGATTACGCGTCGCATCAATCAAACACTCATCAAACGAAATCGGTATTCGGGCAAACCATCCGCATCCCCCAAACATTCTTGGCCTACGTCACGTGAGCTACTTCAAAATGACCTAAAGAATCTAATGACGGCGCAAGTATTTTATCTGACAAGAACGCCGGTAGAGCACTCGAAATTTTGCCTATCCCTGCCTATTCCTCCAAACCTCAAAGGTAGAGAAGCTTGCGACCACGCCCTGTCATCCATGTTAATGTTCAAAACCGACTCTAAAGTTTTACAATATTGTCCAAACTCGTAAGGAGCTCACTCACTGACAACAACGTAAGATGTAGGTAAATTTAGGAACAAACAGACAAAATCAAAGTAATTATTGTAAAAGCCATATTTATGGGCGTTAATTTTTAGGAAACTGGCTTACGAAATTTCGTATCTTTCCAAAAATGAAATGTTTCAATTGCAAGTTAGTACGAATGGGAGTTGAGGTATTTCATAATAAGTACTTTTGCTAGCGTGTTTAAATTTTTATTATTCATAAGCTTTATTGTAATTGCAAGCTTTTCTCAAATAAAAAAAACATTTGTTTTTATTTTCTGCTAACGGACATAGCTTGAGTTTGTGTCTACTCTAAGGGTAAGATTCAGAGACGATTCTAAGCGTAGACTTTGGCTTTCATATGTCAAAACTGTATAGAATTTTGACGTATGGAAGCGTGAGTCCACGCTTAGATTCGTCTCTGAATCTCAGCCTAAGTGTTACGTAGATCTTATAATATTTTAACGAAATGGTTTGTCAATGAGCGAGTGGCGCTAGTCTCAGTTTGTGTAAGTTTTACCGGCTGGAAGAACTTCAATCAGCTGTAAATATATTATATACATCTCAACATTTTCACTGCCAACAGGATTCGAACCTGCGTCTTCTGTTTATCTAGACCAGGAACCTTAACCAATTAGGCTATGGGAGCGATCGATGTTGACACCGAAGTTCTCGAAATGACTTCATTCGTACAAGCCGTAGGTCCATCTAACAGACCTCGCTTTGTAGCGATTATCGACTCCATTGTGATACGTTACAGTATCAATCAAGTGGCGAGAGATTTTGTTTTATTTCCATTATAAGTACGCTTTATTATCCAGCGAAATTTTTGAGATTTATATTTTTATGTGAACATCCGCTAGTGTCGGTAAACGCTTTAAAATATATTGAGTCAAATTTCAATCATCTGCTTTACTAAACTACATTGCTTTCAAGTTCATGTGCTCCACACAAAAGTTTTAATATAAACGACCCTAGCTAATAAACTTATTGGCAAAGGCTGGTAATGTTTAACGTCTCTTTTTATGTGTTTATGTTTCGACTTATAATGTTATACTTTACTACATATTCCTTTACAAATGTGCATATTTCCAATTGAAAATATATTTCACTCAGCCAAAGTAGGTACGACCTGTCATAGTCTGTAACTTCACAACATAAGGCAAAATTATCCTTTGTGCCAAGCTCAACATTGCCTGAATGGGGCTGGTGTAACTGCTGCAATTGAATTTTGGTTCACAGCTTACCCGGTCTATCTACATTCATATAGGTGCAGGCAATCACTTTTCACATCTCAAAGGCATTGATAACACAAATTGGAGGACAAACCGCAAGCAATTTACCCCTTTGATAAACACGTCTTGATAGTTTCGATACTTCAAATAGATATATGAAAGTCTCGGAGTGCGAGATTTCAAACTAAGCTAATTATATTTATACCTATATGCAGAAGTGAAAGTTATTTAGTACCATAACGAGGCAGAGAAAATATAAAGAATTTTATTTTTTATGGGATGGTAAGAAACAGTATAGTTCTTATGTAGTTAGTTTTTTTATTGTATATAACGAAACGTAACGATCTTCGATTTTATTGCATTTTCTTTAACTTGCGCTTCTTCAAATATTAATGTGTAATTTTGTTTATTTACTAACGGTTGAGTAATTTGTGAATTTGCGTAATTGTAAGAAAATTAGTAACATAGGTAAATTTGTTCAATTTTGTGATTTCTATGAAACGGGGTCTGGCGCTGTTTGCTATAACTAACCTAAATGTATACTAATGCGAATTTGTAATTGATTTCATATTTATTATATTAGATAAATCTTTCAACGGTATGTTGTATTATTTATCACTGCATAACATAAAATATTATGAAAACATACACCTAGGTACAATCTAACACAGCCATTTTATATTGAGTCAAAGCATTTGCGCATAAAACAAAATGCAAACAAAGTTAAAATACGATTCCTTACTTATAGTAATTAGTAGTGTTATATAATAATTATTGCAAAAATACGCCGCCCTTGTGTGCGTTCAAAATAAATTGTAAATATCGCTCATAAGCACATTCGTACCTAACACTAACTATTTATAAAAATTACTACTTTACGTTAACGCTTTTATCTCTTTACTATATTTTAATCTGTCATCATAACTTTCATAATATTATAAAATTATTGTTTTAAAGTTTACAAATATGTTCCTATAATAACAATATCTACTTACTCTATAACAAACTTGTATGTGGATATAAATGTTTATTTGTTTCTTATATTTATTAATTCAATTTGATTAAAGACTATAATATATAAAGAGCTTTCTTATAATAAGTGAATTGCTTAAATTATTACTTCATTTAGAAATATTTGCCATCAAAACACACGTTTTCTCTATAAAGACAAATAAACATGATATGATTTTATTGCACATACATAAGTGTGAAAAACAAAACAGAACTTCTACAATAAACAATTGTATACGAATGCACGGTTCAACAGCCATACATTTACTGTCGATTCGATAATCAAGTCAAAACAAATAATATTACACAGACCCACAAAAAATAGGTAGGTTTTCAAGTGACATGTAAAAAGGTCATTATGGAAGATAAAAGTATAACCGATGGAATATTACTCTATACCTAAACAAAACATGTACATTTAAACGCTGCATTAACAAAAAAAATATTACATTCTTTATCCCAAAATCTCTAACACTATACTCGTATATTTCGAGTCCGGCCATATTGTTAGCGTATATTTGTAGGCACATATCACACTCATAATTTAACGTTTATTAAAATAGTCACTTTTGGTTGTTGTGTTATGCACTTAATAACGAATAGTAACACCACAAATTAAACGAAGGCTTCACGGATGTGTCTATTGTTCGAGTTAGCTCCATCGCGATTAATCTCTATTAAGAACTGTTTTTTGGTGTCGCTCTCATTCGTTTTATTAAGAGCATTTTTATAGTCCTATAAGAATTTCAAACGCATTCGAGCCCACTGATCTCAGTCGTCATTATCCAGGCCAATGAGCTCCGCTTGCAGGCGCCCCTTGGAGCGACAGCAGGCCGTCAGGCACAGGATGCGGAGCGCGAGACGGAACTGTGGACTCAGCGAGAGAAGGATGACGATTTTCCAGAACGAGTTCATTATGCCGATCCACACTACACCAAAATGCAACATTGGGACTTTCAGCTCCTGGTCGTTAACATATTCGTAAAACCGAACCCCCGCGTATGGCGCCCAGCTTAGCCAAAAAGACGTCACCAGCACGAAGCTCATCCAGTGACTGGGATTGGCGAGGTTCTCCGCTAGCGCTGTCGCGTATTCCTTATCGTGGATCGGCGCTCCACTGCTCAGCTTGCGCTTCATTGAAAAGATGTACCAGTAATTGTAAACGATGGATATGACGCTGGGACCTAATACGAGAATGCCTAACGTAGCGGTGTACGCGTAGGTCGTGCCCCAATCCAGCATGCAGATGAACGTTTCTTTGTCGAAGTTAGCCTCTTTCTTGTAGCCGAGTAGCGGCGGACAGCACAACATGGCCGCGGATATCCAAGTGAATACCATCCAGCATTGACTGCGAGTGCGAGTTTGTACCTGCCCAAGAGTACCCGAGGCAAAAACACACGCATTAATTCTAAATTAACAACAGAAGTGCCTAGCGTACGTACAAATGATTACAGTATAGGTATTTATAGAAGTTCGATTTAAATTGGCTAGCTAAGTGGCTACATTTTTACAAATCCACGTGAAAACTAGCATGCCAAATTAAGAATATTATTAACATAATTGGATAGGTACAGTCCATTAAATGTTAAAGAATGAATAGGAATTCTAAGTAGTTAATTGAAAGATAGAAAAAACCATCTATCTACGTGTTTGGTATGCCATTAATGTAGAAAACGGGGAATCTAGAGAATTAGTGGCTTTTTATCAATGGAATGCTTTATCTGTATGTCTGATTACGTACACTTTACGAGAGAAATAAAAAATATGGAAAAGATAGCTACCGTTGCACTAACCGTCTCATATCGGAGAGGTTTTCTGACGGCAAGATATCTGTCGACGGATATCCACATGAAGGTGTAGACGGAGACCGACCACAGCGTGACCTCGACGTAGCCGGCCAAGCGGCACATCAGGTCACCGAACATCCAGCGGCCAGTGATAGCGGGGTACACGGACAGCGGGACAACGAACAGCCCGCATAGCAGGTCGGCGAAGGCCAACGAGAGCAAGTAATAGTTGATCACCTCGTTTGACAATCCTGCAAAGTGCATGCCTGATCAAAACGTAAAAATACCGTTACACTAAACCAGAGTCCCTACCTACACCTAATCCAGGATTGTTAATCAATCGCATAGAACTTTAATCCGGCAGAATCCGGCTAAAGTTGAAAAGATTTTGTGAAACCTATCAAATTAGCTTATCCATTTTGTGCGGTAATCCATTTTATTATGTTAGCACTAAATATTCGAAGGTAAAAGTAAAATTTCATTACTTTAGTAATTTTACGAGTATATCAAATATTATATACATCATGTTTTAAAAAAACTCTAATATTATAATATTATGATAAACTCATTACTTAGAAATCGTAAGATATTTTTTGTTTGTGGTAAATAGAAAAACATGTACGAGTATGTATATCACTATTAGAAGTTGCAAGATTTTATGTATTCGGTAAATATTACCTATCATCACTGACGCTACCACTCTACTGAGAATAAACCTCTTCCCTGTTGTATTTGTAAGATATCTTGAACCTTTAATATTTACCTTTGAAGTTGAGGAAAGAAGCGATGATCAGAAGGTTGGAGACGACGATAGCAATACCCATGCACGCGATCACTGCGGCCTGGGTGAGCGACTCGAACGTGGCGAGCGGGCTGTCCACCACGGCCACCTCGGTGCCGCCGCCGCTGCGCGCCCCCACCAACCGAGCTGGCATCTTACCTGTGTAAAAAAACTCATTTTTCAACACACTCGTAACGTGGATCTTATCTTATTACTTCATTTTTAGGCTTATAACCTAATTATATTTTACTTTACATTACCGCACTGCAACTTATATTATGTATGTTGACAAGTATTCTTAATTTAACCAGGTATATATGTTATTTTTTTAAATTAGAGAATTTTCTGCGCTCGAACAATAGTTTGAAGGGTTGAAAAAAAATCTAAAATGTACATGCTAAAATCGTGATTCCTGCCAACATATCGACAACAAAATATATATAGTCTTACGTATAGTAACAAAGACTAAAGAGTGGTGGCTAAAAATATTGAACCATTGAATTAATAAAGTGTTCCTCATTTAATTATGATAAAATAAATATTATTATTATTACTTTGTTATCCGATTAAGATTGGTTGGATGATGCGGCCATTTTCTTTTGCCACGTGAATCTGTGAAAGAAAAAAGTTTTATTGATACTGATTCTTTGACTAATAAACATAAGCAACTGTTCTTATTTATTTGTCGCGAATGCGCTTTATTATCAAGGTAAGTCTTACCACTGTGGAGCATAAACCGTAGTTTTATAGTGTTCGTTAACATTTCCTCCCAAAACTCTGAGGAGTGCAGACGTGTCAAAGAAAATTATATTTTAATTTAATTTATTTGAATAAATTACAGTAAATTTGTGTCAGCTACTGGGAGAATATCACTCATAAACAGCTCGCCGGGAAACGTGAAGGCCTAGTGACTACACAAGCAGAACTACTACATAAGAAACACGCGCAAACCCGCGCATGCGCGCAATTCGGGGCACATGCATATTATAGTGCCTCGGTGTTTGCGCGAGTATTTTGTCGGTCCCACTGGTGCCAACCCAACGCGGCTACGGGAATTGATGCAAAAGTTTGATAAGGCATGGAGTTGCTAAAGCTGCGATTTGTTAGATATAAGTGGTTTATTGGTCGTAATGTGGTGAGACTTGACTGAATATTGATTTTCTTTGCGGAAGTTAAACTGGGTTGAACTACTTTCGCTTAGCACATAAAAGGCTTGAAGTGATACCAATTTAATGGTACCTAGTTATGTCGCCAGCTGATACCTACGTCAATGGTTCGAATGCAATAATGACTTTGACCTTTTGATGAAGGATAATATTACTTATATGGTGCGACGAAAACATGGTGGTATACGGCATTTTCTTGTTCCCTTTTGGTACCTATCTCTAGCAAGTGTGTTCCGGCTACTATAAAAACAAATTGTTTCTGTTTTTTGCCGCTTTATGTACTGTAAGATCTTATGTCACACTAGCTCTGGCCCATGGCTTCGGTCGCGTGGAGAGGAAACAATGTTTTATTATTCCAAGATTGGACGCATTACAATGTATCATCTATTAGATATCCCTCCTATAAACAAAAACTAAGCGATTTGCTTTTTTACCTTTATCATGGTGCTAATGGGTGAATTTTTTTGCCCGCCTGACCTACTGCCAGCCTATATCTGAGTTTTTACTACGAGGGAAAGAGAAAAAGTATCAGCGATAAAAAAACGTGTAATATCATCAAACGTGTCGTAGCATAACATCAGTGACAGGTAATGCAAACATGAGGATGCGTACCTACCTTATGTGTTAAAGAAAAAAATGATGTCGAAATATTAATATTAAAAGAAAAAAATAAGATTGTCAAAAAAAGTTAAGACTTCTATAAAGAAACTCATATACCTAATCATAAATATCTGGGTGACCGAGCTTCACTTGGTGTTTTTAAATAACTTCTTTTGTGTGTAATATAGCGTATTTTACAGGAAATGCAACTATATAAGTAAACTTAAAAAGCATAACATTATTATCTAGATACAAAAATTCATCCAAATCGTTAGAGCCGTTTCCGAGATAGCCGAAATAAACTTAGGGCAGCTTCTATTTATAATATAAGCTGCCCCGCGACATCGCCCACGTAGCCTAAGTTACTCTTTATAACATCAGCTATCTGCCAGTGAAAGTCCCATCAAAATCGGTCCAGCCTTTTAGAAAATTACCCGGAACAAACGGGCAGACATGGTATCTGGACGTGGGTTCAATTCCTGCTACATATCTATTCGAATTATTCCCTTCTATAACTTAAACGGTATAGATATTGTATCGCACCTGATTCATTATGAAAATAATGGTTAAACAATGCAATTTAGTTTAATGTGAATAAAAGTGACATAATTACGAGCATTCACTTTTTTTCTCTTATTTAGAAAAATCACAGTAGAGCTAACTTACCAGTTATTTTTATATACAGTCCAGTTACACTCCCAGAGTTCACGGTAAATTCACATTAACTTCTTTGGAGGGACACGTGCTTCTACTCCTAGCGGCCGATCTCTTGTACGTGGCTTCTGTGGGTATATATTTGGAAATTCGAAGTTGGGGTATATGCGCAAAGAGTAAATGCGCGTAATGGCGCGATCTTCCGTACTGCTCGGGACACCACCCCTCGGCCTAAATCCAGGTCGGTCATTAGCCTCACTCCACTGTAGACACCCCAACCTATTACGGCCACGTGCCAGGACCAGGCTTAACTCAAAAAGAACTCAAGAAGTCAAACTCTTACACCTACCGCATTTTGATGCCGAAAGCACTATAGTTATAAAATAAATAAAATTGAAGTGTCTCCTTGTAACACAGATTATTATTGTAACATCAAAATAACAGCTTTTTTTTACATCCAACTTTTTAATAGCTTTATCCTGATAGATAGTCCCACAGATATGTATTAAGTCTGTGGATAGTCCAAATGTTTTAGCCCACTTCCAGTTGGAAGCGTACCCAGCATGCTTTTACCAAATGAATATGAAAGTATATAAATAAATAAATAAATAAATAAATAAACGCTTACACACTCATACCCCCGCACTAGGATTCCCTGTGTCGCAGGTGGCATGGACACACACAAATACACATCACAAACATCCAAGACCCGAGAAAAAACTTTATGCTTACACAAAATCTGCCCCGGCCGGGAATCGAACCCGGGACCCCTCGCTTTGCAGGCAGGGTTACTACCAACTTAGCTACGGAGCCGTCAATATACGATACCTATAACAAAACAATCATTTTTAAGATTTTTGTCTGTCTGTCTGTTTGTTCCGGGTAATCTCCGAAACGGCTGGGCCGATTTTGACGGGATTTTCACTGGCAGATAGCTGATGTTACAAGGAGTAACTTAGGCTTACGTAGATAAACCCGGGGGTCAGAGCTAGTCAAAATATAATAAATCTAATATTTTCGTATTTATAACATAATTTATTGCGAATCATTTAATAAAATAAAATGTTTATATATCATAATTAAGGAGGAACGATTTCTGTATTCAAAAAATGTTATTTTTAGCCGCATAATACTCTTTGTTACAGCATAAGAGGGCGATCGAACGAAGAAAACATTTTTGTTGGTAGGTAGTTAGCTGTGGTATTCATAAAATAAATTTATTACGTTTTGGTATTATACGCGGCAAATTAAGAAATTAAGAATGCTTCGTCATCATACATACCTATCTATAACTTACAAGTTGCAATGAGGTACAAATTTAATCGGGACATATTCATAAAACACGAGTGCGGTAATATCCCCCTCGACTCGCTGATTATGGTCTAGCTGTCGGTATTTTATCGACTGTAGGTACGGTCTACTTAGGGGCACTAGTGCACAAGAACTGCCTGAATTTTATTGTTGAAACAAAGATGTTATTTGGAAGCTCGCTCCAAGATTGGCTCATGAGGCGAGAGGAGTCGTTTCCTCGTAAAGAACTCCCCCGTTCGCTAACTACAACTTTCAAGCTTGCATGTTCTTAGCCAGAAAGCTTAATTGTCTAGGACGCCACACTATCAGAATATAATGATAGGCACCTACCATATAACATGTTCGCCTTTGCGTGAAATTTATTCTACCATCAGCTTAGCTAGTATTGAGAGAGCTAACATTTCTGCTTGTGTACTTTCCAAACATTGCAGTATTTAGTAAACTAGCTCAATTGCTGAGCTTCTTAAGCTTGCAAGCTAGGTACAATAGTAAATAATTTTTTAACACCCTCTCTCGTAAAGCTGATATAATTCCACCGGTTTTAAATATGTAAAGCGGGTCATAAAAAACGCGTGTGTTATCAAAGCAAATAGTTAAGTTATAGTCCATACAAATTCCATAACAGTATTATTTGCCATTTCAAATATGGAACTGATCGCCGCCGCACCACTCCAGCTAGTGAGCAGCGCGCTGTTGCTATTGAAGCGCGCTGGTAAAATGGCGGGAAAGAAACAGTGTGCATTCACAGATTGAGTTTATTTAAATGTTTTTTTTTCCTGTTTACTCGCAAGTGTGTTAAAAAACGTCGTACGATATACGTGCGTAATGGTTATAACATCTTTACGCACTAATATCGTAATGTACTAAAAATTACTTCGGCCATCAACGGCCTCGACAGTAATGTACTAGCGAAGTACTATATAATGTTCCGAGCAGCCAGATTCACAACCACATTATTGTATGCTACATCACCGACCACGACGTCGCTTAACATCAGGTGAGATAGCGGTCAGATGCAAGAACAATAGCAATGAAAAAAAACCTAGTACCTACAAGCTGCTGTCCGCGGTTTCACTTTCATAGAGATGGCTGAAACCATTTCAGAGAAAATGTCACCCAGCACCCTCTGTTCTAAAACCTATCTCTAAGCAAAACAGCAATTAAATCCGTTGCTCCGCAACAGAAGGACGCCCTAACGATCACACCTTCGTATTTATAATAGTACGTACGGATATAAGCAACACATTAAGTTCCAGTGAATTTGCATGTAAATTCCTGGAATGCAGCACAATACACTGCGCAGCTACTTGTATAAGCCTGGCGCCCGCCCAAGGCATTTCAGGAATCGATAACACGTTTCGGAGCTCTCGAGGTCATGTTCAACTTTTAATTGTAAAACGATGTACAAATACGCTACAGAAACTGACACAAGCATCCTGACAACTTTAATCTAGTAAGCCTCTAATTTATGACAGCTTACTGAGAAACACTTATAATGAAAGTAATTTTAACACAATATTGGTACAGTCAAAAACATTATAGATTAATAAAGTTACTTACCTATTTGAGACACATGTTTAGGGCACTGTATGTCCAAGTACACCGAATATTGTGTAACTCTCCCACTCAAACAGGACGTCAAAAAATAAGAACGCTTTTGATAGAGGTTTCGCAGAACACTAACGCAGAGTTGCGGGTAGAAGCGGGGTGCGGGCGAGGTGTTTAGCGCGAATGGGGTGGGTTGGCTCGCTCGTCTCCAGGAGTCAAGGGCAACAAAATATACTGAATACACAGTACAGGGACTCCCTCTCTTTTCTCCAACCAGTACAAAACCTATGGCCAATAACTCTCAGCTCAGTACGCGGGTGATTTGGTGTGGGTGAGAGTTCGGGTCGGCTGATTGAACCAGTGTCTTTACATTTTTTGTGCACTCGGGTGGCTGGCAGGCAGGGCGCCCGGGTCTGAAAGCGCACAAGGGCATCTACGCCAATCGTTGTATCATATATCGTTACTCAGAACTTAGAAGTTCAGAATCTTCCATGTCTTACGTTTAGTTTATAAGCTCGTAGAAAAACAATGAAACCATATGTAACATCATTCAGGCCCTCATCCAAAAGCCACAATTAACTATAAAAAAATAATTACGGTCTTACCACAAAAAAATTAAACACACTTTAAACCTGTGTTAAACATGATATATATATATGAAATATGAGCAACCACAAATCGATTTGTATCAACGATTAGACACTTTAATTGTAGAGCCGTCAAATATCCATCCTTGATAAATTTGACGCCACTAAATTAATAGCCCTTAAATTTACACTAGACACAAGCAAGTGCATTAATTTGACAGATCTAAAATATTTTTCATCTTTTTCTCAAATTTTGATTTAGAAAGAGATATTGCAACTAAAATTATATTTGGTATGAAATGACAGAATCGACGCCAGTGTCGCTTTTATAAAAACTACGAGATTATACGTTCAACTAAACGAAAACGCATTGCCATTTTCAACCTTCTTTCTTTTGCCCACAGAGAGTCATTGCGGTGAGGGTGTGTAGTGGATATCGGACGCTGTCCCACGAGGTTGCCTACGCGCTATGGCTGGGTACCTGTCATGGGATCTGGAAGCCGAGGTTCTGTCCTCGGTCTTCTGGCAGAGAGTGCAGGGGAGCAATTTTTGAAAGTCACTGAGTTACTAAATGTCAGCGATATGACCGATAGTCACCGATTTACAAAAAGCCGTATTTTTAAATCTCAGCGGGGACTAAAATTATTATACCTATGATATTGTTTACGAATGGGTACCTCCACTCGTAAACGATATCATAGGTATGAGTATTTAGTGCCCATTTTGACAATTTGCATGTTAAAATTAGGTAAATTGAATAGAACACAATCATAAGTTTATCTATGATCAAAGCTGAGAAATAGTTGCATGTTGGTAATACAGAGTACCTATGACATAAAAAATACGTTTTTTGCAAATTAGTGTATTCAAAGTCCTCGCTGAGAAATTTGTCACCGGTGATTTCGAAATCACTCGTGAAACTCAAAAATCGGGACTCAGGTTAGGGAGCGGGATCTCCGTTCCTCACACAGGAAATGCGGTAGAGACTGAACGCTAGGAGAGCCCCTAGCGGGGCCTGCACGGTGAGGGGACGGCTCCGTCCGATTTCTGGATGCGGTCCGTCCCGTACTCGTTAGGTGGGCCCAGCGAAGCAACGGGAGTCTCAGTTTCCTCCAAACGAGCATATCGGGGCATGGTCCTTTGGGACAAAGATGGTAGTAGTCGGTGCTTTTGGACGTACTACCTGTGTGCCATGTCGAATAAACAAGTGAAATTATTACCGCTTATTACTGATGGCGTTTCGCCGTTATTATCTAACGATATTATATGTATATTGATATTTTTCTATTGAGCCTAAGCAAATATTTTGGAGGTATTTTTAATTTTAATTTTATACTGAGGCCACATAGTCACGAGAAATACACGGCGTGCTATTACAATAAAAAAACATGTTTAGTCGTCAGCGATATACACGTCTATATTATCGTCCAACGAAATCTCACTTCGTAATTCAGCAGTTGGGCGGTATTCCCATAAAAACACTTGGGTGTGCGAAAATTCGTTATCAAATAAGTATACCACGGTATCGCAAAATGTTAAATACCAGATATGATGAAAGTGAAACATCGCCATGATTGCAAGAAATTCTATTATAATAATCTACTATAATTCAAAAAGCTCTCTCAGCGCTATTGGTCCCGGCCTCCCCTACCAGCCTTTGAAGTTAGCTGCTCGTAATTGCGCCGAGCAGTAACGGGTATCGGCTTACTCACTCACGCATGGAAATCAGTCAGCTGCACAGAATATCTTAATATATATAGTATAGTAATACAAATACTACGTGCGACCTTCTTCCGAACGCAACGCGGCCTACTTATCTTACAATATAATTTTAATAACACTACGTTCGCTCAGCTGTTATCTTTCAGAGATGTGTTAAGTTGGGAAAGTTACTGATTTTTGGACTTAGTACTTTTTTCATGTTTACAATATCAGTATAAAATACAAACGAACCTAGATAGACAGCGTTATCAAAAATTAGGATCCCTTTAACTGTGGGGGAAAAAATGTTGGGATAGTAATAATCTAGCTACATATATACTAATCTGTAGTAATAATTTTTAAAAACTCTAGGTCTAGAGCATAAAATTTTATTAGGATCTATGGTCTAGAGGAAATAAATTGACAATTATTTTTTCTTTCATCTGGATAAAACTTACCTTTTAAGTTTTGTGACGAGAGTAGACCGGCGTGGCAGGAGAATCGGCCCACAGGAAAAATGTCAGCGTCTGTGTTGGCAACTGAACAGTTTTTCGATTCCACTTGACCCTGGTGTCAATACTCGCGCAAGCGCCCGGGGAAAGTCAAACCCACCCTCACTGTATAACATTTAATGCTCACTAGAGACCAAAACTAAAGATCATGGTATGAATGGCGTTACTTACGATTTACGCTCATTACGCGCAAGGAATTGTCAAGTTGGAGCTTTTTGCAAGGTAACCTAAGCGGTAGTTAAGTTTACATTTTTTTAATGATCGAGGTGTGATGTCTGTCGTCAACTATGTTAGAGTTCCGGCAATGGCTGCAAGTAACAGCTTAGGAAAAAAACAACTAAGTTTAATGACAGCAACTTAAGGAGCGACGTGGGCGAGCGACGCGTGCTCACTGCCGCGCCCGCCAGCTGCTCGGGTTCCTCGAACGCCCCTCGTGGTTTATTGCCTTGGCGACTGTCAGTCTGTTCAATTTTCCTCTTGGAAACGAATTGGGACGAGAAACCAAAATATCGGCCATGAAAAATAGGCTGACGGGCGGGACATGCGTACATCATTAATTGTATGGATATCTATAACACAATATTTCCATTGATAATTATGCCGCCTCTATCTATATATTGGAATATCTTTGGAAAATATTTACAACCTAACTTCAAAAGTTCTATCTATAAAACTCCCATCTAGATCAGCAAAAAAATGAAAAAAAGGAAAATCAGACTAGACTATTGACATTCACCCAGCAATTATTGTTGAATTGCCTGCAAAGGCTGAATGTTTACTTTTTTCTCTTACCGACAATAATATCAACATTCATCATTCTATCGAACATATAATGTTCTATAGAATATAAAAAACATATTAAACTGATCTAATAATAGGTATTTAAACCGTAGATTAGGCTTTCGTGTATTATTGCAGCCTACTGAACTATCACGACTTGGCTAAAAACGAAAAACAACAACCTAGGTAGTAGGTAGGTACTATGTATAACTTAGCCTGAGTGACCCCACTTAAGTGTGTAGCAAGTAGCAACCTGACCTATAGGTTAAGCGGATTAACTTGTATCTAACGTAGAATGGCTCTAGGGATTAGGAATTACAGAGATAATTCCGACGTCACGCGAGGCAATTCAGTTTCGACTGGCATAGTGACAAAAGCATACCTAATAATTGTTAAATTAGTAAATAGTCCTAAAACAAAATAATTAAGGGAATATTAATGTATTGGTTTGATTGACAAAAAAACCTTTGTGCATCTTCTATATCAACGTTTTATTTTGATTTTAAATTATTTTCAACTAGAATATACAAAATTATGCTACTTTACATTATGTTACTGTCGTAACACAATAAGAAATTAATTTCACAAAAAATATTTAATTTTCGTAAAGATACTGTGCGTTTAAGTTTCCCGAATTCAATGATTTTTTTTTAATCATCCAATAGTGATTTCAATTTTACATTTGAATGAATAAAAAGTCTATGACAATTACGAATATTTGTGCTTAGATGCAATTTTTCACGGCCGATTCAACAAAATGCAAGTTCTTAGTAGGTAGAGCTTTACGACCCTCGTAGAACACGTGACCGAACGTCTGATGGTCAACATCAATTTCAGCTCAACGTCGATTGAGTGCCACAAAGCGTTCGATACGATGGACATGGGGCGCTTAATGCACAATTGCGGCCCGTTGGTAGCCACAATCCAATCTCTCAAAGGATTAGAACAGAATAGCTGAAACGGCTCATGAACATGAATAGTGCAAATGCCACACGATTGAATAGATCTATATCCCTAGACCCAAGTACCTATGTTTATTCGTCTGAACCGATCGACGAGATTTTTGCCTAGAGATTGTTTATGGGCTGAAGAGAGTCACACTACCATAAATCTACGTTTTATCCCGAAAAAATACATACACTAAATTGTGATGGAATTTATAACCACGGGAACGAAGGCACGTGTAGAAGCTAGTACCTAACTGATAAAATTACCTAAACGGCTACCAAAAAATGATCATCAATTATGATAGCCTAAATATCTAGAATAGAATTGAGGCTGTGTTATCAGTAGGTATCCAATAGCCGATTTAAAACAGAACACTATAAAATTAGATCAAATACAGCTTTCCGTAAAGGTTAACACTAGGGGAATAGCTGTCAAACGCAACAACTTGGAACTCTGCTGGCCCGTACTGGATCGATTATCGGATGATCACGTTAATATAATTAAGACTCCACAACATTTAGTTATGAATTTAAAAGTTTACGTGTCGGCTACCGTTAATATTCTTATAATAACAGCCGTTACTTTATCTCTTCCAAATTTATTTCAGTCGGCTATTAAAATTCAACAAGAGTGCAATGTACTACAAATATAGTTGGCAACCTTGTTAAGGGGTTTACAAGCGACAATACCCAAGGATAAGCGTGAGGGATAGCCCCAACGATTTCTGATTAGATGGACGCAACAAAACTACACATTTTATTTCACTTACCTATCTATACAAATAAATAATATTGAAGTGTCTGTTAGTAATATCAAAATAACAGCTTTTTACTAAATGCATATGAAAGTATATACGGTAAATATATCAAAACAACTATTTTTTTAAATTTTTGTCTGTTTGTCTGTCCGTCTGTTTGTTCCGGGTAATCTCCGAAACGGCTGGACCGATTTTGAAATCACCGCGGATGACCCGAAACCGTCCGTTAATATGGATACTAAGTCAATAGTGTTGGAACCGACGGCAATGCGACGCCCTAATTAGTCAAACTGATTATGTTCGCTTCAGCCTGACTGCTCCATTAGGTGGGAAAATGGAACGTTCAGAAACTTTTTTAAGATTTTCAGCCTCTTACTCCCCCACTGCTGGGTTACCGGCCCAGTCCGGCTTGGTGGATATCACATGTTTTCGAATTTTGTGGTTCTTGAACATGCGGGTTTCCTCAAGATGTTTTCCTTCACCGTTTTAGAGCGAGTGTGAATAATCAAATTCAAATTCAAAAGTCTTTATTCAAATAGGCCCCAAAGGAGCACTTATGAAAGTTAGAATGACCCTAACAGCGGGCCTCTGCAACATTCATCTACCCGAATCACAGACTAAAACTAATGCTGTCTTTATCAGAACATAATAAATGACAAAGACACCAACAGACCCAATCCGTGCTCAAAGTCAACGAACCTTCCAGAAACCCACCGTGCCCGTTCCAAATTGGCATTGGTATAGGCCGAGCAAGAAGAAGGGCAAGAAACTCGTCACTCATCCACACATAACTTGATATAAGTCATGGTGAGGCCGAGTCGAGTTTCAAACTGCGGAAATTGATTCAGAGTTTATCCGCTTTCTAATTTGAAGATTCAAATTAGAAAGCGGATGCGCAGATATGCGCATCTACTAAAATAAATAAAAATCAAACTAATTCCTTACGCTTTTTATTGAACACAAGAGCACAGAGTGCTGTAAATACACTTATTGAGTAGACATCATACAAAGCTATCATTATTAATTTTATTGTGTAAGTATGAATGCTTCAACATTGAAGAATTCTAGCCGTCATGCGACACGGTGGAATACAGTAACTATCAAGATCTAATAAAGAAGAAATACAAAGTATTCATAATTACAAAGGAATACGACTTATGTGGCTAAAAAGATATAAAACATGGCATATAAACTATAATAAACATTTGTTTGGTTCGCAGTTGTGAAGAGTGTGAAAGTAACGGCGACTTAAACGAGGCCAGGCGTCAAGTAGCGCCAAATCGCGCCTGTTGGAACTAAACGAAGCTAGGCGTCAAGTAGAGCCAAATCGCGCGTGTTGGAATTAAACAAAGTGAGGCGACAAGTACCGCCAAATCGCGCATGTTGGAGTTAAACGAGGCGAGACGTCAAGTAGCGCGTGTTGGAATTAAACGAAGTGAGGCATAAGTAGCGCCAAATCTTGGAATTAAACGAGGCGAGGCATCAAGTAGCGCCAAATCTTGGAATTAAACGAGGCGAGGCATCAAGTAGCGCCAAATCGTGCGTGTTGGAATTAAACGATGTGAGGCATCAAGTAGCGCCCAATCGCACGTGTTGGAATTCCAGCAAAACCAAGCATAATTTAAAAACCATTCCGCCAAGTACTCCAGATTTTTAATACTACTCTAATTTAAATCCACCGTTATTTTCCAACAGCAAAATACAAACTTAACCTAAGTATACATTGACTTCCATCAAATATAACAATGACTGCATTTTAAAGATATCAAAAATTTCAATATCAGTCAAACATCATAGCCTCACTATAACTAAATACAAGTAAAACGATTTATAATAACAAAAAAAAATAGTTTTACGTAGCTTTGGTAAAGTTTTCAATTGTTCATAATTTTGCATTTTATATTTGATGCAAAAAGATGGCGGCGGTGGCGAGAGACCAACAGCCCCTATTACGTCGCTAAAACCGTTTGGGATCGCATGTGACAATAGATGACATCACTACAACTCACGTGACCGGCTTGCTTTTACAACATATCGGGAAAAGCATAGCGTTCCCCTTTTCTTATCCAACAAATTGCTTGCCCCATAAGTTCAATATAGGTAATACACACTCCAGAATGATATTTCTGTGTGTGTGTGTGGGGCCTGTGTGCCAGAAAATACATAATAGTCCAGTTGGAAGGTAAACAGTTTGCAATTTACTCGGTTTAACAAAGTCTAGGTCAAACGGTAGTTTTAGTCTAGCACGATCTCAGCAGTTGTAGCACGGTTCTATAACATATACTCCTTCCTAACAATGCTCCGTTGAATTTTTATAATTTAGTACCCTTATAATTTAGAATTAAAGAATTTGAATTCAGGTAATTTAATATGTTAAATTTTGATTGGTGCCAAAATTGGACTGTCTCTAACGAAGTGCAGGAAGCAATTTTCTGTCTGTTACTGAGTATAATTCAAAACAATTTTATTGCAAAGTAGAAGTAAATTGTCAAGATCACTTGTGACAATGTGTGTGGTAATGAAGCGTTATAGCATTACTGTTGGGAAATAGTGTTTACGCTTTTTAATTCAAAATATAATTTTCTGTTTCAGTTCTCTAGCTTAACTTTTATTCTTACAACAGATTTTGAATGAGTTAGTACTTAGCCAATTTTTGAGATTACTTGTATATTCGAGACTTACTTAATTTAGATCTGCTGTACCAAGATATTTCTTTATTATTTCTATAATTATTCGTACATTGATATTAGCTTACAGTCATTTCTGAGAGAAATCCTAAACAAAAAAGTCGTGTTAGTTGTTTCAATAAAACAGACTTTCTTAATGGGAGGCACAGGCAAAACTAATCTCAGATGTCGCCACCATCGCTGGTGCTTATTGAGATTCACTTTGGGGGTTAATGAATTAAAGTAACCAGTAAACTTGCTCGCGTCATAATAATCATTAGATTTTAAATGGGCACTACATAACTTAGAATAAGAATTTGGTTTCCAATAATTTTTGATGCAGCTTCCGTTTTTTCCCGTCAAAAGGAAAACAAGTGTACTTACCTATATTTATTTTTAAACTGAAATGCACTACATAGAGGCATATTGCACAGACGAATTTTTTGTTTACTTACTAAAATTCTATAATGAAGTTTGTCAGAGAAACAACACCAGCAATGGTGCTCCACCTAGCGGGATAAATAAGCAGTGTATCTCCCCACTGGGTTAAATATTACATTTACATACTTTTTAATAGCAACCAGATACAACTTTATCACGTAGTCAAACACATTGCATTCGATATCAGTAAATACATTCACCTAAGGCCAACATCAAGTTATTGCTATTCGTATTAGTTCTTGCTCCGAAAATACAAAAATAACACGTATTTTACTTTTTATAATATACTTTAAGCTGTTTTGTTTTATACAGTAGAATGACAATGTTTAAAACTGCGTCGACACAAAGCAATACAATTAAAACACTATACTGATTACAATACAATAATGATACTATATATATATCATTGTCATTAGTTGATAAAATATGTACCGTAGAATGGGGTAATTTGAAAACTGGAGTCAGATGGTAAAATAGTATGAATTGCATAAGTAGGACTGTATTACATCATTTCGTTACGATTCAAAGTCGTTGTTTTCAAATATTTCCGTTCTACGTTACTCAGTCCAGTCAAGATAAAAAAGAAAAAAAAATAGACAGGTTGTGAAATGATTTCCTTGAGTTAAATAACAGTTTATAATATCTATCAGATATAGTGTATTGAATTAATGATCAACACTTTGTTTTCAGTTACAATATGCGCAAAAACAATGGCAATTTTATTTTAAGAATAAAAATAAAGTACTTAGAGATATATGGCAAAAGCTTGGTTTTTTATTATCTATTACTGCTCTACGTTTGACCTCTATCTCAATTAGTGGTAAGCGGCTATAAAGTTGAAGATGACACACGTATTAGTCGCCGCCCAAAACAAGAATTCTGAATTTACAACATATACATTATACGGTCTAGTATATTAAGTTTGGTCTCATCTGTGGCTTTGTATTAGCAACGTTGGAGTTATTAAATAAGCTTAACTTAATTAGGTCATGAAGATAGTCAGAATGTCGAATCAAAACCGCAACCAGAAACATCGAGATACTAACCCCGAGAGATGAAATACTGTACTATCCGATCTCACAACAATGTATTGATTTTGCTATAGCATATATCAGCTCTCAGCGTATAAGCGCACGGGGAATCGGCGCGATGCGGTGGCTTAGCCAATCGGAGCGTATTATGTCTAGACAAAAATGATGGAATTTATTTCGTGCAAACCAAACGTCACTGCACCTCTTGAGGTTAGTATCTCGATGACCAGAAATAACTACGAGTTTACTAAAAATAAACATAGAAATATCAAAATTTGTTTGAGTTAATGTACGCTTGAGTCTCGTTATTATAAATGCAGATTAACCTCGACGCTGATGGTATAAATCACAGAATTTAGATATAAATATGAATGCCTATGTTCCCTATTTAATTTTAAACTTAATTGCATTATTCATCTATCGATAAATACATTACGACAGCGAACAGCAAAAGCTAGAAATAAACCATTATAAATTCATATTGACTGGACTTTACACAACGCGATCATTACAAACTATTTAGTACCCATCATACTTCTATAAAATAGCACCAGGCTAAAACCATGCATCTACCTGCTGCGTAAAGCATAGTTAAAAATATTAAATGTACTTATCTAATTAACAAGAGAGCAGTTAGAGTTTGAAATGCTTTGTAATAAGTCGCAGCATGATATATGACAACAGATCCAGAATCAGGTCACGTTATAAGTTTACGTTGCGGTAGCTGTAGCGTAAACGAAAGATTGTGCATCGCGAGTCGCTCCTAACGTAAAGTTAAACAAAACACGCGAACTTTGGTGCAAAATATCAAATTCTTTCTCTTGGAAGAAAAATCTATATGTACTTCAAATTTGTATATTGTATGTGCTGAAGCCGTAGGATATATGGAATCAGCACTGCCTCTAGCTTTTGCTTCAACACTCTAACAATGTTGCATACTTTGATTTATTTTCGTATTTTAAACAACTTTTATAACGTTCCATTTTCAGAACAATTTTAAAACAAAGTGAGAATATAGAGGGAAAATAATGTGTCACGACGGCGCTTCAAAAGCTCTCGCATCAAAAGTGATAAACTCGGAAGGGAACCTAATTTTCTGTTTTCACCTCTACGGATAAGCAAGGATTAAATAACAGTGCCGTAAAATGATTTGATAAGATAAAAACACACAAATAACGAAATTGTCATATTCCAGTCTGCGTTTTTAATAAAAACGAATAAAGCGTAGTTTATATATGATGATAGAATGAAAAGCACCAAACGGATGCGAGATTCGGTAAATTATAATTCCGTAACGTAAATTGATACCAAGATAATCGCAACCTCAATAATGGAACGGCGCAATTCACGTTAATTAACCATTCATCGAAGCAAGCGGGCGAGAGTGGCCGAGCGGGAACTTGTGCGACATTCAATCCGACGCACCATAGTTCGAATCTCGATTTGGCCCGCACCAATTACTTACATCAAGTTATGTGCGGATTATTGACACTCGCTCTAAAACGGTGAAGGAAAACATCGTGAGGAAACCCGCATGTTCAAGAACCACATAATACGAGGACATGTGACATCCACCAAGCCACAATGGGCCCGCGTGATGTATTATGGCCCATACCTCTCTCTCTCTCTTTGAGAGAAGGCCGGTATCCCAGCAGTGGGAGCGTAAGAGGCTGATAATGAACCATTCATTACTAAACGAATACCGGATTGATAACGGATGCGAAACAAATAATTATGTCGTACATGCAGATTCGTCAAATGGAAGTTCGCAAATCGCTACGCAGTCTGCACGCGAACTGTTAACGCTTTCGTATTTTAGTATTCCCGCGCTCTTTCGTTTTGATACGTATTATTTTTCCTATTGCAGAAAAAGCTTTTTCTTTTTTACCTTTTTCTAGAAAGAAATTTATCTAGAAATATCTAGAAAGAAAAATACTATAGCAGATTTGTAAGCCTTGGTTTTAGTAGATTTGACTAATCAAAAGCTTAAACCGATAAAGTACCGGTATTTGTAGCGAAAACGATAAGTTTTCTAATGAATGGTTAATTATATAATTGATTTTTAATAATACGCGCGTTCATTTACTAAAAAGAAGACAAAAAACTTAATATGCGACGTTTGTTTGCAGGTTTTACAGTAAAATTGTAGAACATTTACACAGTGCGTAGTACGACAAAAAGTTTCTACAAACATTCATTATAATAACACATGTAAAATTCCACGAATTATATGAAAGAGTGCGTACCTTCATATATCGTTTAAAAGCTATTACATAATTATGAAATACTTATAATAAAAATTTTATTACATTCTAAATGTAATTTCGTTATTACTTTATTGCTTTAATTTGAATAACGTATCTGGCACTCTGGCGTAAAAAAATAAAATACCTAATTTAAATACTTTGAGGTTACAACGGGTAAGATTTTAAAATTTATTACTATTATTTTCTGTATAGGTACAAGTTTCTAAATAGATTCATGTCATATTCTTGTGAGACGTAAATAGAGCTACACAGAAATGTCCTAGATATGTGAACGCTGATATCTCTCGTAGCGATTTTATTGCGAATATACAACTATTCCAATACATATAAACCATCGACTTCGCAGTTAATATCGTATATTGCGTCGCTAACTGCATAACTCGGGGACTATATTTTGCAGTGAAATATTTGAGCGAAATTTTAAATATAGGACGCATGGTCGCCAAGACGCGTTATATCAGAGCCAGAGCGGAAGGCACGCCGCTCCTTGGCTTCACTTACCCTGAACTATTATAGCCTGAACTATTATGGCCTGAACTATTATATCCTGAACTATTATGGCGTGAACTAATAGTTACCCCAAAAAAAAACAATTTAGTCACCTGTTTAGCTAGACAGCGTCTAAAGATAAACGTCGAAAATGGTAAAAATGTCACAACAGAATTGTGTTAGACAATGGTTAGACACTACTTCAATCAGGATTTGTAGTTGCTCGTATTTATTCGCGCGACTAAGGCATCTTTAGGCGTTAAACAGCGATTAACACAGGTTTTACGAGTGTTTAATTTTTTTGTGGTAGACCCTTATAGGTATTATATCATGAAATATTACAGCCAATATTGGCAAATGGATAGACACTATTTCTATTATTTGCCATAGAGATTTAGTGTCAATTTAATAAAACAATTTTTTTAGCTTTCAGCTTTGAGTACTAACACTGAACCTTTTTCAAGGGGGAGTTTAATAATCGAGCCATGTGTAGTACTAGAAATAAAAATCGAAGCCGGTGTAGTAAATCTCATCAGAATCTTATAACGAAGGAAAATTTAATGCACATATATATTAATAAAACACGTCGACTATTTTAAAAAGCGCCTTGGCTGACCAATGTTCCGTGCGTAGGTCTAGACCTAGTTAGGTAATAAAGTCACTAATTCCACATAGATAGGACGCAATATTTAGAAGCCCTTATGAATTCAAATAGCTCACAAAGTAATTAAAACTAACTTGTGTACACACAATTAAAGCCGTCTTAACTAACAGAAACATTCAATAGTTCACAGAAACCTTGTATAGCATGCAATACAATATAGAAACCGGGTAGAAGTATGCCATTTAGGTAGGTGATATACAAATATAATGCGAAACACAACCAACACGACGAAATACTCTCATGCATACCCTCTTAAAATTTCGTTGTTAATTATACATCATTTGATGATAAAAATTGATAATAAAAATTAAAAATATCATAATTGTGGACGAAGTATACAGTCTCTCGTATTTTGCATTTATTATTCGAAACTGAAAACCTGAAAATGTTCGTTGTTCGAAAGGTTATTTAAACGTCACTGACATAATAATTCTTTGTTGACATTATGTTATTAGGTAAGATGTGTTATTACGTATTGATTATTATATTATATAGATTGAATAAATTGAATTTAATGAATAGATTGAATAAATCGAATTGAATAAATAAATTATATTATTAACTTTCGTATTATATTTTCGGTCATCAACAATTAAAAATATTGGATTAATAAGCATTTTAAAAATATGATGATGTTTTCTCGTTACCTGAATAGCATATATTCGTCACCGGTAATAGAAAAATCAAAACAAAACCGTACCTATCTGAACGGTACATAAAAAAATGAGAATTGTTCTAGAATAAACAGATCACTTCGTACGTATGTATCATCTTGAGTTAGTCTATTCGAACGACATGAGATTGGCTGGCAGCGGTTTCATCACTTTCATTGATAAGTCTTCAATCTTCATCACCCACTGCTTCGCCATAGATTCTGAGCCAGTCCTGTAACAAGACCTAGCATTAGTGTCGGCGTTCCTGTCCTGGGAATTCGCATTCTTCTAGTTTCACGAGAAAATTGTCTAATTGTTCCTGGGGAAAGCATTTGACAGCTATCGCGAATGATCATGAAGTAATCAAACACAGATTATTAAATAAAGGAGTATAATGATTATTACTTCTATGTCAGTTCGTTTTTCACCATAACAAACATATTTAAGAACCTAATTCCTTCGATACGGAAATAGTTGTTAGGATTTAAGTTAGTAATTAAAATTATTATTTTTTAAGACTTATGTTGGGTAAATAATTAACCTTTTCCTTAGTACCTGTCACAGAAAACAGAAACCATACTAAAGAAGAAACAAGTGGAACCTTTTATATCCGCCCACTGTTTTAATGTTGCTGAACCTCATACGATAAATTTTCTTTGGGTGGGAGGTCACTGTGGTTTCCCCTTTTAACGCCGTTCTCTGTTAACTTGACAGTTTAAGTAGGTATCTATTTTATTACCCTTCTGGCAGTAATGAATATTACAAAAAAAAGTATACCTAGTCATCATAATAAAAAATTAACTTGCTTGCTCTACTCATAAGTACATGCATATTATGTATCCAAAAAACACTCATTTGCAACAACTCGCATTCCCATCGTACAAACACACTTTCGCATTTATAATCCATACAGATAAATAAAATTGAAGTGTCTGTTTGTAATATCAAAATAACAGCTTTTTTCTAAATGCATATGAAAGTATAAACAGTACCTATAACAAAACAACCATTTTTAAAATTTTTGTCTGTCTGTCTGTTTGTTCCGGGTGGGTAATCTCCGAAACGGCTGGTCCGATTTTGACGGGACTTTCACTGGCAGATAGCTGATGTTACAAGAAGTAACATAGGCTACTTTAATTTTAGAAAAATAATTAGGGTTCAGCGCAAAAAAATAAAAACCATGTAATCCAAAATCTCCACGCGGGTGAAACCGCGGGGCAGCAGCTAGTATTAATATATAATACTATATAGTAGGATTTAAAATATACCAGCACAACTTACTCTTCCGCGCGTACGGCTACCCTATAAGAAAACATAAAATACAACCACAATTCAATAGAATCAATAACAGAACGACTTCTGGAAAGTCATACAATAAAAATTGAAGAAAATCGTAAGACTTCCATGTTGCAAGTCCAAAAATATAATATACTGTAAGAATAAAGATAGAACATGGTGTGGTGCTGTGGTGCTACGTTATGACGTCAGCAAGTCAGTGCTACGCCGTAGTCGACCCAGCGCTACGCGGGAAGACGCGGGGAAAGACAGCTGTACTCATTGAACTACGAGCGAAAATACACGTGTGTCGATTATTCAAACCGAGTTGTCTCATTTCTGGACCTAAAAATATATATAAAAATGCAAAACTATAAGAAATAATAACGCTAATATTTGTTTGCAGATACGAATAAATTCATAATCGACAACTGACTTACTTGAACTTGTAGAGCGTGCCGTGTTGGTGGTTGACTAACTGGAACGCATCGGGCGCGTCCGAGTCCCACTTGGCGCCCCAGCCAGTGAGTTGTAGCACCTTGCAACGCTCCGTACGGAAGTCGGACCGCGCGGACCTGGGTTACACAAAACCATAACTAACTTTTTATTATGCTATTTGGTAATGAGACGAGCTGGTCGTTTGCCTGATGGTAAGCATAACGCCGGCCCATAACAATTGCAGTGCCACTCAGAACTTTGAAACACAAAGGCCTGCGCGGCATTGCAGTGCGCCCGCTACCCTGAGACATTAGGTATTAAGTCTCATAAGCCCAGTAATTTCACTGGCTACTCTGCTCAACAAACCGGAACACAGTAATGCTTGCACATTACTGCTTGGCGGTAGACTTCACGAGCAAAGCGGTGGTAACAAACAAGACAGACACTCGCAGAAGAGTTAGTCCTATCACTAACAAAATAAACTATATGATGAAACAAATTTCAATACTGTAAAGTTAGGGAGTCAGTTAAGGCTTGTTCAGACCTAAGCGTTGTTCACTACCGCTGTGAATTGTGGGATTTCCCTCTACCTATATAGTACACGAGCGTTAATATCGTCTGTATTTGTGTGTGAGTTGTACACTGCTCCCACTACATGTTTATCAATATGTTCATTGTTCTTGTTATATTATCAAATAAAGTTATCTCAAGTAACTTTCATGATACTGACTTAAGTCACATCTCTAGTTGCGTCAGACCGTCACATGTAAATAAATAAATAAACGTTAAGACAACATTATTAATTAGTCACAAACTCACAAAACTGCAAGGTTTTAGTTCATTTCAGGGCAGGTAACGGCAGCATCGGCGGATTTTTTTGGGTTTAACTTATCTTTCGTTACTTACTCTCTTTTAGTCGGGGATTTTCAAGAAAATCATTTAATGATTTTTTTGATTACAACGTTTACATGGGTCGTGAGTTTTTTTAAATTTTTAAATTTGCTTGTTATTTTTAAAGTTTAGGAACTAAATCTTACCTTACGGTACATGTCAGCTTCACTCCGCACAGCTTATTGCAGTATCAAAGAAAGCGAACCTACTCGACGTCGATAACAATGAGATTTCTAATTTAAATAAATAAATGTTTAATACCTCACTGAAAGCCTTACTCGACCGTTTTATAATCCGCTTATTAGTTTCTACCTTCCATAAAAATATATCCTGTAAATATAGCGGTTTCTAAAAATACTTACCCTTTAAACGATTTCGAAGCATAAAATATGAGAATATTAGCCGACATCTGCATCCAGTATCGTTGCCATGACGACAGCGATATCTTCCTCCCATCTTTCAGAATGGTCTTCCGCCGGACGAATCCTTGAAAATCGCACGGCAATTCTTCTGGCTTCGATAGCACACTGGAACAAAACATCACAGTGAGACAAGAGAAAGCAATTATATATCATTGGCTATTTCTTATAGGTACCATATCTATACATAACATATTTTTATTACTACACCGGTAGGGGGACGGCCAGGCCCTTTGCCTAATGGTAAGCATAACAACTTCTCGTGACAAATGCATTGCCAACAAGAACCTTGAAACACAAAAGCCTGCCCGGCACTGCAGTGCGCTCGTCAACCTGAGATATCAAGTATTAAATCTCATATGTTCAGTAATTTCACTGACTATCAAACCGAAACACAGTAATGCACACTAATAAGCAGTTCGAACTACTCAGGCGGCTACTCGGAATAATATATTTGTTCCTACCCCCTTTTATTTTCGTCTACGTCACATGGGCTGTCGAATATAATACATCAGTAGTTTAATTACCTATGTGGCAAGGTTTGTGATAGCTTGTCGCCCGCGACAGAACCGGGCGATTCAAGCAGCGTGTCGTCAAGCAGGTTCACCGATCCTGCAGGTGTCTTTTCATTCTTGTCCTCAGCATTATTCTTGCCGAATATGCTACAACATTACAAAACAATTAGACCACGAAATAGGGCCACAGGCTCAATCAATCAGGGCATTCTGAGTACAGTCTTGGTAATTTATTTAAAATGTGACCACGTTTTTATTACACTAGTTTCTATCACTAAATATGGTGTCTTTATGTTTCTTACGGTTGGATGTTGTATTCGCAAGAATCGACAAATACATGTTAAAGGGTCTCGTTACTTCTGCAGCATGCTTTTTTACTTCTAATTATTATCCATAACAAATTAATATTATTTATGTTATGATTTCAAACATTCGAAGATAAATAGTATGACACAGTGTAGACGCTGTATGCTTAGGTTGTTGATAGTCTTGATTGTGAATTGACAGTATCCGTTGTAGTAGCAATTGAGAGTAATTGGTGCTACCACTCCTTTATTGTGCGAGTTGGTCATGCGCCACAAATTATCGGTATATGCGTTTTATACATGCATTTGTGCTTAATCCAAATTAGACACAATAAAGAGCAGCGCTCTACAAAGGTATAATATCAACCATATAATAAAGGTGTAATACGAACGATCTTGCTGCTCGTGAATGTTTGAAATAACCTTTACATTTAATATCTTCTGTTAATTCTGTTAGTCTACTATGATTATAGACTATCACAGCCAATAGGCTAGTAACACTACATAATTTAGTAATTATGTAATCTAAAACACTGTTGCTTTCCACACAAAACCCTTATTATGATTTAGGTTAATACATTTTAGTTATCACACAAAAATCTACCTGAAAGATCAAAATTAAACTGTACTACATAATCTGTTATGTGTCTACTCGTGAAGCCTGTGCGAAGAGCCAAACCATACAATTTACTCGATCTGTGATACAAGCTTGTATACTAATGATCATCCTTGGCTAGTGTTCCGCCATTTCTGTGCAGAACGCGCGACATAATGTAGTCGGCGGCATAGTAGGGACGGACAAAAAACAGGCGACGCGGTTCACAGCTCGCTTTGTTGTGATCCACGAGTGTAAGACTAAGCTTTAGTTCGGATTAAGCCGAGCCGCAACTACGCGAAAGGCGCGGCCTTTGTGTGATCGTGCTATCCTGCATCATTTAACCGCACGTTAATACTTGGCGCACTAAATAGTCACGTGAGTCTACGTCACCCGCGTCACGGAAATATCAGACGGTTTCAAAGGTAGAATCTTTTTTTTATGCTATTTGGTGACGATACGAGCCGGTCGTTTGCCTGATGGTAAGCATAACGCCGAGCCATAACAATTGCAGTGCCACCCAGAAATTTGAAACACAAAGGCCTGCGCGGCACTGCAGTGCGCTCGTTACCCTGAGACATTAGGTATTAAGTCTCATAAGCCCAGTAATTTCACTGGCTACTCTGCTCAACGAACCGGAACACAGTAATGCTTGCACACTACTGCTTGGCGGCAGACTTCACGAGCAAAGCGGTGGTAACAACCCAGACGGACACTCGCAGAAGAGTTAGTCTTCTCACTAACACCTTTAGGTACCTCTTTTGAAATCATCTGATATTTCCTGTGAACTGGTGTTTAGCGTACCAAATATTAAGCGCCCCTCCTGTTATCTCTCTGTTTTGTGGTAAATCGTAAAGCCAACTGGCTACAGGATATAGGAATCGTCACAGAAACAACAAATAAGCTCGTATCACGATACATATGTATTTTCTACTGGGTTAGGCCCTGGCATGGTGTTCTGTAGTGCATAAACCGGTGAATAAATCAGTATGAAGTAAGTGAGGAAACATGTGAAAAGCTTATCTGGAGATGAAACTGTGCGTGACATGAGAAAGCCGAAACATGCAAGCGTCAATTTAGATTTCATAGAATCCGGCAGACATAATCATCTTTAATATCCTAAGCTTTCATGTCCTCCTTTGTCACATCATCTCATCGAGTGCATTCTGACTTATTGACAATTAAACAAGCCAATTTATTATAACTTACATCGAAATTACAAAACCTTTCTTTCTACGTATTACGTTAGCATTATAAATTATAAATTTAATTTAATAAAATAATTCATTGTTGCATAGAACAACAATGAATAATAACACACTTACGAACGCACCGTGCGAGCACAGTATATTTTAGCCTTTATAAATCCGAATGCATTAATACACGTAGTTAATGATGTAATAAGAATAATTAATTGATAAGCTAAAGCTTTAATTATAACCTATAAGTACTAAAATAAATATACACATTACATATTCTATGCAAAGCTAAAAATTTTGAAAAATTAAATATTATTTCTCTTACCTGCCTGACTTATTTAACGAATGGAGGCGACACAAAACGATTAATTATATCTTATACAATCATAATTACATATTTGTATTGGTCAACTATATACTATGGCAAAGGCGAAACTAGCAGCGGATCACGGGTTCATGTACTGGCTTCAATAATATGTAAAGACTTACACAGTTTTAGCACAAAAAAAAAAAAAACCACTCTAAATACGTGTTAAACAGCATCTAACCCTTGAACATGCCTTAGTTGTGTGTTTAAATATTAACACCCACAAAACTTGATTCTGGTGTGACATTTATAATCATATTAGATTTTATATATTAGATACTGTCTAGTTAAACAGGTGTCTTAAAGTTGTTTATTGTGGTAAGACGGTCAGATTTTCAAATGTATGTAACTAATTGCGAAAATAAGTGTACTATTACAGAATGCGTGATTAAATGTGAAATGTAAGTAGATACACTTGTTTTTGAAATCACACATTTTGAAAAATCAGAAAGTGAATACATATTATTGTCCTTCGTCCCGGTGTTGCCAACACCGCGCGTCTAGTAACGCCCATATAGCCGTATTTACAAAAGCGCAAACAAAGTTTCTGTCTTACATATAAAACTTTAATCTACCTATCCCAATAAAGAAGGCAAGTTGAAGATATGTCCGCCAAAAGATTCTAAAGTTTACTTATTTAATTACTAATACTAATTGCGTGCACATTCCCATTTATCAACGTTAAATCATTTCAGGGTAAAAAGTGGTTGTGGCATTGCTGTTAAAGTGAACGACAGTCCAATATGCCTTCTCTTAATAAATGTATCATCTCTCCAAATACTTCAGTTTAAGCATGCTCATATAACATCCCTTGTTTACTATTTATTTATACATATACATTATACATATGATAATATCCATCTACATAACAAATACAAGCCGTTCGTTCTCATCAACCAAAAAAGGACTCACCCAACACCGAAATTGACCTTGTGAAAATTTCTTGGCAAGCTCGCGCTACGAAACCTATGCACCAATTCCAAAATATACACACCGTAAATAAATAAAAACATGATTATGTCTCGAGGATTAAAAGGTTAAAATTACGCCAGTAAAGTTTTCAATATCGTAAAAGTGTTTATGAGTCGACAGTGTGGACAGACAGACTAAATATGTATTGGGAGAACTCGTGGGAAAAATCAAATAAGTTCTAGTGTCGGTGTGTGGTGACTTAATTAACTTTTCTTTCGGCTCAAAGACACGCAACAAAGCATATGAGGCGGAATTGGAATCCAAGTCATCTTTGGGTGGCTTGCTTTTGTAACGTTTCAACCGTACTTGTTAATCTTCATACATTTTACATAAGCATCGGACTATGCAACTTGTCTTACAATTCCATGACTATAGGTGTCTTTGGCCTTAATGTTAGATCAAGAATCTTGAATAGCGTTACTGTTAGTATTAATCGTGAAAATTATGAACAATACAATATATGGGTACTCACTTAGATCCTAAAGATCGGCATTTCCTATGGGTAGGTATGAATCTTCCCTGATGGCACGACCCTTGCAGTCGCAAGGAGCCGGAACCAATTTTAGAAGGGGAAACGTTGAAGGCCGTCTGCGGCAGGACCTCCTTGACAGACTCTTTGGAACCAGTGCAGCTGCCGATTGGTGACGGGGGTTCAAGCTTTTCAGACAATCTAAAAAAAGCAGTTAGAGAGCAATTAGATATGGAGTAAGATGAATAAAGAAGGTAAGTTTTTTTTAATGTTATTTGATAACGAGACGAGCCCGTCGTTTGCCTGATGGTAAGCTTAACGCCGGCCCATAACAATTGCAGTGCCATCCAGAACTTTGAAACACAAGGGCCTGCGCGGCACTGCAGTGCGCTCGTTACCCTGAGACATTAGGTATTAAGTCTCATAAGCCCAGTAATTTCACTGGCTACTCTGCTCATCAAACCGGAACACAGTAATGCTTGCACATTACTGCTTGGCGGCAGACTTCACGAGCAAAGTGGTGGTAACAACCCAGACGAATACTCAAAGAAGAGTTAGTCCTACGACTAACAAAATGGATGAATGTAAATGAAATTTTTAATATTACTCTTAGCTTTTGGACTCCGTTGGTATACTAGGTACGGGCGAAAGGCATAATAACGAAGCGTGAATAAGGTGTTTCTGGCAAAAAATATATTTTTCCAGACATGTTTTTTTTAAATATACATAATTGATACTGTAATCTTGTGGCCACCTTTAACTTAGCTATAGCTTACTTGTGCTGATCGTCAACAAGAAACTTCTGGAGCTCTTCGATATAACGCACACTGTTGAGATAGTTCGCGACGTGTGGGAGCGGAGCGATGTCATATTCTGAAGTCTGGTACCGCTCTAGGGTCCTCAGCACAACCGCCATCTTGGCCGTCCGGTGCGGCGAACCGGCCCGGACCGGATGCGCAATGTCGATGTACACAAGATCTGTTAGGAAGATACCTGGAACAGAAAACGACGTCGATTTGGTGCAAATACTTCACATAATATGTGTCATAAAATATATAATAAATTACCGAAATACCTCAAAATATTAAATGGCAATCAATTTAACACAAAACTGTGCAAGTGGCTATTACAAAATTGTTTCTATAGCATAGTTCAGCCATACTCAAAGTGTGTTCCGCGGAACCCTAGGGTTCCGCGATAACCATGTAGGGGTTCCGCAAGAATTTAGAAAAAAATTCATGGTACTTTTATTATGCTTATTAATCAAGAATACACTTTTAATAAAAACTATTGTTTTATTGTAGGGTTCCGTCAAGTATTTCGCTGGCATAGTTGAATATTTAAACTTTAGGTGACATATAATCAATATGACTATTTTAATATTTGCACGCCTGGCTTGCAGGCTGAATACTGTGACTTTTTTTTGGAACATCTGAAATGTGTTATATTATGTAATCTTGCAAATAAATGTATGATTTGATTTGGTAGGTTTCGACCGAAATAGCTTAACATGTTTACGCTCGCTTCGCTCCGAATGTTTAAACAAGTTTAACACAGAAGTGTGATCCTGTTAATTCTAAATTTTCAGTTGTATATAATCTGTAACAGAAAAGTAAGTATAATAGTGTAATCTGCTGACTTACCTAAAAATGGTATGCATGGCAAGGATATTGATCTCATGTACTCTCTAAGAGCAGTCCAGTTGTCTTTTTCTCCAAACAGTTCGGCAAGTTTGTCAAATTGCTGTTTATCTTTTTTCGATACACCAGCCCATGTTTTTGTCAATCTGTAAAAGTGAGTGAGGTCATATTAATTGAAGAGCAATTCCCACCTTCCATTGAGATGAGAAACGGTTGTGTCTGGTCCAATGTCAAACCACAAAACTCATTATAATAAAATAAAAAATAGCACACCTTAGCATTTGAAATTAATATATAATTATTCAAGCAACGAATCCAGTATGAATCTATTATTATTACAACTGCGCGAACTATGGGTACCATTTAACGAATTTTCCCCCATCCTAACTTTGACAGATAGATTTCTAGATTTTATTAACTTGAAGTACCTGGGGACAGAGCATCGCTTGTTACTTTACACATTGTAACTGGATATTTACCGTGATTATTATAAGCTGGTGAGCTCCCGATATTTCATGATGATGCTTGCAACAGCGTCGAAATATCGGGAGCTCACCAGCTTATAATAATCACGGTAAATATCCCGTTACAATGTATAAAGTAGTGAATAACCGTGAATGTTTAAAACAATCATCGATCGTTAATTTTTAAATAGTTATTTTTTTGTAGTTGTGTTTTTACAAGAAATACAACCATATAGGTAACCTTAAAAAGCAAAACCTTATCTAGAGAAGATAAAATTTCATCCAAATCGTTACAGCTATTTCCGAGATACGCGAAATAAATTTATAATATTTTATACTACTCACTGACTACACGAAATTTAAAAAACTATATTTGGCCTATGATAGTGAAATAGCACCTTTTTGTTTCTAAGCTTTGTGTAGCACTACAATTGTTATGGGCTGGCGTTATGCTAACAATCAGCCAAACGAGCTGCTTGTCTTACTATCCAATAGTATAACATAAAAAAGATAGAACAACAAATTAATTCTTACCGGTATATACTGGCACTCCGTAGAGCAGACACCACAGCAAACAATGAGTTTAAATTGTTTAATTCGTGTAGCTTTTTTGCTACTTTTATGAAATGTGTTAATATTTCTGCCCTGCCTTTAGCAGATTGACCATTCAGTATTTCTTGTATTGTCCAAAAGCTCACCTGAAAATATAATACAAGCTTTTGTGAAATTCTATACATATTAAATTTGCCTGTATCATAGTATTTTCAATTATGCAGTGGGTATGTGAGAAACAGTTCACATTCAACCACTCCCTGCTCTTTTAAGTGCAGATATGAGTGTGTGAGTGTACAGTGTACACATTATTTATTTATAACTATAAATAACTTTGAAAAAGAACATGTTAATTCGACTAGCTTTTCTATATAGTCTAGCATAGAAGAGTTTTCTCTGAAAAGGTTATCTAGGTTCAGTATATTCGCTATCCTCGATCCCATCGTCGCTTAAAGGGCCGGATATGGAGCACATCTCAAAATTTTTGAAGATACATAACATTAAATAATCACTTATTATAATTATGAAAAATCGGATCCAGTGAATTTGCTGATAACCATAACATTTCATCTTGATCCATTCAAATTTCAAACCCAAAAATGAAATTTTATGTTTTGCCATTTGCATGTATGAAAACTTGATCAGATCAAAATATTATTTTTGCCGTACCTTTATATTATCACACCCACTTCACCGAATGCGATTTTTCATAATTCTATGAAGTGATTGTTTATCTATCTAAAAATATAGAGATGAATGAGCGAGCGAGATAGCAGCGCGACGATATTCTGCCCCTTTCAGGCGAGATAATGGTAAAACGCTAACCTATCGAGAATAAAAAAGATAGCATGATTTTCGAGTACCTAATCTAATAGTAACCTGCTCAAAAATAAGTAATTGATTGATGCCTGATGGTAATTTTGATAAGTTGTAAACGGCCCTAGAATGGTCTATCAAATTACTGAATAGTCAGATTGTGGCTTATTTACAATCTACATGACCTGTTAAGAATGACTGATCAGACTCGCTAGAGTTACTCACACATCCTCTTGGATTGGAATTTACGTTTGATAAGAAAATTGTAAACAATATTAAAATATGTGGGTGTTAATTTGATAGCTACTCATTAATTGTAGCAGTGTTTGCTTAATTGTTTTAGTATTCATATTTTTCCATCTGAAAGCATATCACAGGTATAATACCCAGCAGGGATTCTAAAAGCTGGTGCCTTTGCAGCTTTTAAAAAAGTGGTACACAATTTAATTTCATGATTATATAAGCATTCTTGCTACTTTGCTTGATTGACTGCCTTGCCAGCACTCAACTTCCATGACAAGAAATGTACTATGTACTCCAGCGATTATAGCTCCCAAGTTATTATGAAGTTCATCAGATTATTACTAATTGAATTGAACTTTTGACTCTTTTGGAGTCTGTGGTCACAAACAGTCTATCTGTGTAAGAACATACAAAGTGTTCACAATGTTAGGATGAATAAACGTAATATTTAAGTGATAAAAACTATTGAAAGTTGTTTCATTTAACCTAAGATACAAATTAGTTCCAGCTCCAATAAGATAAGGTAAAGCAACCAAAGCTAGTTTCGCTGTATTAGCTGAAATGATTACTAACCCTGTTGAATCTCTTGGTGAATGCAACCACATTGGGTGCCACTGTCAGTTTGTTTGACTTTGTCCACCCACATGTGGTGAGCTCCTCAGGTTTTATATTTTTAAAACATGGCAAGTCAAGCAATGTCAATTGATTGGCAATGTCTTCAGGGGTCAGTCTTAGTGCTGAGCAAACTATTTCGCTCCAGGACTGGTTCATTGAACACGCTGGAGGCAAGCTGCTGGTTTTGTACTGATACACAGGATTGTTCTGCCTGTTAGCCGTTGTTTCTCCATGTCTGAAACATATCATATATACATGTCATACAGAAAATAAAAAGTTTAACTGTCTATCAATTAATTGTATTTTAAATCAATTTACAAAAGATTCTTGCTGTGAAGCAGCATAAAACTGTAAAATATTTGTTTTGCATTTTTCTGTTATTATAAATAGTAGGTAGTATATTGCACATTTACCATGATAAACATAGTTTCAACTTCAGTATGATGTATGCTTTAACCATAAATAATTTACACAATAAATTATGTCTCTAAGTACTAAATAATAGTAGTAAAGACAACAATAGCATATGATAGTCCTATAGTTCTGACTTATTTTATGGACTATTGACTTGGTAATAACAGCCACTTTCCCTAGGTGGGATGGCTTGGTGGAATAAGTGGAATAGGTGTTATGTCTTATCTCAAACTAACAACCACTTATAAACTCCCATGGCACGGTCATACATAGATACACAACATACACATCCAAAACCAAAGAACATTACATTCACTATTTGATAATGAGATGAGTCGATCATTGGCCTGTTGGTAAGCATAATGCCGGCCCATAACAATTGCAGTGCCACTCATAACTTTGAAACACAAAGGCCTGCACAACACTGCTGTGCGCTTGTTACCCTGAGACATTAGGTATTAAATCTCATAAGCCCAGTAATTTCACTGACTACTTCAAGGGATTGGGTGCACGGTGCAGGCGCGCTTACCTGGATGTTGCAATTTACAACTTTGGCGCTGGACCTTTGAGTGGTGTTTAAGTAGCTACTACATAATTATTACATAGCTACAAAAACAGTTGGATAATCTACAAGCTAATATTGGCCTGTAGATAATCCAAAAGTCAAAGGCCACTACCAAATAGCAAGGCAGCATACCCAGCATGCTGGCATCATTGCCTCAGCTTTTATAGTATACAAATTGTTTAAGACTATTCGAATACTGTACTCACGCGTAGTTGTAGTAACAGGCACAATCATCTTTTGTATATGATTGTTGGCTATTCAGAGGAATGTTGGACTGCTTTTTGTTATTCTGTTTACATGAAGGTTTGTCATCAAGTGGCCAATTTTCTTCATCTTCATCCTAGGAAATAATCTTATTTTAGAAAAAGGTAGAGAAAAGGTATTGTATTTTATCTTGTCAATATACATTTTTTTTTATGGTATTTGGTAACGAGACTAGCTGGTCGTTTGATGATGGTAAGCATAACGCTGGCCCATAACAATTGCAGTGCCACTCAGAACGTTAAAACACAAAGGCCTGCACGGCACTGCAGTGCGCTCGTTACCCTGAGACATTAGGTATTAAATCTCATAAGCCCAGTAATTTCACTGGCTACTCTGCTCATCAAACCGGAACACAGTAATGCTTGCACATTACTGCTTGGCTTAGTTATTACTCTAGTCTAAGCACTAAATTTATAAAACTGGCTCAAAATTGTAAAACCAAGGCTAATTAATAGTTATTTTGGTCCAGAATAAATATGAATTCAGCTCAAATATTATTTCATACAACAGTTTAAGTGCACCCTTTTTATTTACACTTTTATTTAGCTTGACTATTTCCCAGTGATTTTTCAGTACTCATTCTGAAGCTTTTCAATTAAACACAACAAAAATTATTTAAAATTACAGATTCATTTTGTTCATAGCCAATATTACTAACAATTTTATAAATCAAAATAATCTAATGAAAAAAATAACTGTAATAAGTGCACCAAATTACAAAGCAGTTGGATTGTGTGTTGGATGTGAGCACCCATATACTATATTAGTTGTTAAAGAAAATTAATAATAATTATATCAGAGAATGATATTTGAGACACACCCTAACTTTTGTTGTGTATTTAAATTTGAAATGAGAGAAAAAAATGGCAAAATCTTTATAGCCACATTTATTATCAAAGTTACAGAACTACAGTTTTTATGAAAGTTATGTTCATATAAATACATGGAATATGTACATACCTCAACTATCCGCAGCACAGCCAAACTGTCACTCAAAATGTCTCTTGGCATGTTGCTTCCCACTATGGCACATACTTCAATTACTTTAATGAAGGAGCTCTACAACAACATAAGTGCAACATACATATCATTCATTTGATGCCTTAATAACATTCCAGATAACAGCAATGGCTTTATATGAAAAACAATAATATATACAGGCACATTACATTGTAGCGATAACATAAACATTGAATATCATTGTTCAGCAACTTTAGAAAGACAAACAGTGGCTATTTGTCCCAACTAGAAATAGGCAGATCATTTTGCAAACATCGATTTTTTGTCCCGACGGTCCTAAAGATTTAGCTACAGGTTAAATACAGATGTGTTGAATTGAATAAGAGTCACAAAAGCTATATTCTACCGACTCTGGGAATTTGGAGTACATTCCCAGACTTAGGACTTTATTTATTAACAGTTGACATGCGCTTTTATTGATTGATAACACTGGTATGTATTAAATTAATAAGAAAATAAAGAACTTACGCTTTATTAACTTGCTCTACATTTAACGATAGAACCAGAAAACTACATAAAGGTGTAACGAAATTGAAATGAAATGTTAAAAGGAATACAGACAGAATACGAACGCCGTCACCGAAGAGCTTGGATTGACAAATTGACTGACATTGATTAGATTGTTTGTGTTTGATATTTTGACATTGATTGATTTATACATTTTTTTATTTCTTTCTTGACCAGGATACAGAATTAATTTTTAGGTGTTCTTATGGTGCAAGTGGGTCTAAGCAAATGAATTCAAATTCTGTAGGTATGTTAGGGAGATACTTAGATTATATACATTTTTATTTACTAGATTCTACAAATACATCACCTATTTTAGTTTTCCTCAATTTAGTCGATACTTATTACATTACAATCATAACTTAATGCATGTCTCAAAAATTCAAAAAATTGTGGTTGCCCTTCATAAAGAGGACAGAGGGCTCTCGCAGGCTATCTCCCTTGGACCGCGTTTTGATCGGCAGTGCTTGGGTTTTATCGATGTTTTATATAATTTATCGTGCCTTGGTACAATCGACAAAAGTTATCGAATAGCTAGGTCGAATCCAAATGGAATATAGAGCTACTACAATACTTTACGATCAGACTTCGGTACTCGCAACATTCGATCAGTTTTATCGAATCGACAAATTTAACGAACAGACTTATGTACTTGCGCCGCATGTTAATTAATACCGAAGTACTACAAGAATTAGTGCTGTTATCCACGCTTTTCATCCTGCATATTATTAATTTCATATAAAGAGGTGCTAATGATTGCCATGTGGACGATAGCATAGGTGATGCTCAGCTCAATGCTCATTATTTTGGCCGCGCAAATGTCCCACATGACGAATTACAGAAATTCTAAAAATTCGACAAAAAACTGATAGCGGGCGGAGCGCTCGGAACCGTAGACGGACTATCTTCTCTGTCTACGCTCGGAACAAACAACGAGCGTCTCGTAACTCGTTGCTAACTTGTTTCCCCGTAATGCGGCGCAAGTACGGATCTTTTCTATAAATATAATTCGATAAAAATGACAGTTAAAAACGATTAAGTGGGTTTTATCGATTTTAACTGTCAATTTTATCGATTTTTTTAATCGAAAAGATCCGTACTTGCGCCGCTGACTAGGACTACACGAATGCTTGCTTTGTAACATGATGTTATAATTATGTATTACGCTCCTATAACGCCGGTCAGTATTCACCTTAGTATACAGACATTCTCGATGTCTCCACTATCAAAGCCGCGTCACTAAAACTAATTAAAAAAAAAATTACTTCCTCCTTTTATTCATCGTTTCGTATCTTTTACCTTTTTTAATAATCGGTATAATCAAATATAGATTTTTAATGTTAAAATAACCAAAATATAAATATTATTTAGAATTATTGGTGTCAAAAAGTATAACCTGAATGTACAATTAACATTAATAGTGGTTCTCTAACGACTTGTAGGTAAACTGTTATGGCGTTTGAGTCTCGATATATACAACGCATATTGGTATAATCAGCTTTCCAAAACAAGAAATCTCGCAATAATTTATAAAGTCGTTGTAAAAACCAGCTAAAAATATATACTAAAGCTATTTACTCATGTTGGGCCAGTAATTTCGGAGAGTTTACGTTTTTAAGGTTATGTTTCCATCTTTTATTGGTAATTTAGGTGGGTTTCAGTGAATCGGGACTTAGTTGCGTGATTTTTCTCGAGGACGGTACAGTTCTAAGTGATGTCTGAATGAATTTCTCACGGTTTCGGTATGGTGATATTCAGTCATGGTGGGAAGTACCGGGCATCGCATACTTTTGTTCTCTGTTCAGGACTGCATTCAACCTTCTGGATTTTGACATCGAAGTGAGTGGCAATAAATAACGCTGTTTTAACTCGTTATTACGCACAATCCAGAGTCTGGGTCGCTAATTATACTAAAACATTGCAGGAACTTGAAGAAGCCTTGCTAACAGATGGAACTGAGGAATCGGCCAGTTCTCTTCTTACTGAATTGATTGTACGCCTTCTAAATGGTTGTTTGGGCAACAATGACATCTCAGCTTTTAATTATCAGGTATTTATATATGATTTAGCAATAATTGATCAAATTAACATATTGTCTAATGAAGTGATAATGTTCAATGTTTACAGATGTATTTGAGGCGACTATTTCGGCAAAAATGTTCGGAAACTGGTCGTTACAATCCCTTCAATACAGATATAGACTTCCAATTTCTTCCACTACGTACCAAAGTTGAAATTTTATATGCCTTGTGCGATTTTCGATTGGATGCTGAAGATGTGTTTGATTTATTTAAAAACCTTGAAGCTGAGAGCTTGAGAGTAGAGCCCCTTGGGTAAGAATTATAATATTGTAGTAGAAAATATTCTGCTAATAATTATTACAGATTCAGTTAGCTAACTTAATTACCAAGAGCATGATTGCATCTTTTTTTTTTTGCAGTTGGGATGACAATTATTCAGCATACTGGTACTTTTATGGGACAAGATTATACAGGGAGGATATAATAAGGAAGCCGAAGGGCAAAAACAAAAAGAAAAAAATTAAGGAGAGAAAGCGCAGCTGTTTTTTTGGTGATGTTTGGCTTGATGAGGATGAAGCTGACAGAGTGTGGCAAGTGGTATGTTTCACCGAGGAGGACTGGACCCACCTGACAGAGAAGTTTAGCAAGGCCACCAGTAAAGTTGAGAAAGAGCTATATCGCTCCCTATCACAAAATTTCTTACCAGAGATACCACGGCTTTTTCAGGAGAAAGAGCGATTGCAACGTAAAAGGTATGTTTTAAAACAACTACATATTTCACGAACAAAAATTTGGAATGTATCTGGAGTCACAACATTTATTGACATCGCATTCAAAATTATTGTTTAGGATTATAATATAACTATAACGAATAAAGCTACCCTTATACATTATAGTGAGAACTTGGTATGGATCTTTGTATATTTCACGAGCAAAATTTATGCACAACAACATAAAGTGGGATACTGTTATAAGCTTGGCTTATGTTGTACTGTTTTACACTAGTTTAACTGACAACTGCTAAATGGCACAACAACAAGTAAATGCATCTTAAAATAGAATTATACTGATCTTGCTTGGAGTGTGTTGTGCAGTTTCTTCTGCCAGTCTCAAACCAGCCAAATCTTGTTCTAATCTAATTCTCTTCCATCCGGTCTTAACATAGGGGTTTCTAAGGGACTCTGGTTTAGGTGATAATATTCAGTATGGTGTTTTCTGGGTATAAACAGGCTGATAGTGTGTCACAGGCTTTGTTCTCCAAAACTGATTACTTCTGTGCTGATACATACCTTGCACTACACTATATGCTGAAAAAAAAAAACAGACTACTACAAGATATTTTTATTGTAAGAATTGTGCTATGCATTATTAAAAAGGCTGTGCTGTGACCATTCACATTCAAAGGAAGTTTTGACAGACAATGCTTAATCAGCATAAGTGAGTAACATGTAGTGCCAAAGTTGTTGGAATATAAGTTTGTTTACATATGTCTATGAAAATGTAAAGAAAGTGTGAGTAATACAGAAGAAGAATAACATGATACAAAGAGATGAAGATGGATGCACTTCTAGCAGAATAATTCAACTCTTAGTAGCTTTAAGATAAAATAATATGGTTATAAAAAAAGAAACAAAGAATTGCAGTTACTATAACTATTTTTGTTTCTCTGTGCTACAAATTTGAAACTTAAAATACCTTTTAAAATAAATTTAGATCTTGGTTCAAATTTAATAATTATTTATAAATATATATAATTATTAATTATTTATAAATATATATAATTATTAATTATATAATTATTAAATTTGAACCAAGATATAAATTTATTTTCTAATAAATAAGTTTTATTTAAGCTAAATACAATAAATAAAGCACTAAAAATTCTACAGTATTGTTAACAGATGCAAGAGAAAAGGGTTAAGGGCTTATATGAATTACCAGTGCATTCATCTAATGAAATAAATTAAAACTTACTATTAGATTATTAATATCAATCTAATAAGCTTAGCTGAGCTTTACTGCTGAGTTCCAATTGCTGTTTTCGCAGCCACACCTGGACATATGTGCATTGTGTTTGCTTCTTAGGACTGTTTAATTTTTTTGGAGAAGGAAGGTGGATTTAATGCTGATCTTTGGCACAGTATGTACCAAAAAGGAAGGTTTTTTTTTTTTTTATGTTACTTGATAACGAGACGAGCTGGTCGTTTGCCGGATGGTAAGCATAACGCCGGCCCATAACAATTGCAGTGCCACCCAGAACTTTAAAACACAAAGGCCTGCGCGGCACTGCAGTGCGCTCGTTACCCTGAGACATTAGGTATTAAGTCTCATAAGCCCAGTAATTTCACTGAATTTGGTGAATTTAATAGAAAAGTTTGGACAACAATTCATAAGTTTTTCAGACTGCTAATTTGAAAGATTTATAATTGCGTGTATAATTAATGTTAAAACTAATTCTTGGTACCTGTTTACGCCTATTTAAGTGATGTTTAGATTTGATTGTTAATTGTTAAACATATCACAATTGAGTTAATATTTATAATAGTTAGATGAAGATTTTGGACACTGGTTGACTATCACATCAGAACATAGGTGAATAGATTAATTCTTTAATAAAACACTATATTTTATATGTATAGTATAGGTAGAGTAGATAACGGTACAAGCAAAACTAATTGTCCTGTGTCATATTGGGTGCAGCGGTTCAATTGTTCAAAGCAACATCTTCCAAATAACCCAAAATTAAATATATTTGTACCATTTGCTAAAAAACCTAAAAGTAGAATGTCTGTGAAGACGTACTGCGCCGATCCCTTGTAAAATGGGACAAGGTTAGGAAGGAAGATGCACCATTTGCTATGACTTAAGGACTTATTACTCGGTATTCAGATTGTCTTGCTGTCTACTTAGACGAGCTCGCTTTTACGAACACCGTAAACATACACAAGCTAACAGAGTGTCTGAATATCACCTGCGGCGCAAGTATTGATCTATTCGGGTCGTTCAAATCGATAAGGTGGGATTTATCGAGCCTCGAAACAATCGACAAAAGTTATCGAAAAGCTAGGTCGAATCCAAAGAGAATATAGAGCTACTACAATACTTTACGATCAGACTTCGGTACTCGCAACATTCGATAAATTTGTCGAGTTTTTCAGTTCGACAAATTTATCGAACTGACTTCCGTACTCGCGCCGCTGGTGTAATAAGTGCTTTAGTTTAGGTTCCACGGCTGGCTCAGTTTCTCTAGTTTGTAATTATAACTGTGTGTATCATTTGCGAATGGATATTTTTTACTTTTTTTTATTTATGTTTTTGATTTGCGTTCATGAATATAGTTATTGTTTGCAATGCGATGAAGACTTTTTTGTGGGTTGCTATTGATTATTTCGTTTTATTATATCGGTAAGCGTTTGATCACTATTTATCTGATGATAAGCGACGATGTGATCGAATTTACTACAGATTTTAATGCTCTTTCTAGAAAATATGTTAGATGTTTTGAGGATTTGATTTGATTTATTAACATTATTTACAAATCTAATCGTAATTTTTGCTGATCTAAACAACAATCTTCATTGTTCTAGATCATTCGCAATACGTCATCTCATGCCTATTCCTAACGGAAGTGATTCTATTCACAAATCCTCAGCTACCATAATATCTTCAAAATATGTCATTAATCAAAAGTTCGTATTCTGTATTACTCCACACACTCGCATAAGGCATGATCAGTAATGCTATCGATTTTTTATAGCAAATTCGTCATTTAGCTGAGCTTAATTATACTAACAGTCTTTCCTTGTTTTAAACTGTTGCTGGCGTTATAAGGGCTGCCTCATAATTTGCTGGTAGAAATACACTGCGGTCCTATCAGCGCCGATATCGTTCTGAGAGCCTAGTGTGAGTTTTGCAACAAGTTAACGCGTCCTACAGTGCAAGTGATCAGTTTACGCAGATTTTGTATGAAAAAAATTACATTGCCCCTAGTGCCGCGTTTGTGAATTATCGTCGTGCATGCTTTTAGTAAGGCGTTCACTCGACAAACGCGGTCGTCGCGAAAACTGTAAACCCCATACTCAGCATACTTATTGGCAGCCGGCGACATAATGGCTCCGTTACAAATTCGTGTCCTACTCTTGTAATAACAACTTATCACATTGATATAAGCTCCCGTGGTGCAGTTAATAAATCTACGGACTTATATTACGATTGAGTGTTCAATTAACACAACGGAACAAATATTTGAGCTCTTATAAAAGAATTGCATCTATTTGTTCCATGTCTGAGTGCTAGTGGTTCAAGTATTTTCTGACTCCCAAGATACCGGGAATCCTAGTTATTAGGGGTCATGTGCTATGACATGACTCCTAAAACATAGGTATGTGCACAGAGGAAATAATACTACGTAGAAGAGACGGAACTTGGAACATATTTTAAATTTTTTAAAATATATGGGCGTCTGTCCATAAATTGCCAACACCAAAGAGAAAATCCACTACGTTACGCCAACATGAAGAAACCAAGTATTTCGTTGGATAGTGATGTGACCTTCATATATCGATACTAGTGATGTCTTTTATCGACAAAATTATCGATGATTGGACCTATAATCTCTACTATTATGTAATTCAATCATTCATAAAAATATTTAACTGCATGTACAAATGTATTGTGCATACAAACTTGTAGTAGGTTAGGAAGTCGGAGGTAAATAATTAAATTACTTCGTGTCTTATTACATTTTTTAATTAAAAATTACACTTTAAACGTTAATAACTAATCATTATTACATGATAGAATAAAATGAACAAATATTAGCAGTCTTAAAATATTAATACGGTGTTGTTTACTATTTACTTATATTTAGTTTAATAAGAGCTACTACATAACTTAACTAGTTAATTAGTTTTTCGATTCGACAAATTTATCGAACCGACTTCCGTACTTGCGCCGCTGGTCAGCTTAAAAATATTTCCGGATTACTGGAAACATCAATACTGGTTGTGGCAGATTCTGTGGAAAATTGGGAGGGCTCTTCATTTTTTGTCTCTTTATTCTTATTTTACTAAACACTAAATAATGAAAATCTGTCATAAAATCATTTGCATCTTTTTGGAAATTTGATCCTCTGCTGTGTGGTGCAGTTAAACCTGACCTGATACAACCGAAGATTTTAAAGCACCAATAAAATTGGAGCATGTTCCATGATTGTTTGTTGGACTGTGTTGGCGCAAAATACTGGCAAAGAAGCCTCCCCGTTGGCTTTATCTGATAACGCACTCTTCACACACTCATTTACCACTCATTTTGAGACAATATCACTGATAATCTCTTATAAATACTAATCCACACAACACAGAACTTAGGTCACAAAACTCGTTTCAAACTTCAATACCAAACGGCAGCACCAAAACGGAGAAGCCCGGATGGGCTCTACTTAACGTTCTGGTGAGGAATTTAGCAGCAGATATTTCTTACAACGTAGGCACTCCAAACAAATTAAATACAAACTTGCTGTGAAACGTGAATGTGAAAATTTCCGCCATGTCTGATGTCACCAGTGTTGCCAGCGCGTATGAGCGATTTCGGACGATAATCTGTCTGAAAAGGGACGGTTTTGATGGTTAGCGGACGGTTTTAAAAAAAGTGTTATTTTATATAATCCGTACACAATAGTGGTACATTCATAATTGATAGTCGGTCATACATCTTTTAATTTTATTTGCAGTAACAAAAAAATGTAAAACCATTATTGGCTTTAGGTAACGTATATAAGTAATGTTAAGATTTTTAAGAGCTGTGGTTTTTATGAATAAATAAATAAATAAAATTACTGTCGAGGCCATTATTTGCGGTTTCGTCCGAGATTTGTTTACGTTGTTTCTCCAACTTGAGAAGAAACTATCAAATTAAAATCCTCAGTTCGGTATGAAACTTACATTTGCACCAAATTGACCGCGCGCGTTTTTTGTTCTTTTTTAAACTTTTGAAAATGGTTGTGTATTCAGCCCTCATAAAATAAATAATACTTTAATTTATGTTAAAGTGTGCTTAATGTGTATGACGGAGATAGAGAGACAGACCCACGTTGGGTGGGTACTACAAACCTGCATAAAAAAAAAAATTAACAAGAAGTGGGTAGATTCATTTTACCATTATCATCAGACATAGCCAAGCAATTCCACGTGGGCGTTACCATGGGAAATGTCGGTTACAACCAAAGTGTACTTTTATTACTTAGTAGTCTACTCTTAGCTTCGTTCGTGTACTCAATCACTCAATCGCAATCGATCCGCCACTCAACAAGTTTTTGGGCACTCGCCCACAGGACCTCCCAACGCCCCTTATAGTCCTGCCCAAGCCACCACAAACAAGTTAAATGAAAGGTTATACTTAGCAGCGACACCCTCGTCGCCTCGTCTCTTCCACAACCACACCGAACAGCGAACACGCAGCTCGCGGCGCTACACGCGCCTCTCGCCCAGCACAGCAATCCATCACGGGGGAACCAAGCGCGCAGCATAGCGGCCAGCACATCAGGGGACGTCCGTTCGACTACAAGCCAACTCAAGACAACACAACATTACGAAATATCTCCAGCTATAGGAGAGGTCCGTTCGGCTTGAGAGCCGAGAGCTAAGAGACCTAGGCACTATAACGCTACCGACTATATAGCTCGTAACTCCGATAACCTTCCACCGTTACCAACATGACAGATTGTCAAACGTCAGCGTGTCACCATTTCATAGACAACCTCTGACAGCCAGTTCGACTGTCAATGTCACTGTGTTACCATTTTACTAAATCAATCTACAACCAAACGCTAGCACAGATTATCAAAATCCGGCTGTCGCCGTTATGTATGTTTTACAAATTCCTGTTGATCTGAAGGTTCGTCCTAAAAGGGACGGTCTTGTTGAAGGGACGTCGATAGGACGGACGAACATTGAATAGGACGGTAAACCGTCCTAAATAGGACGATCTAGCAACACTGGATGTCACAAACGAATTTTTCAATTTGATTTTGATGTTTGGTTAACGCTTATGATGTTGGCTAACCTGGCGAGTTTGAAGGTTGGTTAGGTTGGCTAAACGCGGACAGAATCCAATACAATAGTTAATCAAAAGCAGTTTCGACAGACTGGGTATGTGATCTTTGCTCGTTACTTTTGTACCGAAAGACATCAAACCTTGACTTGGTTTTCAATCAGATCAAATTTCAACAAATACTTAGGTCTAAGAGCGTTATCACACTAGCGATATGCAAGCGTGTTTCCGGCGAGGTAATTGATCGGTCAGCTTGCTCGACACGTGTGCCGTGTGCGCAACGTGTTCGCTGCGTCACCGCGAAGAGGACGTCGCATTATCTCAATATCGTACACTGCCTGCGCCCGAGACTAGCTGCAGACAGCAAACTGCAACCGCAAACAGCAAGCGACACATGAATTTCTATGAAATTGATTCCGAGCGCAGCTATATTGCAATATTTCATAGAAAATTCATAGAAACCATAGTAGTGTCACTTGCTGTTTACGGTTGCAGTTTGCAGTCTGCTGCCCGTCTCGGGTTTGTACCTTACCTCTGCACACTCGATCGTTAGCCTCGCTGGAATTTGGAAACACGTTCGCAAATCGCTAGTGTGATATATAATAGGTAACGCTCTTTTATACTCCCTCGTGTAGGTAACTTATGCAAGTCTTCAACTCTGAGGTTGTAGTGCATGAGCCCCCCTTAGACATCTACCTCCGACAAGACATAACGACGATAGAACGTGGCCATTTCTGGAATCTTTTAGGTGTATTACACTAAACATCCTTTTTGGAAGTGGCAACCGAGACGTCTAATAAGAACCGGCTCCAATCTAGCTAAGCTAGTAACGCTTCTTTACCACATTACTGGTTTTCCATATACTAATTTGCGCCATAGAGGTGGTCAATGGTCATAAGGCTGCACTCCCAATTTGGAATGCAAGGTAATGAAAAGTAAACAATTTTTCTAAAGTGTGTCTAAGATAAGAGTCGTGGATTTTAATTAGTGATTTTACTCATAGTTAATGAACTATTGGTGTTCATTGTTCACATCATCGACACCATGGACGAGGTCAGCATAGTGCAGATCTGCAACTCCAACTTTAAGGAAGAAGAGGTTAGTAGTGCCAAGTCTCTAGTCTTCCAGTCGCTTGGCAAAGCTGATATAATGCCATCTCGCTGGAGGGACGGAGGTGGGAAGAGTCTCCAGCCAGACTAACATGTGCACCACGACTAAATTTTGTCTACTGTTTTGTCTCGCTCTTTCTCCTGCGAATACGAGACAAATTCATGATATAAGCATTGACAAAATTTGGTCACGGCGCGCATGTTAGCTCGGCAGTACATCATCACCCTGCTGAAAGAGACTCCGGACGACGTGCCCGCGCTCGTGGCGAATCAGCTGCATCGCTTGCCTCCGGTCACGCTCGACCACGTGGATGTAACCAGGCTACTTAAAGACATAACAACCCTGAAGTCAAGCCTAACCGAAGTTGGAGACTTCCGAAGTCACGATCAGTGATCTACGTGCCGAAGTAGTGTCATTACGCAGCACTATATCTTTAAGTAGGTCACCCGAGTTTGCAAGTGTAAACACGCATCGAGGAGCCCAAAACGCATCCATCGGCAGTTTTATTGCGTCACCGGCCGCCGTCAACTCGAGCGATGCCCCGCCCCCGCCGCCAGGCCTTCCACTCCGGTGGTGTTGACGTCACATGGGAGGTTGTCAGTATCTCGTGCCTACGCTGCTGCCGCCGCCAGCATTGGTCAACCAGAGCAGCTTAAGGGGGGAAAGCAGAGTCGCGAACCTAATCTCGTGACTGTGCAGTCGACTGCTCGAGAAGACAAGGATGGCTTCACCACGGTGCAAAGAAGACGAACCAAGAAGCTCGTTTGTCGAAACATGTGTGATACCGCATCGACTGGACCGAACCATCTGCTGCGTCCTGAAAAACCAAAGACGCAGCTCTACATGTCCCTCCTCCACTACACCATGAAGACCGATGATGCTTGTGAAGTCTACCGCCAAGCAGTAATGTGCAAGGCGCAAGCATTACTGTGTTCCGGTTTGATGAGCAGAGTAGCCAGTGAAATTACTGGGCTTATGAGACTTAATAATACCTAAGGGTAACGAGCGCACTGCAATGCCGCGCAGGCCTTTGTGTTTTAAAGTTCTGAGTGGCACTGCAATTGTTATGGGCTGGCGTTATGCTTACCATCAGGCAAACGACCAGCACGTATCGTTACCAAATAGAACTAAACAAAATGAGGTGGTGTACATCAGGCTGAAAACCAAGCTCACGCTGATGGTCACGAAGTTGGAGTCCCGCCACGGATCAAATTTTAATTATTTTGTGGTGAGAGTGTCAACTATACATCTGGCGACCTTCACTAAAGTGGAATTTTGGTCGACAGGAGTCGTGTTCCGGCGCTTCAGAGGCTGGCTATCTGATACCATATCCCGTCACACGTCGCCGACCAATCGTGCTAATTAAGTATTTTTATATTTGTATGTATGTTAGTCTGTAAGGTATATGTTTTATGGGCCTTTGATGCCTGCAATAAATGATTTATATATTATATTATTATTATAAAATATGCGAAACAGCACGCTTGCAGTTGATTGATTAAGCGCAGTCGTTCGAAGTCGAGCTTTTTAATGTGTTGTGTGTTAGGCTGGTTGATTATCACCCTAAGACACAACGATACAGATATATGGTTACACAACGATATAGCCCGACTTTGCTCACTATCCTCTCCTATCCTGTGAAGAGGTTAGTCTCAAGGGGTCTGTAGGTGCGTGCGGTGTCATAATTAAAGTCCCTCGGTTAACGTGGGCTATATTTGACTTGGAATTCCGCATTCCCTTGAACATTTTGGTAGCCCGAAATTTGAGTTTCAGTGATATTTAGTTGCAAAACTCATCACTTTGCTATTGAAGCGAATCGCGTGCAATCATCTGCCTTTCATCTGCAATATTTTTAATGACAAAATTCAGTAAGTTGTAAATCTTCGTGGTCGCGTAAAGCAACAATCCTAGAAGGTTTAGATTATACTTACCAATGAATTTCGTGCAAGCTATACTAGCGCCATCAATATTTATTAAACTATTCAGTGCTAATTGCCTAAAATTAATAAGCATATATAATTATTTCATTATTTAACATGTGGAAACTAAAATATGCCATGTGTTACATTATTTTATTTTTCATTAATATTGGATAGAACTCTAATATGTATGAAGAGTAATTTATTTTTTAAAATAAATTTTGAAGGTAGCGTTAGCGTAAAATGAAATTGTAATTCATGTCCTGGTGGATGCATGGACCCACCCCGCCCGCGCCTCGCCTCCCACTGCCACCCGTGCCGCGCACCTTTTAGATATTATTATGTTGTGCGATTTATTTTAATTCTGTGATATTACCTAACATATTAATCTAAATGAAATGCAAATTCAATTTACAAACGGCAATTTTGGCCTAAATTAAATACATAAGAAGATTGATGATATCGATAGCTTATTGTCTATAACCAACTTTCTCAGATAATCCCTCTTAATATTGGTGAAACCATATGAAAATCCATACAGTACTTTCTGAGATTACTCCTAGCAAAGACGAACTCAGCGCGGCGAAGGACCGTAGTGCCATTTCTAATCATTTTAGACGTTTATATTTAGACATTGTCTAGCTAAAAAGGCATCTAAAAGTATTTTGTTTGCGGTAACACGGTGGTGAATGTAACTGACATTTGGTAGGTTGGTAGTTTATAAGACACATCAGCTAAGAGCGGATTTTGCGAGGAAACTAATAATGATAACACTCCTGCCCGCGACAAAATTAGTTTAGTACTTCGTACTTTGCCTTAGTAAAGCTTCAAACGCCTAACTATATGCCAAGTCTTCCTATTAGTCATTTTTGCTATCCATATTAGTTCTTTCTTGTTTTACCTTAGTTTTAATTCTGCGGATAAATTATCACCTGCAACTATACAATTTAATATTTGTGTCTAGTTCTTATACATGACATTACTTAGCCATTTAATAATTATAACCGTTGATGATTTAAAGATATTAAATTTAATTTTGTTTTAAGATTGCTGGAACTGGCGCCGCGCCGCACTTCCAATCGGGTGCTGCAGAAAAGTAAAAAAGAGGAGAGTAAGCAAAGCACAGATGACAGTAAAGAAGAAGACGATAAGAACAAGGACACGCCACATCTTGCTCGGGAAAATAGAGCCAAAAGAAGGAACTTACTAAGGTAAGAAACAAAAAAAGCGAAAAGGAATGAAAGAAATAAAAGGAGGCGATTGATCCAAATGGGTCAATACATATGGGTTTAACCAGCAGCTTCGCGTTATAAAAAGCGCATTGGCCGGCCAACAGCTTTAAAAGTATCAATAGGGATGTAGACTTCATTTTTTTATTGTGGCAATCAATTCGTTTTCTCGTAAGAATCAAAAGTCTGTATCGAAAAAACTGGAAATAAACACTAGAAACGTCAAAAATGAGACTCGGGCGTCCAGAAGTAGGGCGTATCTACTAAGCGCTAAAACGCCCCATACAAATCTGGCAGAACATCTGACGTCACTTGTCCTACGCAGGACGTAAAGCTGTACTGAAAACACGCATTTGTTGATTGGGCCGTGAAAAAACTGCGTTTATGTACATAGTTGTCTAAATTTTTTTATTCATTGAAATATAATGAATCCGATGATATCATATAAATTACTATTGGACAAAAAAAAAATCGTTAAATTCGGAAAACTTAGATGCAATATCATTGTGGAAATTATATATGTTTTTATGAATTTCAGTTTTAATGTGTTAATGTGATGTGATTTACCTATGTAATGACATTATTTTTGTGTTTCATGCAACATCCCTATTCGTCCCAAATAGGGTAACTTCTTGAGTTAAGAGGCTAATACACGTCTGTTCTAACATGATACTTATCTCTCTAGGAGGTATTTATGTATGTAAAATGTGTTGCACCAATCTTAAGCGGTATCTTAAATGCTAACTTTATGACACCGATTTTGCAAGACTTAACGCAAAGCAGGCGCTTAATAAGTAACAGAGTCAAACAAAACAGTACTGTCAATTATTTAAAATTAGCGCTTGCTCAGATTTTCAGTGTCAAAACCAACTAAACCACAAAGCAATACATAGAAATGTATCACACTTTTGTCCATTTCATTCACTTACTTACAAAACGACAGATGTCTCCTGTATAACTATCTTAACGTAAATTGGTTGGTGCAGAGGAAATTGATGTATGATAATATGAAATTGACTTAGCTGCATAAACACGAATATAATCCCGAGAATATTTCTCTGTCGGGATACTATTCCGAGATATAAACGATCAGAACCAATCGTTTCCTACTTGGAATCATTCCGAATGAATTAAAAACACTCTGCTATATAGTTATAGTGTCGGTTAAAATTATTATTCTTTATATTGACATTTAGCATCTATGTAGCTTTATTAACTGTTATATAATTCCAGATCGAAGTCGGCATCATCAGATTCATCGAGTTCTGAACAGGTTAAAGAAGAGATGCCTCAGAAGATATCGAAGCGATCGAAGAGTTCAGATAAGCGGTCAAAAAACTCTTCTGCCACGCATAAAGGTGAACCGCCGCCAGACCCGCCGGTCAAGACTGGACGGAAGACTAACAACTCGCTCGCTTCAGTCACTGGGCAAATACTCATACCAGAAAATGACGAGCCGGTCAGCAGCACGAGGAAGATACTCAAGACTTCACAAATGTAATTATACATGTACATAAATTCATGACTTTGGCCACGTAGTCCGAGTGCTTTGTCCGACTGATCGAACGACGTGAACTTTTTAATCCTGTCGGTTCGATTAATCGGACTTACAGGGAATCGTAATATTGCTTTGTCCGGCTGAACGGAGTCGTGACCTTTTTATCTAATCCGTTCGATTCGATCGGAAATAGTAAGATGCCATTATCCGATCGGTAGGAGTATGAAAAACTTTTTCAGTTGCATTTCGTTCAAGTAACAAAATGTCTAAAAATAGTTAAAATAGTCTAAGGAGCCTAGTAGACGTAGTGTAGTGGTAGTACTGGAGTGTAGTAGTATCTAATAAAGTAAAATAATAATACACCTTTTCCCGTTTATAATCTTCCGTATAGCAAAACTAATAATTACATTACATCAAATCAACAGGAAATTTTAATCTTTTGTCATGTCATCGATGGGACCATGTGGTCTAAGAAAACGATAGTTCTTACAGTCCGATTCTTTAACCGAACCAACAGGTAAAAAATGTTTCCGTTGTCCGATCAAAGCAGTCGGACTACGTAGCCAAAGGCCAATTCTTTACTGCAAACAGGAGCTTCTTGCGTGTGTAAATCTATGACTATATGATTCGTGTATAATAAATACTGAAACGCTTTGGCGGTGTGGTTCCTGTGAATGAATATTCGCAGGGATCTTCGCCCCATCTCTTCACGATGGTGCCATATGAGCCGGCTAAAGGAAGAGTATCACGAGCAGCTTTCTCGGTTAGCATTATAATCTACAGTGATATCACCAAAATGCCAAAATATTGGCAGTGGAAGATTTCCGGCTGATGATGATGATGATGAAACATTTTATGTGAATTTTTAGCAAATATATTACAAAGAGAGGAAACAACTCCCTGTGTTTAGTAGTTTTTGTTGCAACGAAAAGCTTATGCAAGTCTTATGTTCACCTGAAAATAATTTTCGTTTTCAGATTCAGTCAAACCGAAGAAGACATTCAAACTGATATGTACAAAGTTCTGGAACAAATTACTGCACATGATGACGCCTGGCCGTTCATGGACCCGGTGGAAGAGGAGTATGCGCCCAACTACTACGCAGTTATCAGGCGGCCCATGGACCTCCGCAAGATGGAAGAGCGCCTTGACAGTGGCCATTATACGGATTTTGCGATGTTCAAAGCTGATTTTAAACTGATCGTTAATAATTGCCGTCTCTACAATGGCCAAGATAATGGTGAGTTTCATGTATTCATTTATTTAATTAAAAGCAGAAGATAGGCTTATCTTCGGAGTGCTTGATCAATTATTGACTAAAATTATATGAGTTGATCCAGAAAACATACGCTTTCACATTTAAAAAATATAACCCTACAGAATATTTAAAAAAAATCATAATAACATTTCTATCCTTACTTTACGTATGCTTTTGGATGTATAATCTATGGTAATGATACCTCAAAGTAGATTGTGATACATTATGATTTTCATTCTGACAAAAGTCACACTAGTTTAACCACTTGCTACTATATATGTGTTAAGGTCTATATGAGTTAGGGGCTTTATTTGCGGCAAATCATATTTAGTTGAAGAAAACAGAGTTTTAATAGCAAATAAATCATTATTTATTTTAGTATGGACTAAGATTTCAATGCTATTTTCAATTATAAAATTTAAATGCTATTAAACTACTGTTTTCTTCAACTAAGTATGATTTGCCGCAAATAAAGGCCAACACAAAAGCCAGCAACAATCATTTCAGTGTCTTTTATCTCTTTTCTCTTCTTCTTAAGAGTTATAGTGATCTCCTTACCAACATATTGTGCAGCCAGATAGTTATTATTGTGCTAAGACCCCATACCTTACCTATCATTCGTCTGTATTGCCAAAAGGTGACCTTATGTAATTTGTTGTCTAAGTGTTAAGCCCAGTTTTATTTACTGTCCAAAGTAAGACCTACAATCCTAATACCCGCCTATTGTAGGAGGCCGAGGAAAACACCATCCAAACCTGGTGTTTTATATGGTTTAAAAGTGTTAATTGCCAAGTTTACTCGATCATAACAAATAGCTTTCGCCAACATCCAATCTTCTTCTAAGGTGACTGACATCATACCCGCACCAAAAGTGTAGTGTATTTCATCTGTTACTTAAATATTATTGTTCTATCGCTGTGTATCGCTATCTTTCGTCGATATTCGAATATCGACCCATCGCAGCCGGCCTGGCACCACGTTAGCTGCGCGCGCGCATCCTAGATATCTTCTAGTGTTTCACAGAGGTTGACTCGTGGCATGGTACGCAAGATTGCTGCAGTTAAATTTAAATTTGCTTTTTGTATTCATTTTTATAATATCATCGCTATTTCCTTTTCCGTCTTCATAATCCTTTTTGCGCCATCTTCATTGATGGGTTAAAAATTCATTATACCAGTGAAGTTATCCGATGAGTTTATTTAATGAAACCCATCTTGTTACATAGTGGCGTATAGATGTTTAGTTATTGTCAGCTTTACTATAGTATGCACACCGGCCAAAAAGTTTGGTTATAAGTTTGGAAAAACAAAACAAGATCATACATCCCTTAAAAATCGACATATCAAAATCGCATACGCGCCGTCAAGTTGTCAATAGGTTAATATATAATTAAATGAGATTTAAGTGATTTGGTTACTGAACTTAAAAATGTCTTTGTTCACAGAATACACTACAATGGTGGACAACTTACAAGTGGCATTTGATAGATTGACGGAAAAGTACATGCATCGAATTTCATCGTCTGACGAAGAAATAGCAGTTGAATTCCAGGTGCCTGCTCCCTCGAGAAAACATAAACTAAAGCCCGACGAATCTCCAGAACGTCATCACAAACGCAAAAAACGAAAATCTCATTCTGATACTGGTACGTAGACAATGTTGTTGACAATGTTAACTTCACTAGGACGCAAGACTCTCTTCTGCGAGCGTCCGTCTGGGTGCCGGCAGACGAGACGAGCAAATTGGTGGTACCACATTGCTCATATAGTCTGCCGCCAAGCAGTAATGAGGCTGTTATGTCTAAAAATATACGGCACAAATAAAATTATTTTTTTATTATTTTAAATAGGCTTCGTTACATCACTATTTCATCTAATGTTAATCGACAATTATACAGTAGGTGGTTTATCATGCTTGCCCAGTTTTTTTTACATTTGATAGATTAGTATTTGACCAATTTTTCACCTGATCTTAAGCGACGAGGTGGTTGGTGTGAATATATTTATGTATACTAAATATGTTATTGTGTCTTATTGTGTATGAAGACTTTCATGTTTTATCATTGTTTCAGGTGAACCTAAGTCCAGCTCTTCAGACATAGCACCGAAAGTGCATATAAAAAAAGAAAGAGTAGATGAGGAAGAAGTATCACCAAGTTCGGAAATCAAGAAATCTAAAGAATCTCATAGAAGTAAACAGGGAAAAGTAAAAAAGAAACATAAAGGCCACCACCGTCATGGTAAACATTCCAAAAATCATAAGAAGGCTTCCCATAAAACAGGGCATGGTGAATCTAAGAGCAAACACAGTAAGAGACAAAAACATAAAGATGGTAAAAGTAAAGAGGGGAAGAAGTCTAAGCAAAAGCAGAAGAAAAAGAAAAGCAGGCATCACGAAGTGGAACCACCAAAGCCAGAAGTAGTGGTGAAGACGGAGGTGGCTTCATCGCCTGAGAGCTCTCATCGCAGCCGGAGTGCCAGTCCGCTGCCCTCCATACACACGCCATCGCCGTCACCCACCGAGCTTGACCAGCCCTCCTCACCGCCACCGGAACTATCCGACCAGCTATCCGATCCAGATTTTTTCAAAGACAAATACGACAAAATAAAGGAAAGGAGACGTCATGCAGCCAAGGATGCCTTCGAATCGCTCTTCGATTTGAAGCAGAAAGTGGTAGAGAAACAGAGACAAAGTCAAAGCACACCGGAGAAAGATAAGCATCAAAAACTAAGGGAAACTATAGAAAAGTTGAAAGCCAAGCATGATAAGTACAAGGAAAAAGATATATATTCGCCAGGCGGTAGCGGTGTAGATAAACCGTCCGGTTCGAAGAAGTCACAAGAAGCGGCGACTAAAAACACAGATTCAGATAAAGAAGAAGACATACCAGTGAAGGAAAAAGAGAAATCTGTAAAAACTAAAGGTTCTAAGAAAGGTCATAAAAAGAGCTGTGCTAGAAATGAGTCTGCTTCGGAAGCTTTGGAAGAAGCCGTCAAAGATATCAGTAAGTGGTTAGAAGAGCCTCCGAAAAGCTCTGCGATGAGCTCGCCGTGCGATAGCCCGGCGCAAACGACGGTATCGACTGAAGAACAAGATAGCCGTCAAGATGATGAACTTTCCCAAAGTGAGAAATCAGTATTCAAAAAAGAGTCGATGCGTAAGCGTCCGTCATCTCGGGAGCCTAAGGTTGTGAAACGAAGAGAAATTCAGAGAACTATAGAAAGGCTCCAACCCGGTAAAAGCAAAGGCAATCTGCTCACAAACATAAGCATCAAAAATACTGAAAAAACAGAAGAAACCGCCAGTCTTGGAGTAGCAAATAAAGTGCGAGAAACCATGAAATCAGAAGAAGCCAGCCCTAAGTTGAGCCTTGGCTCTGTTTTGCCCACAGTGGAATTTTCTCTTGGAAAAGACCATATGTTTGACAACAAGGAAGATACCAAAGCGGAGGTAAAGCCAGAAGCCATTAAAGCACCAGAAGTCGAGATGAAAATTGAGATTAAAGAAGAAAATACACAAATACTAAAGAAAGTTGATGAAATACCTGTTCAAGTTACTAAAAAAGATGCTGAAGTTGAAACTGAACCTCAAACGCCGCCGAAACCTAATCAAGAAAAAGCTACGCCTAATCTTAGTGCTTGGTTCAAGGCATTTGGTGCTCCTAAAAACCCCACTCCTGTGACTGTACCTAAGAAGAAAACTGACGAAGAAGGCGATGAAAAGCATTCAGATGCGACAAACAATGAAAATAAGTTGACGAGTCCCAAAAATCCACCTAAATACGATTCTCCGACGGATCCCGAAACTCCGAATCCTGATGGTGGCGATAGTCCGGTCCCAGTCAACGCCACCCCGAGGCAAAGGAGGACTAGCACTGGTAGCTCCGTCTCTGAGAGATCATCTTTCAGTCAAGATTTGGACTCGCCTCGACACCAGATGTCTCACACATCGCCCTTACTACGCTCGCCGGCCTCTCCTAGAACTGAAGAATTCCAAAAGATCACTTACCCTATAATCAATGGGTCAGTTAGGGCAGGATTCTATCAAGATACAACATCTATCAAAAGCAGTCCGGAGAAAAGCTGCAGTCCGCGCGAGGGCCCTCAGTCGCCCTACTCTGTTTATCCTCAGCATGTATATGTGAGCAATAATGCCGCTGGTGCGTCCACGCCTAATTACTTTGTAGATCACAACAAAAGCCCGCTGCCTACTTACGCTCACAACCCTCCACCATACTACGATACAGCTAAAGCTACAGTTGTAAACAAGCCTCCTCGTGCTCATGAAGATTACAATAGTATGTGCCCAGGGCCACAATCATTTCAACAAACCCCATACGCTCGACCTTATTCACCAGTATACTCCCCCTACACTCAACCGCCGTCTTCAAACTACGCCCAAGTGCAACAATCACCACAACCGCCTGCCGCTAATACTCCTCCAAATGTTCCACCAACGATGCCTGAAACCAAAACTGCTCACTTCCCAGTTAAAAAACGAATGTACAATGAACCAGAGCAGTCGGCTGTCATATCCACAACTAAACCATCAGAAGCTAAGGATGTGGTGGCGGCACCAACTAAAATCGATTACCCGAAAATACCGCAAACACTGCATTCTATACCGCCTGTGACTACTCCATCAGTGGATGATATTGCACTAGCTCTCAGTGAAAAATCAGAAATGGCTAAACTGCGTGAAAAGAACACTGTTGCTTACGCTACTAATGAACGACTCGTCGAAGAGAGAAATAATCAGAAGGTGGACCACATCGAAACAGTGCATGATCTTAAGAAGGACGTAAGTACAGTTGATATAAATAAAGCGATAGGTATTATGAAGAACGACAATATTGATATGGTGAACATGGGCTACATGAATCCCGAAATTGAACGCAGAAACAGCGGCGAGAATCACGAGAACGACTTCTCAATTCGAGATGTTGCCAAGCCAATCGCAAATGCACAACAAAAAGTCTACGATGTGGATGCCATAGCTCTGAATCTCGGAATAAACAGCCAACCCTTGCAGAAAACGTTGACGAAATGTAATCCTATCTCGAGCAACATCCCGCCCGCGCACTCGCAAGAGAGAAGTCATGCTGATATGTCCCTTAACCACAACCATTCGCAAGACAGAGGTCACACAGACATGAACGTTAACCATACCGTTGCGCATGCGCACCATCCAAACCAGTACGATCACATGTCTGGTGGACAAGCTATTAGCAATTTCTCTATGAGCGATATAGAACTAGCCAACAAAAAGCTTTACGCTTGCAATGCCCCTTCGTCGACGGCTATTGACTATGGCAATTGGAAACTCACAAACCAAATGCGGAAACCTGAGATGATCCCATCCGACTATTCTACATCATATAACGCTAATACGGCAGAAAAACTTAAAAACGAAATCAATGCAGCTACTTCTAATGCAATTAATTATAACAAGAACATGCAACACCAACAATACAACATGTTCAACGTCCCACGGGCGAACACGCAAAGAACTCAAGATATACAACAAAGTCTACCTGCAGAATTAAGAATACCTAATCCTCGTGGGCTCCTCAAGAATGATCACATGACTGTGTCATCCATCAGCGATCCAGACTCTGTAGCCAAAACTATGGACAGTGTAGCCAAAACTCAAAAACCCGAAAAACTTGTACAAAATCACCCGTTAGTGTCTTCCAATCCCTATAAAACTCCATATTCCAATGCTGGTCTTCCAATCGATACCTTAAGAAACTTACCCAACATTCCACAAATGTTGGAACGTTACACAAATGACGATAGATTTTTGTCTTCCTTCGCCTCAAGCAGCTCATCGCTTTACGATAAACAGTATCAAATGGCTCAAATGTTCAACAAGAGCTTACCTTCCGACATGCCCTCGTCGAGTACGCCCTCCAGCATATACTCGCAGCCATCCGCATCGCTAAGTAAAGATAACGGCATTTACAAGACCACTAACGTTACCACTGCACACCACGACCCTAAACCAAAAACTAAACGGAAGAGAACGGAAAGCAAACCAGCACAGATCGTAAGTAGCCAGTACCACGGTTCTCCTTGCACCTCGGACGTACTCTCTTCCGTGAAATCCGGCATGATGCCGGCGAGCGCGTTTAATTTTGGCACGACATCCAACATGGCGACGAATATGGCGCTGAGCAGCGGTTTGTACGGTGACAACGGGGGATTCTCAGCCAATCAGCTTATGGCTGCCAACTACATGGTCGCGGCTGTGGCGCACCAGCAGCGGAGCAGCGAAGCGGCCGCGGAGAAACTAGCCAAGCCGGCGCACCAGAACTCCAGCGGCCACGCGGCCAGCTCGTTCCCGTTCATAGGACATGGGCAGGTGCGCGGGGGGTATCCATTTGTGGGCGCTGACCCTACCTCACCGCTTTACCAGCAGTACCTGCAGCGCCATCAGGAGGAGCTGCTGCGTCAGACAGGTGCGCAGATAATGTCGCTCTACCCCGGCGGCTACCCTGCCTCGCTCGGCGTGCGCCAGCCCTACGACTCAATGAACCGCCACTGGCTCTAATCTCTTGTTACTCCTACCGTTTCATGATGTTACACTATAATTAATCGTTAATGTGACTATTGTTATAGGAAATTGTAATTTATATTGTTTGTAGGTTGAATAATATAATAGATTTTGTGGAAATATTTTATAGATATTTCTTATTTACATTCATGACAAGATAATCGTTGATGAGCTATTGATAAATAGTTGTTCATTTTACTATTGCGTTAGTTAATAGCCTATCATTTTTCTACATGGGACTGCTTCTCTTTACAAATGTTGTTGAGTTTATATACGAATTATACTGCAAACCTCGTCGCCTCAATCTCGATTTTATATTTATAGCTCTATGCAGTTGTTTAGCTACACTTTATAGAATATTTGTTGAACATAGATTCATATTTTATCTAAAACTAGCATATTACAATCAAACCAATTACAAAATCTATTATATCAATATCCATTATGCTTACAGATTTTAGAGGCAGTCTTTGCGATATCACTTGCTATTATAATAAATAGTTTACATGTTAATATTAAATTAAAATTATTATTTTCTAATTAACATAATAGAAGCAATTTTAAGCTTTTTATTAGCTTTAATTTACGTAATAAATATAATTATTATTGCTTTGTTTATTAAGGTCACATGAATAAATAAATATTTGTTATTTAATCATATATCATTATTAAATTTTACGTTGATCTACTCTAGATTGTTGTGTAAATAATATTAGTACTTTATTTACAATCAGTGTTTAGCATTTTTGAAGATAATATTTACTATCATTCATGAATGTAGTATTAAGAGATTCGTTTAATTAAGAGATATTGAACTGTTCTTCTTGTGTAAAAATGAAAATAAAGAATTTCGGAATAAACGTTAAAAATATTTGTTGAGTACTTAACTACCTGACTATGACCACTAGGGTATCCAATCCAATCCACCAAGAACAGAACAGGTTTTTGCGTTATTCTTCGTAACTTTTCAGGTTTACCAGTTCTGTTAAAACTGAAACCGGAATATTCGGTCCTTATGGTTCCAGATAAGTTCTTTTATCACACAAACCACTGCGTACCCACTGCCAAATTATCAAAGTTGCAGTCAATTGTTGAAATAATTTAGTGAGAAATAGATGTTTCTCTCGAGACCATAGATAACTGTATTACTGGCGTATTTGAGGCTGATATTCTTGTTTAGGCTTCCCTCATAGAACAGCTGCTTGCTATTTGCTCAATGGCTCCCAGCAGTGATCTCGACCTGCATGGTTATTTTGATTCACTCTGAATGGTGTCCGAAGCGACAGTCTTGATCGTTTATATTTCGGAATCGCATCCCGTCAGACAAATTTCCCGTTCTGCGGCGCAAGTACGGATCTATTCGGGTCGATAAAATTGACAGTTAAAATCGATAAAGTGGGTGTTATTCGATAAAATTGACAGTTAAAATCGATAAAGTGGGTTTTATCGATTTTACCTGTCAATTTTATCGACCGAAAAGATCCGTACTTGCGCCGCTGGTTCGACAACTCTTCTGCAGTGAATCGAAATCACTGCTTGCAGTAGGCGTATTCTAAACTCAATCCGACAGGTTTCCGTTCGGATCGACATTTTTCGTCTCTGTCATCCTGAATGGAGATGACAGAGACGAAGAATGAGGATCCGCAATCCGACAGGTTTCCGTTCGGATCGACATTTTTCGTCTCTGTCATCCTGAATGGAGATGACAGAGACGAAGAATGAGGATCCGAACGGAAACCTGTCGGATTGAGTTTAGAATACGCCTGCTGGTATAGTGGTCTGGGAAAACTGACATAACTGCGGCGCAAGTACGGAAATGCAAACGATACATTTGTCGAATCGAAAAAACTGATAAGTTTATCGAAGTCTGATCGTAAAGTATTGTAGTAGCTTTATATTCTCTTTGGATTCAACCTAGCTATTCTATAACTTTTGTCGGTTGTATCATGGCTCGATAAATTATATAAAAAATAGATAAAACCCACTTTATCAAATTGAACTGTCAATTTTATCAATCGAAAAGATCCATACTTGCGCTGCTGGTCTTGCCACAGTGAAGGCTACCGAATGTCTGTTCGCACATGGCACTCATTTAAAGTCCTGCTTGAGACTCAGGGTTATTCACACCATGACCATATTGCCCAGGAATCAACCTAACAAAACTCATTTGATGTTTTGAATAGAAAAAGACAAAATTTTGTATGCAATTTTTTTATTAGGACATAATTTTAAGTCATAAATAATTGGTTGACAACATCTTAAGATCTATTGTTTAACAGGAAAACATTAAGGTTTATAAGAAACTAAAAACATGTGCAGTTAGTTGGAAGCAGCCAGCTGTCAACCACTTAAAAATACATCCTGCTGTAACCTACCACTTGATTCTGTTATAATTATGATAGTAACTATACATTGAAACATACAATTTCCTCAATTTAAATTTTTCATTTATTATTTCATTTCAGTTTGTGCAGTTTCCCAGTTTTTATTTTGACATATAGATAGATCTATAAGTGATCACTTTTCCTTTTGATGTATGGAACACTGAAAAGGCTATTTGGGGCATGTTTTGGATTGGTTAGTACTATATTTTTAAAGTTACCATATATAATTTTTATTATTAATACACAAACACCCCTACAGTTTGATGTCCTAGATATGAGTTACCTACTAAAAATAAGAAAAAAGAATTACTTTAAGATTTGGCTTCAGGTTGTTCTTTTTTGAGTTGAACCATTTCTCTGAGGTTGTTTTCGCTTTCTTTCAAATTTTTCTCAAGGTATTCTTTTTTGTCAGTCAGATCTTTAATACGAAGTTTTAATTCCTCTTCACGGTCTCCAAATTTCTTTTTTAATGAGCCCATGTCTTGAAGAAGAAATATTCTGCCAATAGCCTCATAGGTTCGGGTCCCCTCCGGTATATCCGATAACCCACGCAAATTTAGTGCCACCTGTTTTGAAACGCGGTTATATGTACTTATATCAGAGTCTATCTCATGGATTTTCTTGCTTGTTTCAATCATTTTCATTTGCAACACCAAAAATGCTTTTTTTAGTTCCAAATCAACTGGTTTAGCCATCGTTATAATCAATTCTCAGAACAGAAAGACCACAAATTATTGAGAAAGACTCGCGACTTGAATTATTTTTCTGAAGAGAATACCACAGATCAGCAATATCACAATATGTAGCTAGCGAGAAAACCACAGACAATCAAAGAGAATACAATAATACTATGTACGTAAAACGTAAGACAGTTATCTAGGAGATGACACTATACTAGTCTGTGGAGAAGTGGTAGAGAAATATTGTGAAAAGACCACGCTGTGTTCTTTTAGAACAGTGGTACCTGCTCGAGATTTTTGCATAGAAACTAGCTCTATCTCTATCTATCCTTGGTAGCGACAAAGAGTATATAAGACACAGACCAAAGAGTATAATAACTATCCATACCCTAGACAGAGAGGTAATAGACGACTAGATAGCTTGCATCTCATTCATACAAGAAAGAGAACCACTTATGCATACTTCATGTAAAGAAAAGAGATAGAACGATATGACTTTTTGTTTCATGTCGCGTGCCGGTTTTTCCAAGGTCATTCACACTATTGTGCGAAACAAACATTGACAGTTCGCCCTATATTCTGGAGTTCGCCGCAGTTTTGACGCTTTTATTAATTGAAACCAGACTGTGAACACATTTTATTACTTCCAAATTGTGAATAACAATTTCCCTAACAAATTTACTATGAGAAAATGGTTCGGTGCAGTATGTTAGGATGCAAAAGTGACAGTGAACAAAAACTTCCCGATTTGTCTTTTCACTCGTAAGTACAGTACTTTTGGATCATATTTAGGCTTCAAAATTGATTGTTAAACATATAAAGACTCTAGACAACATTATTTAGAATAGAACTTTGTTCATTAATGTGCAATAAAGTTGAATTCAATCAATGTTAGAATCCTTCAACCAAAAAATATCTCAGTTTGGTGTTGCCTGCATTCGAAATTATTTTTCCCCAGACCACGTATTTTTATGTCATATAAATATATAAATACTATACAAATACTACACAAATAAATAAAATTGAAGTGTCTGTTTGTAATATCAAAATAACAGCTTTTTACCAAATGAGTATGAAAGTATATACGGTACCTATATCAAAACAACCATTTATAAAATTTTTGTCTGTCTGTCTGTTTGTTCCGGTTAATCATCGAAACGGCTGGGCCGATTTTGACGGGACTTTCACTGGCAGATAGCTGATGTTACAAGAAGTAACTTAGGCTACTTTTATTTTAGAAAAAGAATTAGGATTCCGCGCAGAAAAATAAAAACCATGAAATCCAATATCTCCGCGCGGGTGAAACCGCCACCCTTATGGTAAAAAGTAGCCAGTAGAAAAGTGTGAAAATGTGACTTTGAATGAAAGATGCAATACAGAAATGAACTAATAATGAACCGTCTGATTGCAGTGCTGTAATATAATTGTTGTCACCAATTCCCTTGAAGTAGCTGAAAGATTTGAATGATGATTAAGTTCTATAACCACGAAAGCAAACTTTAGATCGCAAAAAATCCAGTTCCTATAGGGAAACGCGTAGGCTAGTTAATTACAAAACAGGGGACCTATTTTTGAATGTCACGAATGATTTCGAAATCACCGATGACAAAATTCTCAGCGATGACTTTGAAATTACTAATTTGCAAAAGTTGTATTTTTGAAAGTTATACGCTGTATACCAATCATGCAACTATTTCTCAGCTTTGATCACATATAAACTTATGATTGTATTCTATTTATTTTTATTTTTTAAGTTGTAAATTGTGTTCACGTCAAAATTGGCACTAAATATTCGTATCTATGATATCGTTTACGAGTGGGGGTACCCATTCGTAAACGATATCATAGGTATGATAATTTTAGTCACCCGCTGAGATTGAAAAATACGACTTTTTGTAAATCGGTGACTATCGGTCATATCGCTGATATTTAGTCACTCGGTGACATTCAAAAATTGCACCCCTGATCTCTAGATAAATTATGGAGTAAATCTGGCATTGCTAAAAACCAGGGTAAACGTTTTGATATGGCAACACCACCCAATATCGTTCTATCTCACATGCGGCACGGAAACCAGTCGTCTATAGATAGTCCGTCTACGATCCATACAGACTTACAGTACAAATCTGTGATGTAAGAGTAAAAACGAAACCTTTTTTGTTTTTTAATTTATTTCTTGACCTGGATACATAGTCCTTAAGTAGCTATTTGCTACCAGCATACCTACCACAAAACAAATTATCATTTATATTTTATGGCAGCTCCGTGCCGTACTGTCCGAAATAAATTTAAAACACTGGCTTGTTTGTCCACTGATATTTCCTCAAGGAAATCCCAATCTGGAAGTGGAATGTGCACCACAGACTACTGAGTATAATATGTGCACTGCCGACCAAAACGCAGTCCAAGGGAGACAGCTCTGTGCGAGAGCCCTCTGTCCTCTTTATGTAGGGCGACCACAAAATTTTGAATTGTTGAGACATGCATTAAGTTATGATTGTAATGTAAAAAGTATCGACTAAATTTAGGAATACTAAAATCACCTAATTTACTTTGTATTTATATAATAGGGAATAATCCATACTAATATTATAAATGAGAAAGTGTGTACTTGTTGGTTTGTTGGTTTGTCCTTTTTGTTTTTCATGAAAGGCCAACTCTACTGAGTCTACACTAGCGCCTCTAGCGGCGAATTCGAGCGCGATAGCCTCATTGAATGTGACATGGCGTCCATCAAGATAAATCACGGCCTTCTGTAAAACTGTTTTTTATGACAGTGGTCTGAAATTGCAATTTATTAGTGAAGCCGTTACAAATCGTATAATTGCATTGATGGTAATGCATGCAAGGAAACCTCTAAAGCGAATAAGCGATGGGTATGATATGGCTTCAGATGCTTCGCCTAACAACTGTACCTTTATGGCGGTCGCCGATTCGGTTTTTCTGCAATCTAGTTTTATAAAATAACCATTTTTGTCTCGTTTCAGGTACTTTGAGAAGCATCAAGCCCATCCGTATCAGGTAAGAACAAATTAAAATACTAGGTAAGATATAAGCGTGTACCCATTGGATTGATGACTATTGTTAACTGTGGCTCAAATTATGTACTTCTCTACGTAATAACTATTTCTGACAATGTTTTTCCTGTTTTTATCGACTTTAGGTGCATTTATTAAACTTGAACAAAAGTTATTCAAGCAAAATATACCTTTTTTAAATAGTTTCCTATCTTAATCTAATTACATACAAGTTTAACATTCTGTTACCTTGGTACAGAAAATCATATGTAAGTCATTTTAAGAAACACCCCTTTATTACTGAAAAATACTATTAAAAAAAAATATTTGTCTATTTTGACAACTGTGGGTGTTGTTTATCATCTACTATGCTTTGAGTTATGTACAATATATGAAATGTTTTTTAACAGAAGTATTCCAAAAGTGATAGAAGAGCCCAAGCTGAGTATGGATCTTCTGACAGCCGCTACACCCCGCTGCGGTCTCCCAATGGCAATGTTTCGCATGGGCACAGCACACATCCCAGTCAGTCCAGTCATAGCCATCACCATTATAGCCATGTGGTGGATGACAGAGGATATTCTTCATCCAGAAATTCTTATCTGCCAAAAGGATCAGAAAAGGAGAGAGATAGAGACTATAAATCCTCTAGAAATAAGTACACAGGTGAGAAAAGTTACTCATTTGTTTGTGGTACACAACATTAGGTGTTAAGTCTCACAAGCCTAGTAATTTCACTGACTACTTTGCTCATCAAACCGGAGCACAGTAATGCTTACACATTACTGATTGGTGGTAGACATCACAAGCAAAATGGTGGTACCCACCCAGACAAACACTTGCAGAAGAGTTAGTCCTACCACCATGTAAAATAAAATGTACCAGATATTGTAATAAAAAAATGCAATTAATTTCCATGAAACAAAGTTAAATAATATCTGTACTGTAATCTATACTTTTTAATAAAATTTTAGATCTTTGTTTTGGAAGTGGAGTTTTCAGGTGTTTACTTACAGTTTTAGTATGATCTATTTACAATTATTTTGAAACTAATCAACTGGAATTATTTTTATAATTATTTCTGTAGAAATCTTGGGATTAAGCAAGCTTATGCAATAACACATTACTACTAAACACAATTTGAGCTGTGTAAATAGTTATTGTTAAATGTTTACATTTATTTTTTTGAAAATTTGATATCTCTTGATCTTTTGATTTTTCTTTAGAACTGGGTAGTGAAATGTTGGTCTATGATATACCCAAATGTTTCCAGTTGATAATAATTAGTGAAACAAATTTAAATAACTTCAACATCTTAACTTAATTTAATGATTGTACAAATAAATACCACATTATAGATTGCACAACAAACATAAAGGGCACAATTATAAAAATAAAGAATTTAAATCTTGGTAAATATTTAACAGCCACATAATTTATTCATTCATCTCAATTCATACTGAAAAATAAAATCCAAAAAAATATTGAAAGATCTTGTTTTGGTAATAAGAGATGATTTATATCTTGATCAAGAATCATGATCCATCAATTTAAATCCTTTATTTCTCAAATACACTTTCATTGCTGAAGTACAGAAATATTAGAAAAATATGGAGATGTTTTGCAAAGTATTACTGCAAGAATACAAATTTTTTGTCATCACACACAAACATAGCATTGTAAAAAATAACTAACATGGATAATTTGTCATAATGCAGTTAGAAAGTTATTTAGATTGTTTTCATTACGATCACAGATCAAAAATGTTAAAGTAGTGTAACCCACACACTAGTATTGGAGCTTTTGAAGCCTTTATTAATCATCTTAAAGGTAAAAGATATAATAATTCATGAAAGAACTTTTATTGACAAATGTGATTGATTCAATGATATCTATTCAAGTTATGTCAAAATAACAGCTTTTTACTAAATGCATATGAAAGTATATAATTATAGTACTTATAAACAAAAAAATAATTATTGAAAAGTTTTTCTGTCCGTCTGCTTGTTCCGGCTAATCTCCGAAACAGGTGGACCAATTTTGAAGGGACTGCCACTGGCAGGTAGCAGATGTTATAAGGAGTAACTAAAGCTATGTGGGTGAAGCCGTGGGGCAGAGCTTGGCTGATATAAAAACTTGAATTTTGGATTAACAGTTTAGCTTCGGAATAACATCATAATTATTTTGTACTAGCTGACCTGACAAATCCTCTCCACATTTCAATATATTTGATTATGGTTCTGAATGGATTATGGTTTTAAGTTCATAAAAAATTACTTAGAAAAACCCAGTTTTACCAGCAACTTTTCCAATTTTTCTTTTTCTTAAAACTTTATCTTGGACAATAAAATGCATTTTGAAAAAAATAGCCGAATCGGTCCAGCCATTCTCAAACTGATGTGCTTACCAATGAACAGCACTTTTTATGTATGTAATATATGCATATTATATTTTATGTATATGTTTTATGTGTTTAAAGCACACCATATTTGTTTATTTGCCATGTCATGTCTATAATATTTTCATACAAATTATAAGCCTGAAATATGTTGAGTAAACTAGATAGGTAATGGTGTTGGTTCTGGCATCTCATTCCTAAACCTAATTTTAATTTCACTCTTTCCAAAAACTAAAACGAGAAAGGGATGGAAGATTGTCAATTTAGTTTTATAGCTGTCAAATATCATTCATCTTTGACACATTAGGTGTCACTAAATTCATGGCCGTTAAATTTACACTAGAACCTAGTTAATTAATTCACTTGCTTGTATCTAGTGACTAGATACAAGCAAGTAAATTTGACAGGTCTAAAATATATTCCATCCCTTTCTCATGTTCTTATTTACAAAGTGAGAGTGAAACTAAAATTAGGTTTAGGTATGAAATGCCAGAATCGACACCATGCATTATCAATATTTTATCCATATATTTTATTATCTTATGTGGCTGGCGTGAACATGTAAAAATGCATAAATGCATTTTTACTATATTTTATTATTGTTAAAATTAAATATAGGCTAACATTAATGCCTTAAAAGGATGATCTGGAAAAGAGAGCCACAATACATATTGTGCCATTTGTGAGGCTTACTAAAGTGCTTAGCGACAAAACTTCAAGACTAGCAAATGAAATATTTTATTACAATGATGTTAAAGCAGGCTTCAGTGATATAAGAATATAAGAGCGAAATTATAACTAACTTAAATAATATTGAGAAATATTTAACAATAATATTTTTTTTTTCATGAGAGATATAGTTTGTTTCTTTTTTTTTACTTATATCCCGGTTTGATTTTAAAAGAGTATATTACTAATAGAATTAATCTATCGCTGAGTGCTAAAGGCTACTTTTTATCCTTATTCAATGTGTTTGAGGCTGTGAGCAAAAGCTACTATGTAATATAAGCACCTCATTAATAAAGACTGTATAAAGATTGAATAGTTACGTAAAGTTTCGTCCCTTACGATTAAGTTTTAAAATATTAAAAAACAAGAAAGACAATACATTGTGCAACTACTAACTATTCAACCGTTATACAGTCTAATGCTCTAAGTGTAATCATAGTTTAGCCAATAAATAAACAACTAGTTAAATAACTAAAATATTATTAGAAATAGTAATTTTTTAAATAAATAACTCTTGATATGAGGTCTCTCGTAAATCTTCTAATTATATTTTATGCGATTATTTTAGTATTTAATACAATTTGAAAGTTGCCTTATCCCTCTCGAAAAATCGCCATGTCCTGTAGCTACATATCTGCATAAACGTCATATACATAGTGAGCTTCAAACAAACCTCTATGGATATGATACATCCTTTTAGTATTACATGCTCAAATATGATGTAGGCCTTAAAAAATTACATAATATGATGTATTAAGTGTTTTTTAAAGCGTTTACCGATATTAGCGGATGTTCAAGTATTCTTACAGGCCAAAAATTTCATGCCAACAGGATTCGATCCTGCGCCTTCTGGTTATCTAGACCAGACGCCTTAACCAACTTGGCTATGGATGTTGACTCCTAAATTCTTGAGATGATGACTTTTTTCGGCTTTCAAGCCGTAAGAATCGCTTTGTAGCGATTGCCTAATATGATGTAGTTTTGGCGATTTTGTAGTGACTGAATACAATTAGTGCAGCCGCACATTGAGCCACCGAACGCGGTCACTAATGCGACCGCAACCTGCGGGCAACATTTTTCATACATTTTGTATGGCGTCAGCGTAAACTGAGCATTCGAGTGACCACGACCGAGTCAACAGCTGAGGCGGTGGCCGCGTTTGTGACTCCCTTGCCGCGCACACTCGACCACATACTTCACACGCTTCTCTCCGCCCGCACAAAATAGAGAGACAGTAAAATGGGCACTTTGGCACGTAAGGACGGCCTTAGCGCCCGAGCTCCCCTTCGTTTCTATCTATTTTGTGGCTACTTGTCGCTGCGATTGGAGGCTGCAAACGGCAATTGGTGGCCGCGCCTAGTGGCTGTACCAAGTGACCGCAGTTTCAACAGTTTTGATTTTCAAGTGTTAGATACAGTAGTAACAGAGAACAGTAAAAGAGAACTCCTTTGGTCGTCTTACTTTGTATGATGTTGTTTAACTTCAGAATAAGATTTTAGTCATTGTATGGGACTTGTGACCTAACCTTTGAGTGATGGGAACAATACCAAAGATTAGGCACAAGCATGAGTCATGTTCTTTTGACTCTGTTATTGTCAATAAGATATGATCAGGTTTGTAGGTGGCAAAAGCGAATAATATAATAACATAATTTATATAATTTGAATATAATTTGGTACTAGCATTTATACAGAATTACAATGAAAGAAGTACATTGACTATAACTAGATCCAAGCTCTTGGCGAAGGCTTTATATGATATACGTTGTTAGATAATGAGAATATTTTAAAAAATAATTATTTAACCGAGGTATTTCTTCAATCATTTTTGTTTTACTGTCCCTATTTATAAACTTGTGTTAATCTTATACCACTGTATAAATGGTAGTTAGCTGAGCGATAAAATTTGCTCCTCATTTGGTATTCACCACTGCCATGTGGAAAATGGTATATATATCTTTATAATACCAAGTGAGGACTTAGCATAAGACTAAGCTGGCCTTAAATCTTCAAATGTGGTGTAAAAATGAATATAAATGTGAAAGTTAAAAGTGTGAGAAACAAATACTTATATTGATAAATATGACAAAAAGAAACTGAGGCGCCTCCTATGAAGGGATTTATGAAATTTAGTTTACCACGCGCATTTTAGACTTTCTTAAGCTCATAGTCAAATCATCATAATCAAGCTCATAGGCAAATTACCTCCTACGGATCCACTTCCGTAATTCATCGACCATTAGAACCTCAGAAACGATTTCAATAGCGATAAAAAGCGCGATCTTGAATCGAAGTTATATGTTCAATTCCAACACGATAGTTCCAACACTCAGTCAATAATGATATAATTACATAAATTAATTACATTAAACCATAATTAACCAGCAAAATTCTTTGCAAGTTTTGCCTCTTTTATTATGTAGGCTTTCAGACGTTTTGTAATTATTGTGCGTAAACTTGTTGTATCTATAATCAAAGTGATGTGTAATGAATTATTCATATGATTTCATAACAATTGATCGAATGCATTAAATATGAAATCAGCTACAATTTTTATAGCAAATATAGGTTTGAATGAAAAATAATACAATAGAAATGTTTGTATGAATATTGTTATTTCTGAGCTGAGACAAACAAGGTGATCTTGACAAGTTCAAGAGTAAGCAGTTTTAGTCGCTTCACAAAACATGTTTATTTTCGATTGATAATGCAATTCATAAGCATTAAAATAGTATTATATGATGATTGATGAGTCAAACTATAATAGAGATAGTTAATGCCACGAAATAACCTAGGTGTTTTAATTAGAACTGTGCTATGCTATGAAGCGAAATATGTACTCAATGTACACACATAAAATGTACTAATTATGACTTTTGTTCTTTTGCAGAAAGTGTTCGATCACCAAAAGAACGTAGCAAAGATGTTGAAAGAGAAAGGAGCAATCATGAACGAAATGAGAGCCAACCAGACAAAAAGAGTAGATCTAGCGGCTTGAACGTTAGCGTTAGTAGGAGTAGTAGTAAATATGACAAGAGGAGCACGGCGGCTGTCGCCATGCCGCCCGGCAGCGAGTGGTCAGAACACATTAGTTCACTTGGCAAAAGGTATTACTACAATTGCATCACTGAAGTGTCGCAGTGGGTGAAACCGAGGGACTTAGAAACGAGGAGGACTGCATCCAAAGATTCAACATATTCATCCAGAAGCAGTGAGTATAACCATTATCTATTAATTCTGAGGCTAAAAATAAATATTAAATGATAGTAGGATAATGTGCTTGTCCCTTTCGCCAATGTAAGAGTGTTATTTCGCAATAATTGTACTATCAAAGTGGTCATCAAGATAGCCACACTATTCATTTTCGGATTGGTGTCACCAATAAACTTATGGCAGACAGCTAAGGAACATATTGTGTCTTATAATAGTAGTGGACCCTGCAACAACAGTTTTCATACACAGTATTTTGTTGGTCCACACCTAAATAGTTTTTGACGTTAGTGTATCAGGTAGTATCGCTTCTCGGCCTTTTGGCTAAGATCAAAGTGTAGTATATCTGGTAGTATCAAAGTTGCCTAGTTACAAAGTTCAACAATATTATAAATCAGTCAGTATGGTTAGTGCAGTCTCAAGGAAGCGCCCATCTTATCTAATTTAGCCCTATTATGGCGACTTGTGTATAGAGCTAAGGGTCATGACTAGACATCGGATTATATGCACTATAAGCAATAACAAGATGTCAGATTAGACATTCGATATATGATGTATGCTCTAAAGGAATCGAATATGCACTTAATGGAAATTACAATATGAATTTTTGTTTACTTTTCTTATAAAATCAACATCAATTAAACAATGAAATAACAGAACCTCGAAAGTGGATTGTGGCGAATCAATATTAAAATTACGCATGATTCTTGTGGCAATAAACTATTATGCATTTTTCTAGATTATTTAGTGCAAACTTGTGGCGGTTGCATTTAGTATTAATTTAGCGAGCTGCCCAGCACGGCGTCGTGTAATGATTTTTTAAGACTCATATAAACTTACGGTAACCCTTAGCTTAGACACCCCTTAATTCGGCTGGTCTCAAAATTAGATGACATCTCCTGCCTAGGTATAAACTACCTAACTGCCAAATTTCAGTTTCATAATTCACGTAGTTTTCGAGATTTCGTATTTAGACAGTTTCACTTTCACTAGTCATAACACAAGAGGCCGCTTGACGCGTTTACTAAGCTATGGTAACGGTATTGAAAACAATATTTTTTTTGGACTAGGACATAAAGCTGCATCATTTTTTTATTTTTAAATATTATTAAAACAATGCTAAGGAGCGACTTTAGCAACATTGTAATGTTATTATAAGGCTTATAAAAGACTTTTATCAAATATTTGTAGCTATCGCAAAAATACAAAATTTAATGAAACAAACACCAGATGTCGAGTAGGTCAGGCTATACAACTAGCCCCAGTGCTTCACCTTTTGAAAGTGGAGAGCGTATCTTGTGTTGCTTTCCCTCGTGTGTGTTCGTCCGAATCTGTACCGGGAATCGACAATGCATGAACGGGATATATTTTATAACCTTATTAAAACAGCAAACGAAGACACCATAATATCGTCAAAATTATTTACCGCAGGGTTGGAGGAAGCCAAGAAACCACCTGAATGGGACAAAAAACGTGAGTATTAACATAAATGGTGTCTTCTTGTAGCACTTAGGTTTGACTTATGCCGCGCCGCCGTCTGCGTGCCCGTTGCGAAAGTTTTCCAGTAAATCCAGTCAGTGAATTGAGTGTGGAGTCAATGCCGCGGTAGTGTCTCATCTTGGTAGCAAGCACGACGTGGTCAGCGACATCGAATGCGACCTGTTGGGAGCTTTCCTGAGCCGCTAGTTTGCGCCTCACCACTCCTTGAGCCAGACATATTGTAGCCCGGCCAGCTTGATAGGCTTATTTTGCTTATCAGGAAGCGATCCCGTTAAGCCGTTATAGCCGTTAGGTATTCAATCGAATTGAGCACTGAGTCCGTATTCAAACGCTTTAGTTATAAGCATAACTGGTATGATAGATACTGATAAATGGTGCAATAAACAATTTTATTTAAACTAGCATTCACAAATTATGTTAAGATGATGGTTGTAACGTGGAACTTAACGTGATAAAAAAGACGAGCGCGATGGAGACGGTAACAAATTATAATAATTGTTTAGATTTGGAATCATAATGTGACTTGTGTGCTATTTGTTGATAGTTCGTGTCTCGGAAATGTTCACTATTTGCGACCATTCTTTCGCTATTACCGGTTTGGAACCACCTCACGCATACAAATAATTTCAAAACCTTCGAATTTTTTCTCTTCAGACCGAGAAAAGAGATCAAGGTCCCGATCAGGCCGGAGAGAAGCTGAGAAGTCATCCAGCAAAAGACCCAGTAATCAATCAGAACGGTACTGGAACAACAGCAGCCGGGACAACAATAGCCGGGACAATAGCAACCGGGACAATAGCAACCGGGATAACAGTAGCCGGGATAATAGCAACCGTGATAATAGCAACCGGGATAATAGCAACCGGGATAATAGCAGCCGGGATAATAGGGATGAGGAGGTGCACGAGAGGACAAGACCAAAGCACTCTACACACGATGGGAAAGGTATGTAAATCCAAATTTGAATTGTTTTTATGTCTAAATCAGTAGAATTCTGTCAAGTAGTCTACCACTAATTTAGTAATGAGACCCAGTAAGCATACAATCTGATGGTCTCAAAGAGCAAATTGGTAACTTTTGTCCATTTTTGTAAAAATATGCTTATAGCGCCGCGTGTCCATTGTACCCTAATGTTTGTTTTGATACTATTTGTTTGTTTTATGCTATTTGATGTTCAATAAAGAGGTATTAATTTCGTTTGGATTCCAGATGGGCAGTCATTACAAGACATGGACATATCGCCAGACCGGAGTACGCCCATTTCTGAGAATTCGTACGGAGCCCGCGAGGCAAGTGCGGCCGCGGCGCGATCCGGCCATGCGGACGGCACCGTGCCGCCGGTCGTAGTGCTTGACAATTCCAATCTCAACGTGAGTACACGCACCGAGCATCTCTGATTAATTCGTCGATCTTCCATCTTTCTTTATTTCCTGGCTTCTGTGGAATGTTCACCACAATTTCTATCAAACAAAAAGAGATTCTGAGCTTGGAGATAATAATTTGGCTGGTGAATATGAGAACTTGTTTCCTTAATAACGTTCGTTCTAAAATAAACCCAGCGAAAATTCTAGACAATTCCTTCCAGCCGAAGTCCTAGCGACCGCAGGTCTTAATCGGTTTGGAGTTGAAAACGAACACGAGATTGTTAGCCGGTAAGGCCCCTGTTTTGTTGTAACACTGGTGTGGTTGCAGACGGGCTCCCTGCTGGCGGCGGCGCTGCCTCGCATCGCTGCGCTGCCGGCGGGCGCGGGCGCGGGGGCGAGCGCGGGCGCCAACGGCGGTGGGTCCCCGCTGACAGCGGGCGCGGGAGATACGCCGCCGCGCGACCCCGGCCCGCCCACGCCCACGCACTCCGAGAACACGGACCCGCACGCGCCGCCGCTGCATCTAGAACAAGCGCTGCCTAGGAAAAGTAACACTAACTTACTACAACACTGGTGTCGATTCTGGCATCACATACCTAAACCTAAATTTAGTTTTAATCTCTTTTTCTAAATGAGAAAGAGGTGGAACATACTTTAGACCTGTCAAATAAATCCGATTGCTTGTGTCTAGCGTAAATTTAACGGTAATGAATCTAGCGGCGTCTAATTTATCAAGGATAGAAGATATTTGACAGCTCTGAAACTAAATTCAAATCTGAGAAACATCTAACATCTCTTTCTCATATTTTGTTTTGGAAAGAGAAAGTGAAACTAAAATTAGGTTTAGCTATGAAACGACAGAATCGAATCGAGAATCGACACCACTGTTTACTACATTCATATAAATAACTAGCTCAGCCTGCGGCTTCGCCCACGACAATGTTTAATCTGAACAACCGCAAATCTTGTTTTAAGTAGTGTCTAAGGATTGTCTAAATCCATTCTGTGTGACATTTTTAATCATTTTAGATAGAGATAAAGATACTCTTTAGGCACTGTTTAGCTAAACAGGCGCCAAAAAGATGTTTTTTGTGGTAGCATGGTATAGGTTTGTGATTGGTATTGCGTGTATTTGTACCATGTTTGTTTGCGTTGCAGTGGAGTGTCTGGGCAGCTACTCGTCTGTGGTGGGCGGCGCGCTGCACCACGCGGCACCGATGCTGTCTCAGTCGCTGCTCAACTACGTGCGCGCCGACCTGACGGCGCACGTGTCCGGCTGGCCTGCCGATATACTCGAGAAACAGGTACGCCGCTAACATACAAACTATCCTATTTTTAACCGACTTAAAAAAAAAGGATGAGGTACTCAATTCGGTTGGTATTTTTTTATTTTTTATATTTGTTACCTCAGTACTCCGTCATTTATAAACCGCAACTCCTTATAACATTAGCTAGTGCATTAGCCAGTGAAAGTCCCGTCAAAATCGGTCCAGCCGTTTCTGAGATTACCCGGAACAAACAAACAGACAGGCAGAAAGACAAAAAAATTATATTGTTTTTGTTATAGGTACCGTATATACTTTTATATGCAATTGGTAAAAAGCTGTTATTTTGACATTACAAACAGACACTTCAAGTTTTATTATTTGTATAGATGCGGTGATTGCGTGTATGTATAATTGTATATACATACTGGTGTCGATTCTGTCATCTCATACCTAAACAGAGCGATAGAGCGAGTGTGGCCGAGCGAGAACTTGTGCGCCTTTCAAGCCGACGCACCATAGTTCGAATCTCGACTAGCCCACACCAATGACATATCAAATTATGTGCGGATTATTCACATTCGCTCTAAAACTGTGAAGGAAAACATCGTGAGGAAACCGGCATGTTCAAGAACCACAAAATTCGAAGACAGGTGACGTCCACCAAGTCACACTTGGCCTGCGTGGTGGATTATGGCCCATACCTCTCTGAGAGAAGGCCGGTATCCCAGCAGTGAGAGCGTAAGAGGCTGATAATGATACCTAAACCTAATTTTAGTTTCAAATCATGTATAATGGAGAAATGTACATATACAAGGTGTAAATGGATATACTGAAAATCAGACACCGTTTTTTTTTTCAATTTTTAGTTAGTCTAATTAAAAATACCTTATTTATTTCAAAAGATAGTTTGCTAAGTACGTAATTCTAATTGATTTGTAACTTTACATTCGTAATTTGTACTTGTCAGCTGCGCTTCGCCATTTCTTGTTACGTTAAACGTGGCATATGAAGGCGCTCTAGTCTAGTCCAGAATTCATTATCTAGCAAATTTAAACGTGCAACCTCGCCAAAAAATTTCATTGCCATGATGTTGTATACGCAACTTTTAGATAGGGCACAGTAAAAAATCGATTAAAAAAACGATCTGCTTTACATAATATAGTGTAATCGATTCTACTCGCGATTCTGAACAAACTGCTTTCAGATTTTCAGTTGTTTAATTTACACCTTGTATATAATTTCTATTGGCTTTATTTTTCTTGCTATGCCTATATCGTGTTGCAGGCTATCAAATTTACTGAGGAGGCATACCAGCTTGGCTGCCTGCAGTGTACGCGGGTATCGGCCGAGTTGAAGTGCTCGCGGTCGTTGGTGCGCCACACTGAGATACAAGCCACCTTGCAGGAACAAAAGTGAGTACCAGCCACACACAAATTAGCTATCTTCAAGGTAAGCGTCGCTCAACACCTGGTTAGATACTGGTCAAACGAAAAACAATTTGTAAATAGATATCTGACTGCGTTCGCCGGATCGATCCTTCTGTTGGAAGCCGCGTTTATGCGGCAGTGGTCGATGGGGTGGGTCAAAATAGCCCAATTAGTGTCGTCGCAATACAAGTGAATCACAAGTGAATCGAGAAATTATCTCGTACCTTGCTATTTTAAACGCTTTGTAATCAATCTGATTTATGTGTGGACTGCTGCAGTGCTAGGTATGTCAGAGAACTTAAAAGTGAAAAGACGACAATTACATTTTAAAGATGCAGATTGCAGATGCAAATCTTAAATAATAAAACAATATTGGAGGATGTGTTATACAAACTGAGATAATTCAAAGGAACTATGCCTGCATTTTTTGTTTACTTATGATTGAGGAAAATACACTTTCTTTGCTTATTACCATTTTAGTATGCTATTTATTTTACTATTTTAAACTCTGTCAGGAGGAACATGAGCCAGGTGTGTTGTCACAATACGAATAGACCACATCTTTAGTGAACTCTGAGTAATAAGATTTACAGCTATGCTCGTAGCGTAGGCACACCTCTTTGGTTTACCAATTGTCCATACCAAAAACAAGTATCCATAATCCACCCATGGTAGACCACTGGTACTGAATAATATTGGAGAGCTTAGATATTTTCAAGTACGTAAACTAACAGCCAACCCAAGAGGAAGATATTGTTTACTTGAAAAACCTTAGAGACCCTTGGGAAGAGCGTCTTTAGCAGGCCTTTTTTTTATAAGCACTAACACTAAGCGCTAAACTGGTGTCGATACTGGCGTCTCATTCCTAAACCTAATTTTAGTTTTGCTCTCTTTCGGAAAACTAACACGAAAAAGGGATGGCAAATGTTTGACAGGTCTGAATTTAGTTTTACAGGAGTCAAATATCGTCCATCTTTGAAAAATAAGGTGTCACAAAATTCATGGACTTTAGGCCACGAATTCATTTACAATAGATAATTTACACTAGATACAAGGAAGTAAATTAATCTGACAGGTCTTCTAAAATATATTCCATCCTTTTCTCATGTTTTTATTTACAATTAGCTGTGCCTCGCGGCTTTGCCCATGTAGCCTAAGTTACTCCTTGTAACATCAGCTACCTGCCAGTGAACGTCCCGTCAAAATAGGTCTCGCCGTTTCTGAGAGTACCCGGAACAAACAGACAGACACTAATTTAATAAATGGTTGTTTTGTTATAGGTACCGTATATACTTTCATATGAATTTAGTAAAACGCTGTTATTCTGATATTACGAACATACACTTCAATTTTATTTATTTGTATAGATGTGAGAGAGTTAAAACTAAAATTATGTTTAGGTACGTTACGCCAGAATCGACACCGTTGTGTATATTATCATAAAGCAAACTGTGGTTGCCAGGATCATGTACCTACGGCAGCAGATCTCGCGCCTGGAGGAGTTAAAGTCGCAGAACTCGTTCATGTCGGACGAATAGGAGTTGGGGTGGGGTGTGGCGACCGCACCCGCACCCGCCACCGCCGCGCAGTCGCCCGCCTCGCCCTCCAACCCTCGTGACATTTTCCCCTCGCTCTCGAGAGAGTACTCGCACCCTAAACCCAAATATTGTTCATTCCGTTCTCTTTCTATGTAATTTAGATCGAATGATAACTGTTGTGTTGTGTGATTTGATGTTAAATATAAGGATGTTTAAGATTGACTTAGATTGGTCAGTTTGAATTTCATGCAATTGTTCGGATTGCAAATGATTATATTTCTGTATTTTAATGGAAGCGCATGCTGGGTACTTTGAAATTACATTTTTAAGTAGAGGTAAGTAGCGACGGAGCGGATGCGAGCCTCGCGTTAGGAACAATTAGAACATTTAACATAGATGTCTTTGAGTATTCGATGTCGTTTTTATCTTTTCGTCTAACTTCTGTGTAAGATCACTTTGAATAATACAGGGTATACTTTTGAGACCGGGCAGTAAGTGTAGGTAACTCAAACATTGTTGTAGCAACAGGAAAACATCCTTAGAAGACTATCCTTTATTTAGAAATTCTGATCTACTTTTGCAGATTTTGGAAAAAATTCAGCAACTATTCTGCAAACTTCAAGAAAATAGGCAAATAACATAGGACAAAAACAGTCAGTAGCGGACCAATTGAGGTTTCAGTAAGTATTAAAAATGTTGGAAATTGTAAAAAACGTGTAACCAGCTCATTTAATTGCTGACAACATTTTTTTCCTAAATCTGTGAATGCAGAGATCCAAATCTCTTCGAAAATATTACAGACTGTCCAAGACAATATTGGTACCTACCCTTACTGCCTCAACTCAAAAATACACGCTGTATAGATTTTGTAATTGTATTATCTATGAGTCAACTTTATGTTATTTTATCTTGTCAGTGGTATGGCTGCAGTGTTTTGTAAGGTGTTTATTGTAAAGTAAATAATTGTCTAAATACTTTCCTAGCAAATTTATTTGTATAGTTGTTTAAGCGAGTCTGTTGTGTGTGTAAGCTAGCGGGCCCGAGCAGGCCGCTCGCCGCGCGTCTCGGGTTGTTGGGCGCATGTTTATTCATCTGTGACCAATCGTTGTATAAACTTTGTAAAGATGCAGGTGTTTTATATAATAACTATAGTAGTAACCTCAAATTCATGTAGCATATTAGTTGATTCTATTCAGAAATCATATAAGCTTAAATAATTATTATTACCTGAATATTTTCATGCTTTGTGACTTCGAGACTTGATAAACATTTCCATTCAGGAGTAACTTGGATGTTCACTTCGGTAAATAATAACTAAAGTTTAGGCGAATCGTTAGGTAGGTACACAAATACCGGTTCTAGGTTTTGAAATTGTAATATAGTTAAAATGAAGCCAACAGACGTGCGGAAGGGCCGCGTGATGACACTTGTATGGTGTAGAATATAGGATTAGTATTTTTGTTTAATATTATGTCAGCCTGTTAAATTTTGATTTGCCTATTGTATGTAGTAATAACGTTGGGCTTGTAAGCATTTACTACCTGCCAGTGAATTGAGCTATGCTCAACTAGCAGCATATTATAAAATAATATTTTTTCAAACACCACTAATGTGTAATTTGAAATGTATCATTATAAAACGTAATTCAGGATGGAGACAAACTAGAAAAAACACGGGCACGAAGGCTAAAAAATTATATCTTAAAATCGTTTATGTGTATATTACATACAACTTTAGGCATGTGAATTTAGCGGCCGAAATTTAGCGGTCAATGGTGCCAATTCTGTTGGCACAATTTGAACTAAACTAGACTAAAATTTAGTTTAGTTATGTCTAACGTGGTTTGCTATTCAGGAAAGACAAGATTAAACTAAAATTTAGTTTGACAGCACTATAATTATTTTAGTTACTTAATTTAGTCTAAGTGGTCATTTATCTATTCTGTTGTACCAAATTTTCGTCTAAAATTAGAGACGTGAAACTAAAATCCGACTAAGTTAGTTGACATGAAAATGAACGCGGACTAAAATTAATTTAATTATTTCACCGCTATTCATACGAAATTTTCGAGTAGTTTTATCGTCATACGTGTTTGTGTTGCCTTGGAACAAGTAATTTTATATATTTTGTAATAAGTACCTACTCTACTACACATAATAGAGGAGTATATGATGGTTGTTGGTGGCTCTTGTAGATTCATCGGAAAGATAAACTTTCTTTTACATCTTCACTTCAACTCTTCAAGCGAAAAATTCCTTACCAGGTTGGTAGTTACAGATCATAATATGTACAACAAAATATTTTACTGAAAAGCAATTGTAGATAGGTATTAAAAATACAGGAACTTACTCTTCATAGAAACTATCAAGAACGAATTCGAATGGAAGGTTTGCGGGTTTGAGTTCGGAAGTATACCAATCGAGTTGTTGAAAATTTTTTTTCACAGGTAGGTCTTTTTATAAGAAGTCTTTAGGCCAAGTTTCAAATTGCGAAAACAGATAGTTTTGGAGAAATAATTTTTCAAAAGTTGAAGTTAAAAAATTTATGTTATCTATGGACACAACCCTTCCGTTTTACCTGCTATAACACTCGTAAAAAATTCGTATATCGTAAAAACCAACAAACGATAACCGACGAGTATACTATGTTAATTAATTTGTGGTAGGTTTTAATAAAAGTAATGCTAAGATTGATTATTGAATCTGCCAATCCTGAATTAGGTTAATTACAGTAACATATACACGAACGCTAAAAAAATTACACTCCTTTTTCGTTAAATCGTGTAAAAATGATCGGTCCGTCAAATCCATCAATTATAATGTATAGGTATTAATTAATATTCGACACGCTGGCAACTCTAACAATTCAATTTAGTGTAAATTTGGTGCTGTCAATACGGTGACTAAATTTAATCAGACCGTTCATCAGAATAGCTTTTAGAACTCTCTAAACTAAATTAAGAAATTTTATAGTTTAGTTTAGTTTAGTCAGGTGAACAAGAGAATTGGCACCAATATAACCCGACGAAATTAACAAGTACTTTTAAAAATACATAGTAATTCAAATTTAAAAAAAATTCTGTCCATGTTATCACAAAAAAACACTTTTAGATGCCTGTTTAGACAGTATCTAAAGTTATACGTCAAAAATAACTTAATAATTTTAGTCATCTACCTTTGACACTGTTTAGCTAAACAGACTCCTAAAAGTAGTTTTTTGTGGCAACAAGGTTAATGTTTAATGTCACTTCTTATTAGGTGAGATTGTGGTCAAACGCTTTACAAAACCAATGTAAAAAAAACTTGGTGATATTTGCTCAGGAGCATCAGCAGCCAATGTTTTCACGAGATTCCTTCATTAATGAAGAAAACGCCAGAATATCTTTAGATTATAATTACTGTGTAATTTTATTTCATTAATTTGGATGGTTTTAATGGTTGAAATTTCGACCCCTAACTTCACACCAGTTACAATTTTACAGAATTACTGTGATATTCATTAAAATTTCACGTAATATACGCATTCGGCTCTGCGTGGAGATTATTTATGTAATTTAATTAAAATAATAGCAGTATGTAGCAGTCAGTTTAATTTATGATGTATAGGGCCCCGTTCGCAGCGGCCTGGCTCTGTCTCCCTGCTTTTTGTTATATAATAACGTGTCAAGTGCCAGTACCTCCCGCCGTCACTAGAATTATGCAAACTAGACCCATGTACATGATATCAGGCTATGGCTCTGTACTCGAATGAGGCAATCCCCATTAAAATGGTTATGTAAATACAACTACTGTATCACTAGAGGTACTCTCGAAATTTTCTATCTGAAATATTTAATCACCTTGCATCACTAGTCACCAAAGACTTATTCATTATATTGTCATCATCCTTTTTACGTCATGTGTACAAATACATCACAAGTGACGCAGTATAGTGATCAGAAAGCTACTTGCGTCATTAAGTGGTCTCGTGTAAAATTCGCCTATTGAATAGTTCTCTTCAATAGCTGCATGTAGGAGATGCCTCCACTCAGAGCTTGATTGTAAACTATTGTAATTCTCATGATTATGTTTTTCGATGATGTTCAGTTTAAATAAATCCGTTTCACATACACATTTAGTATTAATCACCCTTTTTTTGTTATGCCGGTCCACACCAAAAATGGTAGCTAGAAATAGTACTTGCTACATAATAAACCATTAGTTTTGTAATCATCATACTTGTACTATAATCTATACTGTGTCATCAGTAAAACTAGATAAATAGTATAATCTCAAAAATAATAATGTAATTTTGCTTAGTAACAGGCAATTACAATTTTATTATTGTATACTTACACAGAAATGTTGATATTCTGCAAAGCAGAAATTGCTGTTCGATGCAAAAAACACACCCAGCTTGTCGGGAATAGGAATTGAGACCTGAATAACAATAAGAAACAGATAGGTACATTTTACATGTTACCATCAGACATGGCCAAGTTATTTAGTTGGAACTATGGAAGATGTTGGTTACAACCAGAGTGTAGTTTTATTAACTTCGTTCGCTTATTCGTCAATTAACAAAAGTTTTTGGGCTCTCGCCAACTGGACCTCCAACCACCCCTTACCAGTGTCTAAAGATAAACGCACAGACTACTGAGTATCGATAAACGTCTAAAATGATTAGAAATATCACATATCTTATATCACAACAGAATGGAAATCGACAACGGTTAGACACTACTTAATCAACCTTTGTGGTTGCTCATATTTAAACACGCGACTAAGGCATGTTTAGCAGTTAAACGCTGTTTAAGTTGTTTAACACCGATAGATTGGAAATTGGAATACAGATGCAAATATCACTAGAGCTGTAAGAAATCGTATGTATTCGTTACTGAGTAACGAGTACATCGCCAGATTCGAAGTAACGAATCGTTACTAACAAATTCAATTCGTTACTCGGTATGTTTCGTATCATGTCAGTTTGATTCGTTATCCGTACGAAAACAACGCATGATGCGTGAACTGAAACGGTTTATCCAGCGATCGAATGAATGCGAGTGAAAAATAAGCATCGTGGCTTCGTATTGTTCATATTTTTATCCAACTTCAAAATAATATTTAGCAGAAGGGTCCTCAATTCACCTGTATTTTTTTTGTGGCGATGTTACTCTTTATGTCCGCCATTTATCGACCGATTTGAATGATTATATTTTTCATGAGTAGGGTTCCATAAATTTTATGAAAGGATACCATCTCTAAAGGTGAAAAAATGGGTGATAATATTTTATATTTCATGACATTTTCGTTAGTCGGTTCCCGCTTTTTCTTAAAACAATTTTTTATATAATATTATAAACCAGGGATTGCTTTCCTTAAAATACATACTGTTATTTTCAAATTTTTGATTTCATTATTTTACTAAGGATTTTTTATGGTGTTACTTTGTGCCAATAATGTCATTCACTATATTTAAATGTATAACAAGACGAGAAAAGTTCATACATTATACAATCTAAATAATAAATACATTTATAACAAGAGGAGAGTAGGTACTTAAAAATACAGTTTTTTTACGGCAGAATAAGTACCTACTGTCGTATTAAGATACGAACGAAATCATACCAATGAATACAATGATACCAACCAACAGGATTCGATGCGATGTTTCATGCTAGTACTCGATTGTATCAAAAGTAACGAGAAAAGTAACGAGTGCTGATGATTTTAGTAACGAATACATACGAGTACTCAATTTCTCGTAACTTTTACAGCTCTAAATATCACTATTCACTTACCATTTCTAACTTCTAAGACAACACCTGAGTTTTGGCGGGAATGCGAAAATGTGCTGTTGTTGATTTTGTGTTATTTACTAAAACCTGTGTTTTATCGAGTGTTAATGTGTAATAATGGTGGATTATTAACCATTAAGTGTTCGTAAACGTGCATGAGTGAAAGGAAAATAGTACAAAGACGAAAAAACGTGTATTTTCGTATTCTATCCAAAACTCCATAGAAGCTTCAGTAAAGTATCCACCGCTTTACTGAAGCATTACTTCGACTTGACCGCGCCTAGACTAAACTTTAACGTGACTTTAACGACTTTCATGCACGAAAACTAGATATTTATTATATATTATTATTCATATAACTCGACACTGGCTAAATACGCTAATCACGTGGAGCCAAAAAGAAAAAAAAAAAGAAAAAAGACAACACCTGACAAGTGACAGCTTGCTAACATGACAGTTTGACTGTCAAATGTCACTGTGTTACCATTTCACTAAATCGATCAACGCCCAAAGACTAGATTGATATTTCGATCCGTCAACATTACAAAGGACTCTTGTACCTTTGTTCAGCCAAAGAACTTGTACCTAAAGTATGGAGCTTGGTACTTTATCTCAGAAAAAATTAACTTAGCCTCAATTTTTTTTCTAGATACCTATGTGCCTAAAATAAAGAGCCTAGCAGAATAATAAAAAATGTTCAAAGCTTACGTTTTTTTAAACTGGTTTTAAAGAAAAGCGTAGTAGAAATGCAAAATTAATTAACAGCAACACTGCATTCCTAAAAATATCTAAAAAGTAGCAATATTATAAAAGTATGACGTCATTGCACGTCATTTTTGACAGTCAAATGACAAATAATAAGCTGTGTTGTCAGTTTCAGAGTTTGGAGAGGAAGAGAGAAAGTAGACGCAAGTTACTGACTATTGTATAAACAAAATAAATAAAAACAGCGTTTGACAAGGTATTTGGGTACATATTACAAACTAATCTTGTGCTCGGGTAAAAAATTAACATTTTTATATAATGTATCAGTAAACTTGTGTCGTAAGTTGTAGGTAGTCCGGTGAACTCATAACTCGTTTAGTTTTTTATTACGTTTACTTATTATTTTCTCGTTCTCAATAGAAAGTTTTGGATGATAAAGTGCGAGACAATTATTCTAAGTGTTGAACAAAATATTTGAAGTCGAATCGGTTTAGCTAGTTAATATTTTTATTGTACAAAAACCATTTAGAACATAATAAGATGGCCAATGATGATAATTTAGTTATATTTTACAGACATATTAATCATATCAGCTTAATATTTTAGTGACTTCGGGTTTGTTTTGTTTCAGTTTAAATATAATGGCTTTTAAAGCTAAGCCATTCTTCAGGCTCAATGATGGCAATCAAATGCCTTCTGTTGGATGTAAGTTTTACAACACAATTTTTTATTATTTTAATCTGTTTTATAGCACCATTACATTACTATGGAAGAACAGGTGCACCTAATAAAAATATGGCATTTACAGCTCCCACATGTTAATATTATTATGAATATGTAGTAACTAAAATTATTGTTTCAGTAGGGACTTTTAAGATTAGAAAGGAAGAAGACATACTTCGTGCTGTTGATGAAGCCTTGGCCTCTGGATATAGATTATTTGGTATGTATTTTACAGCAATAAATGCAAGCTGACAACAAGCATGTACAACAGGGCTGCATTCACTGCTTACACACCAAGTGCAACCGAACACTAAGACATTTAGAGGCTCAATCAGAGTGTTCGGTTGTCATCGGTTGTTACCCTCCTAGGTTGTTCAGAACCTCAGTTGATTACAACCAAACAACCACCCCAAACAATGGTTGTTTAACACTCTGACATCTATTAACATAAATTTTTTGTCAATAATGTCAGTATTAATTACATAGCTAATATTAAGAAGCCAATTACATCTTGTAAGGTTCACATTATGTTAATTGTGCCATTAACTAAGGAATTTGAGAATATTGTCAATAAATTTTAGAAAACAATTTAAAAACTTTTTTTAAAGAAATAGGTATTCTAACCCTGCCTTCGCTATACATTTTGGAAAATATAATGTATGTACGGAAGAATATTACTAAATTTAACTTAAAAAATGATGTACATGAGTTAAATACTAGAAGTAAACATAAAATTGTTGTACCCGGGTTCAGATTAAGTAAAACTAACAAATCGTTCCTGGCAAATGGTGTCAGATTCTACAGCAAAATTCCTAAAGTATTAACTGAATTACCACAAGGAAAGTTTAAACGTATAGTCAAGAGTGTATTAATAAAAAGCGTATTATAAAATTAAGGATTATGTAGATGACAAGGATGCATGGAGGCAAACAGCTCAGGAGCCTCCTGGCGACTACTAAACTTTAAATTGTTAGTTGTTAGCATTAGAATCATTGTAAAAAACTACTTTTTTTAAAAAGAATGCTGTGACGAGTTTCTTGCCCTTCTTCTTGCTCGGCCTATACCAATTTGGAACGGGCACGGTGGGTTTCTGGAAGGTTCGTTGACTTTGAGCACGGATTGGGTCTGTTGGTGTCTTTGTCATTTATTATGTTCTGATAAAGACAGCATTAGTTTTAGTCTGTGATTCGGGTAGATGAATGTTGCAGAGGCCGGCTGTTAGAGTCATTTTAACTTTCATAAGTGCTCCTTTGGGGCCTATTTGAATAAAGACTTTTGAATTTGAATTTGAAACAATTAGCGGAAAAAAGATTTGTGTCAAAAATTGACAACATCATCTAAATTTCTTGTACAACCACATTAAGTCTTTCAGGACTTTCGTGTGAAGGTAAAATACAACCGAACACCCGCACTTAAAGGCAGTGTACGCATCCCAGTTTGTGCCTCATAATGTCTTATTATATTATTATTTAGTTGCATAATACCTGTAACATTATTTCATTAAAATTATGTAACAGTTCACTTTTCAACAGATACTGCAGCGGTGTATGGTAATGAAGTGCATCTGCAAAAAGCATTTAAAACATTCTTGCCAAAATATGGCCTGCTACGGGAAGATATATTCCTTATTAGCAAACTGAGTAAGTTGTTTTATACCCTCAAACTTAGATAATACTAATGTTACAATTCACTTCACTTCACTTCTGGAGTAAATAGTCTTTATAAAAAGACAAGTAATAATACAATATTATGTATAAGTAACAACCTATAAATTATTTTTTAATTCAGGTCCCAATGAAATGTATTCCAAGAAAGTTGTTAAAGATGCTTATGAAAATATTTTGAAAAACCTTGGAACAGAATACTTGGACATATTCTTGATTCATTTCCCTGGTATACCAAATGTGGACCCATCACATCCCAAGCATAAAATATATCGTAATACAGCTTGGTCTACATTGGTTGAATTGTATGATAATGGTTTGGTGAATGGTATTGGAGTTTCAAATTTTACTGTCAACCATCTCCAGGATCTTATTAATGAACACCATGTTATGCCAACTATAAATCAGGTATGTTATATTATGTTCTATGGTGTTAGTCACAGTATGTAATTTGATAATTTCATTGTATACTCAATTGCATTTTATTGCAGGTGGAATGGCATCCATATTTTCATGACAATGAATTATTCCAATTTTGTCATCGCAACGATATTGTGATTCAAGGATACTCTCCCTTTGGAGGGCTGAAGAACAAAGATACTGTGTTGCAAGATGAGACGGTGAAAGCTATTGCGGAAGACTTGAGTGTAACACCAGCGCAAGTCCTCCTGGTTTGGAGCCTACAGAATGAAGTGGCAACAATACCAAAATCAACGGATCCAGTGAGAATTCGCACCAACATCCAGTTAGATTTTGAGCTTAATGATGAACAGATGAGAATTCTGAATAGACTCGATAGGGGGAAGAAATTTGCATGGGATCCTTACCCATTTGTTTAAAAAAATTGTTTGGAAAAAGAGGTTGGCGGCATGGTCAATATTAACTGATTGTCCCAAATCATCTTGTAAATGTTCCATTATATTTATCTGTAATTAAGTTAGCAGTGTTGATGATTATGAAAACTGCAATTAGGAGAGCCGCAATGATCACTTTTGCGGTTAGATTGATAGAAGTACCTGTTATTTAACTTTTACAAAACATTTTTTACTTGTATTTAATTAAAGGAACAAAATCAATGCATAAAAATCATGATATGTGTTTAAGAAAATCTCTTATTTTTTAAGTTACCTATAAATTGTTGTTTTTATACGAATTTCCAAGAAAAGGAGGTAGTCATTTTTGTTATTTTGTTATTATGTATTTTAAGATCTCTATATTTATTATTATTATGATTAGGCCCTGCCCTCTCAATATGGAAAAAAAAATTAAGGGATCTAGATCATCATCTCTGGGACTGTTCATCTACCCCCTTATTCATAAATGCTCAATAAGATAATCTATGCTTTAAACTGCTCTGTCAACTTCTCGTTGGCGGAAGGCGTTACGCGCGAAAACGAGACAAAACACTTTCTTGTAATTAACTAAGTTACGGAACGTTTATGAACAAGGGGGATAAATTTGGCCAAGACTTTATGAAATATATTTTATAGTGTTAACCGACACTAGCGGATGTTCACATAAATAATACATCACAAAAATTTCGCTTCCAACAGGATTCGAACCTGCGTCTTCTGGCTTGCCGGGCCAGACGCCTTAACCACTAGGCTATGGGAGCAATCGATGTTGACTGCGAAATTCTTGTTAACAGAGGTACGTAAGCCGAACGTCCCATACAAACGAACTTCCCTGTTCATTTGAAAATTACAGGTCAGATTTAAATGAAATTTTGCATGTATAAGCGGATAAGCAGTATCTAGGGGCAAAATGTGTTCGTTTTGGTTCAAACACCACTAAAATCAAATTAGAGCGAAGTGAATTTTCAATATTTCCACCACTAAAACGACTCGTTTTGAACTGATTATTTTCATATAATAAACTCGTTCAATCAAAAAACTTTTGCACCTTACCCCTCGGTAATATAGTCAACTTTGAAAATAATACATAATAATTGAAATAGATTATGTCCATTCAAAATGAAAAAGGAACTTCGAAAAGTTATCAAAAAAATGTAAAATATTGTCGACATTTTGCAACCGCTTCGTCACACGCGGGGTGAGGTAACGGGGAGACGCAGTGAGGCTACGGAAACTCCCGAGTCCCGACAATTGCCAGTTACAAGTGAAACAGGAACAATATTTACCGCTCGGCGCTAGGCCCATCACGGAGTTGGGCGAGTCATACGTACCCTTCTTAAGATGTATTATTTATGTTGGCCAAGACTGTTGATGACAATGTGGATTTTATATTTTTACCCTAGAAACTGTTTTGTGAAATTCCTTTCTACACGAGTCATGCTCGGTTTCTATCCAAGCACCCGCCCCGAGACCCTCCGGGAAAAGGTTGCTCAGATTCCCCCTCATTACTATTACTCCCCCTATTGACAAAAACGTGTGTCCCCAAGTGCTTTACTGATTATCGAATCTCTTGATGTAGCCTGGCCCTTCGGCTTCGGCTTTGAAATAGCAAAACATAAGCTCGTGAAGTTCTGTTTCTGACCACTTCCTTCTGGCATCATCATTTATAATTGAACTTCCTGTGGTCACTTCTGGTGCACCAACGGAGCTAATGGGAGATAAATCTCCGCTCCGCAAAGTATCACCAGTAATAAGTTGGGGTAGGTTCGCCTTGTTCGTTATCCTAGACATATTATATTATTCTTAAATAAATATTATAATATTATATTCAGTTTTTTTTTTCATGGATTTGTACCTATTAAGTATCAATAGTAGTATTAGGTAATAAATGTGTAATATCTTAAATAATTTATTGAATAAATTATTTTATAAGTTTAGTACAGCTCACAAACAGTAACTGTACATCGTAAAATAAAATAAAATCAACGTATTATTTGTTTTTGCTTTCCATCTGATATAAATAATTCCTTTGCTTCTCAACGTGGTGGGACATATTATGTAAGCGGGTAAGGAATAAGGAAACTATGTAGCGTGGGCGGATACAACGGGTCCACTTGTATCCGCTTATAATGTAGCTGCCTATTATAAGAATGATTACGATCGGACCAGTGCAGTGCAATGGTTGGAGTTATTAGCGGTAGATAAAAAACAAATTAACTTCTATAATGTTAGTAGGTATAGATAAGATAGCCTTTTATCATTAATATCTCATCTATTTATTATTAATTTAACATTAGGTTCTACATGAGCTCATGTTTTTATTTCTCTGACATCTGATGCTGCGTTTACTCGTAGATTGTAGATCTATTAGTCTACTACCCTCTTTGCTTAAGCAAACGTTAGAAAGAGACGGTGTCGGTTCTGTCATTTCATACCTAACCTCAATTTTAGTTTCGCTCTCTCTTTCTTTCCAATTAGTAACATGAGAAAGAAATGAAAGATGTTTGACAGATCTAAATTAGGTAAGTTTTTGAGCTGTCAAATATCTTCCATCCATCCAGACACCACAAAATTCATCACACGGATGTTGACTCAATTTTTTTTATGATGCTAATAGATTCGTTTTCTCATGAGAATCAAATGTCTATATGACAAAAAATGGGAAATCGAACGCTAGGAACGTTCGAAATGGGAGTCAAAGACGAGGATCTGACGTCACTTGTTCTACGCGGGCCGTAAATTGTACTAAAATCATGCATTTTGTTGATTTGGCCGTGAAAAACTGCATTTAAGTATACATAGTTGTAGTAGGTACATTTTTTATTCAATGAAATGTAACGAATCTCATTATATCATTTAAATTACTATTGGATGATGAAAAAAATCGTAGATTTCGGGAAACTTCTTGATTCATTATCTTTGTGGAAATTATATATTTTTTGTGTATTTCATTTTTATTGTGCGATGTTCATAAACCAGTAGGTATAACGACAGTAATTATGTATTTTGTGTTTCATGCAAGATCCCAATTAAACAAGTGGATTAATTTGACATAATAAAATATTTTCCATCTCATTCTCGTGTTCTCATTGAGAATAAGAGGTTGAGAATAAGAGAATATTAAGTATAGGTACGAGATGACAGAATCGACACTGTTGAAAGCTAAAATGATGCTGAGGAGTGGGGAGAGGATAGAAAGTCACCGCAGTTGATATCCTGTCGGCCTAGATCCGATGCGCCTTTAGCTTTATCTGCCTTTCTTTACAAAATTATATTACCTAAGTTAGGAGAGGAACGATAATTACTTAAAGCAAAAGAGAACAGAAGAGGAAACATGTTTGGCTATCTCATACGACACGATGAGTGCATGAAGACCATAATAGAAGGGAAGATAGAGGCTAGTCGAGGACGACGAAGACCGAGACGATCTTATCTAGACCAAATCAGGGAGAGGATATATGTTGTGTCGTACGAGGAGGTCAAGCGCCTGGCGGAGGATATAATAGGAGTAAATGGAAAGCACTGCACCGACAAGAGCAAGGCTCTTAAGTATTAATAATAAATAATAAGTACTTAGTTGACATTCTAGAAAGTAGATTAAGGTAAGTACAACATAAAGAACAAAAATATTGAGGAAGTATATTAAATAAACTAAATTTATTCGCAAATAATTGTAAGGACAATAATGATAAAAACCACATATAGCTACGTACATACTAGTACGAATAAGTTCGACGAATCACCAATGACACAGAAATTCAAATTCGAATCATATCGCTGATTAGCGATCCGATCACTATTTAAATGCTGTCATTGGTTGGCATCCACCGAGTTTATTTACATCATTGGACATGTATAGTATATCGTCGTATAGGTTAGCTTTTGACTGCTGTAAGTGCTGCATCACCTCAAGAAGTGACGATGCGGTTGTCGCAGGTAACAGGTAGGTACCTACCTACTACCTACCATTATTCTACTCATAAAAATGACGCTCAGCCAAGAATGGGACTTCCCGACAATAGTGGTACAATCGCAGTAAGAAAAGGTTCACAAGGTCTATTTTTGTTTCCGCGGTAAGTGTTTCGTGTTAAAAACTTCTTGCTTAAATGTATTTTCTATAGCCTGTATCGCGCATATTGCTTATATAGCGTATTTTATATAGTATATCTCTAGCCTATGCCAGTATTGCGTTACCAAGACAATGATTCTGTTATAATAAGATTAATGAACGAAGAGAAAATTAATGGGGAGATGCATGCGATAGGTACTGAGAGACTTTGACAGTTAAATAAAACAAATTTGATTTACTTTTCTAAAGGCCATTAAGAAGGTTGAATGTTGATGAAAACTAGATATTGGTCAAAGGTGAATGCTATTTTAACCCTTGCTATCACTGCATTAAATAATAGTACTTATTCTATACTAGTCTGCTGACTGCCGTAAGATCCAAACTAAGGGTCCTTACGCGATAAAGGAAGAATTTGGAAACTGACGAAGGTATTCTTACCGTGACTGTACAAAATGTAACATGGTAGTAATTTTTTTATTTTTGGTAGTAATAACTGCCTAATATACCCTTTAAGCAATCTCATCTATCCCTGGGGATGGCGTACCACTGATCTAGACTGATTAATGATGTTGATGAAGCGTACTTTGGACTTGGTTTAGCAGCGTCTCCAGAAAAAAAACGAAGACCAATTAGTCAGTGATCTGTGTAAGTAGAGCTGTGCCGCAGATGATCCAGTAGTCGGGCGGATGGGCGGCAGGGAGCAGCACTGGGAGAACGAAGTTGGTGCTGTGTCCGGTGGTGGAGAGCGTACCGGCGCGTTCGGCCGTCTTGTACAGCGGCGCCTCGTAGCGCGGGTCGGGCTTCGGCAGCTCCAGCACGGGCTTGAACCACACCACCGGCAGCGGGGGGTTCATCTGCCCTACACACCGACAGGACACTGCTATATCGCGGCCGCTACCGAAGGCGTTCCTGACACTTTCCAGTTGATTACGTCAGAATAAAAAAAAATGGAATCGTAAATATGATCGCTCGTGTGTCTATCTATCCGTGTCGTGTCCAACTGTCACAACCAATTTCCTCCGAATCTAGCGGACCGATTTGGTACACATATAAGGTACAGATTGATTAAATATCAGTTTATTGAGCTTAAAGTTATAAAATGAATTATGATAAAATATTGAATCAGCAGTACATGCATAAGAGTAAATTACTAGAATCCACTTCAAAGCCGGTCGTCCGTTTACGAGCTGTCAGGAACGCATTGTGTTATAGCTAACGGCCGAAATGTAGTAGGTTAATTATCAACACTACGAATTAAATCCCAATTAACATTACCATTCAGCACTTATATCTACCTACTTATTATTTACTATTACTGCTCAATGTAAAATTAAGATCTGTTCAAACCGAAGGGCGAAGCGTATACCAAGGTCTCACTTGGACATTCATTTCACTATTGTACACTATAAGGTATTTTCATATATATATATATACAGTGGTGGTCATATAATTAAGAACGCTTCATACAAACACATCATTTTGAAATTTAAATGTTCATAACTATAAAAGTGTCACTCCCTGAAAAATTGTGGCTATACTGTCAGTTAGTACATTTACAAGGTTACCATAATCGAAAAAGAAATTACGAAATAATTTGTATTATTCCTGTTCGATTTAATGTCATTTAAATATTGTTCGCTTAACAGTAGGTGGGAAGCTGGACAAATAATTAAGAACGACAGAAAGACTTAATCATAATATTAACAATAATTAAATAATTCGACTAAAACTAATAATTAATTTAATAGTGTAGTGTTGTAATTAATTAAAAACACTTTTTTTATAAAATAAATTAGTAATTAATATTTAGTGGCTGTGGATAACTGCAGCATGACAGCGGCGCGACATCGACACTATCAACTTTTGGCAGGTCTCAATTGAAATAGAATCCCACTCTTTCAAAAACGAGTCGTACACCTCATCAATGTTACCACACTATCTGTTTGATAGCTTTTTGACTTGACACTAAAGATGCTCGATCGGATGAAGATCTGGGTTGTTCGGTGGCCAGTCTAATACAGTTACCAGTTGACTGTCGAGGTAACTTTTTTCAGAGTGTGCTGTGTGCTTCGGGTCATTATTGTGCTGGAATGTCCAAATTACCGGGAGATTGTCTTCTGCATATGGCAGCATACATTCTTCGAGGATCTTTTTGTATTGATATTGGTCAATATTACCTTGTTGCCTACATGTTGCCTACATATTACATTGTTCCATGTTGCCTTGTGGGTCCCACGCCGTAACCAGAAAAGCAACCCTAACATTTCCACCGCTATGCTTCACGGTCTTTTTCGTGTATCTAGGATTGAATGTCTTATTCACATCAGGTCGGCGTACGTACTGAAGACTGCTTGCCATCAGAGCATATTCTAGTTATCTTTGTTTCGTCCGAAAAAAAGTACATTGTTCCAGTGCTGCTATTTACAGTCTTGATACATCCTTGCAAACGCTAGTCGGGCCTCTCAATGGCGTGGTGTCAACATGGGTTCCTTCCTCGTTACTCGCCCAAACAACTGTGCCTCCACTAGCCGTCTTCGAACGGGTCGTGCAGAGTTGCCTTAAGGTTATTCTCATCAAAAACTTCATTTTTGATTTAATTTGAGCCTTTAAGCGGGTCCTGCTCGGGAAGGTGAACTATTCTTAAATCCTCTCGTGGATAAGTTTTCTTGCTTTAGGTTTGCCGGGGAGATTAGAAATTGTCTAATGTGTGTTAAAATGCTTCAAAGTCTGGTACACCATCGTTTTTGAGCAATGCATGTGATCCACAATTTTTTTATACGACCAATTATGACCACGCAACTTTATTATTATTTTTGTAGAAGTAGAGTCGCAAGATTTATTTTTTCACCATTTCAAAAACATGAATTGCAGAAAACATGTATCCTAACAATAATAGCGCGAAAATGCAATAAAAATAGTAATGGAGTACTTTGCATTCCATTTTCAAAATGATAAAAAAATAACTAAATATTTTCGTTCTTAATTATTTGTCCAGCCCGTACTCCGGGAACTTTATGAGTTCCTATGATTTAATAGATAGAAAAATAAAAAGGTACATAATTTTGACAAGATTATTACACCAAATGATACAGATCAGTCATAAGAATATTCTACAACACGATCAGAGAATGTTTAGTAACAAATTGCGCACTGAAATTATGGTGAAAACATAGTATTGGTGTCGTACTATTAATTGTTCTTAATTATATGACCACCACTGTATGTATATGTATATATATGTATATATATATATATATATATATATATATATATATATATATATATATATATATATATATATATATATATATCATAGAATGCTCTTCGTAAAGATATCTAGAACAACCTCCGCCGTACGCGGAACGTCCCAGCGACAGCTGTAGTCGTGGGCGCAGGCTCTCTTGCGCATTCAGCCGGATCACTCACGCTGTGGTCGGCGACTGAACGAGATCGTATTCATACATTAATTCTACTAGGTGGTACCCTGGGAGGACTAACACATCTGTGAGAGTCCGTCTGGGTGGGTACCATATAGCTTTGATTGTGTAGTCTGTCGCCAAGCAGTAATGTGCAAGCATTACTCTTCCGGTTTGTTGAGAACAGCAGTCAGTGAAATTATTGGGCTTATGAGACTTAATACCTAATGTGTCAGGGTAACAAGCGCTAATGCAGTGCCGCGCAGGCGTTTGTGTTTCAAAGTTCTAAGTGGCACTACAATATAAATTATTACGCCGATTTTATACTTACCATCAGGCTAACGCTCGTCTCGTTTTTCAATACTATAATACAAAAAAAATATGGTATGGCCAGGTTCATACCAGTTTGTTGGATTGTGTCGGGGCGCCTTGAGTCGTGTACCTACATACTTAAATGTATGAATTCGATATCGTTACCACGCCGACGTATACCGAGGTATGTCACACAATAATCTGAACTATTCTGAACCCGGCTTTCCTCGCAGTTCCGTCATCCACTGCGCGGCCGTTAGAGCCCATATATAGGTACACGGGCACTCCAATCCACAACATTCCACTGCAATATTCCAAAAAACAAACGTGTGTGGGGAATCTCAGATGGATTACGTGGAGTGATGGAAATATTAGAAATCCAAACGTTCCAAATCCAATGTTCCAACTCATCGTTAGTGGCCGATACGACGATCCATTTCGCACTCAGTTGGTAGATACTCGAGACGGAGAATGACTGGATAATGGAACGATGGTGCGCTCGGAATGGAGTGCCCGTCTGTGGGCCCAAAATTGGATCATCGTTCCACTCAATCCACGACACACGTATTGGAACGCTCGTGTATGGTGGAGTTTGTAGCGGGTGGGTGGCGACACGCGCGTCTACCTGCGATGGCGTCGATGAGGCAGTTGTGGTTGGAGTCCCAGCGGCCGGCGTCGATGAACAGCCCGTGGATGTTGACACCATCCTCCGGCAGGACTAGCTCGCCGTACACGTCTGCAGCAGTTTCCTAGTACAACGCGTACGCTTTAAAGTACGCTCTAAAGTACATATAATACGCACTGTTATACCTAAATGAAAGTGTTGGTGCGTTGGTATGTCCATCTTTCACGCAGCAATTGAGCAACGGATCGAGGTGAATTTTTACATAAATATAGTTTGCTAGGGCACGCAGCTTCGCCCGCGTGGTAGTTATAGTGTAACAGCCTTACTAATAAACTCTGTATAACGGTTGATATGTTACACAATATTTCATCTCTGTCGATACAGTTTAAAATTGTTAAAGAATAACAAAGACAAAATATAGTGTAAGAGTGCCATTATTGTACAATGTATATACTATCAATGTAAGATCCTGAGATGTGTTATTCTGCTGTATAAGCTATGCTGTAAAGTTTCATCAAATTCCGTTCAGTGGATTTTGCTTGAAAGAGTAACAAACATCCATACATCCATCCTCATAAACTTTTGCGTTTGTAATACTGCTAGTAGGATGGTCCTGTGAGTAGCATAGCGCTACTTCTTCTAGATGTACAGTTTGGACGAGTGGCATTGGGACGAAGTTGGGGCCAACGTCTGGAGCTGGCCTAAGAGTAGTACCTACCACCCTAACTCTTCCCGTAGTGCTGTAAGATCAGGCTAAAGGATAATCCAGGGGATGGGCAGCAGCATTCTCCTCAGTCAACATCATAATCAACAATCATTAAGACGCCTACCAAACGTGGTGTGGTTACAGTAAAAGTCACCTGTAAAAAGGCCGATGTTCATCGGTGGACATTTTTCGGCTGATAACAACGTTGATGATGAACAGTACCTTCTTCTTCTTGTTCTGCAAGTAGACGTCCTCTTGCGAGAGGAAGTAGGGTATAGGCACGAAGTCGAACATGAGCGCGTCGATAGGTACACGGTAGCGGCGCGCGTACGACTGCAGCGAGCCTGTCAGTAGGCCCTGAGGGAAGAACAGCCCCGACACCCAGCTGGACGGCTGCAGACCTTCAGCTAGCCATTTCTATATGCAAAACAAGAAAAAGATCATCATGTATAATGTAAAAAAAAACACGACTGCCCTAGAAAGCGTCACTCGGGATGATTTATGGATTCTGACGATACCCCGTACATGCAAATCAGTACAGTCATTTAAAAAAAACTCGCATACATACATGAACCCTAATATAAGAGACAGCAAAAACGTGTCTATATATAAAAAGCCGTTTCGTAGATTACCCGGAACAAACAAACAGACAGACCGGCAAAAATTAAAAAAACGGTTGTTTTGCTATTAGGTACCGTATATACTTTCATATGCATTTAGTAAAAAGCTGTTATTTTATTATTATAAATCGACACTTCAATTTTATTTCTTTGTATAGATTTAATCAAAATGGATGTATTAGAGAGATATTATTAACGTTTATGATGAATAAAAACTTAAAATTGTATACCTTTAGCGGGCGTAAATCAAGGGCTTACACGATAAGTTACGAGTCGATTACTAAGGCCAGAACGTTCCACCGCATCGCTATAGTTTTTATGCAAACATTTGTGCAACCATATTGAGTTGCATAAATGTTTTCCTTCGCCGAAAGACCAAGCTATCAGGATTGAAACCATCGACCTACGGAACGGCGGCCCACATCACCTAAATATAAACAAAATCTATACTAATCTTCTATACGAGTAAATAAAATTAAAGTGTTTGTTTGTAATATAAAAATGCAGCTTTTTACTAAATGCATATGAATGTATATACGGTACCTACTCGTATAAAAACAACACAATTTTTAAAATTTTTCTCTGTCTATCTGTCTGTTGTTTCGGGTAATCTCCGAAACTGCTGGACCGACTTTGACGGGACTTTCATTGGCTGATAGCTGATGTTATAAGGTGTAGATATGATACGTGAGCGAAGCCGCAGGGCACAGCTTGTATATAATAAAGTGGTACAGTTTGTTGTAAGTGTTCAGACGCTAGTTCCTTATAAGTGCACACTGCACATGTTTCATTATATATTTACCAGGCGGTAGAACTAACTCGTCTGCAATAGTGCGTTTGAATGTGTACCACCGCTATGCTTGTGTAGACTACCGCCAAGCAGTAATGTGCAAGCATTTCTGTGTTTCAGTTTGATAAGCAAAGTAGTAAGTGTGTAATTATTACCCGTAATGCCTAATGTTCTGGATAACGAGCGCAATGCAGTGCCGCGTGGGCTTTTGTATTTCAAAGTTCTGGGTGGCACTGCAATTGTTACGGGCTGGCGTTATGCTTACCATCAGGCAAACGACCCACTTGTCTCATTACCCAGTAATATAAAAAAATGCAAGATTCAAAATTTAAAAAAGAAACTCGTATAGGATATGTTAGGTGTGAAGCATTGTCTCCAGCGGGTACCTCCATGAAGTCAATCCTTAGCACCAGGTCGTGTATCCAGCTGCCAAGTGACTTGAGCGAATTATACCCTTTTTTGTGCCACATCTGAGGCACCCTGTTGTTGAGGAACGCCGTGAATACCTCTTCGAACGCTTCCGACATTACCACTATACCCTAAAAATGACGGAATTTTTATAATCATTTGTAGCAACGTTTTTGAACAAATGAAAAGTGAAGTCGATATCATTATCAAAATCGTAAAATTACTACTCGCCGCAACTGTATGACCGGTCTGTGTAAGCGCACGGGCCGATTAGGTATGTACCTAACTCGATCTATTAGTTGGATCAACTATAATATTACCTACACAGGACTCACACCAATATTCAAACCAGCCAAAAAGTTTGGTATAGTGTGTAACTACTGCATGATGAACTAATCATGAGGGATGGATAGGAGGCGACATTAATTGTTATCACACTATGTACGCAAACCTTAAAACATTACTGGTTTGTGTCATTTACAAATCTCTTTCAAATTGGTAACCCAATGTGTCACAACACAAGCGGTAGTGGCGTTTACAACGAGCCAACTGTTGTCTCTCTTAGTTTGCGAATGATTTTATTTCAATCCTTTCCAACATACCTTAATAGCCTTCTGCAGTTCGGTAAGCGTGGTGTGTATCGTATTCAGTAAGGTGTTAAACCTCTCAGTCTCGTGCAGTAGCACAGTAGTGAGCGAGTGCAGCTGCCCCATGTCGTTCGGTATCATCAGATTGGGGTTGATCGTCGTCTCGTCTATTTTTTTTAAGACAGTGCTTCGCGTGCTTTCACATATCCGCCACACAATCTGATCGGGCGTGTCGCCGCCGCCGCCGCCACCCGCGCGCGGCTGCACATCTACTATTGTCTGCACGAGCGTGTTCGTTTCTTTGTTCTATAAGGACGTATTTATGTTACATGATAAGATTATAAGAATAGAATATGAGCTAGATTTCTAGAAGATCATCCGTAGTAGGGACCCTTCATGGGGAAGATTTTGTTTTAAATATTTATGATGTGTATAAATTTCGCATTAATCTGTGGACAACTACCTACTGAACCCACCAGGTTAGAACCACCGATTTGACTGCGTGTTGAAATTGAGTTTTGTGTTTGATAATTATAGTCCGAATATTTGAACATAGTGTATATATAATATAGTCTCTGCACTATTATAATTATAGAGTCGTAGCACTGTCTACGAAAAGCTACGACCATGGATAATTTAATTTAATTTTATACGTATACGACGTATTAAAATAGAGCTGTATTTTGTCAACTAGGTAGGTTTATATATCGCTTTTTGAAAGCTCGTACAGTTATGTAGCCGTGTCATTGTAGAAGCGACAAGCATAAAAATAAATACCTTCGTTTTAGAATAACCTCTTTACAAAGCTACGTCACGAGAGTTGTAAAATTGATTGAAAATGAGTAAATGAGCGCATGGAGTGGATTAGGTAGTATTATGTTACTGCTAAACAAAGTTACAATTATAGTTTCCGGCCGGGTTTTTATAGGTTTATTTTTAAGTTACTCCAATTCTAAGAAGTTTTACTACTGCACTATAGAGAAGCAGATACCATAAAATTATGCTGACTCAAAACAAAGTTGGTAAAGCGGCAACAACTACTGCCATTTTAGATGCAGTTGTATTAATTCAATTTGTATTGTTTTGTATCTAATTACAATCATAAACACATGGATAAAACTGGACCGTTTGTTCAATTGCAAAAAAATAACATCGATTCTAAATAGGTACTTACCGATTAAAATACCGACAATCAAAATGTTACTTCGTTGCTGTAATCACTATTCCATCTATCAAAAAGCGATAGACCTCGTGGACACACTACAACTACAGTTTGCGTCAAAACCAGCGACTCACCTCAAATGCAATATTAGCGTTTTCGTGCATACCAAATACTTCTGGATTCTCAATGACTGGCAGGGTCTCGATATACTCCCGGACTGCCTCTAACTTGTCCACTCTTGGACAATAGTATACCCCGGACTGCGAGTAGGCGTAACCCTCCTCGAGAGTAGGTGGCGAGAAAAACAGCTTCAAGATGGTGGTTAGGCAACGCTGATCCCACATATCAGTTACCCTACCACCGTATGTGATGGAACCTACAAATAAATAAGTATTAAATATGTAACAACTTACATATGATTTGAAAGCCTGATCGTAAATTGAGCCGGCTCAGGGTATCTACTCCCAAAAACGATAGATATGACATAGATACGATACTGCTCTGGATATATTGAACTAATCCTACTATTAACAAATGTTCCTACGACCTACGAAGAGTCTAATTTAATTTTCGAAATGACATTATTCGTCCGATTGTCGATACGATAGTGAAATCGATGAAATTTAGAATAGGTTACTTCACAAAAAATGCAATTGTTCATCGATTTTGCGACTAGATTCCCAGAGCAAACACTCAGTAAGCATCGATACCCCTGATGCCGTCAAGGTCTTAAAAATACTTAGCTGGCATGGCGACCCGCTGGTTATCAACAGGATATAAGTATCATTCAGAATTTAAATTTTGTATACATACGATAAAAAAATTATTGTAGACTGAAGTAATATTTGACCAGGATCTCTCCTCGTGAAACGCGACGACGTGCTCGAAATAAATCTGGTATAATTGATACCATATTATGTGACAACATTTTAAAATGCGAAATATGAACTTTGAAAAACCGTAAATACTTCCGCTACGCAATCCAAGAACAGTAGTTGCTAATGCAAGCCTACACTAAAAGCTTCATATCAACTCTGTTCAGCTCTTACCGCTTTGAGCATAATGTAGAGAAATAACTCGTGTTTAAATGGAATGCAATTTCGTGATAATATTCAGAGTGTTTTACAAATTTGAATAGAGCAAAGATCCCTTAATAAAATAGGTACTATAAATAAAACAAAAAACGCGCTTGAATGTTAGATGGAGCGAACTTGAAGATGTTGCTGTTAATCAAGATAGCTCAATCCTAAGTAGGTAGGTTGCAGCAGAAACCGAGATATTGCCAGTGAAATTTTTACATCAAGATTTCCGTCGTTCCTATAGCAAGGTTAAAAATCACAACACAAAGGTGACGGTACTGACGCAAGTTCTTTGGTAATTGAAGTATTTACTTCGTGAAGTTCTCTGAGTCTAAAAGAAGACCTGCTTCCAGTTTAATTTCAGAATGCTGTCTGAAGCGGGTTTGCAATTTATAAAATCTATTTTCGAGATTGGAAATGTCACAAGGCCAGACCGTGCTTTGTATATGAATAGTTCAGTGGAGTTATCTGCATCTCGGAATAAGTAAGAGCAGTCATGTTATTTTCAGATGACATGAAATATGTCATAGTTTTGTAGACCTATCTAACAATGTACATGTTTTTTAGTACTTATATTATTAGTACTTACTAAGTATCAGTATAATTATTATGCATGAGGTGTTTACCTGTAAGTGGTTATGCATTAGGCACAACACCTAAGTAAATGTTTGTAAAATACATGTTACAATGTAATAACTGTTGGTGAACCATAAATAAATAAATAAATGAAATGAAATGAAACATTACATGGAAAATGTTGACTTAAGAATGAGGAAATCTATGATTTTTTTATTATTAAAATTTTATGATGTAAAGGAAGTATGAAACTATTAGACTGTAAAAAACTGTTATTAGTATCAAAAACATCTACATTAGATAAAAACCATCAAGCTATACGCACGCGCGGTGAATTTCGTGGTAATTTAGTGTGTATAGTGTATAATATGAATAACTTAATACATTCTAAAGTTGTGAATAAACGTGATAGTTGAAAACAAATCGAAAAAGTTTGCATGTTAAAATATTGTGTACAATCGAAGTCATGACCAGTGTGAATATTGGTGCAGTAGCTAAATCGTAGGTCCAACAGGAGACTATACCAGATTGAGAGCGGTGTACACATACCCATACCGTCCATAAAGTTTGTCAATATTAATACTAACTAGTGATGTACTCCAGCGCGTCCCATGGTATTTTGCCGCACTCGCAGAACATTTGTAGGTTCATCATGGCGCATTCACGATCGCTGTTATTGAACTCGTAAGTGATGTTCCAGCCAAGCGGACCGAACTTCTTGCGTTCTTGGATGATCGCGTGAAACATTATGATGCCGAACAGCATCGTGCGCCAATCCTGCCCCAGAACTATACAACAATACAAAATGCTTGATCGTAAGCAAAAATAAAAAGTTAAAAAACTATCACTAAAATACGATCGGCACAGACTCTTAAGTCAAACTGTGTTATGCTGTTATGTCCGGTGTTATCGGAATAAATGACCTTTGGTAGAAGACTATAATACACCCTCAAATCTCAAATATTTCAAAAGTTATCGCATTTTTTTAACGGGCGCTTTCTTTACGGCCTAGTATAGTAGTGTGTATCTCTTTTAGCAGCTTTACAAGTGAGATTTTTTTATCTGAAATAAACTTACATTTGACCACGATCTCACCTGATGTTAATCGACGATGCGGTCGACGACGTAGAAAAAACACATTATGGGCCTATTTTGTATAACAAAGCCTTTGGTTGGCAAGAACTAACGGAGTGAGAGAGATCGGCGATGTAAACAAATAACAAAATTGTATGTTTTTTGTATATTGTTGAGAAGAGACGTTTAGGCTCCTCAGGTCTCTCTTTGTTTTCCCTCCACTCAAACTAACTCAAATCCAAAATAACAAAGCTTCTATTTCTATTCAGATTTCACCTGATGACATCAGCTGAATATATGTCAGAATAGGATGCGCGTGTTTAACTTATGTTTGAGTCACAAATCTACACCAGTGGATACAAAAACATAATCAAGTCGTAATTCGTCAGAAATTACATAAATATTAACTACATATACATTATCGCTTTAAAATCGAGAGTCTGATTTACCAGAAGGTGTCTTGTTTAGTGTACCTTTCCTCTTTTCCCCCTTCAATAATATCCATAATAGTTTCTATATTTCGAGGAGCCAATTATATGTAATCGGAAACGTACCATGATTCTCGAAAAAGTCCTCTTCCATTTCTATAAGTGCTCTTTTTACATTGGCTTTAAGACCCTTGGGCGGTTCGTTAGTGACTTTCACAGAATTTTGTAGTACCGACACGGGGAATTTAGGGGTCGGCATGGAGCTAAGATACAGTCGGAAGTCAGGGTGCGGAGTGCCGGTGTCGCTGGAGAGATTGGCGACTATCAGCTCCAGGCTGAGCATCCATGAGGCCGCCAAGTGACAGTTCTGAAACCGAAAATGAGCTTTCGAGTATAATCCTACGATGTTTATAGAGAAAAAGTTGTGTAAACGTCATAATGTAGAAAAGATAAAACATATATAATTATGTACCTCTAAAAAGCCTCTAATACGTTCATAAGCTAAAATGAATGAAGAAAAATCCATGAAAAACCAAAGCAGATTTTGATGATGGTTTGGATGCAATGTTCAGCAGTGGGTATTTTTAGGGTGGTGATAACGATGATGATGATTTGAACAAAAATACGAGAGCTAGCCAGGTACTTGTAAGAAAATCCAATCTCCTTTAGGTTTGGCGCTGTTGATCATTTTCTCGGCGACGGGCCCTTGGCCTTGTCCGAGGGAGATGGAGTGTACTTTTTCCCGCACGCCCATCTCCGTGGCGAACTTTTGGAAAGCGCCGAAGGGATCCGAGCCCGTGCTTAGCACGAACACGAGGGGGATAATGGATGTTGTGTCAGCATACCTGTAGAAAACGTAGTAACTAACGGTTTAATTCTATATAGACTAGATAATATTTTAAGAAATAGATTTTAAGAGGTAAGTAAAGTTTGTTTGTAACGCTAATATGTAGAAACTCTGGTCCGCTTCTGAAGATTATTTAACTAATAGGAAGCCACAATATTCTTGAATTTTATATAATTATTTACGACTCAAAATGTGAGATTATGTTATTTATGTATTTGGGAGGTCTAGGGATTATATCCAATCGAATCTACTAAATTTGTTATCACATCCTTATCTACAAATAATACTGCAGTCGAGAATACGCTGCTTATTTAAAAAAGTATAAAGAATACGGTACCTATAGCAAAAACACAATTTTTAACATTTTTGTCTGCCTGTCTGTTTGTTCCGGATAATCTACAAAACGGCTAGACCGATTTTGACGGACCTTTCACTGGCCGATAGATGATGTTATAAGGTGTAACTTAGGCTACTTTTATTTTAGAAAAATTATGAGGGTTCCACGCAAAAAAATAAAACCAATGAAATCCAATATCTCCGCGCGGGTAAAACGGCGGGCAGCAGCTAGTTGTTTATATAATTTTATAAACAATATCCGTGTTACCTAAAGAAAACACTTTTAGACGCACAACAGAATGGAGCTACACAACGGTTAGACACTACTCAAATCAAGATTTGTGGTTGTTCATATTTTATGCGTCTAAGGCAACGCCGTTTAATACAGGTTTAGGGTGTCTTTAATTTTTTTGTGGTAAGATAAGACCATCAGTAAATGTAAGTGCTAGTAGAAATATTAGTTCCAGTACCAGTTTTCATAGTAAATTTGTTTGATAAAGCCACGATAATTGGTTCGTTTTAATTTAGTAGCAGTAGAGAGTTAGAGCCCAGAATATCTAATACTAGTCGACCCATAAAGCTAATACACCTGACTTTAGCGGTTAAGAATATTTAATAGCTGAGAGTTGACAATGCCGTGGTTCATTACGGTAAGGATAATTAGGCAAACTTTCATTGAATGGACAATATTATTAACAGTAATTATAGGTCGGTGGATTCAAAACTTGATGAATGCCTAAAATGACTATTTTTGATAATCTGCCTGTGACCTAAATGTTAATCTTTATCTTTCTCTCCTTACAGCATGATCAAAATTCTTTTTATATCTAATTAGAAATCTTTGGAAGATGGTCCCTGAAGAGCAGGGAAATTAGAAAAAAATATGTGTTTGAGTTTTTTTAAAATTTGGTTTAGTCTAATAACCAAAATAGGGCATTAATAATAAAATAATTGTTTTTTACAAAATATTCTCAAAAATGTTGTAACGGGGTTAAAAACATAAAAAGCATATATATTTAAACTTCCCGCCTCTTTACGGACAATCTACCTTAATTGCTTTTTGACAAAACTCGTGGAGTATATACTATAATATATATGTAACATAATATTATAATAGTGAAATTTTTGTTTAGGTTTGCACCTGAACATCTGTCACCTACATACAAAATACATTAAATAATGTCGACCAAATCGTCACTCAATATCAAGTGAGAATTGCGATGTTGCGATGAAATGTAAGCTTTTTTAGAATAAAAAAGCATAAGTAAAATGGTCTGCCTTTATTTTCTATTCCACGCAAAGTTTACAAAGGGTACCAATTTGCCTGAAGAAAATTCGAACGAAGCACGATGCGGCTATTCAACATTCATTATTCAAAACTCTTGCAGCAATGCATTTAGGTTAGCGAATAACTCGTAGTCCAGCGGCTATAGGCTGAGGTAGAAATCCATTACTGTCACCATATCCGCCACGGAGGCGGGATGGTCAGACTTTACCTATTACCTATTATCATACGGCTGCTTGTTTAATAATAGATAACTTATATAATGTAGATTCTTTTTACTAGTAACTAGTAATATGTAATTAGCTATAATAGTAAACAATATAAAACTGTGAACCCAGTGGTGTATTTTAGGATTCAGCGTCCTGGGCGTGCAGGCCCTGCCGCCCAGCTGATGGCGTCTACGCGACGCGCGCGCCGCCGCGCCATTCCGTATGTACGATAGCCCCGCGCCTTGTTGTGTTGTTTAATAGACATCAAACAATAAAAAAAAAATAGATGGTGAACTAGACGAGTTATTTAACTGACAATAATTTATTATGAAAATAGGAAATTGATATCTATCTATACATACTTACAGATAAATTATCAAAATAACAATTTTTTACGAAATGCATATGAAAATATATACAGTACATACTACATATAATAAAAGAGTAATTTTTACATTTTTTCCTGTCTATCTGTCTGTTCCAGCTAACGGCTGGATCGATTTTGACGGGACTTTCACTGGCAGACAGCTGATGTTAGAAGGAGTGTAGGCTACTTTAATTTTAGAAAAAGAATTAGGGTTCCGCGCAGAAAACAAAACCCATGACATCCAATACATCCCCGCGGGCAGCAGCTAGTCTTTTATAAAGCATAAATTATACTAAATTTTTGTTCGCACTCGCAGTACCATTAGTTCTACAAACTGGTAAAAGACCTCACAAATGTGGTAAAATTTGAATTGGTTAAATTATATCCTATTTTGAACCAGACTTAAGTAGAAATGACCGGGTACTTTAGACAGTAAAATATATGAGAATATGTAGTTATAGATCACTATTCTCATAATTTTTCTAGGTCAACACTATTAGTGGTCAGACCGCTAAGTACATGCACTTACAGCGTATTGAGCTGGACCGTAGGACTCTCAATGAAGACGGATCCGAGGCTCGTGCTCACATATTGAGCGATGGCGAAAACCAACTTCTCTTCCCTAAGAGTCTTTATAATCATGAGTTTTTGAAACGTTGTCAGCTTATCGTTCCAGTTCGTTTTGGCCGGGGTCTTGTTGGTTTTGTCCACGTGAATTTGCTGAAATTAATATTATCTCGTTAAACGTATAATAAAAACCTAATCGATTGAGAATCTTCAAGGTTCTAACGCTAATAATATCACAGTAAAAATGGAGTTACCTACTCTATTTCTAACTTTTTTATATTATTACGTCACGAGCGAGTAGTTAACATTCATTATACGGGCTTAATGCCGTGAAGTCCTGGAGTACGTACACACACATATATATATATATATATATATATATATATATATATATATATATATATATATATATATATATATATATATATATATATATAGGACTATCACATCTCTTCTCGTGGGTACCATAAGAGCCAGCTAAGGGAATACCCAGGGAATTGGCAGCATGATTCTCCTCAGGCAACATCAAACATGCGAACACCAAGACACCTACCAAGAGCATTACGGCAATCCGCTCCCTATTTTAGGGAGACCCAGGTTCTACTGGGGATGACATCCGGCTGATGATGAATGCCTTTATTATCTATAGATACTACATAAATATTACTGCTAAATAAGTATTTACAATAACATTTGAATAATTTACAGGCTAGTTTATTACACGTTATTGGTGTAAGAGCATCTAAGGCCCGTATTCTAAATCAATACTGAAGCGTCTACAACGCTCAGACAGGGAACAAATAATTTCATTTATTTATTTTAGTACGGTGTTTGCAGACATTTTGCCAACAGAGTATTAGCCAGATAGACTATACAAAATATACAACACCAACACGCTATTAATAACGAAATGTCCAAAACTACAAGACTTACGAAAGTAAATGGGCATGCGCATTCTTCCTGCTCACTAGGTGCTGATAAGAAAGCATTTTTACCAAAGGAACTTACTAAGGAGGGAATGTGTGCGTGAAGCTGCGCGTAGGTGGGTGGGTGGCTAGTATTCAATAGTTGTAAGCATACCACAGTGAACGAGCCAAGCTGGATGAAAATGGACCGCATGCAGTCGTTCATAAGGTCTGCGAAGGATTCGTCGGTTTCAGTCAGGTGGCACACCGCGAGCCACATCGCGTCCGTCATCGGTTCCACCGCTGGCTTCTTGGGCGGCACCTGTACCGTATGATTACAGTATAAGAACACACACTGTACCTATAAATCGCTCATGCAGCGCTTGAACACTATTTTATCTGGTCTTGAGTACGAAATCATCGCATGATTCGAGGCTCAAGTCGAATAGGCAGGCCTTTCCGTACTCATACATCATGTTTCAAAATATATATTTATATCTGAACTTTATGTTAAGGTATTTCAAATTATTTTTCTCATAAGAGTGAAAAGCGCAACAACAATAATAATAAAGTATTGTATCTCGGGTCTAAACATTTCCATGTCCAGTGAGTTTAAATATCTCACTACGCTTAGACTTCAGTAACCTGTACAGGTTATTATAATCCTTATTCTCATAGTTATAGAACTCATAGTAAAATGCAGAATCTAGTAGTAATTAACGGTATGACGCTAAAATCAGAACTCGGCGCGTTTTAGAAATTTCAATTTAGGAATTTAACTTTAGGAATTTCAATTACCCGACACAGCGACCGCGCTATGCACTGTTTCGATATTTCACCATGGACGTTAGTAGGTACCTACGTAATTTTGCTTCTATTTCGATTTGATTTCAACAACTTACCACACTAGTACCAGCCGGACCGCGAAGGATGTAGTTCCACTGCTCAGCGGTCACGATCCCTGCGTTCAGGTATATCGCCATGTTAAGCAGGAAGCTGAACACGAGCTTGTGCCTCTCAAAAAGGCCTCGGGACACGTTCCGGTACACTGATAAGGTGATCTCTCTGTGGAGAATGCCCAGCCGAGTGTCGAGAACATCGCATTTCTCGCTCTTTTCTATTACTTGGTTGAACACCTGCAGTAACAATGTTAGCAGTAAGTCAGTCAGTAGTCTATGTATATAACGGAACAGACAGTTTCCAGGAATCAACGCACAAGTCAATCGCCTGCAGCACCTAATGCAAAGACTTGAAGTTTTTACAGTAGGTGCTTTGTATTAGTGCAGATGCACATTAAGAAAGGATTTCGCAAAAATCAGCTTAATTTTGTTTGAAACTTTGTATTGGATGAGGTTTCGATTACCAAACTTCTTCTTCTTTCTTTATTTCCTGGCTTCTGTGGAATGTTAACCACAATTTCGCCAATGTCAAGTAGGTGTTGTCTATTACCAAACTTATACCAATACATACGTACTTAAATAATGAACTATTACGTCATAAACAGATTGTCGAAATTTCGCCACACCAAGGTAAAAACAGGTTAAAGATTATGGTAAAAAAACCAGTTAATATTTTGTTGTGGCACATCGCCTAAATTAACATGCTAGGTATAGCCTAGCATTTTGAAGATTACTATAGGTTGTTTATTATTGTGTTTTCTACCAATACTATTTTGAAAATTTCAATTTTAAAGGGGGGCTATATTTTTCAATCAAAATCCAAAACTCAAAATCTTGAACAGATTTATTAATGATGTAAGATTCGCTATACTTACTATTAGCTTTCGAACGCGAGATACATTCGCTTAGATCCATCTCTAGTATTAGTGAACTAATGAACATTGTCATCAGCTGAAACACCTTCATCGCTGTACATGACCCCCCTGTGATAGGAAGGGTTTGCGATAGTACATCACGCTTGGTAGACGTCTTGGTGATCGCAGTAAATTATGATTTTGACCGAGAAGAATTATACTGTCTATTCCGTTCCGGCCAAGATACAGACAGACAGACAGACAGAAATAAAAAAAAAAACCATATAGTTAAATAAGTACAGTTTTGGCTTCATTATCGATAATAGAGTGCCCTACAAAAACAAATTTGTAAATATCTTCAATGTACAGAATTGCATATAGGGTAAAACCCGGATAGTTGCCTCAGTGGGATACTTGCCGCAGTGTCTAATACACTATGTTAGGGATGTTGGGGGTGTTAGTACTTTACTATAATTAGAAGCCCTTCTACCACAGACCTCGGTGCCATGTAAATTGTCTGAATAGACGTACGCGTCTTGTCCGTGTGAGCAAAAAACTTCCGCGCCGAAACTTTGACGGGCGTCAAAATTATATTGGTCAGTAATTTTCATTGAATATTTTTTTAGCTGACTGTGGTTTCAGTCAAGATTTTGTTTATTTGCATGCATTACAGTTTAAATTACCCTGTTTATTACATTTTATTGTTATATAGTTTTTATTTATTTTGCAAATAAAAAGGGCAAGTATCCGTACCAAAAAGGATAGTTGCCCTATTTACCTTTGCGGATAGTCGCCCTTGGGGCAACTATCCGCAATTACAAATTCTTTAATAAAGCAAAGACTTTTTCTTAAGGTGAAATTCAGTAGGCGACGTTCCCAAAATACTGGCAGCATTGCCACGTTGAATGGCAATGCTTTATCTTTGACCTAAGTAGAGGCCAGCATTTGGAGGTTCTTTTTATTGTATTTTTATTTTATAGTTTAAAACATTAAAACTGAATTACTTACTATTTAATAATGTTAATTAATATTTTATTAGTAGATACTTAATAAAGGATCGATAAACAATAAAGACGGATTACTTAAATTGATATTAAATTTGTTTCTATCTAATAAAATCATAGTGTGGCGTCTATAGCCCTGCACGAGGCAAGTATCCCCCGAAGCATTTTTTCCGTTAGGCTACTATCCGCCACGGTAGGCAACTATCCCCTTTTTGAGAGGTCTAATAAAATAGGATTTACTCGAAAACCATATTAATTATGTTTACAAAAATAGGCTCCTATTAAAGATTAAAGACCTATGTTTTGACATACATGTTGTATTAATCGCAGTAAGTACATATTTTTGAATAATAGAGCCTTTATGAAAAGTGCGGCAACTATCCGGCTTTTACCCTACCTGGTTGAAATACTTGAGTGAGAACTGGTACATAGGGTCGATATCAGCCAGCTGCGCAACCGCGAAGTACAGAACTGCCCCCCTTGTAGCCACCGTGCGGTACTTCTCGCGAGCTGCCGATATGCTGATCTCGGTCGCCTCCGTCTCTTCTAGCCGAGCGTTTATGATTTCCGATGTTTCCTGAATAGGGAAATTGCATGAAAAAGAAAATACATAATTACTGTGGTTATACAGGTTGAACATCACACTAACACAATTAAAATGAAATTCACACAGAATATTTTACACGGGTCTGCGCAATACGTCTTTACAGACATACCTACTACTTTTAGGTTTTCACTTTTCTCAGTACTTGGTACAGTATAAAATCTTCAGAGTTGTCTGTTAAATAATGAAATTGGACTTCTTAAGCATATAAATAAAGGGTTTTTATAGCATCATATAGTTTCTAAAATCATAATACACATCTTAAAAAACACTGTCAAGTACATGAAGTGTTCATACTCACCTTACTCTCATTCAGAGTCTCAATAAGCTCTTCATCATCGAGGATGTTCCCTGAAGACGCATACAGAAGTCTCAGGATCTTGTCTTCGATCTCGAGCAACGTTGCCTTATCGTTGTTAATCCGAATAATCAGTTCCGTTCGCAGGATTTCTAGATCCGGTCTCTCGAGTCTTACCACGTCTCTAGATTGAAAGGTAATTGAAAGGTTTGTATATAACTATAATTAATTATATCTACAGTATTGAGACAAAAACGTTTCTTTGAATAGAGTTGACCGATCTATTCGAAGATTTCGGAATGTGACAATCAAATTAATATCTAATTTTGAAGGTAATGCAGAATGATTAATATCTAGCAACTTACGCCAACAGTTGATCCTCGAGTCCGGACAGCGTGACAGTAAAGTTGACCAGCGTCACTTGAATACATATCTCAGGCAAGTAGTGCGGGTTGGCCAGTTTCGTGGTGAGGTACAGCCGGAAGTTGGTGTCGTACTCTATGTCGCTGTCTCCGAGGTGAATGAGCAATCTGCCCGCCTAATTATTTAATTAATTAGTCGAAATTGTATGACTTAGACCAAAGTGAGCATGCTTCACTCGAACCATGCTCGTTGTCGATTTTAGAGTTAACACAATCAGTTTTATGACACGTAACAACCGATCGCCATGTATGAAAAAAAAATTACGTTCTCTTGTCTCTCTATGTCAATTTATTATAGAACCTCCTCCCTACTTGTAACTTGTAATATTCAAAACTTTAATGTTTTGCAACGTGCATTATATTTTTAAATATGATGTTGCTTTGTATTTATGCTTTTCGTAGCGGAATAAATACTCATGATTTGTAATATAAGTACATTACTGCCCGTTACTCTCAATTTGTAGAAACTTTGTACGTAATGGAAGTTTGTGAAAAGTAAAATAAAAAAATTACAGAATCCGTTCTGGTGACCGCCTGCGGATTAAATTAAATGAAGAGCGTCCATTTCAGCCTTTGACGCTCGTAAATGGATTGCAATGAATAAAGTGAGTTCTGTGAGCTCTGTAATATAGTCTTGTCTTGAATAGTAGGTACTCTTCTTATTAATAACTACGAGTATTATCCTAACCCTCCACAGTGCGCTTTATTTTCAAAGGATTTTTTTAGTAGATCATATACTTAAGTATTAATATTAAAGAGACAATTTAAAAAAAATCTTACAGTGCGAAATCTCGGATTGCGTATTAACTTCATAGTGTTATTACAATGATAAATTGAGCCATAATCGAAAGCAACGTAACAACGCAAAAACGCAAGACGCAATAAGAATTCCACAAAATGTTTTATTTGTTTTAAAAAATAAATAATGCTCCTGGCAACTCTGTCGTCGTTTGGGCTTGAGTTTTTCCCGTTAAGAAACCATCACGGGCAAGCACAAAATTATATCATCAAATCAAATCATCTCTACCGGTTGAATGCACACAAGACAAGCAAAGAAACATCTAAACTAATAATATAGAGAGGTAAATCTTCTTGTATGTTTGTTACCGCTAATCCACTGGCCCGATTCTAAAAATTCTACTCATAGCAAACTACATTATTCCTGACTGCAAGCTCTGCATCCTGACACCACGCGTATTAAGCCGCTGTTAAAAGTAAGTTTAAATACAATAATAAATATAATTCATTTTGTAATTCCAGTTGCCTTAGTACTATACCTGCATGAAGGTTTGTTTTAAAAGAACTGGCGCAAGGGTAGCCTCGAGGGTCTCTTCCAAGTCCTCAATAAGCATGGGCCATCCCAAGCGAATGCAGTTTTCTAATATTCGAATGTATGCAGGATCGTTCAGTTTCGTTATACGGAGACCGCTGTCTCTTTCCATGTTCTTTATCCACCTGTTAGCCTGAAATAACATTAAATATCCATTTTACTTTATAAAAGTAGATAGGTATATTTAGTTATCGATATTTTGTTACCTTCCCATCTCTAGTGTCGATATTACCGTGTGACCTTCCTCCCGACCCCCCATGTACCCAATAGAGAGATGCAGGTCGTCAGACTTTTAGGTACATTTTATGATAGAGTTTTCGTTCCGGGACAAAGCTTTTTCAATCTCTAAATTGCAACACAATGTTTTTTATATTGGTGTTAATCGCTTGACTAGGATGTATTTTAGGCTTATATGTTTTATTATTTTTAAAATAGTTTTTATTTCTGAAGTTATAACTGTCATTATTACAGCCCAAAAACATGGCTGTTTAGCATGCTTGAAATTCTAGTCATTTTAAAAATTGGGAAAAAGAAGACTTATACGTAAGCCTAGATCGAAAAAGATCACCGAAATCGGGCTATATTATCAGGTACAAAAGAGACTTTTCTTTTTGTATGGACAAGTATGTTCTATAATATAGAGCATATTTGTCTATACAAAGGATTGGTCCGTACAAAAGGTTGTTAAGAGGATTATATAGAGTCTATATAATCCTCTTAACACCAGTTTTAGCTGCAATAGTTTTAAATATCCCATTTTTATTTCAATCCGTCTTTTATCATCACTCTTTTGTGTTTGTTTGTCCAATTCTACATAAATAAAACGAACAATGAGCTGATAGTTAGGAATTTTTGTTTTTTTTCCATATCTGAGAATTTTGTTACAATATTGGATAACGAGAGCGGGTCGTTTGCCTGATGGTAAGCGTCACGCCAGCCCATAACAATTACAGTTCCAGTCAGAACTTTGAAACACAAAGACTTGCGCGCATTGCGCTTGATACATTATAATAACAGAGGGTACTCAAAATAATGGAAACAATATTATTTTGATCTAATTATTGTCCTGTTCAGACGGACATTCGCAGAAGAGTTAGCCCAACCACTGGTAACGAATGCACTACAGGTACCACGCAGTCCCTTTTAAGCGTCATCCAAAAAAGGAGGATGTTCTCAATTCGGTTGTATTTTTTTTACCTCAGATCTCCGTCATTTATAAACCGATTTGGAAAATTGTATTTGAAAGGGCATACTTTTAAATTTGTCCCATGGAAACTTCATCAAAATCTCGGTGCAATAGTTTGTCACTGAAGTCGGTTCGTTGCTGTTAGCAATTTTACTGTTAAAATATTTTAGGTGGCACTGCTGTTGTTATAGGCAGGTTATGATTCCCATAACACATATTATTATATAGGTAACTTATAGTTAGTAATGAACTCACTTGTTCCTGCGGGTCGATAGTGAGAGGCCACCGGCCCGCGCGGGTCACCAGGATGCCGTTCTCAGTGGAGATGGCATCGCGTGGCAGGCCTTGCGAGTTCCAAGTGCGGACGGTGTACGAGTCAGCCATTATAGCTATTAAACTGGAAAATCAAAACTAATATCAATATTGCATTTTAGTACTTCGGTTATTTCAATGTTGAAGCCAGTCAATATAACACATTGGTTCCCGACTCAATGTGATCACAGGGGTGAACGTAAAGTATTGGGTAATTTGCATTTCGGTACATGAATTAAACTTAAATAACATTAGTGATTTCTTGATTACCTAAAGATTGAACTAAAAAACTTTTAAGAATTTTTATTGTGTATAATAATTGTTAACTTTTTCAATACTTCTGATTGGACATGCTTAGGTACAGGAAAACTATAATGTGGGTAGAGGGAAACATCGAGCGTTAATCGCGCCCGTATCTGTAGGAATCGTCATGCCCAGTCGGTTTCCCTATCTCAGGCAGTAGCGAAACGCTTTAAACCTTTAGAATTTTAAAATAATTATAGTTAACTTACTTACAACTATCGAGACATAGATCAGTGACTTATAAATAATATATTCTGCGTACTTACTCAAACGTGTCAGATGAGGGTATTTCCAGATCCGTGCACTGCTGTATCCACTTAAGCTCAAGCTCGCGCCGGTAGTGCGATGGAAAGGCGCCAAAGTAAGCGATACAGCCAGCAGCGACGATGATGTCGCCCGTAGTGCAGTACAATTGTTGTGTCGCTGACTGTCGCCAATCGAACGTTTTAAGGAATAATTTTTATACAAGACATGCATTGACCCTTACTCGGTACCGGGTCTTTAGACATCAGTGGTGCTTGGCCTCACATATGTTGGCACCCTTGACGATTGCATTATATACAGAGGGAAGTGATAGCGCTTTCGAAGTTCGTAGACTATTAAATTACATCGACGTTTCACTACTCCACTTCATTGAAGCTGCATTACATGGCCATGGTGGGTAAATTAAGTTAGGTCACGTTTTATATTACAAGCTACGTGCCCAAGTCATGGAAAAAAGCTGCAACGCAATGCAAATGCTTGACGGATTTAGGTCTTATACCATACCACCTACGTAACTAACCTCTTAATTGGTCCATTAGTCCAGTCAAATAAGGTAAAAAAAGGGGGTAAACTGCGGAATAGAAGATAATAAGCTATAAACCGGTACTGGTATATATAATATCACCACTATGGAAAGAGCATAGTTTAAATTAAGTTTTTATTAATTTAGCCATATCACTTCTAAAACCTAAGAAAAAAACATCAATTTCAAGGGTTTCGTCGTAATATCACCAATAATAATAATATCATCATCACCATCAGCCGAAAGACTTCCACTGCTGAAAGCCATTTGGATCAGGTATATGCGCCTTTTGCATTATAATATAATAATATGGTTAAGTATAGCGTTGTGTTAAATCTAATAGTTCCAGTAGCATTGAATTTTGATTAATCCAATCGACGGCGATGGATCCACAGCAATGCAATGCAAATGCGTTGTTTGATTTCCCTTGCGGCCCAGGTTTGACTGCCGTAAAGGGGCTATTTTATACAATAATCTGACAATCTGCTGTGGACTATTCGAACTATCACTATTCATACTTTGTATAGTTATTCTGATTGCGGATTGGATACTTTTTATGTTTGGATTGGATCTGGTACAGTCAGCACCAGTGAAGAACGTGTAGAGTTCTGAATATTTGTTCCTATATTCAAACGAAGATAATGAGCTCCAATACGAGCGTTACAAATAAGTACGAAACAATAGCGCAATTACTAAAACAAACAATTTTGACATGGCTATCATAATTGAATGCAATCATATTTCATATTGTGACGACTACGGAATCAAACCACACAAATTGCCGATAAAATTTATTACATAAGCGAGTACTACATAGTAATAATTCTCAAATACCTTGACGCTGTCTTCCCATCTCGTCTGTTCATCAGCTAATGCTTGAGTGAGCTTTCCAGCGCGAGAGAGCCGTGCTGCTGCTAAGTCCACGTCAGCTTGCAGCTTTTGTCGTTCGTCTTCTACTACCTATATAGTTTCATAATATGCGGCCATTAGCGGTTAATTTTATAGAAAGACGTAGACGCACCACGTCTCTCTGGCAGTCGCTTTCAACTACTACAGTTGTTCTCTAAATCTATACCTTCAGTTGACCGGAACGGATCGGATCAGGGCCTCAAGGCGAAATTCGCATCCAATTTAAAAACAGTCACCTGGCATCTCGCAAGCTAATGTCATATTGTATTGGCGTTGGCATGAGTGGAAAAAGAAGCGTATGGATTTTGTCTAGAAGGCCTAGACTGGTTTCATCTGTCACAGCAGGAAACTATCAGTTAAGACCGCTTGATAAAGACTTTCTGGTTGAATAAAGACTACCTGCTGGAAAATCGTAGCTATACAACTTAAAATCTAAATCAGTTTATCTTGACAGAAACCATGGATCGATTGATTGAATTCTGACTTTCCACATTAACGCTTCTTAATGCTCTATGAGTAATTTCAATGAATCGTAGATTCTAATTAAGGCAGTTGCAAGTACAAATGATATCATTAGTTATACAAAAATATAGGAGGAGGGAGGAACAGTCACAGATAACAATGACTAGGCACGGTGATGGTAACTAGTGCACAGCTATTTCCGAATGGTGGACCAGACTAGGCCATAGAAATGTAGATGCTATGAACTAACGAAAAAAAATATACAAGTGACGAGAGACCTGTATGAATGACAGAAAAAAAAAGCCCATATAAATAGTGGGTAGTTACATGCAATGAATGGAGGGATAAATAAACAATTGAACGTGTGGCAGAAACTCTCACCTTTAATTCATCTAACATCTTAGCTAGCATGGCTTCGATTGCTTCTACTTCTTTCTGTTTCGCTCTGAGTACTGCCATAACTTGCTTCAATATTACAGCTGCTTCTTTGTGCCTATTATTATAAAAAGCTTTCTAAAGTTCCAAAAGTATCTCAAGAAAAAAAAAGTCATATAATACTTAAGAAATAACGTCACTTACGCTATTATCTTCGGTTCCACAACCCTGAACACTTTGGCGTACATGTCTATGGCTTGTACCCATAGGACCATCGATTTGCATACCTGAAAAAAATCTTCGCGTTCGAATAAATTATTTTTCAAAATAACCTCATAACGCTCATGGCTTTCGAGTTGTTTGAGGAATAAAAAGAGCAGATCTTGATTTTACATTCAGAATTATACTACAGTAAAATGTTATTCATATATATCTCACACACCTGCTTATTACCAGACGAACGAATTTATGGTCTTGTCAAGTTGGCCTCTAACTGTATTGAAAACCAGCTACACATGATAATTGATTGTATATTATTCACCTTTGACACTTTAACGACCGTTTCAGGGTTAAAGTCCTTGTGCGTGAGGTAAACCTTGATTTTCTTCAGAGTGGCTTCAGGTATGTGATCTTTGTCGTATTCCTCTAATTTACCAATAAAATTCACGTCCGCTAAAAGTTTCTTTGTGGAGTCCCAGTCAGGCCTGCAATTTATAATTAGTCAAATCTTCGTCTACATTTTGCTACAAAGAATTTAAAAAAAATCTCTTGGTTTGGTATGCTCGTGTAAACAAATTACGAACCTCATAGAGTCGAATCAGCATTGAGATTCAAATTTTGTAAAACAAATAATAAAAATGCTGTAAGTAAAACTATATTGAGCCTGCTCGCCTCACTAACGACCGTGACAGTGAAATCGAGTTTGCATCCCAATTTTAACAGAATGATTCTGCAGTTGATAAAAAACAACCAAAACTGCATTAAAATTAACCATATACATAAAGGCGCAGTATAAAGTTAGTTCTCAAGACTTTTAGAACTTCACCTAGTATAGTAAAAATGTAGGCAAATGTAGACATCAGAGTTAATTATAAAGCTTTATCAAATATTTTCCAATTATAAAAATTGATGGCTTACTTAGTCCCCATGAGGATGCAGACCGGCTCCATCACGAACCGCACCAACGCTGGTGGTTTCTGAAAGGCTTTTAGTTCATTGATGTCGGCTTTGTTCAAAGCTTTCAAAGCGTTTTGCGCGGCTTCCATAGCGGGCATGGCGAGGGCCAAATCAGCTTTTGCTTCATCGGCAATCATTTTCACTTCTTCCGCTTTCACCTGTAGATAATATGAAAAGGATAGGGAGAGTTTCTTACGGCTCTGTCTATACCAAAAGGAGCGATAAACTTGGCGTGATAATGAGTAAGTACACAGACCGAAGTAAGTACGTACCCAGCATGGCAATACCACCAGCATACTGGGTACGCTTCCAACTGGTAGTGGGCTACAACATTTGGATTATCTATAGGCCTACTTGGGCTTGTAAATTATCCAATTGTTTTTGTAGCCTGGTAGATGTAGTGTTTATTTATGTATTTAGCTAGATAATAAAGGCATTTTGCCCGTAAATAAAGTACATAATATTAACAAACAATTTTTGTAATTGGCTGAGTAAATTAATATCCTTTGTAATAGTTTGTTAAATTGAAAGACTGCTTTTTATGTGTAAGTGTATTTTATCTTGGGGCGTTTCGATATTTGCTTAGACAGAATAAAAGGTGAATTTTTTAGACGAGGCTGTAAGGATATATACATTAATCATCGTAGCTACAGAAAAATATTCATAGAAGATCGACTATAACTTTAATAAACTCTTTCGATCTGCATTCACAGATTTCGGAAAAATTATAGTCAGTAAGAAAAGAGGTAGTTTTAAAACCAAACTTTTTACAAATATAACAATCATAAAAATACTAGTATTCAAAAAGTGACTAGTCTAACGCTGACGTAACATATAGAACGTAGAAAAACCTAATTAAAATTATGATCTGCTCAATTCGATCAAGACACGACCAACCGCTTTCGTCTGCAAAGCACTTTATACGTATTAGTCATCACTTAGTGCAATTGTTTGGCTGTCTCGGGTCCCTGAGTGTCTGAAAACTATTCCTTCGGGAAAATCTGGAGTGCGGAATCTGCTTTTAAACCAATGACTTACTCGTAGAAGTGATATTACTTTAAAATTGTGTAAATATAGTTGTAGGTATTGCTTTATGTCGACAACTCAACACATCTGCTCCAAGCTCGGAAACTGATTCAAAACAAATGAGAAGCGCGCGGATAAGCTGCAATATAATATAACATGAAATGTAGTACATACGTCAACGTATGCACTACATTTGCGTATGTACTTCATTATACGGACGGCTAATGAAAGGAATTCTTTACCAGCCTCTGTGTTTTCCAATTACTACAACATGGGAGTTTTCAAGACGAGAGTGAAAAGCTTTCTTCTAGGCAAGCGTGCTACATCGTCGACCGCATCGTTGCTTAACATCAGGCAAGATCGCGGTCAAACGTAAGCTTATTTCAAATAATAAACGAAGTAAATGTATTTCAATGAGAAGTTAAAAAAACTTGAGTGAGTTCTTAACTAGTGAACTACACCTTTATTCATAAAAGCTCAATAAGATAATCTATGCTTTAAACTTCTCGTTGACGAAAGCTGTTACGAGTGAAAACGAGACAAAACTCTTTCTAGTAATTAAGTAAGTTACGGAACGTTTATGAATAAGAGGGCTAGTGAATTAATGACCTTAGCAGCGGCCTCATCCTTCATGACGGCTTGCTTGACTTTGTCGGCGGCCGCCTGCTCGATCTTCAGTCGATTGACGAGCGCGAAGCCCTCCTCTGCCTTCTTGGCCAGGATCGGCTCCATATCTCTAACTTGTTGCTCCATTACGCCCACTACTTCATATGTTTCGTACAGTTTCTATGTAAAAGAAAACATACAACGAAGTTACCTGTTGTATTAATCTATGGTTTATATCGCGTATATTTACATTAGGTATTTTAATTGCCGATATTTCAAACTCTTTGCACTGCTCTTGATCACGGGGAATACTTGATGACATTGTCTTTGCAAATTATATATACATACATACCATTTAGTTGTACCATATAAATATTATAGTAGCTAGAAGTTACCTGCTGTAAAGTTTGATTATTATTATAAAAAAGCAACTTAATTTGACAAAAACTAAAAAAACAAAAATCAAGTACAGGTTCTACACTACCGTATAGACACAAAATCTTCTTGGTTAAGTACTCGATCAGTAGTCTCAGTAAAACGAAAAAGCTTACTAAATATCTTTCAAATCTTTGACAGAGTATTACGGACTTGGGAGGTAGCCGGAATTCTTTTACTTGATAAGGGATCGCGTATACAACAAGGTTGAAGTACACTGGAGTAACACATTATACAAACTATTGCACAACTATAGTCCATCTTTTTCAAATGACTCGTGGTTTGTTAACCCGAAGGTTCTTACCTGTAAACCACAAGCGATCCTGTCTCTGCCGCGGATAATTTGTTGTTGTTTCTTGTCCAGGAGTATCAAATAAAGTTTCATCAGGTCTAGGTAGCTACTGGGCGTAGTGTAGAAGTATCTCCTCATTTCGTTGTAAAGCCGGTCCGTCATATCGTCTACATCCTGTATAATAACATGTTTAATTATTACCAGGTAGGACTAACACTTCTGTGAGTGTGCGTCTGGATGGATACCACCACTTTGGCTGTGTTGCCGCCAAGCAGTAATGTGCAAGCATTACTGTGTTTCGGTTTGACGAGCAAAGTAGTAAGTGAAATTACTGGGCTTATGAGACTTAATACCTAATGTCTCAGAGTAGCGAGGACAAATCAATGCCGTTTAGGCCTTCGTATTCCACAGTTCTGAGTGGCATTGCAATATTTATTGCTGGAGTCATGCTTACCATCAGGCAAACGACCCGCTCGTCTCGTTATCCAATGACATAAAAAATTCGGGTCATAAAAAATACGTTCGCTCTATTTAATATTTAAAACGTGGTTGAACATGGTTTAACTTATGAACCGAGGTTCATATAGCTTCAACTTCAATTATTTATTTCAAACGAGAATTTTAGCATCTGCTGTCAAAGCTAGGTCTGAATTGGAAACTGAAATGCTGATCACGTGAACGTCGTTCATTTCACATTTGGTGAACCTTAGTAAGCGTTATTACGTGAATCTTACTAATCTACAAGAAGCTATCGCCAGTTTTATGCTTATCAGCCTAATTGCGAACCACTCTCACAATAGCAGTCATCTTGACTTTGGACATCTCGCATGAGACTAACCATCTAATTTTATTTTACAATACAGCTGTTTATAGAGTTTGAGCAAAATAAACCACTTAGTCCATTCGTACTAGGTGGACTGACGACCTGGTCAAAACCGCGGAGAACCTTTGGATGCAAGAGGCGAGTAGCCGACTCAAGTGGCGTTCTATAGGGCAGGCATATGTTCAGCAGTGAACGTTTTGCGGCTAAAGATGATGATGAAACTACTTAGAGTTAGAGCACGCTACTAACGCTTGGTGAATTTACTACTTAATTTTTTAGTGAAAAAATATATTTTCCAGACAAGCTTTTATAAAATATGTAATTGGTACTGTAATCTTCCGTCTACCTTCCGACTCCATTATAAGGACCCTGGACGTCACCTAGGATCAGAGTACCTACTTGTATAGACAAATTAAACAAGCCCAAACTCGATGGGGATACGTCGTTTCGTTACAGAGTTCCTGTGGCTACCTTCCAACTCCATCATCAGACCACATCTGCATATTGCATTGTCATGCGATTTACATATAATTATGTGTAAAATTTCGGCTCAACCGAACATCGGGAAGTGGATCAAATTTAGCTTGCAAGACTTGACCTAAACAAACAAACCTACATACAAACATTGCAAGTTATATAAATGCTTGTAACAAAACAAAGTAACATCCCACATACCTGGTGCATTGTGACGCACAGGGTGGATATCTTATTGATGATTAGCTGGTTATCGCCAAGCGGCTGCAAACACTGCTGGGCGACCGACAGAAGCGCCTCTGCTGGCCACTTGGTGAACCAGTCTATTGTACAGCAGTTCACAAGAGATGGGAACATGCGGCAGCGACGTCTACAATCCACATTTAAATTAATCTGAAGCTCTGGACAATATGACTTTTGCTAACTATAAGTAGAAGAAAAGTTAAAAGTGTACGGAATTGACATAATAATTCGGTAAGCTACCATGCAGGTTACCATGTATGTCATTTTAACGAATTTTTATGTCATACCATATATTTTCACCCAACTATAGCAAAACAAAAGGAGGGTTTATTGATTCTATTTATATAACGGTTATTTCTACTATTGTTAACGATTGCAGAAAGTCACGTTGTCTAGACCCCAAGGCCTCATCTTTCAAATGAAAAATGCTACGAGATTAGCTACGAGTGTCGCTACGAGACTAGCTACGAGTATCCCTACGGCACTAGCTAAGAGTGCCGCTATAAAAGCTACTTCGACCGAGTTCGAAGAAAATAATCTGTAATAATAATAATTATAATTTCTTAATACTTTCCAAAATGTAAATATATAGTAAAAGAAGCTACGGGACTTAATCACATTAAAAACATTATTTCGTTCATTGATCACAATTACAAGACGTCTCGTGATCAATACGCCTACGTTAATAAACAATTTGTTATTGGCCCATTTACTCCCGTGTTTTAAAGTAAACTATGTTTTTGTATCACGAAAGTTTAGAAGTGACTAAATATTTGCGGTTTTTTTTAATTTTTGGGGATCCAACCCGCATCCATTTGCACTATACGAGTACATCGATTCAGCCAGTCACCACAACGTCTGTCAAGGCAATGATGTGTGAGCTACTAGTACAATTAATATTCTTACGTTACATATTTTGTTACCTGAAGGCCTCTCCCACAGGGCTCATGCATATACACAGATGCAGCTTGCCCCGCACCCTGTTGATGAAGAAGTAGTACACAGCATCGCGGTCCGCTGGATTGATGCCGCATTTGGCAGCCTCTGCGCGGCACCCTGTCTGCACTTGCTCGTAAGTATCACCCTCGAACAAGTTCGGGACTTCACCTGTTTTAAAATATTAAATTACTTTTAAAATTTTAATTACTTTTACACTTTGTTGGTTAGAGAGTATCCTTCGTGATGTTAGAAAATGAAGTAATGGCGGTGAACGCACAGACTAGCCTCTTCTTGGTGTTAAACAGGACTAGATTGTCACGACCCCATTCCGAGACTCGATCAAGTGAGTCCTCAACTTCAGTCACAAGTCTGGCTTAGGTCTCTTCAACTTCATGTGAGGAGCGTTTGCACGACTGGAGCAATGTGCGTCATCCGTGCTATCATCCACATAACAGTGCATGTCGCAAACTTGTAACGTGTCATTTATATGCAGAATAAATAGCGTAGGAAACAGCACAGATCTCTAGGCGCTAGCGTTCTACCGGTACAAGGTACCCCTATGTTGCTATTTATTTGCATATACGCGTATATGTATATATAGCTGGGTAGTTGGGTACGCTTCCTACTGGTAGTGGGCTAGAACATTTGGATTATCTATAGGCCTACTAGGGCTTATAGATTATCCAATTGTTTTTGTAGCTAGCTAGGTTAGATGTAGTGTTTATTTATGTATTAGCTAGTTAATAAAGGCTTTTAGCGCGTAGAAGGTATATTATTGTACATGATATAGATATTATGTTGCATCTCGACAAGAGAAATAAAGAGTGAAAGAAAAAAATATTTATTCGGCACCCTCACAACAAAGTAAATAAAACAAAATAAAACACAGTTACAAAGGACACAACAAACAAAATACAACATAGATAATAGGTATACAAAATTTTAAACAAAATCTACAGTGATGTGGCGCCGAAAAGGGTTCACCTCAGCATAAATGCCGTGTGCATAAAAACACTCAACGCTGAATAGAGCGGATAGAAGTAATGCTTTTTTTTTAAATAAACGAATAAATTTCTGTACAAATGAGAGACAAATATTTTAACTACGAACCGCTTTTCTACTATTTCTTGTAGTTTGAAAAAAATAGTGCCTACGGCGACATACCGGAATTTAGCATATTGTTGATATCTTCTAAAAACTCTTCTTTCGTGATCTGAGTATCCGTGAACAAGAAGACGGTGTCTTCGTTGTTGACTCCCGCTCTCATGTACATACTACGCAAGTCATCGTGAAACTCGGGGGTGTCGTAGTTGCGTTTTAGTTCCATACCCATGCATCTAAAAGATATAATGAAATGAAAATATTTTAGTTTTTGCAATTACTTATTAATACTCATAGCACCTATAAATTTTTAAACTGTCATGGTCATCAACACTTTGAAAATTATCACTAGAAACGGGATATTTACCATGTATATTATTTGATTTGAGTTTCCGATATTTCGGCACTGTTGCAAACGCCATGATCACGGGAGAACTGAAGTACTGCGTGATCATGGCGTTTGCAACAGCGCCGAAATATCGGAAACTCAAATCAAATAATATACATGGTAAATATCCCGTTTCTAGTGATAATTTTCAAAGCACCTATAAATGTTATTTAATTGTTACAAAATGGTCAAAGCTGAGCATAAAACTTGCTAAACAACCAGCGCTGACCTTCCACAATATCTGCAAGACAAAAACCCAAGACTCTACTTTAATGTGCCCGAAGCTTCATTCAAATTTATTAGTTATCAATTATTATTATTCTTTAATGCTTCTCTTTCATAACGAGACGAGCTGGTTGTTTGCCTGATGGTAAGCATAACGCTGCCCATAACAATTGCAGTACCACTCAGAACTTTGAAACACAAAGGTTTGCGCGGCACTGCAGTGCGTCGTTACCCTGAGACATTAAAAATTAACCGCGTTACCACAAAAAAAAAATTTTAGACGTCCGTAGCTAAGTTGGTAGTAACCCTGCCTGCAAAGCGAGGGGTCCCGGGTTCGATTCCCGGCCGGGGCAGATTTTGTGTAAGCATAAAGTTTGTTCTCTGGTCTTGGATGTTTGTGATGTGTATCTGTGTGTGTCCATGCCACCTGCGACACAAGAAATCCTAGTTTAATTAGTATTATACAATAGTCTGATTAGCTGGACAGTGTCTAAAAATAAAAGTATATAATGTTAGAAATGTCACAACAGAATAGAGTTAGGCAATGGTAAGACACTACTCAAACAAATAGTTGTGGTTGTTCATATTTTAACACGAGACTAAGGCATTTATAGGGGTTAAACGCTGTAACACGTGTTTAAAACATGTTTAACATTTTTGTGGTAAGATCGCTAGTCTCATAACCCCAGTAATTTCGTGTTTTCTTTGTTCCACGATATTTCCTTTGTGGTGCTTAGGAAATATGTGGAACCTAGATAAAGACGTATCATATATTCCTTTGAGAAAGCAAGCAAAGTATGCTATTCTATAGTATTCCAACCAGAATCGGATTACTCGGATGTGGCAATACAGAGAAAACTCTTCGTGTAACTATACTTTATGATAAACCTACTTTGCTCACACGTTGTATTTACATAATCTCGTCCTTCATAACACAAACTTTCAAAAGAGTATATTTACATATTGTTGTCATACATTTTCAAAAGAATTGCAAGGAAAGCCTTGTAATTTATATTTAAAAATGTATACCTTCGATTGTGCATTCCAATATTGAAATACTTTGTTGTTTAATTCAATGTGTACATAAACATCGCCAAAACCTAAGCAAATACTTAGTTAGTTTCTTTTCTTGACAGGTTATCTTTTAAGTTAAAAATAAATGCAGACATTTGACATTTGTGTAGACATTTTCGAAATAAATCATTTCTTTCTTTCTTTCTTTCATTCATTCAAATAATAAAACATAAAATTACCTGGCCGTTGTGGCCGTCAGCTCTTAGCATAGCTTAGTTTTAACTAAACTAATAGCTGGATAAAAATCTTACTTGCACTCGTTGACATGTCCAGCGAGGGTCGACACGCTCCTCCGCCCCGAGCCGCCCGGTCCCACCATGAGGCAGTGCCCTCGCTCGGCCCGTAGCACCCTTGCCACTCGGACCACGTGCTCTACGCAGTCTTTGAACAACACTAAATGCATTTCCGCACGGGCTGTGGAGTTGTACTCTTCGAGATATTCCTACGAAATGAGGTAAAAGATTTTTTCTGGCACTTATCTGAGTCAACTAATCAGCATTTCGATCCAGTGAGGCAATGCCGCTAGCTGGCTGGGTACGCTGCCAATGGATTGTGGAGTAGAGCATTCGGATTATCTATAGGCCTACAGTGGCTTGTACGGCAATCTGTTTTTGTACATAGCTAAGCTGAATGTAGTTAGCAGTAGTATTTATAATAGATAGTAAATAAAAAAATTTAGCCAACAAATACATAAATAAAATAAATACTTAGGAAAAACCGTCCCCACCTACTTACCTTTAAAACTATCATTAACTTAGACATGTCAGGTATTTCTGCATAAACTCTTTGCTCTTTCGGTATAGCCGAGTTGATAAAGTCTCCAAAGAGCAGTATTGGAGGCTGCTCAATGATCGGGGCATCGGGCACATCCAGTATCGGCTGCTGGAAGTTCTTCTCGCAGACCGTGCGCATTAAGTGGTAGAAGTAACTCTTGTCTTCGATATTGATTAAGCGGTCGTGAAACACGCGAAGACATTCATGGTAAAACAATCTGGGAAATTTCGGACACTTAATTATAATAACGACACATACTCGTTATGTCGATGTATGTAATGATTGCGGGTTGATGACCGATAGAAAATCATTACCTTAAAAACATCCGGGAGGGTAGTAAAAAACACGCGCAAATTTAGATCAATCAGTATTCTCACTGTATCCTTTGTTATTTGTTGTCCTATAGTCTAACGGTAACATACGGATGGATTATTATCTATTCAATTTCGATGCATTATATTGTAACGAAAATGTTCACAATTATTTGACAGTTTATAATTTCATGCGTTTTAAATTACGTTTATAAATTTTCGGTTTTTTCAATAATCCGGTGACATATCAAATACTTCGGCACCAACGGGATTGCCGCTAGTGTCGGTTAACACTTTAAAATATATTATCTTTACGAGTATAATAATATTTTTGAACATATTAAATTTAGTGTCAAAATTACGAAGCCATCAACTGTTATTATTTTGCACCGGTATAAATGAGCTTGCACGTAAATATGTACAAGTCATTCAAAATTAATTACAAAGCTGAAACCCATTATGTTACCCGACGCTCGTTAGTGAATACTCGAATCAATTATCGAACTATTTATATGACACGATTGAATTGCAGTCTCGTGTCTCTTGTTATATTATTTGATCTGCCAATTCACCACATTTTGTACCACAAATATCATGTTATCGATTGTACGTGGCCTGGTGACCATATGGTTAGCGCTACAAAATAATGAAGCCCATTTGGTGACACCTTCACTTATTATATCTAAGTATTCAAATTTACCAAATTTATAAACGTAGTTTGAACTTAATTCAAATACCTCTTAACAATGTAATCGGTGTGCACGTTGGTTAAACAACTAGGTCACTGAATATAACGTGTTCGATCTCAGAACTACATTTTAAGCAAAACAAGTATATTGCTTTTAGCATTTGGTATCTATTTGGATTTTTATTGAAGAGACATATTTGAAGATATTTTTTTATTATGCTTACAAGGAAACTTCACTGCTTATCTGTCCATTGACGCTCAATTATGCATCAAGTTGAGAATTTGTCGTACTGTCGTATTATCATCGTTTGCCTACACCAGCTGTACAACTATGCATTCCTACACTTGTAGTAATTATTGCAACCATGATTTGCTCAATGTCAATAGCTAAGGTGCTTTTCTTTCATACTTGTCCCATAATATAAACAGACTCGGCGGATGCCAACCAATGACATCAAAATTGATCTGATCGCCAACTAATGACATGATTTGAATTCGGATTGCTATATCTATGTTATTGGTTGACGATCTGTTATGTTTATGTATATTACTTATGTATATGTATATTACTTTTAGTCCCAAGACACAGGCTCTCGCCTAGTTTGGGACTCTCTGTGTACCGACTGTTTTGTACTTTAGACATTCTATTTGGAAACTTGTGTAAAAAGTGATTTGTAATTACATACTTTATGGCAATAAACATTATTATTATTACTAGACAAGTGTAAAGTCACGGATCTTATATTGCGTAATACTACCTGAGCATGCCTTGTGGAGCGCGCATGAACGCCGCGTCGGCTTGCAGCACGCCTTGCATGGACTTAGACAAGTCCCTCAGATTGAACACATAGTGGGACTTGGCCGGTGTGGGGAGAAGCTCGGCGCAGATCTTGTTGTAGACGTCCACCGCCGCGTTGACTATCGGGTCACCGAGGCAGGACACCTCGGTGACGAAATCCTCCATGTGTCCTTTGAGGATTGCCTAGTCGGATATCAAGTGAATGTGAAAGTGGTGAGCGTTGCTATATGACTGGCAATACTTATTAAGGCCCATCAATATGACTGACTGATTACAATAAGACCTCTTCAATATTGTGTATTTTTGTGTCTGTCCTTTATAATAGACTATCTTCTGCCCGCGTAGCGATTCCCGCAGGAACAGTGCATTATTCTGATATAAAAAGCAGCCTATGTTACTCTCTGGTTCATAAACTATATCTATGAAAAATCACATCAATCTGTCGCGCTGCTGCATGCGTCAAAGAAGGCCATACCGACAAACCTACAAAACCACTTTAGCATTTATTATAGTATACAAATACATGACATAATTAGAGATGCATTATTTTATGTTGGTTAAGAATGTTAATTACTTTGATCACATGTATCACTATACCTACTTATTATCAGGTGATATATCGATCAAACGCTTATCATACCTTGAATATAGTCTTCATGGCTTCAGAATTCGGCGCAGATATGTAGAACATCGCGAAATGGCGCACGAAGCGACCGGTTAGTGGATTGCGCCCTCCACCCGGTGGAGCGCACGCGCATGAGAGCACCACATCCAGTATGTCCTTCCAGTACAGCTTATCTCTATCGTATAGGCCACCGAAATCGAGCAACTGCCTAAAGAGAGAAATCCAGATTAATCATCATTATTACTTACGTAAAATGGATTCGTTTGTAAGTGGTGACTTTTCGGTTTCTATTCGGAGAGGAGCACGTGTCCTTTCCTTTATTCTGTTAGTTTATTTACTGGAATTTAGGCTTTCTCAAATAGAGAGCGAGAGAGTGAAGAAGAATTGCGTTTTGTTATAATCCATGACGGTGAAAGCATTAAAATCCCTTTTGTTACGTACTGTTATACGGATCCGCGAATTTGGTTTTTTAAAAAAAAGATTACACTGCACTAAAATAAAGTTTTTAATTAATACGACATAGAAATATAAAAATATACGAAAATAGAAAATGACCGGCGCGGATGGAAGGCGGAGACGGACTGAGATGAGTAGGTGAGTAGCACCGGAAAGTATTAAATGCTGACTTAGTAGAAAGGGGTGGATTTAGGGAAGGCCAGCAAAATAGTAAGGGGCAGTGGGGTATAACATCTCCCCCAACAAGAGTAAACTACCATTAAAAGGAAGTTTACAGAAATAAGGTAAGTGATAGGGAGATTCGACAAATGGGTAGGATGCGCCTTTCTAACTTAATAATAATAACTAACTTAACAATAACAATTATAAAGAATATAAACTAACACTATAAAGATATAGTTACTTATCTAGATTCTTAGTCTACTCTTAATCTAGGCAGAGAAATTTCTTCTTCCTCAGGTATTTCTTCTTCTACACCAGAAGATGTCTTTTTACATAAAAACGGCACATGACGGTTATTGGCTTTGCAATAGTAGATTATGAATATGATAAAGGAAATCATACAAATTATGGTAAGAATAGGGAAACTAATATGTTGTGTATAAATGCTACTCTCATTATTAGTAAATTCATCAAGTTCCGCAGATACTAAATCTGCTTGATCTTTTAGATTTCTGAGGTTATCTAGATTGATATTTGATATCGTCACTGTGGATGTATTCAGACTGAATTTTCGAAATGAATTTAAATTACAACATTTGTCATCAATGAGATTGAAATCAGAAGTTATATGTGGTATGTTAACTTCCAGGTTGGCCATTGCCCACAATTTTACACTTCTACAGAATGCCACACATTGTGGTTCCAGTGACAAAATACCTGTTCCGCTAATAGTTACTTCTATACTTTTAGATTTACATTCCAGTGTTAATTTGGTAGGTCGCGTTTGTACAAATATCCAATTATTATGTCCAAGATTTTGCCAGATATCAATATAACCATAAATGAATTTAGTTTCACATTGTGAGGGTAAAGACTTTATGATTTTTGTCATAAGTTCCACCTCGCAAATGGGATTAGAGCTAACTGACAAAATATTAGAAATGTCACACACAAGATTTCCGTTATATAAGGATTTACAGGAATTTAAGTCATTTAATGTACAATATGTTGACTTATCTTTACTTAAGGCCACATAATTAACAGTAGGAACAATTAATGCATATGAGGTTGACGAGTTTACGTCATGCGGTATTGGGACTGGTAAGATCTTGTAGAGATCATATTCAATATGATAGACTAATGGTATTCTTATTATAAAAACAATATTATTTAGACTATAATAAGCAGCAAGTTCAGAGATTTTTAATAGTACATTTATATTGCTTAAATTTATGCTTATAGGAAATTCTTTATACTTGGGAAGGTGCCTTACACTGTTTTCAATATCTGAACACAATTGAGTCGGAGTAGCCACTGAAGGGTGTAGTATATTACTGCTTGCGAACATTACAGAATTAACTATATCTTCCAACTTAAAAGACAAGGTAAGTAAACTAGCGTGGAGAACGTTTAAAACTTCGCTTAATTTATTTCTAAACAAAAGTTCATTTGCGATTAAAGTTACATTTTCAAGAAGGTTATTAGTGGCTTCATTCAAGCGAGCTTCGTTGTGTGAAATAGTATCTAAAGTTTTATTAAAGTTAACAATAGCAGATTTAGTAATAAAAATGTTTTGCTCCACTAAATGAGCTAATTTTTTATCATTTGAGTGGAGAGTGTGAATGTTGTTATAATAATTTTCAGAGTCATCTTCATCCATAGTACCAAATAACTTTTTCATGATGGTACCTATTCCAGCAAACCAAGCAGATCTTTTAGTTCTACTCGATAGCATATGAGATACTGAATCGTAATCCCGAAGGATGTCGTCATAGAGAGAGGTAAGGGGTTGAAGAGCATTTAGACATTGAAAATCAACTATTGCTTTATTTTGTTCGCATAAGATTCTAAATCTGTCAAGAATGTTGTTAATGTTTGTAAGATGTGGTTTTATAAATTTTAAATCTACGGGAATAATAAAATGAATGTGGTCGTTTATAAGTTTCAGAGTGCTGACAGGATTGAAGTAAACACCAGGGCTTTTATCCAGTGGTTGAACGAGTTCCTGAGCCAAGGATGTCGCAAGGAGGAATGGCAGTACGGTTCTGGAAATGTTAAGATATAGAATTACATATTTATATCGAGTTAGAGGTCGCTTGTTTAATTTGATCAAAATGGTGTCGTACATGTCGTCGGTCTATCAGTAATGTCACAGTATTATTATCATGTACTTGTATAACTTTATATGGTCCTTTCCATATGGGAGACAGTGCTTTCCTAAGACGTAGGTGATTCTTGAGATAGACAAGGTCACCGACTTGGTATGTGAGAGGTCTTGTGTGGGTATCGTAATGCTTCTTCGATTTTTCTTTCGATTGGTTAATATTTTCGATAGCCTTTTCTCTAGAGTGCTTTAGTCTGTGATTTAGCATCTTAAGATATTCGGGATATGTAGGGTCAGAAACAGAGTCATAGATAGAGTCAGGTAGGAAGGGTTTCTGCCCAAACATAAGTTCGTAGGGTGTATAGCCTGTTGTACAGTGGGTATTAGTGTTGTAAGTCATGATAGCAGTGTATACGTAACGAGGCCAGTTGTCTTGACTATCGTTTACAAATGACTTGAGATATTCTTTAAGTGTAGAGTGACTGCGCTCCAGCGCGCCTTGAGTCTGTGGATGGTAAGGTGTTGACCATAGTTGCTTTACCTTCAGGAATTCGCAAGTTTTCTTAAATAGTTCTGCAGTGAAGTTCGTCCCTTGGTCAGTTAGGACGGTCTTAGGTATACCAAAAAGTGATATAAAATGTAAGAGACATTCGCTGGTTTCCTCGGCAGTTGTTGAACGAATAGGATAAGCCAAGGAAAATTTTGTTAAATCATCTTGTAACGTGAGAATGTATTTTAATTTAGCGGTGCCTGCTTCTGGTAATGGGCCAACGATATCCATTGCTACGCGTTGAAAAGGGAATGTGGACGTGGTGGTGATCTGCATGGGAGCGCGATTGACTCTTCGTAATGCTTTATTTTCTTGACAGAGCTTACAAGACTTCACATAGCTTTCTATGTCACTGCGCATACCTTTCCAGTGATACTTCTCTTGGATTCGCTTAAGCATTCTCACACTTCCTAAATGACCGGCGATGGGTATGTCATGGTTCTCACGAAGAATGTTCTTAATTTCGCTTAATGTTGGAAATATTATAGCGTTACGATGAATAGTTACGAATATATCAGTGTTGTGGAACAAAAATAGAATAATGCTATACAATTTTGTAAGTGAATGTGCTTCGAAAGGATTTTTGAAATCTGTGATACTGAATCGATTTGCATTTTTCCGGGTCAAGTCATTTCGCAGATTTTTCAAACTGGTGTATAGATCTTCGTAAGACGCGTTATCGAAGTGGTTGACTTTAGTAAAAAGGAGATAGACGGAATGGCCTTTATGTTCAAAGTTTATGAACGAAAATAGAGTTCTTTCTCTGTTGAGGATTTCGTCCTTATTTTCCAATTCACTCATGATACTTTCTAAGTGAGGATTACTTTCGTCAAAATCAATAGAGGTAGGGATAACGATTATATTGTCATTGCTCTTGAGTACATTCGAATTTGATTCCAGGATCTTTGCATTGGATGTAAATGATTTACTGTTCATCGTCTTTAAGAATTTGGAATAATTATCGTTTAGAGTGCTAATATTTTTTGTATTTGAAGGTGTTTGAGAATTTTGTTCTGTTTCAGGTTCATCGGGATTATCAGGAGAGTTGCTGTTCGGGTTAAGTCGTGATGTAGAAGGTAAGTTGACGTTTGTTTCAGGTTCGAGTTGAGATGTCGAAGGTAAGTAAGTATTATTATCGGTACCCACGTTTCTTTCAGGGATCATGGAGTCTGGAGCTTGCTGTTCCGACAGATCTTGAGGAGGATCAGGTAAGTCTAGAGGAACAAAGTCAATTTCAGGATCACCACTGAACGGGCTGATATTCTCGTCAAGGTTCAGAGGATTGCCATTTTGTATTGGGTTTACAGGATACCTAGAGAGGGCGTCAGCGGCAGCATTTAGTTTTCCTTTCTGATAGCCAATTTCGTATTCGTATTCTTCCAGTTTTAGACGCCATCTTTGCAGTTTACTACTAGGGTCTCTATGGTTAAAGAGCCATTTTAGAGGGCGATGATCTGTAATGATCTGGAATTTACGACCGTATAAGTACGGACGGAAAGTTTTGCAGCCAAAAATAATAGCAAGGAGTTCTTTCTCGGTCGTGCTATAGTTGGATTCACTCTTGTTCAGCGTCCGAGAAGCATATGCTATTGGTCTGTCTTGACCATCTGGCCCTTGTGACAGAACGGCACCTATTGCGTGGTTAGATGCGTCGCATGTTAGTATAAAAGGCTTGGAGAAATCTGGGTAGATGAGTACGGGTGCAGAGGTAAGTTTATGCTTAAGTTCATCAAATGCAAGTTGTTGTTTGTTTTCCCATAAAAAGGTAGAGTCCTTTTTTAATAGTAGAGTCAGTGGTTTCGCGATTTTAGAGAAATCAGGAATGAACCTTCGGTAGTAGGAAACAAGTCCTAAAAAGGATTTGATGTCCTTCGGTGATTTAGGAGTCGGGAATTCAGTGACTGCCTTTGTTTTTTCTGGGTTCGGTCTCACACCCTTTTCAGTTATTACATGGCCTAGATATGCGACTTCGCGTCGAAGGAACTCACACTTGTCAGGTTGCAATTTGAGATTGAAATCTCGCAGTCTTTGAAAAATTGACGATAGGTTCTCGATGTGGGAGCTCAGATCGTGACTATAAATAACAATATCGTCAAGATATACAAAGCAGCGCACCCCCTGCAGGCCTGATAGAGCGGTATTCATCAAACGTTGAAAGGTTGCGGGTGCATTTTTTAATCCAAATGGCATGCGATTGAATTGGTAGTGGCCTTGGGGTACACTGAAGGCAGTTTTAGGTGCGTCGTCTTCATTGATACGAATTTGATGAAACCCTGACGCAAGGTCAAGGGTAGAGAAATATTTACTTTGGCCAAGTTGATCTAGTATTTCAGATATTTGGGGAATTGGATAACTATCACCAATAGTGATGTCATTGAGCTTTCGGTAGTCAATGACTATGCGCCATTTTCGTTCACCAGAAGCATCTAACTTTTTGGGGACGACCCAAATTGGAGAAGACCATGGAGATACAGAAGGTTCGATAATACCTTGGTCTAACATATGGTCGATTTGTTTTTTAACTTCGTCTTTGTGCACCTCAGGGAAACGATAAGATTTCACGTGAATAGGATTTTGAGGTGTTGTCACTATTTCATGCTTTAGAGCACTAGTATGGGAGAGTTTATCTCCTGGGATATAGAATATGTCAGAGTATTCAGAGCAAATGTCGTGAAGTGCGTTAGCCTCTTCAGAGTTGAGATGTGACACCCTTAGTAAGTTTAGTACTTCCTGAGTACGTAGATAAGAGTCAGGGTCTGTAGTTTCTTGTATTACGGTAGCATTAATAGATTCAGACGATTCGTTGGAACTCAGCGGAATAAGAGTTATGTTTAAGTCGGATTTAAGAGTTATTGGAACCTCAGATACGTTAGCTACAGAAACATTAATTCTTTTATTGCTTTTTACCACAACGACACAATTAGCAATCAAAATGTCTTCGTAACAGAAGTGATCAAGAACAAGGCCTTCTTTTAATTCTGGATTAGAAACGGAGCACTCTATTATAGTCTCTGTACGTGGCTGAATCACATAAACTGGCTCACAAAATAGAATTGGTACTGTTTTATTTTTAATCTGCAGTGAGCTTTGATTGTAGTCGATTGTGCATTCCAAGTTGTTTAGTAAATCACTTCCAATAATTCCATCATATGATAGGTTAATTTCATCAACAATGTGAAAATCGTGACAAATTTCGGAATTTGAAAAGAGTCTCATTGAAAAATGACCCAGGGTGCGTGTTACTTCGCTATTCACATCAATGCCTTTCAAAAGTATTTGTTTTGCTTTTACTGTCGGTCTATTCTTTGAAATAGAAGATTTTTTAATTAAGCTTACTGTTGATCCTGAATCGACTAAGAAGGTTAAAGGTGTGTCTGAAAGCTCGGTGTGCAAAAGCACGTGAGGTAAAAATTTTTTTGATGTGTTGGATGTTACTTCAAAGATGGTCTCGTCATATTCATCGTCTGATTCATTGTCTTGGTTAATGTTAAGAATCTGGGCATCGGCTTTTACGATTTCGTCTCCCGTGCGACACCTTGTTACGGGAAACTCTACTCGTTTAAATGAGCCTGGTCGTTGTCGTTCTGGTTATGTGTAGAATATGAAGGAACATTGTATGCAGCATGATGGTTATCATCATGATATGCCACTGGGGCATCATGATGCTGGACGTTGTGTATAGCACGGTTATAATTATTATTCATGTTTGGATTTCCCGCACTTCGAGGGTTGGAATTAAAATTTTGATTACGACGGTTATTATTAAATTGTCGTTTGCGACAGTTCTCGATGCTGTGCCCTATATTTTTGCAGTAACGGCACACTACAACATTTGAATTAGAGGGCCTGGGTTGATTCCAAGACTGACCTTGAGGTCTAGGGTGTGCATTAGAGGGTCCAGGTTGATTTTGAGAATAAAATGAGTTCTGCCGATATTGTGGTTGCTGGTTAGTGTTGGATGAAGAGAACTGATGTTTTTTGTTCGAAATTCCTAAAAATTTCTCTTCAGCAGAAGCGAAATTTATTGCTTCGTTCAAAGTATTAGGGTTCTTACATCTCACAATTGTAGAAAGTTGCGGATTTAAGCCTATTGTAAATGTATTTAGTGCCAGGTCTTGCATCGCGGCTACGCGACCTGTGAGTTCGTCTTTTTTCTTGGTAGGTATAGAAATATTTATTTCGGTGAGTAGTTTTGCTAAACATGATTCAACTCTCAAAGAATACTGGCTAACAGATTCGTTTCTACCCTGTTTACAATCTTGTAGATCTGAAAGGAGGTAAGAATAGTGTTTGACGTCACCAAATTGCGTCTTTAAAAATTCTTCAAGTTGTGTCCATTTTGTAAATTCTTTGACGGCACATGCAATTTCAGCTTTCCCTTGTAGACGGCTAAGTATATATTTAAAAAGGATATCCGTTTGTGAGCTTGACGCTAGATTTATTGCATTGCGGCAGTTGTTTAAAAAAGGGCTCAAAGCATCTCTTGAACCATCAAAGGTTCCGATGAATTTTATTAAGATGTTAAGGTCAATGTCTGACATTTTTACTTGAGATTCTTCGTCCTTGACCTCTTTGGGTTTCGTCATCGATTACTTTAGTTAAAAATAAAGATTAAAGACATTCAAAGCGGCTTGGTGAATTATTTACGTGCAATATTCAATGTTAGATCTATAATAATATATTGCTTGTACTGACAATTAACTAATCTGTAACTAGCTTAATAAACGGCACAGACACTCGGTGATCGCAGCCTTATCAGTTCACAGGAAGACAACAAGGTAACGCGTGGGCGAAAGGCGATAGAAGCTTACGGCTACTTATCTTAAGGTATGTTATGAAGTTACTTATAAATTAACTTTAAAATAAAGGATATTTGCGTTAAATTATAGAAAGTTTAACACGATAATTTATATACTATATGTACTGTATGTAAAGTCACGGGAACGACAGTTTGGACTCACTGAATTAGGAGAAACATCGTAGAGTCGGAGAGCACGTCGAGATTCGAGCAGGAACCAGAGCTAGGGACGTCCTTTAGGTCCAGCAGATGTAGCGTCACAGGATGCAGTGGAGACAGCCAGCTTCCTCAGGATACAGCGATCTTTTATTTCAGTTTTCAGTGGACACGGCGATTTTAGTTTCAGGATTCAGCGTTGCGGTGTTGCAGGATACAGTGGATACGGCGACTCGGCGATACAGTGGATGCAGTGTTGTAATGTTGCAGGATACAGAGGATACGGCGACTCGGAGATACAGTGGATGCAGTGTTGAAGTGTTGCAGGATACAGAGGATACGGCGACTCGGAGAACCAGTGGATGCAGTGTTGCAGTGTTGCAGGATACAGAGGATACAGCGACGCGGAGATACAGTGGATGCAGTGGATACAGTGGATGCAGTGGATGCAGTGGATGCAGTGGATGCAGTGTTGCGATGTTGACGATGGTAAGTCCAGGTAGGTTTTCAGCATGAGGCGTTCCGAGGGATTTAGGTATCCCTTTTACGCTGCCACCAATGTTATACGGATCCGCGAATTTGGTTTTTTAAAAAAAAGATTACACTGCACTAAAATAAAGTTTTTAATTAATACGACATAGAAATATAAAAATATACGAAAATAGAAAATGACCGGCGCGGATGGAAGGCGGAGACGGACTGAGATGAGTAGGTGAGTAGCACCGGAAAGTATTAAATGCTGACTTAGTAGAAAGGGGTGGATTTAGGGAAGGCCAGCAAAATAGTAAGGGGCAGTGGGGTATAACAGTACCAACGAGACAAAATACAGCCATGCAATATTGGTAACTCTATCTAAGTTTTCCTTTCAAATATTTTTATATACCTACTCTTAGGTCTGCCGTCGTTAATTAGTTACGATAGTGACAATACCCATTTAAATAGCGAGTCCTTTTTATTACCGTTGTCTGCACTGAGAGTCCATACAAACTTGTATCTATGTAAATAGTTCGTAAAATGTAAATAACCATAATTATACAGTTACACTCAATCATGACATTTGGTGTCACTCACCAAAATAATTAATTTTATATTTTTTTGTTTTGTAACTACAAATGTATGGTTTTTGGATTTTTTCCTTTACTTGGTATAAGATATTGCTTCTTGCCAAATTTCATGATTCTAGGTCAACCGGAAGTACCCCGGGATGTACTAACGGGAAGGTTTTGATTCCCTTGCGAGAGTTAGAGAATGTGGTATCTTTTGATTGCGTTGACTTTGTAGAAGTTTGATTTTTTCACAGCTTCAAGGGATTGCAGACACCTTGTAGGGATTGCAGTTGAGCAGGGGGTCAAGCACGCTAAACAACTGAAATTGCAATGGCAGTGGTGCCATTATCTATCACAACTGCAAATTGTGTCAAAAGGCTGTAATGTTTTATTTGTCAACTATGCTGTTATAGCCGAAGGAAAATTGATATCATAATGATTTACCAAACTGTATAATGTGTAATAAGCGTAATGGCGATGGCCGTTCACCATTGTGCCTAGTGCGTTAGGAAAGTATCTATCACGTATCATCATAATGATCGCAAACCATTACTATTTTGATCATTGTGGTTTAGTGTGCTTTGGCCCCAGGTTATTATTGATGTTGATACCTGAGCAATTCAATGGTGGGCTGTGCGCCATAAACGTCAAGTCGAGGCATATTGACGTCGTCAATGAAGATGATCACTTTCTTGCCAAGAGGAGCTCCTATTGCTTTTCGAGGTCTCTTGTCCAGTCTCAATTCAATAACTTCCTGGGCAAAGGCAAACACAAAGTTATGTCGAATGAGTGAGTGTGTGTACGTGTTTGCGCGCTTGACGTTACCACTGCAGCACAGGTGGCAATCAGAAACGAAAACTAAATTAATTTAATAATTTTGAAAGCTAGAACCAAAAAATATATACTTTACAGGGTGTATTTTTTGGCTACAAGAAAATGTTCTTAGAAAATCGACTCTAATTATTGGAGACATTTTTAAATGACTTCACAAGATTTTGGACGAAATTAACAACCAGCAAGAACATTTTCCTTTTACACAATAATTTTTCTGATTCCGATCAATCCTATTTTGTATAGCGAACTTGATTAACCAAATACTCTGTTGTAATGACGCTCCACCATGCAAATTTGAGTTTGGAACTACGATACAAATAGGTACTTGATAAATATATCGGTAATACCATCATGGATAAAACCATCGCACCTGCAACTTGTCATAAGCGTTACGACTCAACGGATCTTAATAGCTCTAGTAAAGTACTGACATCGTGCTGCTCGGCCTTCGCACAGTTCACAACTTTTCCTTTAGTTGCTGCGCATCTAATGCACTAAAGGCGCTGCACAGTAAATATATTATCATATTTTAGGCGTGAAACCACTTTCCATCTCATCGTCTTTACCATCAGGTGAAATAGTAGGCCAAATGTGACGTATAGGTACGTTCTATTTATCGAATAAAAAACAAAGTTAGTAAGGTAGTGGGAAGAGCAGTAAACTCATAAATTACAGCCTTACGGCATCTTAATAAAGCTATATACTACATAGTGCTATTTTACAATATCGGAAAAATTTATACAATGGTCTAGGTACTGATTATAGCTTATTTTGTACTATGAAATGAAAGGTAAGTGGTAAGGAACTAATGAAATACCTGCGTTCGAGAACTGCTGGTCTGCGCTGAGAAATTCAATATTATTGGTACAAAATAGCCTTTTAAAGCCATTTGATTTAACATTCCGGCAGCAATGCATGTTTTACCTACACCTGAAATAACTATTTGTTTTAGAAAAAATCATGAAGTATTTAAAATATCTAATTGAATTATTTTAAGATCCACACATTTTTTGATCGATCATAATTCAGTAACGAGGCCAACTGAAAGAGACCACGTCTTAGTGCCATCAGTAATCACTGGCAACACCAAGGTTGAAAATCTTTGAAACCTTTTCCAAAGAACATATCAACCATAAGCTGATATAATATGGTATACCAGTTATTGAATAGAAAAAGAAAAAAAATCTTTTATTTTGTCATGTGGTAATTTTTTCTTTTGAAGTTACAAAAAAGCTGCTGTCATCGGCTATTATCGCGGTCACTTACCAGTGTTGCCAGTAAACATGACCGGTTTCCCAGAGCCGATCAATTTTTCAAACAAGTATCCGTACCGCACAGTGTCTATGGTTGGCACTAGAGTCTCGAAGAACGGCCTGTTACAATCATATTCAAACTTAGGTATGATTTCTGCCCACACTTTCAGTTTACGGTGCTTTGTGTCCATGAACATGTCGAAGAAATTGAAGCCTTGTGGGAAACTGGAAGAGACAATACGTATTTTTATTTATGTATAGTATACATTTTTTCATATTAGTATACAAATGGTTTATTATTGTAATAATTTTACCTTATCTATTTGAATGAACTCAGTTAACTTTAACTAAACATACATTTAATAGAGATACATAACTACATATGCATAAATTTAGAACAAAAACATTCTAGAGAAGCTTTATCGTAATTAGGGAGTGTAAATTAAAGCTCTTTTTTGTTATTTTGTATGTGTTGTGACTTGTGATGGTCAAGTATTTGCTACAAATAAGTGAGCAACGTAGCACTGCCGATTCGTAGCATGTAGCTACCTGGCGTAGACGCGTGTTGCGTATATAATATAAGAAGTACTCCGCTAGTAATAAAAATCATGAAGGATAAGAAGGCGCGGCTAAAGCAAAAGTCAGAAAAAGTCCTGTATTTTGTCGCCCAAATCTCCGTTTTCATTGATAATACAAGAAAAAAAAGTACAGTAGAATAGCCAAGTATTTATGTAATCTTTAGCTAAAAGTAAAAGCATCGCCATTTTCAACCTTATTTCAATATAAAACTTCTAATAGGCATTTGAAATGCTCAGTCTTTTACATATCACCCCCCAGTCTGACAGAAACCATAGATCTCATACAAATTATCACTTCATGGGTTAGGTTCCATTGAATTTCATCGTCACTTCCCATGAGGTAATATCATGGTCAAATGCAGCTATTGTTTTAATTAAGAAATTTGAAATAACAAAAGCATAGGTTTTTTATCTAGACTATAAGCATCTTACCACAAAAAACAACTTTTATACGCCTGTTTAGCTAGACAGTGTCTAAAATAAGAAGCATAAAATGATTACAAATGTCATTGTAGTCTATGTGTTACTGTGATGTATAAGCTATATTGCTGAAAAGTTTCATCAAAATCCGTTCAGTAGTTTTTGCGTGAAAGAGTAACAAAAATTCATACATCCATCTATCCATCCTCAAAAACTTTCGCGATTACATTCGTAGGATTGTACGAATATATTTTTTAAAGGAATGAAAAATATGTCATAGCCTATTTGTTTTTGCTCATCAAGTTAATTAGAAAAAAGAATTAAAATTAAAAAAAAAATAGTGGAATAAACAGTTTCAATGACTAATGCTCATGTAGTCTCAGCAAAAGACATACTATTCCGCTTCTTCATATTCCTCGAACTGGCGCTTGACGAGCTCCTCAAAGGCCTTCCTGTTGCCTTCGAGTATGTTTCCGCCGATGCACCATACGTAGCAGAATATAAAGCAGTGCGCTATGTACATCTTAACGGCAGCCTTGTCGGCGAAGCGCTCTCCCGGCTCGCTGAGTAGCGCGGCAAGGAGGAAGCAGATAGCTGACACCTTGCTGATATCGACCTAAAAATCGGTGTTATTTAGCTCAGAAACACGATGCTTTATAACGACGGCCAGGTCGTCGCACTTCCTGTTTCTGTACGTCGGCGTATGATGCTGACATAGTGTAATGCCGTATTTGTATTGAAAACACTAAAGCGAGAAAATGAGGCAAAGAGGTCTGAGTCAGGAGATCTCGGCGGGATGAGCTGAATAAATACGTTTTATAGGCTTCATAAACTAAATGGTCAGAAATACACATTTTCCACTATTATTGTACCTCTACTAGTGAAAAATTTGTATTTATTTAAAGACAAGATTTTGAATAGATTTCCAAATTCTCGAGCGTTCAGTACTAGGTATGAAAATAGTTATCAAATATGTATGACCTGGTTTGAATTTATATAACTACTTGTACGTTGCTCTCCGACATCTTATGTCTGTTTTAAATGGCCAATTTGAATTTAAATCAAAACAGCTCAGTTTATGAATACCTCAGGCAGATACTAAATTCATAGTCCTGAACGAAAGCTACGCTTTTCTGTGCCAAAGAAACGCGATAATGGTCTCTAAAACCCAGTCTTTTTTAGTAAATATTACATTGATTTTCATTACATACTACATTGAGACTAATATCGACAAATTTATTAAATTGTTTTTCTACGCTCGTATATTTTGTCGCTTCCATTGTGGGATTAAGCCAGCCGCACCAACTATCATCTACACCATTTAGTCAAAATATACTTCCTTAAAGTTAAAATTAAATATAAACATCAGCTCGAATCACCTGTTTGATTCCAACTAGGCATTTAGTATTCACATGTTGAATGCCCTTGCTGAGCATTCCAAATAACTCGTATAGGAAGTCCGAATTCTCTTGGCTGAAAAGGTTCTTCTCCATACCTTGTTCAAGCCACGAGCGGACATAAGGCAAGTAGCCCATATCATTGGGGTCTATATACACCATACCGCAGCGTGAAACAGTGGCCGGTGACGCTTGTGCTAAGTCTGCTACCTACAAATTAATTTAATAATAACAATTTAACTATATCCAAATTTGAAATTAAACAGACAAAATACGGGTAGTAGAAGTTACACTGCGACTCATTGGGAATTATTTTTCCCATCGAGTTGCTATTGCATAAGGTTGCTAATGCTCTGCACTCGATCTGAATCTAAGAGGCTTTCCGAGAAATTGCTAACACGATTGAATCGGTACCGACGTCTTCCAGTTAAAGCCAATTTAATATAGATAGCAAACCTCAAAGAGCATGTGCACATAAGGAGTAAGTTTTATTCGCTCCGAGTTCGCGAGACATAACATCTTGTTATCGTCGAGCACCGTGTTCATGTTCTCAATCCACACTGCGTCCACGGGGCCGTCACAAATTAACCACTGATGGTCTGCTGTCTCGCACTGAAATTAGTTAACGAAATAGAGCTGGTTAAATTGAAATACAGTTATTTTACATGAATACATACAGTTATTTTAATAAGTTATAAAAAGTCTTCATTATTATAGAATTAATCTTTAAAAATATAAAATTAAGCAGGTATCTGGCCTGGATATGCCAATAAAGCTTCATTGTATATAATAGACTCCTGTTCTCAAAGATCATAGTCAAACACATATTTTGAGGCTAAACTGTGAAATGAATTTATGTTATTTCTGTCCTTTAATTTTATCAAGATGTATAGGTAGCCATGAAATATTATTCATAGCTCATGATTTATCAGTAAGCTAAACTCATCTCTAAAATCAACCTGTACTCTACACTAAGATGCGCCATGTTTTATTAGTTCTACGGAGCTAGTAAAGTCCCAGCCAATAACGGTTTCTAAGAATTCATTACTTCATATTTCTATAGAGCTGCTATAAAAGAACTTCTTTACCAAGAAAATTAAAAACAAATAGGTAATAAGAAATATGCAATTTTCTTTTTCAGCTTTTATTAACTAGCTACTGTACTACATTACATTTCAAATAAGGATGTTGACTCCATTTTTTATGATGTAAATCAATTCGTTTTCTTATGAGGATCAAATGTCTATATCTAAAAACTGGAAATCGAATCCTAGAAACTTCAAAAATGAGAGCCTTACTCGGACGTATCTACTTAGTACTAAAACGCCCCACACAAATCGGACAGAACATCTGACGTCACTTGTTCAACGCGGGCCGAAAAGCTGTATTAAGAACAAGCATTTTGTTGTTTTTGGTCATGCATAATTGCGTTTAAATACATTGTTTCATTTTTATTAAACAAAAAAAATGTAAAGAATCATATGGTATAATTTAAATTACTATTCGGGAAATTGAATTTGGGAAACTGCAGTTACAGTATTTTTGTGATAATGATATATTTTTGTGATTTTCATTTTTGTGTTAATGTGTACAACAAAAGCTGTTGTATGTACAAGAAAATGAATTACGTATTGTGTGTTTCATGCAACATCCCTATTGGAGTACTTGATTGAAGTTACATCTATTTACCAAACAGAAAGCACCCCAAATTCAATTGTAAAATATTCGTTATTTATCAAAGACGACTTATCATTATTGTATGAAATAATTAATATTGCACTGCAAAATAAAGTCTACGTACTTGCACCGCGGTCCTCAGACTAAGCGGTAAGATTCCGTCATGCCATTCAAGCGTCTGCAAATTGACTTCACCGTACAGTTCACCAATATTAAGGCTCTTCGGATTCATTATATATTTATGTACGACTTGGTTCTGATTTCCAGGTACCCCATTTTCAAACAGCCGTGTGTATGTATCACCCAAAACCTACACATTGTTAAAAAATGTTACATTATTTGAATAAAAAAATGTCTAGTCTATTCATGGCTTATAAGTACTGCACAGTTTATTTCTTATTATTATTATCTGATTGTGTATGATAGGTATACGTGAAGGGGAGGTTTAGGGATATGTTTAAAAAAAATTACCTTAGCGTCGCTGACGTCACTATTATCAGCATCATGGTGACCGCTCACACTCATTGAAAGAATACTCCAAGTATTTCTATTCATCTAGACAATTTCTTGTGGCAAGGTTATTTGGGAGGTCCGAATGATCCGACCGCGATAGTCTGCATAAGGCTGTGGCACATTTTTTTGAACGACCATTATTTTGGTCTTTTGACTATTACAGCGTCACCGAAATGTGATCTGTGGGCACATTGCCGGGCGCTCGTATTTGTACCAAAACTTAGGTACGCACAAGCAATTTTTACAAAAGTTGATTGCATTACCCAGTTTAGATTTTAAACTCTAATTCAAATTCAAAACTCTTTAATCATATAACTTTTCCTTTTTTATGTTACTAATGAAACGAAAAACACAAATATTTGTGAATACAAAGTAATTTATGTATTAGGATAAAATTGAATTAATTTTCTAATAACAGCTTTGTAAAATCAATTTTCAATTCTAGTAGGAATAACCTAGATTACCAATTGTTATTGGAATTTCTTACAACGACACGGAGTCTCAGCTGGACCTCTATATTTGGACTGGAATTTAATATCTAATTCTGCCTGTCGATTGACGTTATTTTAATTATTTCTATTACGATATACGTGACATTCATCTGTTATTGCACATTTATAATCTCGTTAAGTCATAAAACCTGATATGAAGAGTCAATATTAATTAAATATGTAGCAACTTCTTCATCAAATTTGTTTTGTCTTTAAAAGCACTTTAATAAAGCGGTATTGCTTTATTGTGTTTTTTGTACGTTGTGTTGGACATGTATAATATGAACTCAGATCAGAAGTAACACAACATGTTGTAAACAATGTTGAAATACCGTGTTTGAGTTCCTTTTATTATCCGGACCTCCTTTAACCTAGAAATTTACAAATAGGTAAACCTATTCCCGACTTTAATGTATTACGTGAAATATGTGAAATATCATTATTCACGTACTCATTTGGAACAAGTAATTGACTTACATGTAGTACGATAGTCTTCCCACCTCCAGTGGGCCCCACGAGCATCACGCCCCACCTTACTATCATAGTTTCATGAAGCTGTATCACTTTGCGGATCTGACATTGCTCGATCTGCATTTTCTTTTCTCGTAGAATTATCCCTATACAAAATTAAGGATGTATACAAAGAAATATGAAGCGCTTCCTTAGTCCGCAACTCACTATTTCATAGTGAAGGAGTCGCTAGGATTCCCTGTGTCGCAGATGGTGTGGGCACACACAGATACACAACATAAACATCCAAGAGCCGAGAGCAAACTTTATGGTCCCCACACTAAATCTGCTTCGGCCGGGAATCGGCCCATCGCTATGGCAGGGTTACTGCCATCAAGGAGCCGTCAACATGGACCCATTTTTACAATTTAAATAAACTTGAGAAATTTAATCTAATCGTGGTTGCAGTGAACTACTGCAAAATTTAGATATACTTACTTATAATTTCTTCCATGACTCCATAGTCTCTTTCAGGTAAAAGAACGCCAGGGAATAGATCGGACAATATACCAGCAAATAGGATAGCGTCTGCTGCTAAGAACTTCGGCAAGTTGCTGTCGTTCAAAGCACACATAAGCGTCATCTCCTCCGGTTGGTCGGGGCTCGCTCGTTTCAAAGCACCCGCCATTACCTGAGAAAGTTAATCATTGAAGATGGAATTTCTGAAATCTGCGGAATTGAAAATTTGATGTGCATATTTTGTTTTATTTCAGCAAGACTTTTTAAAACTCGTTTAATAGGATTATTAATGAATGTAAATTGCACATAATTGTTATTCAGAATAGTTCACGTAATTTGGAAGCAAAAATTTTAATATCATCGGAAAGGCCTGAGCATCATATTATGCAATATCCCATTTTTTAAAATTTGGTACTTATTACACTATGTTTAAAGTTTAAGTCAAATTACCAATACGCTTTTCACCGCTCGCATGCCAAAATCGTAGTGGTCCTGTTTAGAAAGTTGCTCACTAGATAGCTTATACATCTGTACCATCTTCTTTGCCAATCCCTTCGACGATTCGAATCCTTCAGAGTATAGAATGACCTCCGCTATTAATGCTGAAAAATGAAAGCTATCATTTGTTGGCATAACTGATTTATTGAGTAAATTAGATTGTTTTAATGCATTATTTGGATAAGAGTTTTGTTTTCCTAAACTACTATAATTATTATCGTCTCTGTATAACTCTAATGAGTCTAAAGCATAATACTTATTGCTATACTTATTCATATGTAGACAATTATGTACACATAGCTATCGCCCCATTACCAAACGAAAATTTCATCAACAGTTTTTAAACTCCTTACATTTTTGTAATAATTGTAACTAAGTACAAATTTAGCAAAGAGAAAAAATATGTTAGTAAAATATTGCACAAAAATATCAGATTTTCGCAAATTTGTGTACCTTGTCAGCAGTCACTCCTTAAATCATATTTGAAATAAAAAATAAGTTTACCATAGTCCGGCACCATCATAGAGATAGGACGGAACAAGGCCTTCAAGTTATCGGGCAGCTCCGTGCGGCCCGCGTACCCAGGGTTCATGGTGATGAACGCAGCACACGAACGAACTAGTTTGATCTCACGCCCTTCAAACATGAACCTGCAAAGCGACCCGCCATATAATAATTTAATCTAGCAGATTTTTTGAAAGTATTTGCGTATACAGTATCAGATATTGTCAATTAGTCTTAGACTCGTTTTTTCCGTCTTCCACATACACTAATATTGTTATTTTAGTGTATCCGGTGTATCCTCGTGTTTGTTACCTGGCCTGTCTGGCGACCTTCGCATTTCTGATAGTGATGAGCTGCTGCGCGATGACAGACAGCACCTCGATATCAATCCGATTGAACTCGTCGAAGCAGCACCAAGCGCCGGACGTGGCGAGACCGGAGAAAAATCTACCCATCATTTTGTAGTCCAGCCCTGTTCAAAATTTTGTATTAACAAAACGGGATAAAAAGTAGCCTATGTCACTGTCCGGTCCATAAACTATATTTCTATGCCAAAAATCACTTCGATCCATTGCTCCGTAGCTGCGTGAAAGAAGGACAGACCAACTTAGACCAGGTCGTCGGTCCACCTAAGAGGAGGGGGAGGTGGGAGGGTTTTGTTGGTGTGTCGGTTGGTTGATTTATCCTTCTATCATGAAGGAATGGAGCAGGGTTTCGTGATTTTTTGCATCGATACTTATAATTTAGAAACATAGAATACTTCTAAAATTGCGAATTTCCTGTGAGGAATCTTCACGCGGGCATCAGCTAGTGTGCAATATTTGGTCTCACATTTCAGACAATTTCCCTTACCTTCCGAACAGTTGAACACCACGCACTGAATAGCTACGGACTTGGCCAAGTCCTTTGTGGTCTCGGTCTTGCCGGTGCCGGCGGGACCAGCGGGCGCACCACCCAAGTCCAGCTGCAGGGCGCCCATCAGGCACAGGTAGCACCGGTCCGTAAGCGGGGTTATTACTAGCACACCTTGAAGATAAAGAATAACCTTGAAAGTATAGCAAATAGAACTTGGCCGTCTTAAAGTTAAGAGCTAGGTGGTTTAGGAACCACCTATGATAATCACCGATCAGCTTTGGCCTGCTTAGATTTATTGTTCGCGATGTCCAATAAAACTAACAATGCCTTTTTAGTAATTTAATTGTCACTAAAACTTGTCTTTGTCTTCGAAATTATCGTTATGTTCATCATCTCTATTGCTATTATTATCATTAAACTCGAACGTGCTGAGAATGTTTTAGTAAGCATTTTTTATTGTTTGTGTAAAGCCGAAGTCGTAGTAGATTTGGCCGGATATATGTATATTTATATGATATTATTATGATACTTTTAACCTCTGGGTATAAAGGGGTGGAAATCAGTCAAAGCTGTTAATAATAAGCTCAAAAAAGAACTTTTAATTTGTCACTCAATGATGTTAATAACTAGCACAAAAATAATTTTAGTTTGTGTCGTTGGATATCTTGAAACGATAATGAATATTTACAGGTTGAAGTACATTATATAATATTTACGTTCTAACATCTCAAAACTGAAATCTCGTTAATAATGCTAACATAACTTTCCTAAATAAAAAAAAGTATAATAACAGTTGCTAGTTTAAATAAATACCAGTCACGTCTTGCAGGCAGCATAAAATTACTTAATTAAGAAACTTCCTGGAATAAAACGGTTGTCTGTGCAAATTTATTGTCATAAGCTTCAATATTTACTCGGAACTTTATAAACACAATGAAATATAATTGTTTTGTCTCGATTTATTTTAAGAACTCAAAGCCCTTCTCTTTTTGTGCTTTACAGGGAAATTAATCGAACAATAAAAAGAACAAAATAATCTTTTGTTTTACAGGGTAGCTTGTTTCAGATATCCGACGCTTTTATTTATTACTAACGTCTGCCCGCGGTTTCACCCGCTTTCCCAAAGGAAACATGCATTTTTCCGCGATAAAAATGGCCTATGTTACTCCGGTCCGTAAACTATAAATTTAAGCTAAAATCACTTCGATCCATTGCTCCGTTGCTTCGTGAAAGAAGAACAAAACAACAAACCAACAAACGCGCAATCACACTTTCGCATTTATCATATAAGTTTAGTTATTGTTATTGTTTACGTTATAATTTGACTAACCATCATAAAGTTCATATTAAATTACATGTCAAAGATGACCAATAACATATTCAATGTCTGGATAAACAAGTTTCGCTCGGTGTAAAAACAAACAAGCGAAACAAGCTTTTATTTTTGTGTAATATAGCGTTTTTACAAGAAATACAACTATGCAGGTAAACTTAAAAAGCAAAATGTTATCTAAATACAAAATTTCATCCAAATCGTTAGAGCCGTTTCCGAGATATAATAAATGTATATATTCATATTATATAAGACTTGTTCGTTTAAAGTTAAAAAATTTGTAGTAAATAGTTCCTTTGATAGTTGAAAAATTATTTTCAGTCAAAGAGGTATATTTTTGCGTTTATTTTTGAAGTTGATTTCCAGATTCACTTCGCGTTTATCTACTACAAGCGGGAGCATGAATATGGAAAATAGTTTCACGCTTGTTCAGGATTGTTCCGCCTGTGTATTGTTCAATTTGTTATTTTTCAATCTATTGACAAAGGCTGCACGGATGATTTGCAAGGTGCGAACGTGAATACATCTACATTTTCAGATGCTCCGTTTATTTAAAGTAGAAACAACTACAACGCGGGAAACAACTTCAATAAAAATTTCGCAAGATATGAAAATTCAACATAATTTTTTTTCAATTTTAGTTGTTCCTCCTAAAACATCCTAGGAAAAAAAAAGAATTATCAAAATCAGTTCACAATTGGCGGCGAAATCGGTGAACATACATAAAATAATGCATACAGATACAGTAGAATATATAACCCCATCCTCATATACAAAAGTCAGTCAAAAAAAATTACAGTTCATCAGAGAATCTGATGGTAGTAAATGCCTGACGATAGTATAAATAACTGAAATTTCTACACTGAAGAGTCTAACAGCATATAATATGATACAGACAGCATAATTATGCTGTATATCACTATATAGAATAGAAGATCCAAATTAAAAACATCTCCTATTAAATTTACAAAATGAACATGATTGACATGACGTCTCTAAAATTAAATTATGTAGGTATTCATTTAGTCATAATAAGGAGCAAATAAATCCAAAAACGATTACTAGTAAAACCATATATATATATAATTATATATATAATAATAGAGGGATAGAGACGAATAAAAAAAAGACATTTAATATATTAATATTATGGACAAAGTCATGGGCGACAGCTAGTGTGTAATAAATAGGAAAATGTATATAAAATATTTCCGAATACAATGCTAAACATATTTTTTACTACGTTGTAGCCCACAACTTGTGGGACCATGGTCCTTGTACTTTCTGTTTCTTTAAACACAAGAAATCCTAGCTAGGGGCCTACGTATGTGGTGGTTGAATTTATAAAGATTTTTTTCGTTGGATCCTGATATTCACATACTACCTGCATACAATGAATCGAATTTCAATATGAATTGCACTTTCTGTATTTTTTTAATATAAACGCGATGCTGGTAAGAAGTATTATGTTCATAAATGGAACCACAACACGAAACTTCGCTCGGACATTCAAATGCAGGCCCTAAATAACACTTGTTACAGTCAAACTCGATCGAATACAAAACGGTACAAACTTGTTACGCTCACTTTGTTCAAAAAAACCTATTAGCCAGAGCCTAGAGCTATGTTCCATCCTGACACCTTCTTGCATCCTTACTTACAGAGTCTGTTACATATATGTACCTCCAGCTCCCAAGTACTCGTGGCCATATATGTACAAAGCGCTGGACATCCGTGCCACGCAGTTGTCGATTTCTTCCTCCCAGTAGTATCGAATCATTTTCAGCCATTCAAAGTCCGTTCTAAAAAGTTGCATAAATAGTAGAGTACGCCGTTGCTAACTAGTAACCCAGTGTGCAATAAAACCAATCGAAGAATTGAAAAAAAAACGAAATCATAAAAATACTAAGAAACTTTGGTTTAAACTTGACCCAGACAACGAATTTTTTTAACATGCCTAAAAAACCTAAAAAGCTGCAGTTCTAAGTTTTCAGGAATAATACAGTTTAAAATAAAAACCATTTTAGCTAAACGTGTTTATGTACGTATTAATTTTGAAAGAGTAAGTACTAGCAGGCTTTTAAAAATAATCGATATTACAGGTTTACTAGCCAGAGTTGGGAGGGATGAACATGCAACCAGGGGGAGGGAAGCGCGGACTAGGAACTGGGATTTAAGCCGTGTAGGTACTGCAAAATAGTCCAGTAGAGAGACGACACTAACGCACGTTGCACGTGTTTCTCCACCATATGCGCAATCGTGTCTCGCGCGTGGACATCGATAGTTATCAGTGCACATAGAACTTTTCGAAACAACGACGTGATATCACTTCGGGTCAAGGCAGCCAAGTCATTCAGGTCAGCTATGCATTTCTTTTCAAATTCCAGGAGGGTAGTATCAACACGCAGTGGTACATCCAGATCAAAAATGTCATGAACTTCTTTTGCCCACATTATTTGGGAGACAGTAAGGATGACCTAAAAAAACAAACGACTTTTATTATCTACTAAACAAAATTATATATTTCTAGGAATTTGTTATAAATTTAAAATTGTTTGGTTTAGTTTGAAATTAATCGGTAATATTTAGGATTTTGAGGACATTCAGTTGATTCACTAAAAATTCTGAAAACTTTCGCTTTGGGTAGATATTAAATCGGTTATTTCTGGGAGACTGAAACTAACAAAACAAATTGATAATTGCGTGATTCGTGCAGTTGCAGTGTGAATATGTGTAATACGAGTATTTATCTGAAAATGGAACTAAGTAGGTACTTATTTTAATAATATTGAATAATAATGCGTTTACAAATTCAAATAACTAAATTTATTATTTTCTCGCACTCTTGGGTAAATCATTCCAATCTAAAACATATTTTGTGTATTGGATTTTCAGATGGATTTCACAGCCTCGACATGGATTACGGCCTTTCAGTTTTTATTTTGAGAATGAACTTAAGGAAACGTATATCATAACTAACTGTGACCCGCGGCTTCGCCGACGTAATGAACGTAGCCTACGTTACTCCTTACAACCTCAGATATCTGTCATCTGTCATATCCGTCAGTAGAAGTGGCGTCAAAATCGGTCAGGATGTTTCGGAGATATAGCCGGAACAGACAGAGGCAAGAAAATAAGTGTTTTTTTGTTACAAGTACCGTATTTACTTTCATATGTATTAAGTAAAAAGCTGTTATTTTGATATTACAAACAGACACTTCAATTTCATTTATTTGTATAGATCATAATCACATCCGGAAAATATTTAGCCTCCAGTGTTTTTAGCCAATTGTAATAGGTTAATTAAGTTATAGCTATACTTGCTATTATTGTTTTCTTGTTTATAAATCAAAGGCATACCTACTGTCAATAATGAAAACCTGGGATAGAATCTACTTTGTATGGATTATACGATACATCCCGGCATTCCAGAACAAGCAACAAGTATTCCTTACGGCGTCGCTGTGAACTCAAAGTTCGGAGCATCTACAGACTTTGTCTCTAGTTTCAGACGCATGAAATCTTCTTCTTTTGTGTGAAGATTTTAATCTTAATTACACAAAAATGTGTATGTACAAAATGTTTTTGCGTGTTTACAATGTGCATTTACAAGACTTTTCCATAAAAGAATTTGCATAAAAATTTACATAAGTAAAAAACATGACTGCCCTAGCCAGTATCACTCGGGATGGTGTAAGGATTCTAACGACATCCTGTACATTCAAAACTTTTCAGTTATTTAAAAGTTATGGTGGAATAAAGAAACTCACATACATACATAAGTACCTGAACCCTAAAAACCACATTCCCCAACAACACTCCTTTTTTTTATGTTATTTGGTAACGAGACGAGCTGGTCGTTTGCCTGATGGTAAGCATAACGCCGGCCCATAACAATTGCAGTGCCACCCAGAACTTTGAAACACAAAGGCCTGCGCGGCACTGCAATGCGCTCGTTTCCCTGAGACATTAGGTATTAAGTCTCATAAGCCCAGTAATTTCACTGGATACTCTGCTCATCAAACCGGAACACAGTAATGCTTGCACACTACTGCTTGGCGGCAGACTTCACGAGCAAAGCGGTTCCTTTTTGTGCAGTCGTGTAAAAACGAATCATATTTTTACCTATTTTCCCGCCGCCCCTAATTCCTGAATATATCATGCGGCGGATTTCACAAAACGGCTAAGGTAAGTAGAATCCTGAGTTTTATCGATGACAAAATTATCTGGCCGTTTTGGTCGCCAGCTCTTAGTCTATTATATTTATACAACAATTGAGGTTGAATCAACGTTTGTAAATAGCTGGTCAATTATTATAATCCTTTTTTAAAGTCATCCAAAGTTACGGCACTTTCATTAAAGCAATATTTATAAATTTCCATTTAAAAATCAAATATGAGCTATGTTATACTAGAGCGTTCTAGAAACATCTGCACAACCTATTTTGCACGATAAAGGATCCTGGAACTATTATAGGTACTCGCTCACTCGCGGAAATGACGTGTTCATGCCTTCATCTTCCTAACAAACTTTGCAATTATAAATTCTGCTGTAAGCAGTAGCATACAAGCATTTCGGTGTTGATGTTTGAAAGGGAACTTGCGAGTAGTTAGATAAATTTGTCGAGTAATTACTCGACAATTGGACCCAAAACGAAACTCGTCTTGTCTCGTCTGTCGAGTGCAGCGTGGTGTGTTGTAGGATTTTGTTACTCCCGTTTCTGCGCACAATTGTTATGGGCAGGTTGAATTACCTGCTTATCATGCACATAGCAGATTTAAAAATTAATGTAATATAGAGCAGTCCTTAAGATAATAGCAACACTATAGATTTTAATAAGTTCTTTCGTGGTTATTTTGACGACTTTACTTCAATTACTTTTACTTTAATTAATCACAAGTCAAGACCACCGACTGAAGTCCTTATAATTAAAAAAAACCATGACTATATTTTGCAATTTACGGGTTCGCGTGCATCAATAAAAAACTGTTTTGACTTTTTTTAACAAGCAAAAATATAAGTGAATTAAGCTACGCCTGGAAAGCTTAAAGTGGTAAAATAGCTGTTTTTGATTAACTAAAGCCGCAAGCAACAAATAGGCCGATGTATAACTGTTTTAAAAAATGTGAAGAAAGTGACTAGAAGATTACGTGTTGTTTTACTAAAACTATGATAATTCTCAAGAATATATACAAAAAATATGGTACAAAAACGTAAACCTATTTTTTAATTACATTATCGATATATGAATGAAATCTAGCCCAACTACTTTACAAAGTAGGTACGATCCATTAATTAATAAAGTCTCACTTGATTGGGATGCAGCATCACCCACTCTACACGAGGGCGCACCTGGAAGTCCTTTAGCGCATGTTTCATAGCCCGCTTCACTGAGGCAAACATTGCCTCCTCCACTTTACCTAGCCAGTCTTCCACGTTGCCACGGGCTTTGAGACCCTAGTAAATATTAATTACATTAACTTAACGAAATGAATATTACTTATGTGGATTTTATTACGAGATAAGTCTATCATTTCTGTTTAAACATAAAGGTGACAGTTGACAACCATTGAAGATTCATCTGAAATGTTTTTTGAGCTACCGGAATAGGTACAAACGATCAGTCGAACATGCATACTAAGAGATTATAATACATATTTTTGCGAGAGATTAACAAAGTCAATAAATACAATCTAAGTATACGTTCAATAAACTGCAATAAATTGGATTCGTTATCTGGCTTTTTACTCGAAATTAAATGCACCCTATTGGTAATATACGTAGTTACAGCTAGTTTTCGTCTTATTAACAACACTATTCAAGGAGCAGTCGGCGTTATAAGCAGATGATACGGGCACGTAGAGCAGAATTTGTTGAAAAGCTCATCGACTAATTGAATATCATCAAAGATCAGAAAGAAATCAAAGGAAGGCAAAGAGATTGGCCTTTCTTTGTTTTGTTCCATTGATTTAATTTCAATTTTACGTATTCAAATAGTACATTTATCTTCAAGTGTCTCAGAAGAAAAATACATGGTTAAATATACTAAATAACGATGTTACGAAGCCTATTAATTCTTTTTAAGTTTTAGTTTGTTTAAACGATATTCTTTTCTTCCATTCTTTAGCTCTCCTATATAATAGAAGAGCTGTTATACAGTTGACATTTCCGTCACTTTTTTACCACGATAATTCGATCAATTTGTATGTACATATTGTGGCGTACGCATTCGGATTCCGGCGCTATTGTTGCATGAAACAGATTCCCGTCATGACATCAAGAAGATCAAGTATGACGGTAGTAGTAACAGGAACTCAACCCGACGTTTCATCTAGTTAGCCACTGCCGCTGGGTTTCTGACGGAACACTGATACTCTCGTAGTGAGAATACCACGATATCGCAGCTAAGGCACTTTGCATACGATAGTGAAACATCGTGAGTCACGGCGACTTAACTAAATTAGTACATATTCTACATTACCTTAAGACTATCACAATATGACTCAACACAAGAGGGATAGTTGTAAAGTTAAATCTTTCGATGCATCAACATCATGCTAAGAAAAATATAAAAATATGTGTTTCGCTGAATTTTAACATTGTCTATATGTTATCAATATTATACCTTCCCCAAATTGATTCTCTCAGTTTCGGGCGAGAGCATCGCGATGATATCCGTGGTAAGATCCTCCGGTTTGGCCGTCTTAGCCAACTTGGCTTGAAGCATGTCTCGAGTCTGGAAAGACATTTCTTTTTCCACCAAAGTACCTATAAAATAATACGATTAAAAAATAAATAATAATGAACAAAATGGGTATGGCAAAAAATCTTTAGTTTGACGTGTAAAAGGTTTGTGTGTTCACTGCTAAATAAATTTTTCATACATTTCAGTCATCAGTCGAAGGACATTATCTAGCTGTGATTCAAAGTCAATATATTTTGTCGTCACTGTTTAGCCGGTAGGTATAACTGGAGTCAATCTCATTAATCACTTTTAACCTTAACTTTTTAAATTTTTATGAAATAATAGTGCACACTACTTTTTACCACATTCTAAAATTTGTTAATATGAAACAGTTCAGCGTAAAACTAACGTTCAAACAGTTGTAAAAATATAAATTTTGTTTGACTTTTGTTTACTTACCTATCTGCACTTTGTACAATTTGTAAAATTAAAAATACTGTAATACTTTTTAAATAGTATAATAGTGAACACTCTCTTTAGACACAGACTTCCCCTAAACTAAATATAATGAAATTATATATTTATATAAATATTAATTGAATACGCTACCATCTTCTGTAATTTCCATCTCGCTCTCCGGCAACTTTACCCCGAACTCGAGTTTGGCTATCGCATCGAAACACTTTCGCAAATGGGGCTGCACAGCGTGTGGGTTGCGAGTCTGTGACAGAAATCGAATGATTAATGTAATTATGTTAACATAGTCGAAACGTTTTTGCATGATGTGGTCTCCTATACTTGAACACTCACCCTTTAACTTTGCATTACAATATGTATTGCTTTGTTGGATATTCTATAATATAATTTTGTTAGAGGTAAGACTAAATCTTCTGGGAGTGTCCCTCTGGGTTGTTACCACCGCTTTGCTCGTGAAGTCTGTCGCCAAGCAGTAATGTGCAAGCATTACTGTGTTCCGGTTTGATGAGCAGAGTATCCAGTGAAATTACTGGGCTTATGAGACTTATACCTAATGTCTCAGGGTAACGAGCGCACTGCAGTGACGCGCAGGCCTTTGTGTTTCAAAGTTCTGAGTGGCACTGCAATTGTTATGGGCCGGCAAAAAGCATAAAAAATAGCTTAGTCCGTCTGCTCCCAACATACCCAATATTGACATATATTTTAGTCTCTTCATACAAACGACATCATATGGAATTGATCAATAAGGGCACCACAAGAGTTTGGCAAAGAAAAATTTTAGAGCACATAAACATTCAACAACAAAACAATGTTTTAAAAATGGCTTTAAGAACTTAGTAACTATTATTGTAAGATGAATATTGTTTCAACGTAGTTGGTAAATATGTTACGGCAACTATGTAATATAATAACTATATAATTAATATTTGCTTTGCTGGCGAAAGTACGTTTTAAGCTTACTACAGTAAGTATAAATAGGAAGTTTAACCAAAACAAACAATAAAATAAATTTGTTGTAGTAGACTATTGTAATTTTTCGTAAAGTATAACAAATTCCATTACGAGTCTAGTTATACTATAGTAAAATGAGTGTCTCAATATCAGATTTACTGAAAGACATTCTGGAACCTGACAATCTTGCCTCGTATTTCAAACATTTAAGGATCTGTTTTACTCAACTCAATTTGAACCGGCCTGTTCGGTCCGCTATTTTTTACTTAAGCTTACGGTTGAAAGATAAATTATTATAGCTGTACATCTACAATCTCCAATAGGAATTTATTGAGTTATTTTATAATTTGCCATGAAAGTATTAGAAAATGCCAAAAACATAGAAATGCAAAAATTCGATGAAAAAATGTAATAGACAGAGCGGCGTAATACACAAACATTCCGTTTGGTCTTAGGGGCAGCGTAGACGCTTATGCAAACGTACGTTTGCATAAGCGTCTACGCTGCCCCTTATTGAACATCCCATAGATGACAGCATGGCAGGCTCGCTTCGTATATAGCTGCATAACTTTTTCCTAATATTATGTACCAGATAAAATGATATGACCGCGCAAACTTGTGAGACTCAGGAAGATAGGTGGGGTTAAACTGAATCAGATTCTATTTAACTTTAGACTAGACACAATGTTTTTTCTTTGTCCTTTATTTGACAATTTTAAACTAAATCGAAAGAGATGAAACATTGTGTAACTATTCAATCGTTATACAGAGTCTATTAGTAAGGCTGTAAATAGTTCACCTAAGCTCCTTTTACCCTACGATTAGTGCAATAATTAAATGTGGAATTTCGTATAACGCACATTTAATTATTAATAGTAGATATAATTAATCGATATTTATATGTAGTTGTATACTTTTATTTACATCAAAGTATGAGGCGTCGAAATCGGAGGTACCAAATAACAAAATAGCTTATAAGTGGTTATGTAGCAACAGTTTGACTTTTCGACATAACTTCATACAAATCTAGTTGCATGTCTTCGTCAATAGTTATTATATTGTTCTGTTATTTCATAACCCACCTTCATCATCAGCCGGATGACACTTTTATGAACATTTATAATTCATTTATAGCTCGCAGTAACAAACGGTTTCTAGCTATTTGCTTCCAACGGTATAATAGCTTAGTTACTTTGAGTGCTACGACGATACATTGATTCTTCCACGGAATTAATAATTTCATTGCCTAATTTATATATCCCGTAATACAGAGCTGGCGAATGAAACCAACAGTGAAAGACCACGTCTGTGAACTGTTTGTTATCACTGACAACACATACTATATTTATGATTACTTTTTAGACACTTGATTTTTAGACGAGAAAATGTAAATGAGACAAATTTCAAATATCATATAATTATTAAGATTGTTCTATTGTTTAATTCTTATCCCTTTATCAAGACATCTCTATCAGTGATGTTTATCAAATTTGAATTAACAACGCCGATTGTTTTAACGTTCCATATATGTACGTAATTTTTTGTTCCAAGTTGACTAATCACCTACCCTTTGGCACCTATAGACTGCTGTGGAGGAGTATTAAAGCTTGCTGAGTACAACCAATTTTTTGAGCAGGATGTACATAATTTACGGAATTAGGCAGGAAGTCTCCGGTCCTGTGAATCAGAGATTTTACAACAAGTGCGTGAATTCTTGAGTAACCTCCGTATAACGCAAACTCCAGCCTATCTCGCGACTCAGTGCTAATCGAATCTATAAGTTATGATGTTTTTTTATCAACATTCTAGTCTGCCTCTGCTTATTTTTAATCTCAGAGCAATCAAAACTTACAAAACTGGTGGCAAAGAAGGCCTAGTTTTAACCTGATTCCGCGCATGCAAAGCCGCGGGCAAAATCGCCATAATTGTGGATTATATACGCGTCGGGCGGGAATAAGTTGCCATTCAAAAAGGCATGTACCCGCTAGTACATTGAATAACACTGTAGTGTTGGTTTGGCAATTCGAAACAAAATAATTAAAAAGTTCAGTTTAATCAGTTTTCAGTTCAGACGTAAGCGTAACAATGTTTTAACTAAACACATTTATCAACAATGTCTCAACTGGAATTAGTGACTCGAATCAATTCAGTTTAAGGTGTGGTCAGTAAACTCGAATTACTTCTAGCAATCTTGATGATGATGAAGGTCTTTGATGTTTATCATACCAAGCACCACAGATAATTTTTCTATGCCATGCAAATCTATTTTATTTTGAATTTGGAAAATTTTTGTGTCTGAGAAGTTACTCGTGAAGACAAATTAACTCACGATTTGCATGTTAGCCCTGCTGGACAGTAAATTCCTATTTTTCCAAAATGAAATTGGTGATGTTAGTGGTTTGACATAAGGCATTTCAAGACATTTCACACGATGTTAAAACATCGTGTATGGTTGAGATTAATTCAATGTGGAAGAGATTCTTAATACTTATTGTACCTAGAATATAATATTATGTTATAGAAATAAACAAATTGATTTTTGGTATTCTAGATCTATTGCAGCAAATCTAAACCTTGGTAAAGTAAAAATTTTAATGAAAGCTAGTTTCAATTTGTCTGAGTAAAGTCCGTGTTTTTATGAAACAACTGGAAAATCAACTCTTTAGTAAGCCAACACGTTTCAAAATGATTTACATTAATGAATTGAATAGTTTGCGCGAATATAAAGTGGCAAAGCCGCATTAAAGCGTACGTTTCATAATTAGCAACGTTCACTTTGCTAGTTATTACATTTAAGCTCTGAAATGCACTTAAAAATTAATTTTGGCATATATACATATATTAAGTATATAATTTTTGTTTATGTATAAATACATTGTAAATAACACTGTTTGTAATTAAACGATATAGGTACTGTTTACTTAAGCATTCTGTTTTAAAACCACAGTTGAAACAAGACACGGGTTGTATTGTTACACAACATGTACTTACTATTTTTGCCTTTGGATACTAGTGGCTCAACCAAATGAATATTTTATAACTCGTTATGTATAAAACGCATAGAACTTCAATCACCTGAGCCAATATCTCCAGCAGTTCATCGTTTGATAGAAAAAAGAATCTCGGGAAAGCCACTCGCTTCGTTTCTAAATACGCCTCGAGGCACTTCATAATTTGGTCCAGCATTGCGTTGTTCTTCACAAATTCTTCATAGAGATTTGGTTGTGTTGCCGCTGGCATAGCTAATGGTACCTGAAATATTGACATTACATAATAGTGTAATAGGGGTGAAAATATTTTACGTATATTAATCTTCCTATCAGGAAACACACCGGATATACATGACAGACTGTTGGCTACAGAAATTGGACTACGGAAGTAAGTTCGCATTTACCATGGATAAAAACACTCTAAGATAATTAATCAATATAGAACCAAAGAGAGAGGCTTTGGTACACGACACCTTTTATGCTTATTAACTCACAGGATTGCGATGCAATGCAACGGAGCAATAAAAGGATGCACACCTAAATATATAAAACGGGTTTTTTTCGGCTTGAACCTTAAATGGAACTTAACGTGATTACCAATGTACTGTTTGATTTTGATGATTGAGACATCAGACAACTATTCCTTATTAGAAATAGAAACAAAAAAGAAAGTTTTCATTTTACAATTTAATATGGCATTTGCGCTAACGTTCCTTTTAACAGCCATCTATGACATGGGTCCACGCGAATCTCTAAGAGACTTTTTTAAAGAAATAGGTATTCTAACCCTGCCTTCGCTATACATTTTGGAAAATATAATGTATGTACGGAAGAATATTACTAAATTTAACTTAAAAAGTGATGTACATGAGTTAAATACTAGAAGTAAACATAAAATTGTTGTACCCGGGTTCAGATTAAGTAAAACTAACAAATCGTTCCTGGCAAATGGTGTCAGATTCTACAACAAAATTCCTAAAGTATTAACTGAATTACCACAAGGAAAGTTTAAACGTATAGTCAAGAGTGTATTAATTAAAAAAGCGTATTATAAAATTAAGGATTATGTAGATGACAAGGATGCATGGAGGCGAACAGCTCAGGAGCCTCCTGGCGACTACTAAACTTTAAATTGTTAGTTGTTAGCATTAGAATCATTGTAAAAAACTACTTTTTTTAAAAAGAATGCCGTGACGAGTTTCTTGCCCTTCTTCTTGCTCGGCCTATACCAATTTGGAACGGGCACGGTGGGTTTCTGGAAGATTCGTTGACTTTGAGCACGGATTGGGTCTGTTGGTGTCTTTGTCATTTATTATGTTCTGATAAAGACAGCATTAGTTTTAGTCTGTGATTCGGGTAGATGAATGTTGCAGAGGCCGGCTGTTAGAGTCATTTTAACTTTCATAAGTGCTCCTTTGGGGCCTATTTGAATAAAGACTTTTGAATTTGAATTTGAATTTGAACAGTATCAACACGTATAAAGTTAGTCACTAGGTTGGCTCTATTCTTATTTGAAAAGCATTATACGAGTAATCCTAACTTTTAACCGCTGAGCACATGCTTACCTTAGCCACCTTCCTCATGATGTCCTTCCACGACTTGTCGACGAGGGTGAACAGCCTAGTCTCATTTGGCAACTGTCGCTGGATATCAGGGGCGGAGAATATCACCTCCAAGTATATCCAAGTTTGTTGGCAGGCGGACCATTCTTCCTATTTCAAGTAATCTTATTTAATAGTTATTTTTCTAATTATCATCTGAATTTCCAAAAAGTAATTTTTCATAGTATTTTTAATTTTTGTATCTAACTTCTTTATTAAACTTAAACATTAAATTACTTCGGTCGGAGTTTACCAAACATTTTAAACAGAAGTTCAACTATAAACTAGGTTTAACTCGTGAGTCGAGGTTCATGAAGTTTTAACTTCGGATTATTTTAAACGAGCATTATGACATCTGCTGTCAAAATTGGGAATTGAATTGCGGATCAGGTTAACGTCGTCGTTCATTTCACATTTGGTGTAAACCGACCATAATCAAATAAACCTAGTTTAAATTTAGTGTCGCTGATAAACACTCACAACAGTTCTAGCGAAAAGATCCAAGTTTTTTGCCCACTCTTCGACCCTGCTCTTAATTGGGCCACAGCTCCTGGAGCTGAGAATTGTGCTGACGTGAATGGTGCTCTCATCCAGACCCGCTTGGACTTCGTCAAGACCCCCCAAGACGTACACGTCTTTTGCGTCTTTATGTAGAAGTACCGGAAACTCAAGTGCTGCCCATATTTCTTCCACCTTTGGAAACATTTTGAAGTAAGATTTTGGAGAAAAAAAATCCTTAATAATGTCCATTATTCATGCAGGAGCAACGAATCGACGTGATTTTTTGCATATAGATAGCCAGAGAGTGACATTTATGCAACTTTTGGAAAAATATATGGTTCTAATGGGGAATCTAAACCCGGATGAAACCCCAACTATTTTACCATTAAGTACTTTTGTGATTGATGTTACTATAGCTTATTAAGTTTTCCAGCTTGTTAGCAACATCGTGGCCAAGTCACGATGTCAATAAAATGGCAATTTTAGGACCGGAATTATTTTCTTCGCATTATTTTAATGTACATTTATTTTAATTTGCCATTTAGAGATAGAATGGACAATATAACACTTTCCACCATCCTCAAACTTTCAATGTTAAAAGTGCTACGTCGTAGACCACTACTACGCAGAACTTCTACGAAAAACTTTACACTTCATTTCTGCCGCTAAGATTCAAATTTAATCAATTTTCCAATATTTTGGAGATAGTGGAAATACCTCATAACATATTAGGTACATGAAAAGTTGTAAGCAACAACTTTTTGGTTTTAGGAAGCTGATCAGTTCAATATACGGTTACTCTCATAGGCCTCATGGTAATCGCAAGAAAGTTATAAGTCTTCCACAGCGTTCAGAATACAACTACTCGTGAAACAGCACTTATAAAATGATTCAGATGATTTTTGGTAAACGTTATATAGAAAGCATTATTGATTAACAAGGCGTTTAAACATGAAACTATTAAAAGATTCACCCGAAAAAGTTAGACTTAAAAAAACTTAATTGTTTCAGCGCTTCCCGACATTTCATCTGAAATGTGGTTTTAATAAGTCATATACAAATATTTATTAACTGTTTTTCATTCTAAACAACAAAGAAAACTGACTGATACATAAAATAGGATATTAGATTACTTGAAAACTTTAGGCTGTGGAATAGATTCAATTTATACCTTTTTAAGTAACAGCTCAAGGCCAGCCTCAGAACTGGCCTGCCCGGCCACTTCCATCAATTCCTCAGCGTATTGGAACACTTGCAGTTCCTCTAGCACCTTAAGCGTCACCACCTTATCCGGTGTAAACCTCGTGTGCAAGATCTCCTCGATTTTCACCCAGTGACGCGGCTTAAGGGCCGGGTTGCGGAGGTATGACATCACTGGTAGCTGAATAAATAAAGTTACCGCTTTTCTATACAAGACAAATTCTGTCTATTTTATAATATCTATTATAAAGAAATATAAATTTAATACAAAAAATCAACAAACGTTTACAGACTTATATCCCAGCACTAGGATTATTTCTGTCATAAGTGACATGGATACTCACATACACGCAACACAACATCTAAGACCCGAAAACCAACTTTATGCTAACCACACAAAGTTGCCCCGGCCAGCGATCAAGCCCGGACCTCTTTGTTTTCCAGTGGCGTAAGTACGGAAATTTTCGATAAAAAATTGACGTTCGAATCGATACAAATTTAAATTAGAGCTAAAATAGATTTCTAATTTTATCTTATAGAACTGTCAATTTATCGATCAATATGGATCGAAAAGTTCCGTACTTGCGCCACAGGTGATATAGGCTTATGTCTGACCACTATCGCACCTGGTGATAAGCGATGATGCGGTTCATCATATGTAACATTTATTTGCAAAATATCTATAATTTTGGTATACCAGTATTTGGTATACAAGTGATTTACATTTATTTATTTTTTTATTTTAAGTAGCGAACAGGCACACGACTCACCAGATGGGAAGCTGTCACCATAGCTTATGAACATACTAATGTGTTGCTTACTCTGTTTTTACCCTATTTACTCTTTCTACCTACATTGTAGATAATTTATGGAATCTCACTTTCTCTTTAATTATATCTATCGTCCCCTTCCATTTGGGCACGATTTTGTTCGCAGGCAGACCTTTGTCGAGCTGGTTGAATATCTTGCCATAGTTAATAGTGGTCGCCTGGATGTCATCAATATCCAAAGTGTTGAAAGGATTGTCATACCTAAATCAATACAATGCAATTTTATTATACTTTTGAATAACGAATATTTTTTTCATTTAAGTAATTCTACACGAAAAAATTATGAGGCAGAATAGGCGGATACAAACCATGACTGGTACATTTCACCCCATTCCTTTGAAGACTTCCACAAAGACTGCCTTAGTCTTACATCGTTTATAGCCTCATCTAAAGCTTCTAATCTGGCCGGAGGTATCTGTGAAATAATTCTTATATAAGAGCAGTATAGCTCGTAGCAGTAGCTTGGAGTAGTAACTCGCAAGTTGTGGCAAGCTATAGGCACTCAGTAAACAATGTCTCACTATAGAGAACTGCTCTTACCAAAAAAAAAAAAAACACTAAAAATTGCAAAACTTGAACACTTGGTTGAAAATGTTTACTTTTGCATGATGTGGATCCAAGGCGACATTATTATATCCAATATCCTAGAAGAGGCGAAGCGCGGAAGATCTTACTGCTACTCTACCTTCAGCAAACTAATCATAGAAATATGTTTTATTTGAGATATGATTTATTTAAAATTGAGTTGTATTTACGCAACTGACTTTGCATACTTACGTCTTCCATATGGAAGACGTCTTCTATATAGAAGGCGTCTTCCATATGGAAGACGTCTTCTATATAGAAGGAAACTGCATCTATGTTCGTAATCCAAACGTTCATAAAAGATTTACGTTATACCGCTTCATATTTGTACTATTGATGGAGGCTTAGGACTAACGTGTTACGAGTATAGTGCTAGAAAGACTGCTTAAAACCTTGTTCATTTTTATGTATATTTTATTATTATATGGTGTATGATTGCATGACTGTATGATTATATTATATTATTTATAATGGTACCATCATAGTATAAACGTTGCGTACGTTTTTAGTAACTTACAACATTAATATCCAGCCGTTAAGTCAACATATTAAATTAGGTACATATTACGAGTAGTATTATATTCTGATTATATTGTCTGAATAAATGTTCTCTTTCTTTATTTTCTTTCTTTCTTATATTAAATAGTAAGTATTATTAGGTAAAAATTTTAATAGGACAAAGGAAAGTGAGCCAGTTGCTTACAAGTAATGAGTATCAAATGAAACCAACCTTAAATATCTTTTGCCATTCTCTAATCTGTTTGTCTCGTGCTGAGCAAGCTAACAGCCGCTCTAGCAAATCATCAAGGGCTTCGGTTACTTTTTCTATATCTGAATTCTCGTTATACAACCATGGTTGCTGAAAACATTTAAAAGATATATAGGTAAAAATGTAACCGTACCGAACCTAACATATAAATAAACTCTATGGGAAGCATAATAATGAGCGACTTGTATCGATATCTATTTTCTATAAATGTAGTCCGACAAGTGCTCATGTGGAAAAAAGATATTAAAACTTTTCAGAAGAAGTTCGTTGAGCTTATCTCCTTTACGGTCATTCTGTAAGCGACAATATGAAAGTGTAATTATGTTTTAATTTTAACTTTACTGAAACATAATAACTCTTTTCACACAAAAGTTTTTTTTTAGAATCGAACCATTTGATTCCAGAGATTAGCGGTAACAAACAAACATTACCTTTTGTATAAGGTTAGTATTTATTATGCAGTAGATAAATAAATTAGTTATGTGTTTGGTTCGTAAGCGTTTCTGCGACGAATATTGATGTGACCATAACTTAAAGGTGAACTTACAAGAACTTCGTCCCTAAGTTTGTTGACATCTAACATAAGGTCCATGATGTCCTTCCCGATCCGGCTCGCGAACATACCGGCAAGATTGCCTCGTGTTTCAAGACGAGCATCGACATTTGTGCGTAGCGTGCCGAGTGCCACGCTGAGACCTATTTGTGAATAAAACCAGTATTAATTGATAATCTATACACTATTAATTTGAAGCTGTGATAAAGAAGCCAGCTACCACAGTACCTAAAAGTAAGTTCTGCTAGTGCTCTGAGCAGTATACTTAAAAGCCAGAATCAATATACCTACTGTCATACCTTTTTCGACGACGATATCGTTCAAGTGGGTTCGAATAACGAGTGAGAATCCTTAGAATGGAACCGTACGCAATAACAATACATCCTCAAACAGAGTATCAGTTCTACACTAACAGATTTGTATCTCGAATAAGAATAGATGGCGAATATACACCGGCGACGGCTGCAGACTGTTCACAAGTATCTCGCTCGAACATTTCCTGTTTACATAGGTTGTGTAAGAAGGTATAACATACCTAAGTAATCAGTCATATCATCCGGCGGTACCGGAATATTGTATTCTCCCATGACGTCGTACAACTCTCGCAGATACTCAAGTCGTTCCTCCAAAAATACCACGCGTGGCTCCAACCCGTCCAACATGTAGTTAAAGGCAACCAGTTCGGCCGCAGTATCAGGATCTTTGGTAATATCTTCGGTGATATTAGTTACGCCACCCAGAATCTCGTCAATACAATTACGACCGATACTGCAAATATCAAAAATTTTCACGGTGCTAGCGAGTAATTTGAATATCTATTAATTGACAATTATTACAATTCCATTCATGCACCCAAAAACCTAGTCACATTTTATTTGTTTTTAGATAGAAAAACCTAACAAAGTTCGTAACTTATTAAACTGCAATTTAAAAAATACATTAATGACATTCAACTGGTCATTTTGGTTTTAACTTGCTGTCAATCTACCTACTACAATAAGTATTTTAAAAAAAATATCAAAAACTTCAGTTTGTCTTATTTTGATATCCTCGTCTAGGGAAGTACGTCGTGTTTTCAAAGGCACTATTCTACAAAACTAAACCTCTAACTTCTAAAAGAAGTAATTAAAGATATGTAATGAAGATCTAACTGATTTCCGCTGTTAATAGAAGATACTCTACTGCTTGCATACCTACTCATTTTTTATTTGAAACACGTGTTGTATGTTATCATGGCTGAAATTGATATAATATATATATATATATACTCACTCGGGCGTAGTGTTAAGAATAATATCGAATAACCGCCTAGGCTGTGGCCTAAATAATTCCTGAAATGGAGCCAGGCATAGGAACACTATTCCCAGTGGCTGATATGGGACTACCTCCTCGATCATATCCATTTCCTTCACAAATTTGTCGCACCACGCCTTGAATTGATTCACATCTCTCTCTTTCTTAATTAAATTGATGTCCATTTCGATTGCCTCTCTAAAGTTATCCATAAAGCCTTTCATTCGTTGGAGGAATAGCCATACGCATTCAAAACCATTATTTATAGAGAAAGGTATGAAGGCAATGTCTGCTAACATTTTCTTGTCCTGATTCATAAGAAAGTATAGGTTCGGAGAGACTCCGGCCGACCATTCCACTTCTTTCCCCATTATGGTAGGCTGGACGAATATTTGCAGCGATTCTTCGTTGAGGTAATTGCGGAAAGAGCGGACGTATTCGTCCCAGTAATCTGTTATTGTTTCAATGTAAGTTGTTATAACCTTCTCGCTTGGGTTGAGCTCTACTTGACCACTGGGTAAAACGTATGCGTCGACTTGGAACAATGCCCACTACAAATGGATGTGAGATTTCAATTAGGATTGGATGTATGAATGTAGTTAAAAATTATCTAATACATTAGTGCTTTCAGTACTATCACTTTCAGGAACAATAGTCCTAGAGTTGAGTTAAATTATTATTACATTAAATACACGTAGATACAACCATTTTCGTGAAGAATTTGCATCCATATACTGATACAATATTTTAAGATTGTTGGTTATACCTACGTTAAGCTAGTTAACACAAGTTCGAGGAAGTAATATAGTTCGCATAACTGCTGAGGTTTTTGGATGCAATATTGTTATATTTACAGGTCCTGAACGGATCATCATTTTATATCATTTTATATTTTATTACGAACAATTTACAATTCATAAAAGGTTAGGTATTCTGCTACTTGGGCTGAAAAACTGTAATAAAATAGGGTTTTCCATGTAACGGTTACGGAAAGGCGGAAAATGAACGCATTTGCTTTTTGTTAGATTTGTCAAGACCTTTTGATACGAATGGTATAAAAGCTAGAACTCCTCTGTAGTTTGAAGTTGGAATAACTCCACTCTTAACTGAGCGACCTTTTAAAAACTATCTATACCTGGTATTATTTCACATTCACAAAGTTTAAAATCTGTACAAAACTACAGCTTGTATCTATATACAAGCATTTATATAAGTTATTAAAAAACACATAAAAGTATCTGCATATGACCAGCACTTCTATCACACCGTCATCCTCGGTCCGTATGAGCGTGAACCTAAGGTAAATGTCCTAATAAGACGTTTCAGAAGTGCGCTATGTACCTTGCACTTTTCAGTCTGCCGTGGCACAACTTCTAACACCTCGTCGACTTCGGTCCCCATGAGTAGTTCCTTGCTAGGCGTGAATTCGACATGGACTCGAAGCAAATCCGCCATTTGTGCGTTCGAACGCTTCGTTAACCGGTAAAGCATGTAGTTTGTCATGTAGTCGTTTAGTTTTATGTAACTGAAAATAAATAACGTCTGTGAAAATAACTTTAATATTAGGAGATTAGATTCCTTCGTACATATTGTCTGCATTAACCTAATAAGCACGTGTGGTAAAACCATTTAAAATTTGCAAATGTTTATATTCAGACTTTTAAAAAAAAATCCGATAAACTAAAAAACTCTTTCTGTCAAATTAAATTTCATATCTTCATTGCGTAGGTCGATTTAATTATGATATTTACGTTCACCTCTAACCTCGCTAAATATGTTATTCGTATAACATCGTAGTTTAATAGCAGTTTTTGAGTAACATATATGACGATTGTAACCAACGGTTCTGTTAGTTTTGATCAGAGGAGCAGTGAGCTCTTGATGTTGATAATAGCTTATTAAATTACTATGATAATATTTAGTTATGATTAAAATTGTATGATGACTATGGTCTTTATATTTAAAATGTCTCAATTCACCGAGTCCCATGCAACTAAATAAAAAGCAACACACGCCACAAACATCAGAATGCAATTACGCTACATTGACGCAGCGCCAGCAAATAAAAGCTTTTTATAGCCTTGGTATTTTAATTACCTGGCGAGCCTCTCACAGTACTTCCTCTTGTTTGCTTTTTCGGTGTAAGACATGCCACCGGTGGGCTTGCCTCGTATAATCTGGAAGGGTGGTATGTTTCTATCGTCGTACACAAATCCTTGGTTGTACAGCGCAGTGTGACAAGCTTGAGTGATGATCTCGAGGACAACCACACGGAACTCAAACAATTTCTCTCTTATGTATTCAACTTGTTTCATCTGAGGATACAATTAAATATAACCGATCAGAGTATAGTGTATATGACACTATTTCCTATCTAGGATTCCAGCAGGTATGTAGAGTTTTAGAACTTCGAAAAATATGGTCCTATACAAGACCCAAATATTTATTTCTGTAGCGTGTAAAGGACGTGCTTTCTGACAATATGTACCTGAACTTCAAAAAAGTAGAAGAAAGCCGTGTCCATATCTCTACTCAAATTAGCCCAACTCTTCATATACATCTCACAGCACATGGATTGTATGTTGAGCAAAGCCTTGCCCAGCACTGGTGTCAGAATGAATAAATTTTTGGCAAGCCTGGTCCTCAATTTACTGTACTTCCTAAAAATTATAGACTTGCGCCACACGTAAAACGCTTTCCAATATCGGTACAACCTAAAAAATTTTATCTGAAAATTATAGTAAAAATGTTATGTGGTTCAATTTATATAATTGTAATGTAATTAATTGAAATGGGTAAGGTTTATTTACATCAGTTAATTTCACAAAAATAGTGTATTCCTGTTCCCATGCCGCTAGTTTTGTGAACACCATCTCGTTTGTATAGTGAGTCACGCCGCATGGACTAATTGTCAAATAATTACGTCTATCAATTTCGTCATAGGGTACAACTCTGAAATAAGACAAAATATTATAAATAAGCCATATAGCCTTCAGCTTATTTTTTATTATTTGTAGCAATTGTAATTACAAGCCCTTAGCCGCGAAGCTATTTGTATATAACATAAAGAAATTACAACAAAGGTTTTAACTTCTATTAACCATGGCTATCAAAGAAACCTAACACTATACTTACTTAAGATAATATGGCGTAAAGTACACATTCTCAGGGTGCACAGCGTATATCATGTACAGGAACCCACATCCTGGATTGGTTCTCACGTAATCTATGACTTCCTTCTGTGATGCAACTACGGGTTTTATTTTAAGAGGATCTGTGACGAAGTCCTTCTCAGGGAGTTGCGAGCTGCTTCGAACGCGGATCTTAAGAGTTTTCTTCTTTCGTACCGTAGCTGAATAAACACAAAGCAATATTAGCGTCATTTATTTAAAACTAGCAACCTATTAACTACTAAGTTACCACTCTATATGATACTAAATCATACTTTATATGATATTATATCAGCAAACTGCAAAGCATAGATATTGTATGGTAAAAAATCTCTACCTAATATCAAGCCTGGTCTATTTTTATAAACCTAACGTAGGCACGACAGGAATATGCAGTAGTTATAAAGCACCTATTTGATTCCAAGTAGGTTGTAATGTAACCTACTGCTAACTGACCAGTTAAGAAAGCAACATCTGGGTGACCGCGTACCCTCGGTATTTAAAAAACAAAAGCGTTTTACAGTTATGTATCCGAAATTAATTATCTAAATGAGCCAGCTTCGTTAAGTGCAAACACAATCAGACGAGCGAAAAGGCATTTTTATGTGAAAAGCAACGTTTTTACAAAAAAGACAACTACATATATAAGTAAACTTATCTAATTACAAAACTTCATCTAAATCGTTAGAGCCGTTTCCGAGATAAGTGAAATAAATTTATGTATTTATATACAAGAACTAGCAGTGCCCTGCAGCTTCGCTCGCGTATTCAAATTCAAATTCAAAAATAAAAAGCCGTTGGATCTGACTTCTGACCTAATCTCGCTTGCAAATAAAAAAACCCTGCGAGCTAGTTTTTCTCGATTTTTTACTTTTGCTGCCCATTGCATACTACTATAGGATATTTCAACGACATTTCTGGACTGCGCTGTACCGTAGTACTGCGTTATCCCTATTCTGTTTCAACGCTTGCACACTACCCCTTGGCAACACAATAGTAATAAAAACAAAGCCGTGATATCTACACAGAGATAGATTATTTCAGGACAGTTACAAAAAAATAGTGTTTGTGTTAAAAATATAATTAAGTAAATACTTTGGCTTTCTTCTTCGGGTTTCAGATTCAGCGGGTCAAGTTTCGGTTGTTTCCTCTCTTTTTGGTATCGTTCCTCTTGAGCGGCAGTAAATCCTGTCTGAATAAAATAATTACAATTTTATTAATAGTCACAATTCGATTAAAATAAGAATATAAGAACTGGCCTAGGAGTTATTTAGCCTACTTCACTCAAAAGTCCAATGTTTTTCTGTGTTGATTGTACGAATACCTACCTATAATAATTTGTTTTTATTATACATTGTTATGACATCTATATAATATAATAGGAAATAAAAACTATTTCTTTAACCGAATATTTTTCCTAAAATCCAGTTGTAACATTACAACATGGCGCTAGGCCGGTCCTCTTATTATTTTAATTGCATTTGCATGTGTGCATAAGATATGACTGCTTTCAATTTAAACGATTCAAAATAATCAAATTGATAAAATCAAGGACCATATAATTATTAGATGATACATACCAAAGGTTCAGGTGGCGTTTTTACATATTCTATTTTATCCAGCAACTTTTTATGAGGCAAATGAAAAGGGATATCTCGTGGCTTCCTGCGAAAAGGTTAAAGTTAGTAACTTATATTAAACTGTCCTACCACCTCCTTGCTATCGTTACGATTGCGACACGATGTTTTTGGGAACACACAGCCCTAGCTGTTCGTTGTGATTCGGCAGTTGCATTTGAGGTCTACCGTCAATAGCACGACCACATAATCACATAAGGTGAATGACATGTAGTAAGGCCAAAGTTTGAAAAAAAAACTTTTTTATATGTGTAATTTTATTCCCGTTAACTATTTCTAGTAGTTAAGTCAGTATTTTTTATATACTTCACGCTATCAAGACTAACCAGGCCCCTAACTCTATTAAACAAACGGTTTAAAAATGATGATGGTTTTGTCGCAAAATGTGATAATATTTAGGCACTTTCGGTAGCCTATTTTATGGCACAATCGCTTTTCTATGGTCGCCTATGACGATGGTTATCAATAAACCATTGTTCATTTTCGAATGCCGTTTATCAAAGTGATCATTTAGCGACGAAACCATTGTCATTTTTTAACCATATGTTTAGTAAAATTGGTGTGCAGTCCATTGACTGTCGGTAAGCATATAATGCCTGCCCATAAATGTTGCAGTGCCACCCAGAACTTTGGAACACAAAGACTCCCGCGGCATTGCAGTGTGCTCAAGTCTTAACGTAACTTCTGTATACCTACCTAATAATTGTAGATAATCACTGCATGAAATCGAACCTATGACTTATCTGCGAGTAAGTATCATAGAAGCTGAATATTGGTTACCTATCTACGTGACCAATAATAATCTTACCTGTCATAATAAGTCGGGACAGCACGCACATTTCTCTGCAGAGTTTCGATCGCCGGCAGAGCAGAGGATATGCTTTTTTTCTTTACACTACCATTCATAATTACATTTATAAAATCAAAACATAGGTTTCTCGAAACGTAATTATGAACACAAATTATATAGGATTATGAATGATTATGAAGTTATCAACGATAACAAACATATTATGTCGATGACGGTTACCAAGGAGATATTATATAAATAGATTATTCTTTATTGAAAATCTCTTTATTGAACTCCAACACCACAGATTACTATATAATATGTAGCTAGCTATCCAACATAACGTGAGAATACTCACAAAATCCCACTGAATAATTTCTTCACTCATCTTACCAAGAGGCAAATAATTTTATTAGGTAGCGGAACCAGCCTAAGCTTTGGTTGCAATTTATGAGAGTTTAAATGAAGCAACACCATAATGTAGCATTTCATATGTGTTCCTAAAAATATAATTAAATTTATCTTAATTAATAATTAATATCAAGAAATGCATTTTGCCCCTTCCATGCATTCCAATCATAGATGACCATTTCATCCATGCATTCCCTTGTTGGAACAGAGTGGGAAGGGCATTCCAACAAGAGTTACTGGTAGAGGACCGGAGATACCGCCGAACCCGCAAAACAGGCACTCGGTTTTGGTTCTGCTGACTTTCCGGCCACGATCTCCAGCCTTTGCCGCCGTTCACGCCGACACTAACATTTATGTCTTCGGGGAACAACTTGCACCAGGGAGCCTCTTCCTGAATGTCCGACGTTAACGCGTCTATTACCATCAAGCAAGCCCACAGCCACATCGAAACTATCCGTAGTGCCAACGGTGGACCGGACCTGGGTACTGCATCGATCGCACATTGTGCATTGGTCGGATCAACTCCACATACTTCATAGGCACGCTTTTCCTCTTAAGGGTCTACCACAAAACCTCACGGGGTTGTATGCCTTCTCGAGGTGGATGAGGACCATGTGCAAGTTTTTGTGTGCAACCCTGTATTTCTCCTATTTGTACTATTTGCCTTTCACTCATGCACGTTTACGAACACTTAATGGTTAATAATCCACCATTATTACACATTAACACTCGAAGAAACATAGGTTTTAGTAAATAACACAAAATCAACAACAGCACATTTTCACATTCCCGCCAAAACTCCAATATAAAGTGATCAAATTTTTTTATTTGGCGCCATATGGTTAGGTTAACCATAAACAATTGTTACATTTTCAAAATTTATAACAAGTATTTTTTATGTCTTAGTTATTATTACATTGTTGTTATATGTATATTTTGTCAACATAATGATTGTTTTAACATGGATGCACTTCTGTTTTAGATATAACAAAAAGTAAAACACATTTTTCCTGGAGCGACGTGACGCGACGCGAGCCTCGTCGTCCAGTTTGCCGCTTGCGTCGCGCATGTCAGCTGCCATTATTCCTCATCCTCAAGCTTGACGCAACCGGCTGCTATAAAAGAAAAAAGTTTAGTCTAGACTATGACTTGGCTATGGGCCTATGGCTTGCTTTGACAGCAAATGATGGTGGCTGGTTGTGTTTGTGGTTGGCGCTATTTTACGTTTATTTTCCATAAAAATAATATAATGAATTACTGTAGCTATTATTTGAAGTCAACGTACGTAAATTAAACCATTTCAAAAATTGCAAATAAGCGTCAACTTATAATTTTTGTTCAAACAAGGTACGTAGACTAGATTTTTGGTTCGAAAGAAAGCAACTTTCTCCTTTCTTTTGCAAAGATTAGCTAGAAAACCAATAAAGACACATTTTCAGTTGAATATTTTGGTATAAAACGAACCTCATTCAGTATCAAACACTTTTAATACAAGTTTTGAAATTAATGTTAGTAAATACATCTACCAAATTGGTGTATTTGCGTCTTTTATTTGATATGTTTAAAGCAGTTAATTAAATTTTCGGTACCTTAAATATGTACTGTAAAAATATACAAAGATATACTACGTTCTACACAGATCAAAATGCATCAATAGGTACTAATTAAACATATCTAGGAAGAATATTGTTTACAAGATGTTTATTAAAATTATGTGGCAAGTTTATTAATAATTGTACTCTCATTTAACTCGCAAAATTCTTTCTGAGCTCACTGAACTGATCTTCTACCTATGATACAAGGCTATGCCAAAATAATACTCACTACTTTGCATATCAAACTACATTTATCAATAGCAAGCAAACAAAGGCATGCTGCTTCAATTCCATTGTTTAATATATTCTAATTGTTTTATAGATAATCTGATGGGTTCTTGGACTTGAGTCCAGCCAGTCAGCTTCAGTGGAAGCTATCATTGTTTGTTGCTGAACAAGAATTGAATGGCCATGTATTACTATGCCAGCAAACTGAACGAGGCATCGTGCAGTGCCAACCACGGCAATATGAGGGTGCCACCAGCGCCAGCTGAGCCAGCCCCTGTGCCCCCACCACCACCGGCTGAGCAACCGCCCATAGTGGCAGACCCAGCCCTTTTGCGGGCTGGAAACGGACTGGCTTATTATGATGTAAGTAAGAGCTTTTGTTCAAAAACAAGCAAACCAAATTTTAGGTCACTGAAAGAATATTTTTGAATCTTTCTCACACATTTATATTAGGGTTCTTGTTTCCTGCTTATCTAATATGTTGTAGAACAATAAATAAATTAGGTAGCAGCTATTCTCCCAAGACTTAAATTATTTAACTTAATTGATGTATATTGTTATATTATTAAACTTACAATACCTATATCTGAATAAAATCTTTGAAATAACCGCAAATAAGACTACTTATTCTTAGGGACCTACACCACGGGGGTGCCACAGCAAAGTCGCCAGCTATGCATCCAATTGATTTGTATTGAAATTCCAAATTGCTGAAGTAGCCAAGCCATCTCTTAAGTGAGTTAGAAATGAGTTGTTTGGATATGTAGCTGTCGAAGTCGCCTGTGGCATCCCAGTGAGGCAGGGCCATTAATCCCAAAGGCTTTCACTGACATTTAATTAAAACCACTTTATTAGTCACTTAAAGTGTCCTTATTTATTTTTTCAGAATGATGATTACTACTCCATGGTAAGAGGGAATAAATTCATGTCAGAAAGCGCATGCCAACACTTCATAACAAATGGTGGCATCAACTTTGTGGCCTCTCAGAAAGTTGATGCACCACAGGTATTGCAGAAAACTTTATAATTGGCTTACTTTTAAAATACAAAAATAAGGCAATAAAAAATAACAATCAAATTAACATCTGCACTAAACATTTGCAACAATATACAATGAGCAGTTACAGTATTACTGACATTATACATAATACTAGATAATACATAATACTAGTAATACATACATTAGTTTTAGCTATTAAAAAGTTTTGTAAATTGAATTATAGATTTTTTTTTAAATTTTTATCCACAAAGTTTTCACTATACTGAAGCCTTGCAATTTTGTTGTAACTGTCCATCCGATATCACAGCAATTGTACTCATAATGCAAATAACCTAGTCATATATGCTCAAATTATTACACTGTTGTTTCCATTTTTCAACCAAGTAAGTAAAATTAAGTAATCAATGTACTAAAATTAACATGGTGAATCTGCATACATGTAATGTTTTCAGATGTTACAACCATAAAAGTGATAATGAGCACAAATAGCTCTAGCCAACATAGTTTTGACTTGTTTTTTTTCCTACCTCATTGGAAAAAAACTTTTTGACTTCACTTTGTAGCATTATTTTTATGTGTGTGATATTTACAACCAATTATTTTGCATCACGATTTTTAACTTTATTCTCATTGCAGGTACAAGCAGCTTTGGCTCCAAGACCTTTGGCTGCACTGCCTTACGTCAATGGCGGGGTTGAGAGATCAGACATTGAATACCGTGACGGTGAAATTCTCACTGGAACACTGGATGCACTTGTTGATATGTTGCGGCCAGGAGCTAACAAGTCGTTCAAATTCACTTTCATATTATGCTCCCGTCTGTTCATTAAGCCACATGAGTTGCTCGGCAAGCTTTGCAAAAAGTATTTCAAGCATTATGATAGACTCGTAAGTTTCTTAATTGTCAACTTTTCTTTTCCAATTTTGGAACAACTGCATTTCATTCACATTCCAAAATTACTTAATATATTTTGAGGATTCTGTGGATAAGTTGGTAGTAACCCTGCTTGGTAAGTGAGGGAGCCCCGCTATGCCACCTGCCACATAGAGGCGCCTATTACATGGGTTTGAGTCTATTATCTTCACACAGAAAAATATCAACGAATTTCATGGGATAAGAGAACAGATAGTAGCAAGCAACAGTACTATGAAGCAACAATAAATTCTCATTGCTGTGGCTGCATGCAAGGATGTGATATTGAGGGGCATGTGCTGTCAAGAAGTTAGGAGGGTAGATACTGGCAGTGGGAAAAGCACAACACACCCTAAGTGCAATGTCAGGGCAGGCCTTATTAACATAGAGTAAATGCATGAGTGTTTATGAATTATTTATATCCCTAATAATCATTGTTATTCTTATTCATAGAGGGAAAGGGGACATCTCGATGGAGAGATGCTTCGCAGAGAGTTTGAAGATATGGTATCAATGGTGGCTCTGTTCAGCGAGTGGACCATTATGTTCCCATATGATTTCCGTGATGATAGAGTAATGGCTTTGGTCCGGAGTATCACTGTAAGGTAAGCTACTATGTTATAAATGGTATTGGTAAAATTGCAATACTTTTCTTAATTTATTCATTGCATTTCTTTTTGTTGGTTAAAAAAGCTAAAGCATTGATGTGTGTTATTATCTATATCGTAACTTTAATCTCGACAGATGTGCAGCCGAGCACATGGCTGAAGTGCGCGTTGAGATGTCCACAACCCTGGAAAAACTTTTGGACAAGTTGACCAATTTGGAGCAGTATGAAAAGACTCTTTTGGATGTGCCACAAATGAAATCTGTGGACCATTTAGCACCTGTAAGGACTACATCATTAATTCTATTATTCAGTACACAACAAATAGACCTCAACAGAACCACAAACCACACATTTCGTATTACTGAGAGAGATAGAAACAGAATTTAAAAAAATCTCAATAGTAATAATAGTATCTCATTATTCTAGTATATTTGTAAGCTTATTCACACAGTCCATAAAATAAACACTAAATTTCATATTAGCGTTATGAAGGATATAAAATGGAGATTGATATCGCAAAAAATAAAAATGTGTTGTTGTTTTAGGGGGACATTTTAACTCTGGGCTTGACACCGGGGGAATTGGCTAACCAGCTGACAATCATCGAGCTGTACAGGCTCTCTTTTGTGGGTCCGGAGGAGTTCCTTCAAGCATTTGCTCAAAATACAACGATGCAAGCAAGTGCACCACACGCGACGCAAGCAAGCGGAGCCATCGCCAAGACCTCTATTAAAATGAGCCACGCAGAAACAAAATGCACCCGCAACCTGGAGGGATATGCTGATTGGTTTAACAGGCTCAGCTACTTGGTTGCATCAGATATTTTGAAGGTATATATAATAAAAATAGATATTTAAAGCTGTCATACAGCTGCAGTAGGAATATTCTCTACTTGGCCTACCCATCGCCTCAATCACTCATCCAGCCTTAGAAGTTACACTACTGCTCACTTTGCTGGCTCTGTGCTTGTTAACCCTAATGTTGATATCAACTTGATAATAAATTAAAGTAACGGATTGAGATGCACTAAAATAAAAATATAATAACATTCTCAAATGATGACTTCATTTCCCTTTCAGTCGGTAAAAAGTAAATACCGAGCCCGCGTTATTGAGCAGTGGGTGATGACGGCCCGCGAGTGCTTCAATCTTGGGAACTTCAACTCGCTCATGGCCATCATTAGCGCCCTGAACATGGCGCCAGTCGCGAGGCTGAAGAAAACGGTATTAATTTTTAATTATACAATACAACACCAAAACTATTATAGGCCAGAAGGATAACATAACATAAAAAAAAAACATTTAGAGCCTTACTAATAAATACTGTATAACGATTGAATAGTTACAAACTGATTTGTCTATTTCGATTCAGTTTAAAATTGTCAAATAGCATCAAAGACAAAACATTGTATACCACCGCTGTTTATTAGTAAGGCTGCTATAATATGAAAACTTAAACTAAATTTTATCGTTAAATAGCTATCTCTTCCAGACAACCTTAGGATGGGAGAGGATATTAAAAATAATGTTATAGTGGTTGGTGGTGCAACAATTATGTACTTATTTGGACTTGCTTGGTTGACTGGGTTTTGGTCCATTTTCATTATAAAACTGATAAAACTGTTAATTGATTGTATTAAATCCAATCCTAAGTAATTAACAGATTTTGGCGATTATTACACATTGGATAAAATAATTTTTAATGAGAAAAAACAGACAAAATTTGTCTAAATCAGTGAGCAACGCTTGTCTGAATGTAAAAGTGTGTATTGGATTTCTCTAAAAGCACTAAAACAATTGAAATTAAAGTCAAGGATCTGTGGGTCTAGAAATATAATTAACAAACATGGTTTTTATAAAATAAAATTATGAGATTTACTCTTGTAGGCTTAAGGTTTTTATTTTTATTTTATTTTATTTATTTATAAATAAATAAAAGTTAGGGATAAGGCACACCAGCGGACTAACAATTGGAACAAAAAGAAACTCAGCGATTAATTTTCTGCCGTTCCAGTGGAGCCGCACGTCAGCTGTCTGCGGGCAACAGCTGCGTCAGCTTGAGCTCTGCGTTAATCCGACTGGAAATCATGCCAGGTAGGTTTTTATTGAGTCAGGAAAATCTGTCATGGATAAAGTACTACCCAATGAAGGGGCAACGGGGTTGTTATGTTAGACTTCATGCCAATGATACCTACCTACCAACTAAAAACTTGACGGAGTTCTTTGATATGTCTTGCCGGAGGCTAGGAGTATGCTTAGCAGTCGTCTGTGACATGCCAGGTCTGCTAGATCTATAGACAAAATAAAACCTACTGATGGTTGACTCTCATCTCAGCGAGTGGAATCGCACTAGTAGAAAAAGGAAAGGATAAGAATATGAACCGATACCTGATCCCGTTGGATATTGGAGTGTCTTTCCGCGTTCCTGTCATCTACTGTACAGTATGTAGCTCTTTCTTTAGTATATATTTCCACTCCTGTAGAGCAAAATAGTTTTTCAGAAAGAACTCCTACTAAACAGTTTTAATTTTTAGTAATTCACAACCAGCCAAAAGCTTTATTCAGTTATTTAATTACAGACACATAAAATACAAAATTGCAAGTTATGTAAAATACATGTTTACACGTACATAGAATACATAATTGCAGGTATTTAAATAATAATAATAATGTGATTACAGGTACAGGACAGCCCTGGCAGCCGCGCCCACCGAGACGGCTGTGCCGTTGCTTTCCGTTACCTGCCGGGACTTGCATTTCGCTAATCAGGGCGCGTTCTCAATGTATGTATTCCGTTTATCAACTAGAGAGAAAATATTAAAGCTTGGATAGCTAAAATTTTTTTCGAAATTACATCCCTCATTTTTCCACCATTAAGGGTGGTATTCTTTAGTAAAAGGACCACACTTAAGACTCAACTTATTCTTTAAAAAAATAATCGGTTGAGAATTGACCGAGAACTAGAAGTAACCTCGCCACAAAAAAAATACAGATGAATTGAGAACCTCCTTTTTTGGATGTCGGTTTAAAACATTTTTTTATTCTAATTGGTAACGAAAAGAGCGCGTCGCTTGTCTGATGGTAAGCACAACGCCGGCCCATTACAGTGGCACTCAGAACTTTGAAGCACAAAGGCCTGAGTGGCATTGATTGCGCTCGTTATTTGAGAAATTAGGTATTACGTGTCATAAGCCCCGTAATTTCACAGACTATACTTTGCTCAATGGGGTTGGAATTTTTTTATATGGAAACTGGCATAGTCCCGATCCGCTGTTATGGAAAATAGAAACAAAAAAACCATAGCGCGACAATATATTGAAATAAAAAAAAAAAAATTACACGGGCTGCAACCAGTCGGAGCAGTCGCGTGTAGCTCCGTGATGAAGAAGTACTGAATACCTCGAAACCGGGCGGGCAATTGTCGCAAAGCTCTGCTGTACCACGTAATAGAATGCGGTTAAATTTAATTTATATTATTATAATAACTATTTAAATTATTATTATAATAATTATTTAATAATTAATTAATAATAATTATTATTATTATAATAAATAACGAAAGTTTTAATAAATTGTCGGAACGGGACTATTCCAAAACAAACCCCTTTGTTTAAAAACATAGACTTCATAGTCGTACATGATTAGATATGTATGTATAAAAGTGTCGTGATATAGGCTGGCGGGTAACCGCGTGAACTTTGAGAAGTGTCACTTGCTGGCGCGGCATGTGAACGCGCAACTCGCGGCGCGGCGGCTCACGAGCGACGAGCCGCCCGCGCCCGCGCCGCCGCTGCCGCCGCGCGCAGTCTGGCGCTACCTCAACGACAGCCCCACGCTCAGCGAACTGGGTGAGACGACGCACTTATTTTTTTTGTTGGCCACTGTTCGAGAACTTGGCTTCGCACGTCTTGTGCGTTTGCCAGCGTCATTTCTTCGATCTTCGTAATATATTTTCATTTTCTGTTTGCTTTTCTATGATGTTACGGTTAACTTTAATATAAAACGGGGAAACCATAGGAGTTAACAAATAGGGGATATCAAGGATTACCGGAAGGGGATGATAGGATCAGGAGAGTAAAAGGAAAAAGTAAATAATAGGTAATACATGGATTAACATACAGGTTTAAAATAACAATAATATTTACAAATAAACATATTACATATATTCGGCTATAGCCATATATACGTCAGAAAACGACGCACTTCTGAAAGTTAGTATAAATGACTCTAGCAGCGGGCCACTGTAACGTTCGTCTACCCGAATCACAGACTAAAACTAATGCTGTCTTTATCAGAACATAATATATGACAAAGACATTAACATATTACCAATCCGTGCCAAAGTCAACGAACCTTCCAGAAACCCACCGTTCCCGTTCCAAATAGGTATAGGCCGAGCAAGAAGGGCAAGAGATTCGTCTCGGCATTCTTTTAAAAAAATAGTTTTTAAAATGACTCTAATGCTAACAATCATATTTATAATTTAAGTCTAAGTATTACAGTAGTCGCCAGGATACAGCTATCGAGCTGTTTGCCTCCATGCATCTTTGTCATGTACATAATCATTAATTTTATATTATTTTATGTTCACTGCCTATACACCGGGTGCAACCGTACGCTCTAACGCTCTTAATAAACAGAGTTAAACGGTTGTATAGTTAAACTATGTCTTGTCTCTTTCGATTCAGTTTAAAATTGTCCAAGAACAACAAATACAAAACATAGTTTAACTAAACAACCGTTTAACTCTGTTTATTAAGAGCGTTAGAGCGTACGGTTGCACCCGGTGTATAGGCAGTGAACATAAAATAATATAAAATTAATGAAACATTGTTTACCTAAGACATTCAGAGGATCAATAATTTTTCAGCTATGGAAATTACATCGTTCGAGCGCGAGCCGCCAGTGGACAACCTTGAGAAGGAACGCTTGAAGCGCTTGCGCGGAGCTAGCTAGGGTTCAGTTTACACAATCGCGGGCGCCTCGGCGTCGCGACCATTCCATCCGGAACGGATGAACCACTGGGATGTGTTCCATTTGTAAATCCATCGCTAACAGGTACAAGTTCAAACATGCTAATAGATCGGTATTCCTTTGGTACACTTCATCAGAAACATTGAAAAATAATAGTGAAACGAGACATTTGCCTTATTTCAAAAAAACATTGAATTAAAATTGTGTAAACAAATTATATAACCAGTGTCTGTGTAGTCATATTACATGTGAACAATTAAAAAAAACAGTTCGCAATATTGGACAGTTTTAGTCTCAGTGTCTAAATTATAAATTATATAACCACGTCAGACTATCATGTAATCATAGATTTGAAACTTGTAACTTATTATAATCTTTTAAACTGTTATAATCCTACTGTGTTAGAGTTTCAACTTTTACAATCTGAACGGAAAATAGGATCGGTATATGTGTCGATCTATCACTTGAATTTCAAGCTCATTTAGTAATGAACTTGAAAACAAATGCACGCCGGGCTGATTATGATAGTATCGCTCAAAGAGCCTGTTTTTACAATTTCAACCCACCACTTTTTACTCTCTGTAATTTACACGATATATTATCGTCTAATCGACCGTGAATGTAGATAATTTTAAAATGAAATTATCATTGATATCGCGATCGTAGGTTGATCAGATCTGTACTTATATGTAAGCATGGAATTTGCTCCGGATACTTTAGTTGGTATCTAAAAACTATTTATTTCAAAATAATTTAATTGGAATATATCGAAGAGGCCATCTAAATACAAGTTCCTTACGCAACAGTATTTACATTTTAAATGTTTCGCCATTCTAATGAATCTCGTAATTTAGGGGTAATGATTAATAATTATTTTTAACAATCGTACTAACTTTTTTTATATACAAACATTGATCTCATTTAGAGTTGGTTATATTTTGTCGTGTTTGATTTGTGTTCGCTATGAATGTTTACAATATTTTAAAAAGATTTGCGTTTTTTGATCGACTGGTATCGATACATTATGTTTTCTTTAGAAATCTCGCAATAGAATAGTAATTCAATTATTTCACACTGCCGGATAAATTCTAATTTACAAAAAGATATATGGTATACTTATATATACAATTGTGCACTTATGTGTAGAAAGGTGTTCAAACAGTAGTCATATTATTTGTCTGCGCTTTATATTTATAAAAACTAAATAAAACTAAAACAGTATGTTATGTGACTATTTCTAAATATAAAATGTTAAATTTTAGATTTTGCAAGATCCGTGTTGCTTCTACTATAAATGAAATAATCAATAGTATTCGTTCTGAATGTTGTCAACTCAATGTTAGTATAAGTTTTGCCTTTAAAGTGAAAAGATAAATCCCTAAGTAACTTTGATATCTTTTCTCACGAGGATAATAACAAAAAAATGTAAAAAAATACTTAAATAGACCGCGTGAAAAAATCTTATCCTTAAATCAATAAATCCGTAATTATCAGGTTATCCGAAGTAGTCAAAAAATATTTCGTTACCTTTTCAGAAGCGGTATCTATTTCTGCGTGATAAATATAACACAGTTATCCCTCATTTAAAAAAAACTCTAAATGTTTTGGACAGCTAATTTTGTATTAAAACAAATATTGGTAATAATTTGTGATATTGGAGGATTTTGTCTAAATTCAACGACCTCAAAAAGCCTTTAAAAGGCATCTAACTACTTACAGATGTAGCTGTAGTCTAATTCCACCGCAAACATAAAATATGAATATCTTTCAACATGTTTAGTATTATAATTGTAGCCAATACAATATTTATCAACTAATGTGAAAATAGGAGTATTTTAGCGGATTACGTACTTAATTTAGGTTAGTTATTCCAACGTGTGTTTACAATCAGATATTTATTTGTGTTTAGATAATAATGTGCTTCGGTTTATCAAGATTGCCATGTTAATTTTAAATAATATAGTAATAATTGTCACTGTTTATAATTTGTTACCTTAAGTACAGTTATAGTTTACTCACAGACCATTAAACCTATAGACTCCGCTTAGCCGGGCACCCCTGCTCGTAAAGGTTAAGCATTATCACTGCTTAACGCTGCCCAGCCGAACCAATCACAACACGCCGTCGTCACTCATCTGATGTATGAGTTATAAACTGACCAATCACAACATGCGGTCTTCCCTCGTCCCCCGCCAACATTTGACAATTGCGCTCTCATGCAAAACTTGGATTATGCGGCGTCTAGGTTTACTGGTCTGTGAGTTTACTAAAGAACAATGGATTAGTCTCATGTAACAATTATAAAGTCACAATTTTATAGCCCACTTTATTTTGACAATGGGCTACAATATCGACAGCTTAAGATCTCTGAGAGTCTTACAAACAGCTCCTGTGTAGTTGTTATGTCGATGACTTTAACTTCTGTAGCACGTTAGTTTTGCGGACTAGTTCACTGCAATGGACAAATTTTTGTGCAGTTACAAAAATGTGATTTGTTCCGTAAGGGACTATGGTCCAGAACTTCAAACCGGAAGTGCGCGGCATTTACTGGTTATTTTTAAGTCTCTTCTATTCAACATTATCATTTGACAAAGTTCAACAATTCAACATAGTTCAAATGAATCAGCTGATCTACAGCTGCCCGGAATTTTGACGTAAGCTTTAAACGCCTTTTCTTCAATGAAAAATTCTGATTTCAAAACTCTTAAAACAAACGTTGTTGATCTCCAGGAGTGTATTGACCGCCTTTTGGGATAATATACCAATTTAAACTCGGGTTGTATATTATTTTAATGTATAGACTATATTACTGTAAAGTTTCATCAAATTCCGTTCAGTAGTTTGTGCGTGAAAAAGTATCAAACATCCATACATCCATCCTCACGCTAGTAACTATTTAAATAAGATTAGTAGGATAAAGGTTTGTTATGTAAAGTTCACATGCAGGATATTAAATCAAAAGAATGGATCTTTTGGTCTTTCTCTCTAACCCTGGTTATGTTAAAGCTTGAAGTATTGAACTTAATTCTAAGTAAATGCATCAGCACGATACTTCGTCTGAGCAGGATTGAACCAACGTCACACAGAATGAACTTTAATATACGTAATGTGAGACTTTTCCATTGCTCTTATAATTTTGAGTCAATAAGATTCATCATATGTATACAATAAATACACTATGATTCAGCGTTTTTTAACATATATCTATTAATATTGTTAAGATAAATTTTGTCTCTTGATTCAAACTGTGTTTCCACCGATAATTGAATATGAGGTAGCTCAAATAGGCTAACTCGATTTTATATAATAGACAATTTGATAAATTTAAGTCTTATACATTCCATTCTTAACAGACTGAAGTGTGCACTAACTTTCCTAGTGTTTATTTATTTATTTTGTACTTATTCACATTTAAGGTAGGTACTTAACACTACAACAGTATTGTTTCTTGCTTTAATTATCTCCATTTCAATTTAAGCACTAACTTTCTAATAATTTAGACTAAGAATGTTATAACATCACTGCCCTTGAAATTGGGATGTTGACTGTATTAAAATAAAAATATAATTTTGCCGCGAAACGGTAGTTTTTGTGACAGAAATCCTGTAAAACACAATATTTTTGTTTATTTTTAAGGAATATAATTTTAATTTAATAATCAAAATGTAATCACATCACTCCGAAGTCACGTGACATAAAACGCGCGTGACGTCACTTTCTCAATCGGAATGAGTATATTGCTCCTTCTGCCTAGTATTTTAGAGTGATTTCTGTGAATATAGTTATGTGTGCCAGGAATCGTGACGTCACATCGACCACGTGACCAGTATTGGCGTTTTGGAGCGAGATTTGAAATGGCATTTAAAATACATGAAAATTAAAGTATTAGCTGTTTTGGAAAAGTAATTTTAAATATTTTGGGTTATATTAGGCCCATTCGCATCGTTTTAAACACTTTCCCAAAATCAGTCAACATCCCAATTATTGTAACTTTTGTTTCGGGTCGCATCCCATAGACAAAAATTATTAATCCTGTGATATCCGTATTTTGACCTTAACTTTCTAAATTCCTTTATGTCGTACATGATTTCTAAATCGCAACTCAAAATGCAAATATATTGTAACTACCATTTATAATCCCAAATTGATTAAAAATCTAAAACTATATTTAAATAATAATAGAACACCTACATATGTAGTTAACTGATTAAATATTTACTTGTTACTATCATAAAATATTAATGTCTAATTGTCACAAATTATAAAATTATAAATTGATTCTATTGGAAAAAGCTATCCCAGATATTAAACTGTCATTGTATTAAAAGCAATTTGTTATAATTGATACCCCGACCCATAATATTAGTTTGTAAAATTGGCTGTTAAAACCAATAAAGGTGTAGTTTAGGTAAAGTAATTTATAAAACGTCACCAACCTATATTAGAAGATCTGACGTAGTTGTATACCTTGGCGAAGTCTTCACAAAAGGAATGAAAGAGAATAATTATATTATGTATTAAAGAAACTAAAAAACAGACTTCCATATCCTGGCTCCATCATAAGTTGAATCTCGACACCAAGTGCAATCTATTGGAGTCGTCAAAATGAGAGCCCAAATTCGGATGATTTAATTGGAGCCACTTAAGAGTTCAACTATCCACCTCCAGGCTCTATCATCAGATCAGCACCATGATACCAAATTATAGTTTTGTCAGCCGAACTAGGTACATATTATACAAAATTTCATTTCGAAACGACAATTAGAAGTAGGTTAAAATTGATTTCTCTAAGATTCAATAACATAATTTGCTAGTTACAAGTGAAGCTAATAAATGCGTATTAAAAAGACCGTACATGGGGGCACAAGGTGTACAACACAGTAATGCTTGCACATTGTGGCATGCACTTGGCGGCACACTACACGAACAAGACGGACACTCGCAGAGGTCAGGCCTACCTAGTTGTATACTAGGTAGGCCTGACTTCTACCTAATAGGTACCTATAATCTCTAATGAGCTGAATAAGATCGAAGAATATGCTTCAGACCAAGGCTACACAAACATAAGCCCGCGTGCCACATTGTTTCTCGCGAACGAATTATTAGTAGCCCGCGTGAAGCAGTTTCAAAATTTCTTGCCAGTTTGTAAGTATTCCGCAAATCGCCTAACTACACGCAGAAGCTTATTTTAAACATTAAATTAAAACTATTAATAATTGAGATAAGAGTCCCAAAAGTCAGAGAAACTTTTGCTTTTCGCACCTTATAATGATAGTGTAAATGCACAGATATAGTCTTTGTGTAAATGTGTAGGTACCTACACATTGTACAAAACCAAACAAACAACCTCTCACACTAAACGCATATACCTTCCCCATCGTGGCATTATTTATTCTGTGGTCGTGGGTAAAAATGAATAGTTTTAAAAATATTTTTTTTAATATCCTGCGTCATGTTAATTTTTCGAAATTACCTCAGTGATTCGATGCGCAGCTATCCCCTCTACATTTGCTCGCACCTTTAGAGCCACGCCGCCAGGTGTACCTACCTACCTAAAAGTTTTAAAATAACACTAGAAATTATTTTCAAAATTCAAACCAGTTGTTTATAATTTAATTATTTATTTAACTAAAATCACATTTCATTATTAATTTGAAGATATAATGTTATTAATTATACGGTATTAACTATTAATATTTATTAAAGACTTAGAATTATATTTATTTTATAATTAAGAATACATACATAGGTAACCTAATATATTTTTAATTGAGTAATTCATGATCCAGATATGTTGAAAGTTTCTTTTGAAGTGTGCTAATATCTTAATTATGACATTTATAGGGAGGGACGACCTGGTCATGATGATAACATAAATAGAAAAAACCTGAACTCAAAATAGTTTATAGTAGGTACCTACTATTGACTACAATCTTAGGTTTTCTATAATATTTGATATGTTATTAGCTAACACCTCATTGGGCTCCCATCTGGGTTTGTGGGAATTTTCGGTTTGCAGACTTTTTTCCTTCCTTCCGCACTGCTGACCATCGTACACGTGAACGTGAAGTAGCCACACGAAGATGACTTAGTGTAGTATGTGTGTGAGTACTGTTTCCGGATGTTGTTCTCATCATCCAGCGAACGCGTCACGGACTTGGACACGGACATATATCTGTTGTCGTCAGGCTTATGGCTGTAGAGAGACCTCAAATCTTTCGGATGAACGCTTTTACCGTAAGTATAAGGATATGTATACTTTATCTTACCCGTTCCAGGAGTCAAGGTAACGGTTTGCGCTTGCGATGGAGACTTTTTGGATCCAACTACGTAAGTTTTATCTTTTGACGCGACAGACTTTACGCTGCCGGTGAAACCGATTGGTATCGTGTAACCGCCAGTACCAGGAATGCTTTCTCCTGGTTGATAGGTTTTGCGTTCGTCTGGTTTCTCAGAATTTTTTTGTGTAATTTCTGCGTTTTGGTCAGTCAACGATCCCAGAAGTATATGTTGTGTGTTGCTACCTGTTGTTTGTTTCACATCCACACCGCTTCTCCTCGGGCTATGTAAAGATTGATGTGTCGCTCCTGGCTCACGTGTAAGCTCATTGTAGTTGTACTCGCCTTGTTCTACTTCCGGATCACCATTGCCTTCAGGTCCAAAGCCATCGTCGACATCGTAGTCTTCGGTTTCATCTTTGTCAGTAGTATATTCGTAGTCAGCGTTATTTGTACTGTAAGTTGGCTGGAAGGATCGTCTACTTTCTATTGGTGGTGAAAGAGTCGGGGTGATTTGTTCGCTGTCCGACTTGTGGTGGTCAGAATGTGTGTGAAGATTATACTCAGTGTCAGAATTTTTTTCACTTGCGTCTTCAATCTTTTCCGTGTGCGTGTCATCGAATGGTATATCAGTCGAAGGGATTACATCCGATGAAGAAATTTCACTCTCTTGTTTTGATTCTGGTGGAGTTTCTGTGTTTAAAAGATTAACGTTTATATTCTTGTTACTTTCGTCATACACGTCAATTTTATCGAAAGGTAATCTGTTAGGGAATACAGCATCTTTATCCAAACTAGCTCCTGATTGAGCTGCTCCATTATATGTGATTCCGTATTTAAAAGTACCACGAAGCTGAGATTGTGACATTCCAGTTCTACCACTTGTCTGAGCCGAAGCGGTTCCTCCTCCTACAAACGGTGCTTTTTGTAATTCATGGGATTTGTCTCCGACTTTGTAAGGCGTGAACCCAATTTGAGCTTGAGAAGAAGTACTGCCTGGACCCCTCGCTTGTGCATCAGCCATTCCCCCCTTTACGCTTCCCTGTACTTGTGAGTTTGATGAGTGCATAGTACCTTCACTCTGTGACCCTGTCAGAATAGAACCGGTCTCAGAACCTAGATTGACGTTAGCTTGGGATTTATTACTTCGGCCACTTCCTTGAGCATTGCTCGATGCTCCTTTCTTATCTCCAGTTACTTCACTGTTGGCTGCTTTGTTTTCTCCTGAAATTTCAGCTTGCGCTGAAAATGATCCACTACCCGTATAAGCGCCGTGAACGTGAGTTTGAGCGCGGCCTTTATCGTTTCCACCTTTTGATGCTGCTGTGGCTATGGTGCCATTGGCTCCTTGAGAAACGCTGGCTTCAGCTTCGGAATCATCTCCATCTACCGCTACAGTGTTTGGGTCTATCACGTTTTGTGGAACGCCTAGAACAAGAAACAATTAACTCTCTTAGGTACTTACTCACGTTGGAACTAAAATTTTCATAACATGATTAGTTGGTTGTGGTCTATAATGCAACATGAATAATAGCTAAGTGGCAAACTTTCATTTATTCTCGCCAGCTAGAAGTTTTGACTTGTGACGGGCCGTTTGAGATATTTCATTAAATCTATTTAAAACACCTTCGCGTGCTTTAAGACTGTAACTACAAAAAAACAGTGAAGGACTTCAAAAAACGTACAAGAATGTAACGGTTCTATACTGTGTAATGTATGTACCTTCTAGGCAAGCGAACCGCATCATCTCTTACCAGGGGGTAATATTATTTACAAAAATATTTATATGTTTATTGTGATGCTTACCTGAGTTATCGACGTTAACCCCTGTGCCCTGTAATGAATAAAATACATGTTAGGTTAAAATATCTAAATGTATCACTTTAACAAACTTACGAATAATATATTGTTATACAGAACAGTCTTTTGTAGTACTAAATTAACTGTAAGTAAAGCCTCAAACTAGCTGCTGCCCGCGGTTTCACCCGCGCGGAGATATTGGATTTTCTGGTTTTTATTTCTTTGCACAGAACCCTAATCTATTTTCTAAAATAGAAGAAGCCTAAGTTACTCATTGTAACATCAGCTATCAGCCAGTGAAAGTCCCGTCAAAATCGGTGCAGCCGATTCGGAGATTACTCGTAACAAACAGACCGATTGACAAAAATTATAAAAATGGTTGTTTTGTGATAGGTAACTTATATACCTACTTTCATATACATTTGGTAAAAAGCTGTTATTTTTATATTACAAACAGACACATCAGTTTTATTTATTTGTATAGATTAATGGTCATAAAATATAATAGTAAGCAAAAAATACATAAGTATTGACTTATTTCATCTCCACGGTTTTTATTCTGTTATCTAAAAGAAATACTCGTAAGATCACACTATGAAATACACTTTACCAGCATTTAATTAAAACATATAAGATACCTAACGTTTATATGGGCAATAATGGTTTTACAAACGAGATGTTTTTTTTACAGCCTGAATATAATTATCGACATGAGTGGAACAATTAAAAAACATAATAATAAAATGATTCTTACCCCTCGATTGTCGTAGAGCCCTGCGCCATTCCCTCCTGTACCACCATTTGCTCCTCCATCTGTGCCAGTGCCACCGTATTGTCCTGATGGAACTCCACCACCCGTACCATAAGGTGAGTTTTGTCCTCCATTTCCAGTTCCACCATATGGTCCGTTTGGTCCCCCATTTCCTATTCCACCATATGATCCATTAGGACCTCCAACTCCTGTCCCAGTTCCACCGTATGTTCCGTTCGGACCGCCACCAGCTCCGTCAGTATCTCCACCTGTCCCGGTTCCCCCATATGGTCCATTCGAACTGCCTCCAACTCCATTTGGTCCTCCACTGGGTCCGAGACCTCCGTATTGTCCGTTAGGTCCTCCACCTACCCCGGTTCCCCCGTATTGTCCATTTGGACTTCCTCCTGTACCGGTTCCGCCGTAAGGTCCGTTCGGTCCTCCACCGCCTCCATTTGGACCCCCGCCTACTCCGGTTCCCCCGTATTGTCCATTTGGTCCGCCATCTGTTCCGGTTCCAACGTATGGTCCACTTGGTCCTCTACCTGTTCCGGTTCCCCCATATGGTCCGTTTGGACCTCCGCCAGCGCCACTTCCGCCATATGGCCCGTTCGGTCCGCCACCTACTCCGTTTGGACCTCCACCTACTCCGTTTGGACCTCCACCTATTCCGGTTCCCCCGTATGAACCATTAGGTCCTCCAACAGTGCCAGTTCCGCCATATGGTCCGTTTGGCCCGGCGCCCTCTCCGTTTGGCCCTCCACCTATACCAGTTGTTCCGTATGGTCCAGTTGGCCCTCCACCTGTTCCGGTTCCCCCGTATGGTCCACTTGGTCCTCCACCAGTGCCAGTTGCACCATATGGCACGTTCGGTCCACCACCTAGTCCGTTTGGCCCTCCACCTATCCCAGTTACTCCGTATGGTCCATTTGGCCCTCCACCTGTACCGGTTCCTCCGTATGCTCCATTTGGTCCTTCACCATATGGCACGGTCGATCCACCAACTACTCCATTTGGACCTCCACCTGTTCCAGTTGCTCCGTATGGTCCATTTGTCCCTCCACCTGTTCCGGTTACCCCGTATGGACCATTTAGTCCTCCACCTGTTCCGGTTCCGCCATATGGTCCATTTGGCCCTCCACCTGTTCCGGTTCCTCCATATGGTCCATTTGGTCCACCTCCCATTCCATTTTGTCCGGCACCAGTTCCTCCGTGTGGTCCATTATGTCCTGCGCCACCTGTTCCTGTACCACCGTACGGTCCGTTTGAACTGCTACCTGCTCCATTTGGACCACCACTTCCTGTTGCTCCGTTTCCTCCATATGGGCCTCCAGTTGTCCCAGTACCACCATATAGTCCATTAGGCCCTCCACCAGTATTAGTGACACCATGTGGCCCTCCTGTTATACCATAGGGTCCGTTTGGCCCAGGTACTGTTGTTCCAGCCCCATTTCCTCCTGTTCCGTAAGGCCCAGATATTGGGCCCCCATTGTGTCCGTAAGAGCCTTGGACTTCTGTACCATAGGGAGTATTAGGTCCGCCAGTGCCACCGTGTACAGCGTTAGGCCCTTTGGATCCAATTCCGGGCTGTGTGCCTGCACCGCCGCCAAGACGTAGATACTGTGGATTATTGTTAGGATCTACAACGCAACAAATATAATTTAAACCGCCTGGCCCTTGGAACGGTCCATGTACACCTGGGGGCAATCCACCACTAGGAATCCCCGGAAAAATAGGACCCGGACCATATACTCCTTGCCCGGGTCCATAACCACCAGACCCAGGTATCTCAGGAACATTCGTCCCGGGTGCCCCACCTTGCCCAGGGCCGTATCCACCATTAGTCCCGGGTGTGCCCCAAGGGCCATAGCTGCCAATATTTCCTGGTGCCCCGCCTCCTGGTCCTGGACTGTATCCACCTGTGTTAATTCCTGGGCCATACCCTCCATTAATCCCGGGACCCATGCCTTGTCCAGGACCATATCCGCCATTTGTTCCAGGTGTCCCAACTCCTTGTCCAGGTCCATATCCACCATTAAAACCGGGTACTCCACCTTGCCCAGGTCCTTGTCCGCCATTAGTTCCAATTGCACCACCTCCTTGCCCGGGTCCATATCCACCATTATTCCCGGGTGCTCCGCCTCCTTGCCCAGGTCCATATCCACCATTAGTTCCGGGTGCTCCACCTCCTTGCCCAGGTCCATATCCACCATTACTCCCGGGTGTCCCACCTCCTTGCCCAGGTCCATATCCACCATTAGTCCCGGGTGCTCCAACTCCTTGACCAGGTCCATATCCACCAATAGTCCCGGGTGCCCCACCACCTTGCCCAGGTCCATATCCACCATTAGTCCCGGGTGCTCCACCTCCTTGCCCAGGTCCATATCCACCATTACTCCCGGGTGTCCCACCTCCTTGACCAGGTCCATATCCGCCATTAGTCCCGGGTGCTCCAACTCCTTGACCAGGTCCATATCCACCATTAGTCCCGGGTGCCCCACCTATTTGACCAGGTCCATTTCCGCCACTAGCCCCGGGTGCCCCACCTCCTTGACCAGGTCCATATCCACCATTAGTCCCGGGTGCCCCACCTCCTTGACCAGGTCCAAATCCACCATTAGACCCGGTTGCCCCACCTCCTTGACCAGGTCCATATACACCATTAGCCCCGGGTGACCCACCTCCTATCCCGGGTCCATATCCACCATTAGTCCCGGGTACTCCACCTCCTTGCCCAGGTCCATATCCACCATTAGTCCCTGGTGCCCCACCTCCTTGCCCAGGTCCATATCCACCATTAGTCCCAGGTGCCACACTGCCTTGCCCAGGTCTATATCCACCGTTAGTCCCGGCTGCCCCACCTCCTTGACCAGGTCCATATCCGCCACTAGACCCGGGTGTCCCACCTCCTTGACCAGGTCTATATCCACCGTTAGTCCCGGTTGCCGCACCTCCTTGACCAGGTTCATATCTGCCATTAGCTCCGGGTGCCCCAACTCCTTGACCAGGTCCATATCCACCATTACTTCCGGGTGCGACGCCTCCTTGCCCTGGTCCATATCCGCCATTTGTCCCGGGTGCCCCACTGCCTTGACCAGGACCATATCCGCCCGTAGTCCCGGGTGCCCCACTATCTTGTCCAGGTCCGTATCCACCCCTAGTTCCGGGTTCCCTAGTCCCTTGTCCAGGTCCGTATCCACCGTTAGTTCCAGGTGTTCCGCCACCTTGGCCGGGACCATATCCACCATTTGTTCCTGGTGACCCACCGCTTGTTCCAGGCCCAAATCCACTGTTACTTCCGGGTACCCCACCTCCTTGGCCAGGTCCATATCCGCCATTATCTCCAGGTCCCCTATTTCCATGTCCAGTTCCATATCCACCATTAGTTCCAGGTGCTCCACCACCGATGCCACCTGGACCGTAACCATTCGGCCCATAAACTCCTTTTCCAGATCTGTAAAATAAAAAGAAATTTAATGTTTGTGGACCTAATCTTTGTATAATCATTACAATAATACCCTTTTGTAACTAGTGGGGTTACCATTACAATATAAAATATTGTGACTTACGAATCACCGGGGACGCCAGTCTGATATGGAGATCCCCGCTTTAAGCTCTGTGCTTCCAATTCTGATCTGCCCACACAGTCTTCGCAGCTCGGGTCGTATATTGTTTGACTTTGAGCTTGTCCCATTCCACTGTTACCACCTACAAATAATAGGTAATTAAGTATAGTATAGTAGGTTCCAGTACTTCCAGTATACGAACACGACCGATATACCTCTGAAGATATTTATAGAGATCTTTTTGAATTATTGGTATTATTTATTTGAACTCACTGACGCTAGCCCTGGAGGAATCTGCATCAGAATGTGCTTCGGCTTTTCCTTCGTCTTTTGTATCTCCACGATCAATAGCCAGGTACTGCGACTGAGTCTGTCCTCGGTACCGACCCCTGGGCGAATAAACCGCCTGGCGACGCACCCGTCGCATTCCCTGGGTTAGCTTTTCAGGCGCCAGATCGTATCCATCCTTTAATATAACGTCGCCAGCTTTGCAGAACGTAGGTTCCTTTGTTTTGTTATCATCAAATGGTTTTACCTGTAACAAAAGAATAATTTATAACTTAGAATAATATAAATTAATTCTAACGCAATACCTTAATTTCCAACGTAAGATTCCCTTGACACACAAATGGTTCGATTGTTCCATTTATGATAATGTATAAAAATTGTGAAACAGGCCAAGGAACCCCTTTCAACCTTGACAAAAAGTAGTTATCTTTAAAATACATTACAAGGGACTGATAAACAATGTTTTAGTCAAATATTGCACGATGATATTATTTATCTTTAACTGGTAAAAGCTGTTTTTAAACTAAATCGACTATAGGTACCACAACTTAATACTTATACCTAAATAGGTAACAATACAGGAGCCAACAATTCTACATTACCAGTACAACTACCTTACCAGACGTCTTATATCTTAATTATGTCATTTTATGTCAACTGGTCCTTGGTTTCCATAGGTCTTACTAAATAATTATTTCGTATTCAATTGATTTTTTTTTTTTGCTGGGTTCTGCAATATCTGTCTCCTAAAAGAGATCGAGATGAGTTTTATCAAAAACATTTAGGTGTTACCTAGGTATATTTGAGTTCTTGATAAACTATTTGTAAGTAAGTGGTAATTACCTCTTAGGTACGTTGTAGAAGATCAACGATTATAATATGAAAAGTGATCACCAAATCTAAATCTTCTAATAAAACCTAATCAGTATTTAGGTAAGTGTAAAACAGTTGGGGTATATAGCCTCTAATACATTTTGTTCCAATTAGGTACATATAAATAACGCGCAGAATAAGTTCTTTTCTCCAAAAAAGATCAAGCTCTTGGCAGGATTCGAAGGATTCGAAGTATTGCAAACGTAGTGGTTATATTCTCTTTGGCTATCACACGTAGTATACTACTTAGTCTTTGGCTATAACTATAGCGAGGTGTGATCATTGAATGGCTTAGTAAGCCATTTGACATTTTGCGTATTTGACATGTAACTAAAACTTACAGTCCCTATACGTTTTGTGTGTTTGACTTTATGCGTTTACACGCATAAAGTCCAGCCATGGGGATTATTCCCCATCATCGCATCTGTTTAATTTTACGATCGGCTTATTGTAGTCGATTATTGTTCGTATAATAGGTCGGGGAAAAAGTTCCTTCGCATTTTTTAAGAAAATTCAAAACATTTTTTTTATAGTTTATTTACATTTAACTAAAGTATGTAGGTACCATTTTGTTCGATAACTTTTTGCCATCTTGTAGGTAGGGGCATGATCCCATTGCTATATAAATTTTGGGACTTCTGATCAAAATACCGCGACAAGTGGTTTTGGCAGTCCTCTCGTGATGTTAACCTGACACTGCCTAAAGAATTCTGAGGAGACCGAAACAGGTGGAAATCTGAAGGTGCAAGGTCAGGACTATACGGCGGATGCATTAACACCTCCCAGCCAAACTCTCTTAATTTTTTCTGAGTGGCTAAAGATGTGTGAGGTCTAGCGGTATCATGAAAAACCATGAAATGAAAACCACACCCCTTCTGTTGATTAATTCCGGCCGCTTTCTCTCAACTTCTTGCTTTAATCTCATCAGTTGTTCGCAGTAGAGTTCAGAATCGATGGTCCTGCCTGGTGGTAACAGCTCATAATGAATAATGCCCTTCCAATCCCACCACACACACAGCATCACCTTGTTGCGAGTTAACCCGGGTTTCGCCACAGTCTGTGAAGCCTGACCGGTCTTTGACCACGACCTTTTTCGCACGTTCTTGTCGTACGTGATTCACTTTTCATCACCAGTTATCTGCTTCTTCAAAAATGGTTCGGTTTCATTATGTCGTAGTAAAGAATCACAAATGAGTACACGGTTCATTAGCAATTCATTAGGTTTCTTTCAGTGAGCTCGTGAGGTACCCAAATATCGAGCTTTTTTGTGTACCCAGTTTTTTTCAAATGCGCCAAAACTGTTTTGTGGTCAATTCCCAGTTCTTCAGCTACGTCGTAACTACTGATATGCCGATCTTGTTCCACTTTTTCAAAAATGGCATTCATTTTATCCGTAATAGGGCGACCAGAGCGACGTGCATCTTTGAAATCAAAATTTTTGGATTGAAAACGCTTAAACCAAATTTGTGCTACTCTCAGAGACACTGCACTAGGTCCATAAACATCGCAAATTTTTTTCGCGGCTTGCGTTGCATTTTTACCTTTTTTGTAGTAAAATTTTAAAATGTATCGAATTTCTTCATTAGATTCACTCATTTTGACAGTACGAAAAACAAATGAAAATCACACATTTTCCTAATTTGAATTTGGAATTATGTTCTTTAAAATTTAAACTTTCATATGATACCAAAACCAGCCATATACAAATACTATAGCCAAAGAGATTTTATTACAAGTTCATACATACTATAATGCGAAAAGACTTTTTCCCCAACCTAATACTACAGTGCCGCGACTGATTGCAAAAGCAAGAATTAAAACAAGGTTACCACCAATAACTATCGCCAGCCCTTTCTTTTTTCATAGTACCTACCATTAGACAATTAATAGCAGTTTTTAAAATTCAAAGTTTGTTGTAATTGCAATAAAAATATAAAGAGAGACGGAGTGGGCGCTGAAAAAGCTTTGCCACCTGATTTATCAAAGAAATAAACCAAAATTGTCTTAGAAGAACATAATTATAGAAAATGCAACGATATGTCATGCAAATGATAGGTCATAATACTTTCTTTTTTATAGTACAAAGCGGTCAGTGTTTAATAAAAAGACTTTGTAATTTATTAGGTATATTGAAAATGGTTGAGATTAGTTAGGTACCTACATTTACTTTGTGGTTCACAGATTTAGTTACTTCATTTGTACTTTTGCCCAGTACATATGTATAGTGTAAGTAGGTCAGTAACGATAAACTTAAAGACAAGGCATCATCACTATTCTTAAAAGATTTTTGGTGCCGATTTTTTGTTAATAGGAATAAAATTTGACGTATCATTTTACTTGGTAATAATCCTGTATTATTTACTAGCTTCTGCCCGCGGTTCTAAAACATGATTTGCGGCATCGAACCCAGTAAATTAACAGTGGAACTTGCAGTGATGCAGGTTATATCATTTGAAAAGGCTTTGATGCTTACTATATATTTGAAACATATTTACCAATTGTATAATTGCTATTACCTACATATTTTAATTAAATTAGATTTAGAGATTTTAATTATATTAGAGGACCCAGGGCCAAGACAAACCTCTACGAGGTTTACCGGTACTGGTGGTAAATCATTAATTGTAATTAAATATAAGAAAATAAATAAATAAATACAACACTATAAAACATAGATACAATTTAAAAAATACATTTATATGACTTCTTTTTTCATTTACAAAACTAGGTACCTAGTCTTAAAATTATACCTAAGCGTGTGTAAAATAAGGTTGCAACATTTACGTCTAAAATGAAAAATTTAAACAAAAAATGGAGTCATAAAGTTTTCCAAAAACAAAGGGCAATGTTTGTTGGAGAACAAATGTTCACCTCCTTAGAAAGTAGATGGCGCAGCATCACGTTGGAAAGTACCTACCTACTAAACTTGTGTTTTAAATATTTTAGAAATCATAGACTATTACCCTAGTCAGTGACTATACATCACTATTTAACATTATAATATCGATATTGAAAGTAAAAAGCATTTGCAACGTCCAACGTACGTTTGGTGTTGTAAATCTTTTAGCTCGCCTTTTCACATCCTCACTAAGCTTAGATGGACAGCTTTTTAAAATAATAGGTACATCCCAGTCATGAGCGGCATAATAAATACATATAACAGAATGAGCCTTTATGTATCAGTAATATTTGACAGTTTCAAACATAAAAATATAATAAAATCATTAAATCAACAATAATAAAAAATAAGCTTCGCATAGCGGAGGTTCATAATAACCCACATAAAAGTTTGCAAATAACAAATGAATAGTGACTTTAGAAGTAAAAACTTACCAGGATAAACTTATTCATCGGCGGCAACGGCTTCAGGTCGCTGAGGCCGCAAATCTTGCTGAGGTCCGAGCCCGGGTATAGCCGGTGTGGTAGCAGCTCGGCATCCTCGCGGCTCACGGGCCAGGCCACGCACCATTTTGAGCTGGGCAGCTTGCACGTAATGTACAGCTGAAATCAATACTGTACTTGTAAACACCCATTTACATCCGTCGACTCGCCGGAAGTAGGTCACCCTATGCATCCCCGGGGAGTGCAAGGTGCAACGACCTTTAGCATTCTAGAAATCTAACGAGATAAATTCAAAAACCAAAAACTATACAAGACTAACTAATAAGTTTTACTATATTTACTTTTCAGAAATAGATATTAAATTATTTTTTACCAAATTCGCTAGCGATTTTTCAGTTTAAGCAACAGGAGAAAAACAATGCTTTTTAAAAAAAACCATGTATTTAATATTTTCTTTACCAATTTATTTTATATTAGTAAGTGACTTACTGGTGAAGATGATGAAGCTGTGTTGTCTGATAGGAGCGCCAACAGGATCCCAACAGCATAAAAGGCGCGCGAAGCGTTCGGATGCGGCGGGCCCGCTCGGAGCGCGGCGCGACTCATGCCGATGCGGTGGAGCGCGGCGACGCTCTGCCGCGCTGCCGCCGCGCCGGACCCAGCGCTCGCCGCCTGACCCGGCCCCTACCTAACCCAAGATGAACTCGCACAAGATATAAGTTCACCCACCTAATTTCGGCGATAGCGAACTGATTCGCCACATTTTGACTCTTATACTATGAGGAAGTGTCATGCTTGCAGATAGCGTCCAGTTCCTTTAATTTATCTGTTGATATAAATTTGACCCATATGTAATAAACTTCAGAAGTTCTATGTCCCGCTAAGACATTATTATTATCAATACAAATCTGTAAGGACGGTTGAAATCTGTAAATGTGTTTATTATGGCTCTTTTCGAAGGAATTTCAAATGCTAAATATAAAAAATCAATCAACCTTGCAAAGTTTCAGAGAAATATTTTAAGCATATTCATTATAGATGCGTGTAGAAATAGGTGCATAATCGTTTCTACGAAGCAAAGAAGTCCCAACAACCAAATGGCCCTTATTTCAATGCATTTGTATCAATAGTGATCGTCTCCCAGTGATCCGTAGACAGTTCGATAAAATAAGCTTTTACTTCCGTCGAGTAAAGGAAAATATCGTAATGCACCAATTGCATAGTAGTAGCGCATTCCCTATAATGTACCTACCCCTCTCTACTCTTTGTTGTCAGCCACAGGTGGCAGTGTCGTACTAAACACCAGCAACTTCGCCGTACAGCCCAGCCACAGCTATTGATAGAGATGTGGGCCAGCTTACGCATTCCTCACAGGTCGCAGCCACGGTAGCTGTGGTCCATCCCGTAGTGTTGCCTGGACGGGCTTGCCTTGGGGGAAACATAACAAGTGCAGGACGCCTGATATCTCTCCAAGTGGAGATTCGAGCGCAGGTTGCTCGCCTCTGTCTCCGTGCTCTCCGGGAGCGGAATATCTAAGCTAATACGGCCAGCAACGAGAGGTCTGCACCCACGACCGTGACTAGAGCTCGTCATGTTATTAATTAGGTAACTACATTACTTTTAAATAAAGTAAATATTGATAATAATTATATTAAGTTTCTTTATGGAGCACATGGGGCAAAGTTAAATGACTTAGTGCCCATTCTAAATTTGTATAAGTAAGTAGTCTATACTTACCAATGTGGAACCGCATATACCTTAGTATTGTATACAGGATGAGTTTGAATTGGTATGTTATCCCGGAAGGGGATGATTAATCAAATAGGTAGGGATTGGAATTTTCATTTTTAACTGAGTAAAATATCTTGATTGAGTAATAGACGGATAACCTAGTATTTGTAAATACCTGAACCCAAAAAGTTTTCTGACTTTTCTTTGTAATACGGAACCCTAACAATTAAACAACGTGTCTGATTTCGGTAAAATTTAATTTTAAAAACTTCAAAGTCAACGACAATATATTATAACAAAAGCAGTTGTACCTAGTTAAATGGGAATAAACCTAAGTTATATATTCAGCGATTACAATTAAATACAATAAGACAATTTTTGGGTAGTGGAAATGCCGATCACTACTAATTAAGTCACCTTTAGGCCTACATTTTTACAAATGCTTTTTGAGCGATGTTTTTACTACCTAGTTATTACAACCTTGTTATTTCTGAGCTAACATTCGAGTCTTTCTTCTTATAGGTATGCGTGGGGTAGATGAAATGCTGTGTGTAGTACGAATTGGAATGCGGATCGGCGCTTTTGGCGGGCGTACGGCGATAGTACTCCTCGGCCGCGCACTCACACGCCAGCCGGCTCTCCGAGCCACTGCTCTCCGGCTGGTACTTAGGCACCATCACCAGGCTCTCCGTGGACTTTGTCGGTGGGCAGTGGCTGTGGCTCCTGGCGTATACCGAGTAATGGTGAGGAACATTGTTCTGACGGTGCGAGTGCTTCTCCTGCGGATGGTGCTGGTACTCCTGTTGGTTTTGTAGGCTGCGCCCGCTGTGGCTGCGACCGTGGCTCTTAGACCGGTTAGAGTGCTTAGCAGTGGTGTTGGTGTCAAGATAGCCGTATCCGAACCCGTACCCTCCAAATGCTTTCGTTGTAAGATTATCCCAGGACTTCGGTTTCACATGCTGATGAGAACTCTGGTACTGAATCTTCGGTGAAGATTTGTTCTCTGAGCGCTCATTATCCCAAAAGAGAGTATCGCTGCTGAGAGACGTGCTGTAACTTGAGGCAGAGTTCTCGCACTGAACGGTCGCGTTCTCGCTCGTCGCGTAAGACTGCAAGCTGCACTGGCTGGTTTGCGTCGACTCTGTCGTCAGATAGCGATAGCGGCTGGAGCAATGTCCTGATGAGCATACTTTCTTATTTCGAGTTGGTTGATGGGGCCCGCTATCTGTTTTCTGTGTCGACTTATCTACCTGCTGGTTTTTGTCTTTTCTTTTATGTTCTTTGGAACACTCTTTTTTCCTTCTTGTTTTCTTTCTGCTATTCGGAACACAATGCGGATCGCAACAAGGACTTGCTAGGTCGTAGGCTTCGAGGCTGTTTGCGTCCTGATTATTGTACGCCGGCATGCATGGTGCGCAGCTGTGACTGTGGCTGCTCCGGTGACTTTTACCGTGCTTTCCACTGCTAGTCTTAACGTACGTCTCGGATGCTCGATGACATTCCCCCTGAGCTTTTACTACATAGTGATGACATTCACGGCGGTTCCTCGGTGAGCCGACTGTTATTACGAAGCTACCCGTGCGAATATTTGGTTGTATAATGCACGTACCGTACCGAGGGTCGAGGTACTGATACATAAATACGTTAGGCTGCGGTGGCTTCGCGGCAGTGACATTTTCGCTAGAGAGCGTCGGCCTGCAATACGCGTTATTGATGTTTTCGCCGACTATATTGTCTTCCGAGTCTGAGATCACGTCGGATGGTGACGTCTTCTTTTTCTGCGATGGTAGACTATGGGTTTTCCAATTAGAATCGAAGAGCTGTCTTTCGCGAACCGTTATCTGCTCGAGCTCCCGCATTTTAGACTGTAAAGCTCTCTGGATGTTAATGTATTTGAGGTGCAGCTCTACTTTTCGCACGCAGTCCTCAAATATGACAACCATACGCATACGGGCCTCGCAGTGGTTGATGGCTTCGACGATTGCGGCATGGTCAGCGCGCTCCACGTCAGCACCGTTGATAGACAGGATGACATCGCCCTCGCGCATGCCGGCCGCCGCCGCCGCGCCGTCCGCCTCCACGTGGTCCACGTAAGTGATCACCTCAATCTCTTGCTCCTGCAATACAAATAGATACTAATTAATTATAAAATTCGTTGTTCTATATTTCCTCCTACATATAGAACATGTCCATCAATTGAAACGTTTCAAAGATAGATATTTATTATTTCTGGGCTTTTTTGTTTATTTAGAGCTTAATCAATCTTACCACTTTTAAAGACTGTCACTTTTAATATCAGTAACGATAATGATCCAACGCTACGAGTAACATTCAGAACAAAGAATGTAAAAATTGTATATAGGTATTGGCATTGGTATAGGTAATTGAATATAGGTACTCAACATTTTAAATATAAGAATTATCTGAAGAGTCACCTTTTTATAATGAATCCCATAGCTCTGAAGCGTAAAGCCGTAGCTTCCGCTCTTTTTTTCAACAATGATAGTCCGTCTCCGCCAGTCCTCTTCACTTTTGCCAGGCCTTTCGGATTTTATTGATTCTCTAACCTGAAACATTAATAATTCATGTTTGTGGGCTTTGAAAAATTGATGAGCATTTTTATTTCTTAGGACTCGTATCTAATATTAATGTTACTACCACCTGCAGAAATTAGTATTGCAACTTACTGAATTATCTAAGGAGTCCTCCTTCGAATCATTGGTGAGGAGTTTCTTGCCGTTGCTCATAGTGCTCGTGCACCTCTCGTTCAATTTTGGCGAACTCATGTCTTATTTTGGATATGTTTTTGCTGTTTTTAACCTATTCGTTGCTTTATTTATTGTTACGTTGGGGAGGTTGGCGTAAAAACGCCATTTTATGGAAGATATTGTTACATTACTAAAGAATGTAAGTATGACCGAGTGGCAATTGAACCGTGCTCACTGAGGAGAGAGAAATCATTAATTCGCGCACGCGTACCGCGCCGCACATGCGTACAACAGCCGCTGGAATCAACGGTGAGGACATCGCAAGGGGAACATAACTCTATTGCAAGTACCGCATCTCTGACTTGATGCATGTTACAACAGTATGCTACCTGAACAGGTAAATAGATACTCGTTACCTTAATTTTATTATTGTAGAGTTAGAGCAATTTTTTTGGTAAGGGGTGGCGTTATACCATCAGGTAAACGACCCGCACGTCTCGTTATCCAATTGTATAAAAACCTAATAGTTTCTGACATTATTTCTCTCCTGCAAAAGTTTAGCAATCATGTAGGTAAAGCAATTCCCAAAAATAATGGCAAGGTATAAAGCGAAAATAAAACGAAACAAATAAATATCAGTTCTAGTATACCATATCTATACTAAGAGTATAAATAAAGCAGTAAAGTTTGCGAGCTATTTTATTTCTTTGTACCGCTATAATCTCAGGGACCGCTGATCCGATTCTAAAAATTTTTTCACTAATAGGAAGCTACATTATCCCTGAGTCCCTGAGTGCTATAGGCTACATTTTATTTTGACTCCACGCGTGCGAAACCGCGTGACGACGCTAGTGTTTTATAATTGCTAAAAATATTGAGAATCCTACCGGCAATATTTTCAATTCGTCGATTTAACAAGTGTGTTGACCTTAACATAATGTACCACCGAAGTGTTAGGTATAGGCACTGGGATCTCTGACAAGTTATTGTTAAGAGACAGGAGAGGGGGCAGGCCTATAGACTGGACTCCGGCTTCTGAAGGTATTATGGCGGCTCCATTCACTAATTTTACTGGAGTGTTGTCTTTGGTGTCTCTTTTGACCAAATGGTATAAAAAGTGATCCAGTGGCCTTCTCTTCATTATCTTCTTTGATGATTTTTCTTCACCATCAGTCGGAACAGAGACAGTTCCTGAATGAATGTAAAATTAACTAATTACAGAAATCACAGAATCCGTTTTATAAAAAGATAGATAGGTGCTAAAAATTCGCCATTAGGTAAACAAGTGAATGATACACTACATAAGTTTTTTGTCCAGCTCAGTTGTAAACACATGTTTACAACTAAATGAGTAATAGAGATGAAATTAGTAAGTGCGGTGAGATTTTTTTGTAATAAACAATATGGATTTTATTTTGGAAACTTACAAATTAGAATATTGATATTAGCACATCTAAATTATGGTACCTACCGACCTAATGGAAGTACTACGGGATATGTCAGCTGGTGCAACGCACGCATAGGTGGTGCCACGTTTTGAGTGTCATTAGAATATGGGACTGGAGCAACTCCAACGAAGCTTTTGGCGGTTACGTTAGTCAGGAAAGGTTCCGGTATAGCACTCAAGTCTATGTTGGAACCGTTAGAGTGGTATAACGTGAAAGATTCTTGATTTCCACTGAAAATGTACAAAAAAGATTATTTATGGCGAGATCTGTGCCAGTAGTATAACAAATTTTATTTGTACCCTGCAATGTAAACCGACCGAATGTCACTATTGTTCGCTGGTGCTCAACTGCATGAATCGTAAGCTCTATAAAGGCCCTTTGGAAAGGGATTATTTTATCACTCGCGTAGTTTTCGAATAGGCTAGTCAACATTACAAATGAGATATACTTACGTAGAGTTAAAGTCCGTCATATTGTCGGTTTTATTGGTCAGAATACCGACTTGATAAACTGTAGCATGTATGACGTACCTATAGGATCAAAAAGCTTTTGTTATTGCTTATTAAATATAATAAATATCTCTTACTACGTTGTTTGTACCTACTTTAGTACATTTGAAGTTAATCTTAGTGGACATCCTAGCTGGAGAATAGGTATTTAACTAATATATTGCCGTCGCGTGGTGCCCCGTAAAGCGCGATAGGGACAACAGCAGCTCGGACTGTTTATACCTACGAAAAATAGAGAAATCAAAGTTTCGTATTCCCTTGTTTCCTCGTGGTTTCCTCCTCCAAAACTGGATCAATTTTATTATTTTATTCGTGAATTTTTTAAGAAAGACTTTTGCTGTGGTTCTCTCATTTTCTTTTATGTTATAAATGCGTCAATTTGGTTTGCTGGACGTCTAGTCACGGTGGTAAAACTTGTTAATTTTCTGGACTTTTAAAAAGGTTCATATTTCTTTTAAAGATTAATTTATGGAAAAAGTAATAATACACATGAGCATGACAATAGTAGACATAGATTTTATGGAAAAAATGATTGCTCTAGTGGCATTATTCAGAGAGGAAACAGGGGATTATGTTTGTATATAGACTAAACACTGACCAATAATAGGGGTAGCCAGTTAAATATTCATTTCATTAATTAAATCACAATGTTAAGCCATCAAACGTAAACATTATCAAGCTATCCAAATATCTACTTATGTTCTGATAATGTATACTGGGTGGTTATTTTTTACCGCCAACAAAAACATATCAATGCTGTCAAAATAACTTGTTAGCTGATTTTTCTTGTTGACCGAATAAATACCATTTAATTAATACTAGTAATGATTTTACTGACTTACATGTCTTTATCAGGGTGAGTATTGTTTTGTTCGTCGTCTGAGCACGCCGCCCACATTAGGTAGGATGTTAGCCCCAAACCCAATACCTGAATAATTAGACCAACTAAGTGTAAACTAAAATAATTGGAAAATATTCGTATGTATCGAACATAACGTGTATGTACTTATTTGTATTGTGAGTCGTTAATGTCCCAGGACAAAAGCCACCGACACCTATTTTTTATGCTGTTAAATGTATTATAAGGTAAAATAATTGAACGGAGGCGTCTAGGGACCGAAATCTTTGGAAGATTGAGGGAGAGACATTTGCCCAGTAGTGGGGCACAATAAAAAATAAACTATGATTTGCATTCGACATATTAAACTAAGTACAGAAGCATAGGGATATCTATTATTACAGAGGCTGATTACTATTAGCATTATTAACAAAATGCTTTAAAACAGCACCGAACCGAATTCAGTGACAAGCTACTGAACCGATTTTTATGAAATTTCTATGGGACCACTCTGAAAGTCAAAAAATATTTTTTTGCAAGTTGGTTAATAATATATGATTTTTAATAATAGGTAATTATTATTATTGTGATCACGTTTTTTCAAATAGATTAAACCTAATTGCCTATACCAATGCGGTGGTCATATGAAAATCAGTAATAGTCGGTGGTGGATTGGCAATTAGCCAAAGTATCAAAACTATTCCTGACGTAAAACACAGCAAGTATAAATTCCATGTTAGTATATCTTTAGCACAATAACAAATTTTAAAACCCGTAACGTTACAAACACGCGCCGCAAGAGGCTGAATTTGAAAATCTTCACAGAGTGATGAATAAGTTGTTCATAATACAAATAAACTCACCAGTAACTTCATAATTACAGAGGATCTCTCAATATCTACGTGCAGTGGGATTTCAATAACTGAGGAGCTCTACCATAAATGAGTAAAAGGCTGCCTTTATATAGTACCTACTAGAAACTGTAATAGTCGCAATGCCATGATACCATGTTAATTCTAGTTGTTAGTCTAATTGACAGGGTATTGTGTTATAAGTGTTGTGACTACTTGTGACAGACATAATGTACCTATATGCTATTATACAAACCCTGTAAAATTACTTATTGCCATTATGCTTCAGTATCAACGGAGCTGCAAATCTATATCTTATTATATAATAACGAGCAGTTCTTGTATGTACCTATATTTTATTTCGCGTATCTTGGAAACGGCTCTGACGATTTGGATGAAATTTTGTATTTAGATAAGGTTTTGATTTTTAGTTTACCTATATAGTAGAGTTTCTTGTAAAAACAAAAAAAAACGTTTGTTTAACGAGCTAAAGCTAAGCTCAGTCAGGTCAGTGAAATTACTGGGCTTTTGAGACTTAGTAACTAATGTCTCAAGGTAAAGAGAGCACTGCAGTGCCGCGCAACGCAACGCGCAGCGCTTTTAGTAGCAAAATTCTGAATGCCACTGCAATAGTTATGTGCCAGCGTTATGCCTACCATCAGGCAAACGACCAGCTCATCTCGTTACCAAATATAAAAAATATGATTAAAACAGCCAACGCTTCAGCAGCGCCACGGATGCAGCAGTAAACCATTGGTTTTCATCCGCATAGATATCAATATATCTATGTTAAGTATAAGAAGATAGAAAGTAAACAAAAACGTTCACGCATCCACCTCTCACTATCAAATCATCCGAATAAAATGTCAAGTACCTACGAAAGTCTCCATTATATCTTAACAGGTATCAATGATTGTTATCTCTTGAAAGGTGCAGCTCGGCCAGTGTGATGCTGGCCCTTGATAGAGTAGGTTTCTACCTACTTTAACCATTGTGGTAGAGTAGGTGCGTGGTATCTTTTAGCCTGGGGCGAAGCCCTCTGCACTCACACTCGATCGATACTTACAGTTTCAAGATGGTGTTGTATAAGCCTATGGTGGTCGCTGGCATCTGTACCTTGGTAAGACATTTTTCCGAATTAACTGCGATACTAGTTAAGTTTGGTAGCTTATAATTTTTGAAATGTGATCCCATAATTTCTCGACGCTTTGCTTTGGAATTATTTATAAATAGGTACCTACTTATATACCCTATGTGTGTGCTCTTGGTTGAGTGTTTACGGCTAACAATAACCAAATCTTATATATACCATATTTACAAGTAATAGTGTTTTGGAGATCATAAAATAACAAATTTATTAATAAACCTTCGTTTATAGGTATATTTTTGTATTCATATAATGCTTGGCGAATCGTTTAAAGCTTGCAAATATTTACAATAATCGTTCTTGAAAACTCACTAGTTTATGTTTTAATCAAAGAGGCTAGGTACCTACCTATTAAACAATTAAACATAGCGAACACGCATAGTGTCCATTTTTTTACAAGACAGTTTAGGCGTTTTACCTCTGTCTAGGCACCAATTCTACTAAACAAATGATTTAAAAATGACAATGGTTTTATCGCGTACTAGTAGAAAATTAACACTAGTTTATTGATGACCGTCATTGTCGTAGGTGACCATAGAAAAACGACTGTGCTGTAAAATAACTGAAAATATCTAAAGTGATAATATTGCGACGAAACCATCGTAATTTTTTAAACCATTTGTTTAATAGAATTGTGGGATATAGGACTATAGGACACGGTGACATGCTAGACTTAGAATCGGGACTTTCAATGACGACGAAGCTAAAACCCAATTTTTTATATTACCCATAGCTATCGGTAATATAAACAATTGGGTTTTAATTTTTAAATTGAGACCGCTAGCTGGTCTTTATTTTAAATAGCCTTTTTTCTGTAACAGTGTCATAATATCATCCCTCGCTGAAAGCTCAAAGAAAGAGATTCTAATCTTCGACCTAGATAGAGATCGGTGAGGGATGTTACTACTCACAACCACAAGACAACATCGCTTCGCTTAAAACGAAATAGGTCATTTCTTTTCTTTTTTATCTGCACTATCTCCGAATAGTTCGGAAGTGGGACATAGCTAAACTAATAATTGCGTCAATAGTAGAGATGATAGTAAAGAATTATCTGCACCGCCCTATCAGTTGAGAGTTTCATGTCATTGATAACGATACAGTCCATGGCTTGGCGACGGCTGGTGACACGTTGAGAACATACCTTGTAACAACGCGGTGACTATATCCAATTAGCACCTTGTCACAATGTTATTAATTGACCCTAGTACGACTTTAATTAAACTAACAGCGCGGTTATTTTTATGTGCAAATGTAATATACCTATCGATACAAAGTTTTCAAATAGAAGAAGACAGTCCAAATTTTCAAGTTACGTGTATGAAAGCTGACTGCACAGTAAAATAATCACGATTTAAATTAACTGTTTCTTGAAAGTAGGTAACAGACTAAGCTAATTTTATTATAATTTAGTGAAGTTACTGTTCTTACTATTAATTACTGATTAAATCATTATTAGTAAGGTACTAATAAATAAGTATGTAATAATTACCTATTGCTAATTTTGTTATTAAATAAATAACGCGTTTATTGTTGACTAGCTTCTGCCCGCGGTTTTTACCCGCGTTCCCACAGGAACCGTACATTTCTCCGGGATAAAAAGTAGCCTATGTTACTCTCCGGTCCATAAACTATATCTATGCCAAAAATCACGTCGATCCGTTGCTCCGTTATTGCGTGAAAGAAGGACAAACCAACAAACAAATCAACAAACCAACAAATACACTTTCGCATTTATAATATTAGTATGGAAGTATGGAAGATCACTTATCCCTAAGCCGCAGCAAGAAGCTTATAGGTTGTCAAGGAGGGGGTGTGTGGCATCACAGCCCATTACCACCACTTAATTTCTCTAAGCTCAAATATAGTACATAAATAATGGTTCCTGAAACACAGTTTTTACTAGTTCGAGTACCTACGGATTCTTAAATAAAAATTTTGTATTTACTTATATCAATAAATAGCTATTTAATTAACAAAAATATGCAGTAGATAGGTACAATTAAGCAATAAATAAAGAATGCCAGCAATGGGAATGTTATCTTATCTTTTTCTCGCGTCACTAAATGATTCCGCACTGGAAATCGATAGAATACTCTCCAAAATTGTTTTGCGATAACGTCTAGCATGTTTTATCACAATACTACAAACAATCACACTTTTTATATCTACTCAGGCATTTCACTACGCACGCTCGTTTGGTTCCATAAAAATCATATTTTTTTTAGTCTTAATCATTTATATATCCTACATTTATTTATCTCTATACAAGGTAGCGTTTGACCATTAAATGGCACCTGTTTTGTAGTCGAAGGGGAAGAGGCTAAACTTTGAATAGAACAAATATGACGAAGATAAGGCAAATCTCGTATCGAAGACTCGTATAGGTAGGTACATACTCAGATCATACAAACAAGGAGTCGGAAGACGACGTTTATGATTTGGCAACTGAAAAAACCTATAATAACAACGATAAACAAGTTGTATTGTACCTACTTGAAGTTGGACTTGTCCGCGCAACGAGCGCACTGCAGTGCCGCGCAGACCTCTGTGTTTCAAAGCTCTGAGAAGCACTGCAATTGTTATGGGCCAGCGATATGCTTACCATCAGGTAAACGACCAGCTCGTCTCGTTATCAACAAGAATTTTAAAAAATTACCTGTTTTTAGCATCTATCCATTTCCAGAAAACCTTTTTCAGTGTGACAACAATTTCAAAATTATGGAATCTTGTTACTATACCTACCTAAATAATTATACACGTATTATTATTATTGCAAGATACAGTAAATAAAAAAATTCGAGGTGTTCCAAGCCAAATATCCTGTCCAACTAGTTGGAATACTGGCGAAAGGTACGAGTAGTGATCCAATTATCATATATTATCACATTATTACCTGTTCCAACTATGCCGCCCAACTATACCTATAGTTGGACTACGGGCGTTCGATGGTGGTAGGTACAATTACCAATTTCACTGGACTATTTCCCTATCTATAGGTATCTGGCCCATCCAATTTATAGCAATTATAAATTATTGTTTAGTTAAACTTAAACATAACATTGACATAAGCTTATCTGTTTTTTATTTAGCTACAAGCAACTGGACAGCTAGTCTTCACAACGTTTGGAATTACGCAACACTTCTGCGTCATTGATTTCCTGAAAGAACTGCCACTTCTTATTTACATTAGGATTCTATATTTTCACAGTAAGTTGATAAGTAAAATATAAGTAAGTATTTATGGTAAAATATAAGTTTTAATATAATCCTTCAATAACATTTCAATAAGCACGGCACAACTTTTGCGTACAAATTAATCTACCTAATTTTAATTACGTAATTTTATTTTCCGTAACTACTATAACGCAATATAAAATTGACTCGTCACTATCTTCCTGGCTTTATTGAGTTCTACAAACATTAATTAAGAAAGTGTAGTTAGGACTCTTAAGCGCTAGAGACAAAACACTTCGTGACTGACCAAATGATAAATTAGCAACTCTCAAATCGACGCTTACTAGTAGATACTTAGTATTACGCAAGTAGTTCAAGGATTGCAACCTTAACTAAACTAGCGAGTAGCTATTTTACTATTAAAATCTTCTTGAGTATCACACATTATAAATTTAAAAAAAAACCGGCTATAACTCACGCCATTTCGCGATATTTTCGACCTAGGTTTCGAGCATGTCCAACGCTCTTCCGCAGGGAGTGCACGTGGCGAGAACGCAACGACCGCACGTGGTTGTCGAAACCTAGACTCAAAATATCGACAAATGACGTGAGTTATAGCCGGTTTTTGAACAATTTATAGTGAGTAGCTACTAATGAGATTCTACTGGCTCTTCTTCAATGCCTCAAGCAGGTGTTTGGCTGAGTTATCCCAGATATGAAAACAATTATACTCCATAGACGAACAAACTTGTGTTTGAAATAGGATGAGCAATTAATGTAACCATGTTAAGTCATGAACAATTTATTATTTGGAATGTGGCCGTAATTGTGCTCGTACCTACTCATTTTTATAAAGCCGCGGTTAAAATACCTATGGATGTAAAAGTAAATGCCTTATGTTTTGAGATTGTGGTTACTAAGAATTGTTTTCTTGATTTTATAGGCACATATAAATATTTGTAGAAAACGAAATTCTAATGGTAAAATTTATTTCCCTTAGACCCCAGTAGCTGCGGCGGCAGGATCAACATAGGCGAGGCTATCGACGGCATTACGAACCAGGCGTTTGTGCTACTAACTCAGGAGCCCTTCACCGCCTTCCGGACATTCATCATTAATTGCACAGGGCTCGGCTTGAGCGTCTTGTGGATCGTGACCAGTGTCATTCTTATAAGTGAGAATTATTTTAAAACCTAACCATGCAGACAATCGATAAATCGTCGTTCATGAACCCATATGAATCTTCATTTTTATCGGCAAGGCTAATCACCCCTGGGTGGTCCCATATTTGGTCAAATTATGATGATGCAATTCGAAGTAAAACAATGAAATGCGGTTATCCGCTACGAAAAAAAAATTTATTTAACCTACAATGAAAAACAGCCGTTACTCGTTATCTCTTTATGCAAAATCGGGTAAAGAGTTTGTCATAATTTAAAAGATTGCCTTAAATATTATAAAGCGCTGAATTAGTGAGTATAAATTGCAATAAAAGTGAAAACTGATTAGGTATTAATGTTTTACTGCAATACGCACTCGACAAAGGACGTCAAGAACAAGGGTGCCACGTGACCTATGTCATCAGTGGACTTCACCTATAATATAATGCTATGACTTTTATTTACAGTGGGTGGAGCAAAAGGCAAACACTCAAAACACGTGAGGTGGCCATGGATCATAGTTACTGTTTCCCAATGTGGCGTCGACTTAGTGGCCACTGTCACGTATGCCAATGACTCTTTTCATACTAGGGTAAGTCCAAATTCCTTGGTCGACACTCATCTTCCTTTTAAAAACTCTAAAGGGAACTTCTCTTTGCTTTCATCAAAGAGGCGTCCATGGACCTTATCCCCGTGCAGAAGTAAACACACACAAACAACATTATTTAATTCCTATCTCATCTACTTAACTATGGCCCTAGGCACAGATTATTATAGTCTTTGGCCCTAGGTTTGACTCTTATTTATGCTTATATTCATTTCATTAGATAATTACTAGATTTACCTTTGCAGCTGCAAATTTCAACCAATTTGCAAATTACGCTTTTTAGTCACAAACACTATTCAGACGACAATTATGTTTCAGTACTACTTGCGAGTACTTGTACTGCAGTTAATCTATTAATAAGTTAACTTTTATTACGGTCTACTTGTCTTAGTCAGATATACAAGTAGGTACTTTATGTGCTCGGCAGGCATCTTTGATGTATCTTGTTGCTTGAATTACGTACTACGACTAGTTATGTAATGTACGTAAAAATGTTAGATTTTCAAAGATGTCGATTAAATTATAATAGATTTTTGATGTCTCAAAGTTTATTTTATGAAAATTGTGCACCTGTAAATTTTTCTCAGAATGCCTATACCTATGGTAGTCATTAGTGGAGTCGTAGCCAAAACCAAGAAGCCAATTTTGGTTATCGTCTCTAATGATAATTAAGGTGAGAAAAAAGTCGAGCTGAATAGATTACTAGGAATCATCAAACATTTTTTCCAGACACTGTCAGACGTGATGGATTTCATCGGTGGCACCGCCAGCGGTATAGCCAACGCGGAGCTTAACACTGCTTGGGCGGCATGGACCATGGTTCTCATATATTCTCGTTTCGTTATCTTCTTTGTGATGAACGTGTTTCTCGTCATAATGATGGTTGTAGAATGCAACGTGAAGCGGGATACGAAAACTAACATTGCTGTGGTAAGTTGAACAATATACGCTTTTGAGTTTATAGTTTTCTTGTCAACTGATAATCTGGTTAATACCACATTCAAATAAATAATTATGTAGGATTGCACTGTATAACGCCATGCTAATTTTAAATATTTACCTAGCAAGTGGAAGCGCCAACGCCCGAGCCTGCACCTGTGCCTGTAGCAACACCAGCATCAGTTGCTGCGCCTATTTCAGCGCCCGTTCCAGTTTCCGAAGAAAGAGACGAGAGTAGCGAGCCGGCAGACGTCGAGGAGTCGAGCACGCCCAGTGCCTACCGCGCCGCGGGCCGGATCCCACGTGCTGGACTCAGCCAGTCCTTTAGGAGGATGAAAGCCTTTTTGTTCAGGAGGTCACCTACTTCAGAACATCGCAGCAGATCGCACCCTGATTCGTTGGATGCTTCACCAGAAAGGTGAGATTATAACATCTATTTACCAGGTGATAACTCTTCTGCAAGCGCGCGTGTATTCTGCAGCCAAGTAGTATGCATACATTGCTGAGTCCCGTTTTAGTGAACAAATTTTCCAATTTTCACACAATTTTCCCTTACAGGTCACCACGTCCCCAACACGTGGAAATGCTGGGGGACAAGAAGCGCACCGTGAACTTCCCCGAGAATCTTTTATCTCTGCCGCAGCGACTGGAGAACATGATCGCGGAGCAGCAGCGGCGGCTGGACCAGGCAGTCATCGACACGGCGGGCCGGCGCAGCCCCCCGCGCGCCTCACAATCCCTGCCGCACCTCGACTCCACAAACATTACTGATGCGCGCGGGTAATTCCTTTTTATTGCCCTATCATTGAAAAAAGCTATTGCATGTCTTTGGATTCCAAACTAGGAATGTAAATTCACTAAAAAACTATGTTCTGAGTTAACTAACGTCTAATTGTTGTTGTCACGTAGACGTCGTGGCACTGCTGCAGAACTTCAAAGTCAGCTGCCCTGGGCTTACATCCCAGCGTCTGCACATCGCATGCGTGACCAGCTACCCCCTGACGAAGACCTTCCTCCAGTCCCTCTCCCGGATTACTCTGCTATACCCTCATTTAGAAAAGCTTGTGAGTATATAATCCTTTGCATCAAAGGTCTCCCATTTATCCTGAGAAAAATATATTTTGTGTTTGTGTTATTTTCAGCCGTCCATCGGGCTGCTTCGAGCCTGAGTTCGCTGACGCAAAAAAGAGATTACGCATCACACTCCACGCGACGTAAGTGCCCCGCAGTATCAGCTTTATAATAATACCTACTAAGTGCGATTTGAAACTGTGTCGTGTCAATAGGTCAGTCATGCCAAACACTAGTATCTAACTTGCACGCAAATTAAACACTATTTTAGCGGAATTAGGCATGTATAAAAACTCGAAACCTCTTGACGCTATCGGGTTTAATTATTTTTGTTTTCTTACATCGCACGCCGGAGTAGTAGTTATCTCTTTGTTCTTTGTTCATTAAAATGAACGAATAAATTATAACATACCTAGGTACCTATAACCGGTCCTAAATCTGATACATTCACTATCTATTACACCACTAGAAAACCCCCGCACTTTAGCATTAAAGAAACTGTGATATTTATGTATTATAAAAGAAGCCGTTGTTGTCTTCTCAGTGCCTATAGATAATTTATATTTTGCAGTGTTCAAGAGATCGCGCTTTGCTACTACTGGTTGGCATCAACTAACTTATCATAGGGAGTAGTAGGGTAGGGATCTCAATTACCTACAAATTTTAATTTCTTTCTATTGCTTAATAGAATAAAGCAGTCAGATTATACGTTTCTACTTTGCAGCGCCATTAACTCACTCTGATGTGTTGTACTAGAGACGGACACCACCAGCGCCATCGAGCCATGAGAGCGTCACGCGCGCACACATGAATCTACTGAAAGCGCGCGATATTAATAACATATAACCACTGTAAATATATAGAATAAGTATCGACACTAAGTATTTTAAGGTTTTTTAAGTGATAGTATGTTGCAACAAAGTTCTTCAGACGAAACTAAGGACAATTTAATGTTAATTTTTAAAATATATCAATAATATTTGTATGATCCAAGAATGAGAAAAGGTGGCAGAATCTCTTTTGTAGTGCGTAATCAGAGTTTAATAAAAAATAAACTATGAATTCGATTGAACCGCTGGGAGGTACGCAGCACTGTACATTGCTATAAAATTGTTTCTGTTATCTTAGAATATAGCTTTAAAATCTCTGTGAAGAAATTTTGTAAAGCTTTGGAAGAGTGCATTTGTCTTTCTCTGTTGGACTTTAAAATGTAAATATAAATAAATTTTATAAAGTAAAAGTCGATGTACTATTATTTACGTCCTATATTTAAGTTTCACATTACAAAAACAATGCATATAAATAGACGAAATGATTACAAACAATGCTTAATTCTAAATAACAATGAAAAGGTTTTCCGGACAGGTCAAATCACTCTATTTTATTCCAATCGGCACGAATCATGTAGCCTGTTCCTAAGATAGAGGCAAGTGTAAATAAGCAGAGGCATACCGTGAACCGCGTACTGTCGAGGGTGGTGGCCACGTAGCAGTGCATGAAGTAGATGGTACTTATCTGTGACGGTATGCTCAGGATCCTATTTGCGAGACTGAGGCGGGGGAACTCGCTTAGGGGGAGTATGTTTAGAAGTAGAGAGCTGGTCATCAACGATGCAGTTACGACGAGCTTTCCCCAGAAACCAGCAGATGATGGCGTAAGGTGTTTGGAAACCCAGTAGCTTGAGTACAATGCGCTCCCTAATCGCCATATCCCAAAAAAATACAATAATTTAACAGCAAACTCTTCAGGATCTGACATTACATTATATGAAACTGAGATGATATTTTACTAACGGCACGTAAATTTTGTAAGTCATCGAATTGTTTGGTTTGTGGTTTTTGATCTATTATACCATGTTGTGAAAATGTTTTGAAAGATGGAATTGAAGTATTTCGAGCACATACGGGTATCAAGAAGACAGCTGTCTTTATGTGACAGCTAAAGAGTATATAAGTTTAGTGACAGCTGTTTTGTTTTGTGAGTGTCAAATAGCTAAATCATTAATTTTCTTCTCGTCTCACTCTCATCACTCTACTGCAAATCGAGAGGATTATAAAAAGTCAAATAGCTTGTGCAACCGATTTTCATGAATAAATTTCATTTTCATTCTACTTTTAGAGCTGGTATTCTTTCGTAAATTTTATACAGAACCAACTCGAGAGTACTTCAAATTTCAAAAATCGGTCCACAATTGATGAAACATCGGTGAACACACATAAAAAAATATAATACTATCAAACACAGAACCACCTCCTTTTTTGAAGTCGGTAAAAAACTGTTAAGCAGTTTCTTTTAGGGGTCCGTATCTTGAAATGACAAAAGGAACCAATCAAGTGATCTAAGGACGTTGATGATGTAAGGGGACAATGTGATTGAAGGTGACTTGCTGATGTCTCTTAGAATAGAATAAGTATGTATTCCATGCAGTTACCGTTTAGTTAGGGATGAGGGGAATGCTGCTGTCCATTTCCTGGATATTTCCTTTGTCGGCTTTTACTGGCTCCATGGGAAGAGAGGCTGGTACAATTTTTAGCTGAGACCACACGGCCAAATTCAGTACGCTCACTAGTAATGATATATTTTGGGTAGAGTCACCGTGTTTAGAACAAACATGATGTGGTAAGAAGGAAACATTAATAGAATAAATACCTAACATTTTTTTATAAACATTGGCAGTGCTACCACAAAAAATCATTTTTAGTCGCCTGTTTACCTAGACATTGTCTAAAGATAAACGTCAAAAATTATTAGAAATGTCACAACAGAATTGTGTTAGACAACGGTTAGACACAGGATTTGTGGTTGCTCATATTTAATCGCGCGACTAAGGCATGTTTATACGTTAAACAGTGTTTAACACAGGTTTAACGTGTGTTTAATTGTTTTGTGGTAAGACCCTAGAATCTTATTGTAATGTACGGAAGTTACATCCATAAATAACTCCATCCATCCATCCATAAATAACTACAATGTTTCTTATGTCTCGCTCAGTGCGAAACATTTTGAAGCGATAACGCTTCAATAATATGCTTGCTTCCTGGATTTAGCTAACGTTATTATTTATTAATATAATCATGCGTCATTATGTTATCTAGTTTCTAGTGACACAAGCTTTTCTAGAAATTCAAGCCCAATTTATAGATTTGGGGTCTGAAAAATAAAGAGACAGAATTCGAAAAAAGCACTGATACCGTTTCAGTAGCTATAAGCTATACTTCTTTACTTTGACAAATTACTCGCTGATTTATTTTTAACGCCTAGGTACCTAATGATCGGTATCATAGCTTATGTTTTAAGAAAGAATAATGGACTATGAGGGATTCCATAACACCTAGACGCCATTTGCTTGAGTTAAGGGTGGGTTTATGCTTCAAACAAACAATCAGCCCCTATTGTAGGAAAAAAACATGCAGGCTCAAATACTTGTGACTTTTTTAATTTCAATATTAAGTTACGCCCATATGTTAAATGACATATTACCTAATTGCGGCACTAGTTGATACATAAGTACAACATTTATATGTACAATGTACATATTATCATATGGTAATAGTAGCATTGTTAGTGCACCGTCTCCGACTCGTAGGTACTACCTGTCATCACTGATTGAGTCTGGACCTAAGCGTTATTCATCATCGCTTTGGGTAGAGAGAACTATCGAGCGTTAATACCTATTGCCCGTATCAGTCGGATTCTCTACCACATGCTTAGACTACATATCTATACCACAGGCGATATTACACGCCTACTTTAGCGTTCGGTTTGAACAGCTCTTTTCAGGCAATTGCTTTTATGTATCTCACCATGTTAAAGACGTAATGTATCTGGGATTAGTTACCAAACAATGCCATTGTTCCTGCGATGTAACCTGTACAATTGCTAATTCTATCGACCACTCATGCAGATAGCGCGGTGGTTATTATTACCGATAACAATTATCACGGCGCGATTAACGCCGATATCTTGTTTAGTTCCTTCATAAACGAACACTAACTCGACATGACGTGTCTTCCTCATTGTATATGAAGTACTTCCAACTTATACAAAATGAATAAGCCAAATACAACAGTGCCACCGAATCTAGCCCTGACTGCTCTACTTTCTAGTGGGATTACTATAGTAAGTACACAATTACTTTATAGCACTAGCGATATATGCTATGGCCAAGCATTTCTTTTTACTTAGCAGTCTTTTAGCAGTAATATAAGCTCAGCGAATGATTTATCTTGATTGATCAAACCATGATGTGCAGGTAATTTTAACAAGTACATATAACTGAAGAGCGACAAGTATCAACCGAGGGAATACCCTTCTAAAGTTAAGTTAAATTTTTTCTCTAAAATCTGAGTCCAGCTGTCATGCCATATCGTCACTGTTATTATCCCCTCCAAAATAAATAAGAGGGGCCTTAGTAAGACGCTCTCCAAAATGTATACTTTGTTAAATTGAATACGGTTCTGAAGATATGCTATATTGCTCGTTCATCCGTATTAAACCTCATGGGTCAGAAAGCTCATTGGAAAAGTCATAAAGTTGGTTTAGATCGCATGGTGTACGAATCCGCGAGTACCTTGATAAGAGTAGTTCTTCCCAAGCTTTCAACAACGTAAGTAGGTACTTAACTGAGGTACGTAAGCCGAATGTCCCATACAAACGAACTTCCCTGTTCATTTGAAAATTACAGGTCAGATTTAAATGAAATTTTGCATGTATAAGCGGATAAGCAGTATCTAGGGGCAAAATGTGTTCGTTTTGGTTCAAACACCACTAAAATCAAATTAGAGCGAAGTGAATTTTCAATATTTCCATCACTAAAACGACTCGTTTTGAACTGATTATTTTCATATAATAAACTCGTTCAATCAAAAAACTTTTGCACCTTACCCCTCGGTAATATAGTCAACTTTGAAAATAATACATAATAATTGAAATAGATTATGTCCATTCAAAATGAAAAAGGAACTTCGAAAAGTTATCAAAAAATGTAAAATATTGTCGACATTTTGCAACCGCTTCGTCACACGCGGGGTGAGGTAACGGGGAGACGCAGTGAGGCTACGGAAACTCCCGAGTCCCGACAATTGCCAGTTACAAGTGAAACAGGAACAATATTTACCGCTCGGCGCTAGGCCCATCACGGAGTTGGGCGAGTCATACGTACCCTTCTTTAGTTTGAACCTACACTGCGCTCTACGTCTGACACGTAGCAATGACTTTTGCTACGAACACTACGAGTACACTATTTGAATGTGTCATAGCTCAGGACAAAATGAAAAAGTTTCCTAATTGATACACAACTATATATTATTATATGTTGATATGTATACCATTAGATATTTTGCGCTGTAATCCTTTATGCAATGCCTAATGCTTTGGCCGTTTAGGGGTCGAATACTTAATGAGACACGAAAACATCAAGAGATTATTATTAAAATTTTTATACATATAGATACCTTAGTCACCTAACTATGTTTTTAGTGGTTTACCTGAATTTAACAATAAATTAAAAAAAAAATAGAAACGTTATCTTCTTACGTTTTCTCTGAAATGTGTTGATTATATTATAGCTCCAGGACTTAGGGTCCAATTCAAGCGAGATGACAAGAGGTGTGTAGTTTTTTATACAACATTTAAATGGAAGCTAAGCATATCTGTGAAGCCCATGGAGTAAGATGTGCGAGATGCAAGTTTAAAGGAGCTAGGTATACTGCGTACAATAGCACTGTAAGCTATCAAGGAGCATATAGGAGAACAGCAAGCCTTGCTCATGTCTCTTCTAATTTGCTCCACTGTAGATATCTGCAGCTCTGCAAAGCCCACGCTATTTTATATCGTACACCTAGACTTGGTAAACAGATACCTAACCGCCAAGATCCTAAGTTAATAAAAACAAAAGCCGTGACGTTCCCATTTAATTAGTTGTTCTAAATGAATTTTTAAAGTCCTTTCGTCATAAATATGATAAATTTTTCCTACAAAGGCTATCTTCAATTAATAATTCAATATACTTATATACTTTAATAAATTATGTATAAAATTTCAGGTGGTGTCCATTTGCTACATAGTTTTGAGTATTTTAGGCTTGGTATACCGCTTCAAGTGCGATGCAATCAGCATGGAGATATTTAGCTTCTGGAGCCTTATTTATAGAGTCTACATACAAGGTAAAAATTCATTTGTATTTGTTTACTTATGTTTAAAGCAATGACTATTTTTGGTTTAGCTATATCTACCCGGACACAAACGAGTATCAAAATATCATTTTAACACTAGAACCAAACACACCGTCTAGTTCCTTTTGAGATATAGGCAGAGATGAGGTAACCGCACTTAGCTAAGTAGGTACATCTCGCTGCTTCTTTAGCCTTTTAGCCATTAATATTTTCATGCACTTCAGCTCTTCTATATCGATTACAGTTACCTACATAATGTACTACTTATAATTTTCTTTATAGGCAAGCCTCAACTTCAGTTTCATATTTTCTCGCTGTACCTCCTATATTTAATAAAGTTATAAAATTTTCAGATACCACCTGTGAGGCTGCGGTCCCGGCTGTTGACCTTACACAGTCCCACACTGTGTTCGTGTTCCTGGCGATCACTCTTTGTTTCTCAACCCTGACCCTGATCACGGGCATCGTTTTGGCAGCATGCAAGTATTTAAATTTGTAAAACATGTTTTAAAGTAGGCGCAAATGACACTACACCACCACGTGGTACTCTTTTGCGAGTGGGCTGACTAGTTACCATTGATTTGCTTATTAAATCCCAATCATTCCCGTTGTCCCCCACCCGCTTGTCCACAACTAGTGGACAGCGACAGGGACTTTTTCATCTGTCATCAAGCAGGGAATGTAGTAAAAAAAGAGTTGTATTATCGGAAATCTCCAAGCGATGAGTACAGTGACATATTGGACTTAGTTACATATTTTTTTCTAAAATTTAAAAAGCGCCTTTTTCATAACCTACCTCAACGCAAAAAAATACGTCGATCTGTAGTTGCGTAAAAGAAGGGTAAATCAACAAAAACACTTTTATACCTAAAGGATTAGAATTGAACGTTATTATCGCTCAGAACGCTTTCGTATATCTGTACGTAACCCAAAACAGGAATCATTCCTCACTCATTGTTATCATTCACACAGTGATCAACAACAAAGAAGCGCTGCAGTACATCAATGTGTACGTTTACGCATATATCGCCTCGTGGGTGGGCTCGCTGGTGGTGGACGTGACCTTCGCGACCCATCTCGGCATGGACTACACGCACATAAGCAACCTGTTGGTGAGATCAAATCGCCACCGCTAAGTTGTGATTGTGGCACTGTACTTCAAATGCGATTAAAATAAGAAAGCGATCGTGACGTCACAACTGGATTTTTCAAAAATAATGTATTACGTATTTATTTTTTTATTTCTGATTATAAAGATATATTGTAGGTACATAAGCACACAATAATTTATTAACGAAACAATATTGGACTTTGAGACTGTAGACAAGTTTGGCTTATACTCTTTAGCCAGTCTTATTCTTATATTAATCTTATTTAACTTAATTCTTATGTAAACTTTTGGGAGTAAACATACCTACTTTATTCCCGCTGTGATTTTTATAATATTTGCAACGCACATTAATGTTCGCCTAATGCTAGTTAGCCACAGTCGAGCAGGTATACTGGTGTATAAAATATAAATTATAAGTAGTATAGGAATATCTCTCTAGTCAACTTACGCTATAGCTAAGTGATGTATTCAGGGGCGTATTTACCCTAGGGCCAAAAGGGCCATGGCCCGGGGCGACAGGCTGCTAGGGGCGGTGCAAGCAGAAGAAATTTAAAAAAGACTACCTAACTAAGGCTCTTATTAATGAACAGTGTTAAATTGTGTTTTGTCTCTTTCGATTCAGTTTAAAATTCTAAAACAAAAAGGGCGGCGGGGCCTGCAGGCCCAGGGTGCTGAATCCTAAAATACGCCACTGGATGTATTTAAAACACCCAGCAACAACTAACTATAACTTAATAGATAAAATTCACTACTGCTGTAGGTAGTGGCACATTCCGAGTTATTTGCGTATGAAGTTTCGTGCTCACGCCTCACTCTCAGTTGGTTTTCTCTTTTCTCTTGCACAGTCTTCAGGCACGTAGAGAATAAAAGTGAATAAAGCTTAGGCCTAGTCAGGTCTTTATAGGTAGGTAACTGTGCCTTTAGTTTATTAACAACTAGTTGTGCCCCGCGGCTACGCTCACGCAGCCTAACTTACTCCTTATAACATCAGCTATCTGCCAGTGAAAGTCCCGTCAAAATCGGTCCAGTCGTTTCTGAAATTACCCGGAACAACCAAGACAGATATAGAGAATTTTTTTTAAATTGTGCATTTACTATAGGTACCCTACGAATAAATAATATGTCATTTATTCGTAGTAGGTACCGTATATAGTTACATACCGTGTATAGTTTCATATGCATTTATTAAAAAGCTGTTATTTTGACATTACAAGCAGACACTTCAATTTTATTTATTTGTATAGATGACTGTTGATTTACCTACGATCTCCTCAAGTAACTCAAGTTTATCTTTTAAGTTCGTACAGAAATACTTGAAAACTTAACTAGGCTAGGACGTTCACTTTGTTGAGGGTATAATGTTACAGGCCACCGATTACAACCCCAGTTGGGACCTGCTTCGACAAGGTGCTTTCTACCTCCTGGCGATCTCCCTGAAAGGCTTCGCAATCCATGCTGTTAACTTGGTACTGCTATTGCTGATGATCGTCTTCCTCTACGACTACCAGGATATTTCAAAACGCAACGAGGTAATAGACAATAATACCAAATAACGCAATAAATATAAGGCCTGTTTTACTTATGTGTAAAAATGTTATAATTTTAGTGATTTATAATAGCGCTTTAGTAGTTCTAAGCCAGTTGACAAATTCATATTAGTTTTGTAATGTTCAGAGTCCATTGGGCCAGGTTCTATGGCTCAGGTTTTTCCGTCCTGTATTTTTTTATAGAATATTTGATAACGACACGAGCGGGTCGTTCACCTGATAGTATGCATAACGTCATCCCATAACGATTGCAGTGCCACTCAGAACTTTGAAACACAAAGGCCTGCACGGCACTGCAGTGCGCTCGTTACACTGAGACATTAAGTATATTAAGGTCTCATAAGCCCAATAGTTAATTTCACTAACTATTTTGATCAACCTACCAACAAATTAATAATGTTTGTATATTACTACTTGGCAGCAGACTACATAAGCAAAGATGTAAGTGACCCGCCCAGACGGACACTCGAAGAGTTAGTCTTTGCCACCTGGTATTTGGTACAGTTAGTTCTAACATCCGGTAAAAAAAGCTTTGGTGCAACATGAAAATGTGGTTATATAAATGTAAAGGTCTAGTGTGAACTAATTAGCTAGTTTGTTTCAGCATTCCATTCACAAGGTAGGGGCCCTTGACGCTTTTGAGTAAGTCATCTAATATTATTATTTTTTGAGTTCCTTACTTTATACTATTTTATTTATCGATTGTACCCAATCTTGTTTTAAGGCAGCGACGGAGACACGAAGACAACTGGGGGAATTCGAATACGGATATATACGCGGGACCATTCCCTCGAGGGTTAGTACTGATTCAATGCGGTATAGGTACATGTTATGTTACATTTGCTGATTTCAACCGTCTATTATCGTTGATAAACATAATTTACCTTTTAATTTGACTTATTTTACAAGACAAAAACGGGAAAAAAACGCACAGACCAACATACGGATCGCGACCGATGCTCTAAGCCTAGAGCATCGGTCGCGATCCGTATGTTGGCCTTAGAGCATCGGTCGCGATCCGTATGTTGGCCTTAGAGTCTAAGGCACAGACCGGGGCATTCCCTAATGTTCCTAGTAAATAAATAATATTAAAATGGCTTTTAGAAGAGCGGAAAAAGGCCTCGACGAAAATATCGCGAATCGCGATGAATGAATTTTCATCCCCCATTTTCTCAATCTTTAGGGGTGGTATTGTTTAATAAAATTAAATAGTACCACGTCGAAAGTTTATACCTATTTTATAAAAAAGATTTTTCAATATCGGTCCACAATTGACGGAGACATCGTTGTACATAATATTAAGAAAAAACATATATACAATCGAACATAGAACCACCTCCTTTTTTGAAGTGGGCTATAAAACGTGGTCTAATATTATAACCACCATCTTCTCTAAGTATCAAATTATTTTACCTACTTGATATTTTTGGTACAGGCAATTGAACAGCGGATTTATTGAAGAGGAGCCACGCACGCCTGTTCGCAATGACTACAATCCGTGAGTATTTAATTCACTTTATTCATATCTATTATCTAGCTACCTAGTGACTGAGGTGTTTGTATGAAATAGTAACATTGACAAATACCTAATCCGCATTCGTCGCTGATCCGTAAGAGCCGCACTACCTACGAACCTACCTACTGTGATAAGTTTCAGAAGCACTCGCGATACACAATAGAAACGAAATAGCTAGGATATAGGTAATAGTAGAAAAGGGTCCTCAGCTCCTTCACCTTTATCACAGTTTTACAAGAACTGTGCCTTTATGCTCCTTAAGGGGCAGAATACGGCGCGCCTCTATCTCGCTCGCGCATCTCAGCATTATTGATGAAAAACAATGACCATGAAAAATCTCATTCTGTGAAGCAGCTCGCAATAACATTACAAAGGTACGGCAAAAGTATAATTTTGATCCGATCAAGTTTTCATAGATGAAAAGGGGTAAAACAGAAAATTCCATTTTTAGGCTTCAAAACTTGAATGGATCAAAATGATATTTTTGTATAACTTTTGTAATGTTATTGCCAGCAACTTCACCGAATGCGTTTTTTCATAATTAAGTGATTGTTTATCTTTAAAAATACTGAGATGCGTGAGCGAGATAGCGGCGCGCCGGCCTTCCTTTCGGTATAACCCTTATCTATATATTGTGTATCCAAATAAAAATGGAAATGGGTGATTGTAGTTGAAGGTTATTTCGTAGTTTTTATTTAATTAACAAAGAGATATAAAGTTTAAATCTTTTTACGTACCTAATAATATATGTCTTTATACCATTACATTTTTTGAGCATAAAAAAATGTTTTACAGACGGGGGCCAGGGAGTTTCCGTCGTTCAGATTCGTGGAACCACCAGCAGCCCGTGCCGCAGCCCATGCCGCAGTCCATGCTGCATTCAATGCCGTCTAGCTCGTCGTCACGTCCATTCTCGTACTTGGAGGAGGTGCGGCGGCCGACGCCGCCGTTGAAGCCCCCGGTGTCGCCAGCGGAGCCCTGGCGGGGCGCGTGGCCGGCTCCGCCCGTGCCGGCGCCCGACTACAGCCCGCATTCGCCACGCCGACTGAAGTCCGCGCTCAAGCCTAACTACATGTAGCCGCGTCGTGACTCCTGACGCCCCCATCGACCGAAGCGATATGTGCAACATATCCATGACCAGAAGGCCGATTCTTTATAATTTATTTTTATATATTTTAAATAAAGTAAACCAAGTTGAGATAGTGACTTTTTTAATAATGGATTAGTCTAAAACCTACGATAGCTGCAGTTATACTTAGGAACTATAATATACTTTTCGATCTCAATTTTTGCGACGGATACTATTATTATAATCGAGCACATAAATCGGGTTAAAATTTTATGTCTTCAGTTCCTAACTCAAAAGAATCGGCCACTGTTGAAATGGTTATTATGCTGGAGAAAACCACGCCTATTAGGTATTTCCTCCTACGCACACATGTATATAGGTAAACCTATTTATGTGGCTACAGTAAGTAGCGCAATAAAACTACGTACTGACGTCGATTTCATGATTTTATCAATTTGTATACGGGCGTCAAATAAAAATAATATAAACTCATTATATATTTTATTTCAAATCCCTTTTAGTCATATTTTATATTACAATCTAGAACATCATAGACATATAACGTAACGTAGCTTTTAGAGCTTAGGCTTTCAAATGCAGCCTTAGCACTATATGCTCTTTATTGCTTTAGCAAGCTTACAGTTATATATCTATACAGTATAAAAAAGTATATTTGTATAATTAGGTAGGCAAAAATTTAAATTGCCGTAGTGCCGTAGTATAGTTTCTTTTCATTATTGTACAATTATATAAAACAATGGACCATGCGTTCATTTAGCTGAGCACCTACTTCGAGACGCATGTGACCATGAGTCGCGAAGCTAATGCTTCGCAGCATGCCTCTAGGCGGTTACCTGTATTTGCGAAAAGCTAAATTAATGTTGACATTGTTTGTTGCAGTACACTGTTCTGACTCTTCATTAAAAGCTACGTTATATCATGCGCATGCAACACGATTTATCCTACTCATTCATTATTCTATTTACATTTTATTATAATCGTCTGTGAACACTTTACTTCAATTTACATAAGAAGAAAATTATTTATTATTATATTATGTACTTAGAATATATTATTTAATAAAATTGTGAAAAAGAACATTTTTACAAGTTTCCTTATTTTAAAAATAGTGATTATAATTTAACATACAAAACAAAGTGGTTCAATTAATATTTATCATTTAATGTAATTGTATTCTCAATTATATATTTATTAAAATCACAGTTATTACAAAAAAAATAGAGATAAGAGTTTAAGGCTGATATTCAGAGACGAGTCTAAGCGTGGACTTTGTCTTCCTTATGTCAAAAAGTAGTGCTTACGCTCTAATTTGTATTCAGAGACATTTGGAACACTACTTAAACTTAGCGTATGCTAAGCAAAGCCTGAGTAGGCAATATCGACTACTTGAGCCGCTCTCAAAACAGAAGTGGCGCCACCAAATGATAACGGTAGAAACCATAATAACCAAACATTGAAATGTCAAACTTCAAAACTAACATGTTTCATTTATTATAATATCATAATAGATTTATAGCATTAATATTGTTGTTTCACTCACTCCAGTGACATTTTGTATATCGCTATCTTTGTTGTATTGCTATTCATACATAAATGATAAAACCGGTAAACGTTCCGGTGAAAAAATTAAAAACTTAACAGCCATAGATAACGAGAGTGTGATCTTAGCTTAGACCGTGCACGAACTTTGTTTCTGAATACGAATTCGATTGAGCGGCTTAGCCGATGCTTGGCTAAGACAGTTCTTAGATCGTTTTAAGCTGTCGTCTCTGAATATCAGCCTAAGAACACAGTTCACGATTAGAGCGTTTGAATATCGTATCTCTAAATCAGAGTTTATATCATATGGAAAGGCACAATCCATCGAGTGGTACTTTTGTAACTTACAATCAATATGTACACTGTTATTTTATAAATATACATAAATATACATTGAGCCTAAAGATGCCAATACCATGTTCGTGATAGTATCCACAGGGTGAGAGCTAGGCAGCACAGCAGCGCGACGAGGCGCCTTCGACAAACGCAAACTCGTGCAAGTGGATACTATCTTCGCATATTTGTCAAGCTTCATCATGTTTTACTTCGCTAACAGCATCTCCATTATCAGGCTCGTCTTTCACGGACTCCTGTTCTTTGTCAACCGGGCACACCTCCAAGGAAGCATCGTCGGGTTGTTCTTCGTTTTCGCTCGTGGGTTTGTTGGGCGGGTTCGTAGCGCGGCTGTCGGCCCACGAGCCCGCTTGCGGCTCATCGCTGGCTAGTGACAGCTCGAACTGAGCCACGAGCTGGCTCAGCACCTTCTTGAGATGATCGAAGGATTCCTTTTCAACGGGCGCGTGTGGTGCTTCGACTACGGTCTCGCAGTTTCCTTCCTCGCATTCGGTCGCGTATTCGCGGCGCATTGATTTGAGCTCGCCGACTACTACGGTTACGTCTGCGTCAGTGTGGAGACGGGCCGAGAGCGCAGCGCCCTCTTTAGCGAAAAGGAACACTGCAGGTATGGTGATGTCGTCCTGACCGTCTCCTGACATGGCGAAGATAGCGGTGCTCTCGTGCGAGGATCCAGACACGTTATCTAAAACTATCGCCAGCTTGGCTCCAGCATGCTGCATATTGCGCACTTTCTGTGCGAATGTGCACTGACCCCGCACCGCAATGGCGAATTCTCCCTCGATTTCTTTAAATAAATATACGAAAAGTGTTACAAATTATAGGCAATTCCATAGATATATTTAATTACTAGCTAGCTGCTGCCCGCGGTTTCACCCGCGCGGAAATATATAGATTGACCCGTTCCGGGATAACATACCAATTCAAACTCAGGCTGTATAGAATAATTAGGAAGGGAAAATGTTGAGATACGATGCCAACAACTATATTTTCAAAAACGTTCTGCTCGATCAACATCGATATCTATTGCGATCATCACCAAGATGCATGCCAAGCGTTGTGTGGCTAATACGGAAAATGCCTATGTTCCGAAGTAGACGTCTATTTTTTTAATACGATATGATGATGAGACGAACTGTGCGTTTGCCTGGTGGTAAGCATAACGCTGGCCCTTAACAATTGCAGTGCCACTCAGAACTTTGAATAACAAAGACCTGCGCGGCACTGCAGTGCGCTCGTTACCCTGAGACATTAGGTATTAATTCTCATAAGCCCAGTAATTTCACTGGCTACTCAGCAGAGTAGCCAGTGAAATTACTGGGCTTATGAGACCGGAACAAACCGGAACACAGTAATGCTTGCACATTACTGCTTGGCGACAAACTTCGCTCACAAAGCGGTGGTAACAACCCAGACGGAAACTCGAGGAAGAGTTAGTCCTACCACCTAGTAAAACTGTGTGTCTTCCAACTGATGATGATGAAATGGGCCTGTAAAGTTCGTTACCTTCTTTGTTAGTGATGGGCGTGCATGCGTCCTCGGGGAGGACTCTCGCCACGGTGCCCGTGAAGCGTGAGTCTCCAACTATCTCAGTGCCGAAGTGCGCGGGCCCAGCTGGGACCAGCTGCCCGTCGAAACGGACCGCGCACGCGACCACGCCGTTCTCCAAATCACTCATAGAGTTCCATTTCGACATCTCTCGCATGAACGTTAGACCTTCTGCGGCGTCTTTCGCCGACTTAGCCTGTAAGCGAGGAGATAATTGGGAATTTGCATGAAACTCAAAATACATTAGGGTAACACCCGGATAGTTGCCTCAGTCGGATAAATGCCCCAGTTTCTAATACACTATGTTAGGGTTGGTGCTTTATTATAATTAGAAGCGCCGCTCCCGCAGGCCTCGGTGCCATGTAAATCTTCGGAATAGACGTACGCGTTTTGTCCGTGTGAGCAAAAATCTTCCACGCCGAAACTTTGACTGGCGTCAAAATAAAAATTGGTCAGTAATTTGCATTGAATATTTTTTATCACTTCCACCCTGGAGCTTTAGGTCTTAGCTCTTGCGGTCTCCTATAGGGGTCTCATTTAGCCCCAGGGAGTTGGGGGTAAATGGTGTTGCCCATCGAGGTAATATGTACTAACGGAGCTATGTGAAACAAAAGTCTTGTTCCATTTTTAGTCCGCTGCAGCGCTAATACCATAATTATGTCGTCTAACCAAACAAATAAACCACGTTGACGCTAGATTGCGTCTAAGGTGGTTTTCTCGCGATCAAAAGGTCGGAAGCGCCCCTAATTTCACGGCGCTTACGCGTTTTGTTCTAGGAAGGACTGGGATAGTCAGTGTAGCGCAAAATATGACTGCGGCGTCGACTCTATTATCTCTATGGTATCGCCACTCACCGACGCGCGACGGCTCGCCACAAAACGGCTGTGTCTATTAATATTATTATTTGTAAAGACGTACCGCACCGTTTTATTAGTGGTAGTACTAACTCTTCTGGGAGTGTCCGACTGTCCGTCTGTGTTGTTACCACCGCTTTGCTCGTGAAGTCTGCCGCCAAGCAGTAATGTGCAAGCATTACTGTGTTCCGGTTTGATGAGCAGAGTAGCCAGTGAAATTACTGGACTTACGAGACTTAATACCTAACGTGTCAGGGTAACGAGTGCACTGCAGTGCCGCGCAGGACTTTGTGTTTCAAAGTTCTGGGTGACACTGCAATTGTTATGGGCTGGCGTTATGCTTACCATCAGGCAATCGACCAGCTCGTCTCGATACCAAATAGCATAAAAAAACCCCATCTAAAATCTGAAAACGGCAGGATTTCACTCACCGTGGTCGTGGTGTAAAGCAACTGCACCCGTCCGTCGGGCAGGGTGAGGACCGATATTCCCATGTCCGAGAGGGCGTGTATTTGCCGCGGGTCATTAAGGGGCCGCAGGCGCGCCGCCGGCCGCGCGGCCGTGGCGCCAAGCAACTGACGCATCGGCTGCCGTACCTTAGCGGCTACCAGCGACGCAGTATTCGGACACGTCCTGCGAAAGGCACTGTATCTATGTACCCAGTACTAGCTCCCGCTAGCGCCCACATAGTACATCCTACTTCGTACTTATAATATTATAAATGCGAGAGTGTGTTTGTTGGTTTGTCCTTCTTTCACGCAGTAACGGAGCAACGGATCGAAGTGGTTTTTGGCATAGATATAGTTTATGCACCGGAGAGTAACATAGGCTACTTTTTATCCCGGAAAAATGCACGGTTCCAAGCAACTTCGCCGAATGAGATTTTTCTTAATTATATTCAATAATGTTAAGATGCGCGAACGAGTTAGCGATAGGAAAACTTACTTCCTCAGCTTATCCTCGTCTTCATCATCAATCTTCATCGTGAAATAGGTAGCGTTCCTGCCGGTCGTAGCCAGAGACAACGGCAAGAAGTGTGCCTCGGTCGTGAGCACATAGTTTTCCAGCTCTATCGGCAACTCGTGATCTTCACTGAACAGCATGTAAAGGTATTTGAAAGTTTCTGAAAGTACGAAGGAGTCCATCCGATCCTCGTGCTGTCTCGTCCGTACGTCATTGACGGCTGCATACCCGCAAGGAACCCGCGTGTGTTGCTGCAAGGCCTTAAGGACTGTCTTGCCGACTTGTAGGTAATGGTCATCCTCAGTGGCGCGGTGCAAGAAGTAGGTAGATTCAAGGAACTCGGGCCGGAGCGGGTGTTGACCCCAGTGCACCTGTTAAAGACGATGCCTGTTTATATATTTACATTTTTACACTATTTGATAGATACCAGCGGGTTTATCTGATGACGTAACGCCGGTCCATAACAATTGCAGTCTGACCCAAGACTTTGAAGCATAAAGGCCTGCGCGGCACTGAATAAGGAATGTTGCATGAAACACCAAATAAATAATTATTATATACCAGAATGTATGGCTATGAGACGCTTAAGGTTCACAATCACACCATAACCGCCAATACCGCGACGTAGCCGGCAGACATACTTTACACATATAAAAAACGAACCTGAAAGTCTGAAGTGAATGCCTCTGGTAAAAAGGTGTGCCGCTGCATGACTTGGTACAGCATCTCGTGTGTTTCAACTGCGGGCCGCACGTCCCCTAGGAGCACCTGCAGCCCAGGCCAGAAAGCGAGCAGAGCGTCCATGAAGTTCCGCGATTGAAGGTGCGGCCTGCCAACATAACTAGACTTAAACCCGTCTGCACTAAACATTGACAGCGCCTAAGTCTTGCGCCGCTGCAGCGCAAGTACGGTTCTTTTCGATCGATAAAATTCGATAAAATTTAAACTAAAAGACAGATTACCTGTGCATGTGGACGGCCAACATAACAGGGCCTCTGCTGATGTACTTCATGACTGCGTTGTAGTGTCTGTTGAACCTAGCCAGGTACTTCTCATCGCCGAGTAAAATGTAAGCCTTCAGGCAGTATTCGTAATATGAGTCGATACCGGCGCCGACTCCAGAATCCTTACGCACCCAATCGCCATTGTGGATGTTTATCACTGTACCCATTAGATCCGATGTCCTGGAAAAATTGTTTATTTTTAATGTTCAGATTGTTAGACCATCTTAAGCAATACCAAAACCATTTAAGCTATAACACGAATTCCATCTGTCCATAGAATGCATTAAGATACACCATTAGATGTGTGGTTGCTACTAGCAATCGACTTAGGCTACCTTTATTTGAGAAAAAGAATTAGGGTTCCGCGCAAGAAAATAAAAACCACGAAATCCAATATCTCCGCGCGGGTAAAACCGCGGGCAGCAGCTAATAATTAAATGAAAATGTAGTTCACAAAAATCTAATCTTAGAAACGTTTATATTATACCTATGCCGGATCTTCCAGAGGCGATCCATAGCTTTGTGCGCCTTCTGTTCGTAGACTGGGTTGCCAGTGAGTCGTGATAGAGCTGCCATTTCGAGAATCATCGTTCCAGCGCACGCGGTGCAAGTCTCACGCGATTCGGAAAGTGTTTTGATCCCGTGGCGTAAATTTACCTAAAAAGGAGTAAGCTTGTCAGTAATTAATTGAACACAAGGAGGAGTTTCTGTGATAGGCAGTGGAGGACGATGTTTAATAGCCGGACAATAATATTGCCTGATGGAGAACAAATGATTCTGTTCAACTGGTGTTCAACGCCACTATACGCGAATCAAGTAAAATATATTCAGGGCATCGGACGTGAAATTGAAAACAGACATGGCTAGAGAGTACAAAAATTGTGTCTCTCAAGAGTTGCCTCAACTCCAGCTCCACTAAATCTATGAGCGCATAGTCCAATTACAGAAGAGGAGCATAGATTATTTCTTAGATTGCACTGCACGGTTAAAGAGCCAAATGATTACATTTTTCAAAACCAATTTTTATAATGGCTGTTTTTACTTTAAGGGGTTGAATTTTGTAAATCTGTTTATAATCTGTTCTAATTATGTACAATGTACATATTGTTTTGGTGTAAGTTTGGTAATCCAAATCTTACCTAGTAAAAAGTTTCCTATCTAGGTAATGTATAAATTTCAAGTCATAAATGTAGATAATATTTATTAATATAACTTTTTAATAAATTATTTATTTATTTTTATTGCATACATATATTTAACTTATACTTAAGAGTAGACATAATATGCACGCACCCTGTTAGGAGGGCGTTGCAAACTTAAATTCGGTACTTAGTAATAAAATAAAGAACTAAAACTAATTGAGGTTTAGCAAGTAAATTAATACCTACAGCGTACCCTACGAAGAGCGGGACGGCAACCATAAAATAGAGTGAGACGCAATGGACGGTTGCGTTGCTTGCGCAGTACCTATGGTGTAAGCGTAAGAGTGGACGTATGTGTAACCCGGTGTGTCTGGGGTACATGCCCGTGTCATGCGATGCACACGGATCCAGTGTGCACCGGCCTTAAAATGACTTTTTAATATTTGCACGCTTGCTTGCAGCTAAAATACTATGACCGATTATTTTTTAGCGACTGAAATGTATTATCCTGTGTCTTACAAATAAATGTTTCATTTATTTTTTTTAAAAGCTACTAAATAAGTACTAACAGAACCTGACGAGCACATAACGACCGTTGTGAACACAATGGAACTAATCTCAATAAGCTGAACCCAATAATAATAATAGTTAACAAATTCCTAGACATGCAAATTTTTGATGACAGTAACACGTGAACCTGACTCACCTTTCCGTGAGGAATTCCAGTAGAGGTATTGAAAGCTGGCAGGAGCCTCTTCCCAAGATCTGCTGCCATTTCAAGCAGCTCGCCATTGTACCACTGGAGCACGGGAATATCTCCCATCAACGTGGTCGCCAGAACATGGGCTGATAGGAGTCCTCTGTAATGTCCCGCACCTTTTTAGTTGTAATATTATACAAAATTTCTCTATAAAATTTAAATCAGTACATCGGTAGAATTATTATCCGTGTTATTTATATAACAACAAGGATTCTGATTTACTGACTTACCGTTTGATGAGAAAAAGCATAGTATTATGGTTTGTAACATTTACGCAAAATGGCAAAGGACTTGTACCGAATTTGTAGGGAGCTTGGTACTTTATTCCCAGAAAAAATAACTAGTCTCAATTTTTTTCTAGATATGTGCCTGAAATAAAGAATCTAGCAGAATGGTAAAAAAAATTTGAAACCTGCGATTTCTTCTACTATATTACAAATCTGTGGATTTCTTTGAAACTTGTTTTAAAGAAAAGCGTAGTAGAAATACAAAATTAATTAACAGCAACACTGTGTTCCTAAACATATCCAAAAAGCAGCAACATTATAAAAGTATGGCGTCTTTGTCACGTCTTTTTTGACAGTTTTGACAAAAAAAAAAATAAGTGGTGTCATCTGTTCTGTCAACTTTTTTTCTGTCTTCGTCACATTCAGCCAAAAAGAAGCTGAAAAAACTGTTCCGTTTCACGTTACGTACCAAAAAAAATCGTTATGTATTTTCAGGAAATCGCCGGCCTATAAAATTGGAATTTCATTTCAGAATATCTAGATTTTGAAAGCTTTTTCCTAAAAACCAAATGATAGCCTGGTTAAATTTTAGTACCAAAACGGAACAACTCTTTTAATTTGAGTCTTAAATTAGACGTAATCTATAGTGGGATTCGCGTAAAGACACGCAGTCTGCGTTAGGGAGATGTTAATTTTAAATATTTTATTGCACATTACGTGCAATAAAGGGTAGGGTTATTTTAGTTCACTCGGAATGATATCCGTGTCGGAAGCGCTGTCTTGATCCTTTATATTTCGGACTCATAAGTAGTGTTCATTATATTTTAGGGGCTGACCGGGGCCTGTCACACAAGCGCGGTGACGTCACAGCAACCTAGCGTCCGTCACGGATTTTTCTAGAAGTTCGGGTTGGTAAGGCGCATTGTACATATGCGAATAGTTCCGATATCAATTCAACATATTACATTTACATTACTTTGGTGTTGGCGTTTTTTAGGCTGCTTAAGTTTTATATCAACGAGTACTTGGTTACTTACCCCAACATTCGAATGTTAGTCTCAAATACCGAGACGACGATGTCGTGGTCAAAGCTTACGTCATCAATGACCAGCTTTATAGCCCGACTGAACTCTGAGAAGTCACCCATCACCACCAACGTATCCAAACTGTCCACCAGAGTCAACGAGAAACTGTAACAAGTATAATTTCAAAAATTGAAAAACATGACTGCCTGTGTCACTCCGGATTATGTAAGTATACATCCAAAGCTGTTCATGCAATTAAAAGTTGTGGTGGAATAAAGAAACTTACATACCTACACACAATACTTATACAGATGAACCCTGAAAACATACTCCTTTTTGGGCAGTCGTGTAATAAGAATTAACCAACCTGATATTAGCTAATCTGCGTACAGCATACTAGCTTTTCGTCGCTCGCATGCTTAGAGTGAAACTATCAACGCATTTAGAAATTGTATTAACCTTCACAACTAATAAAATTGTAAGGAGGTAAGGTCCGTCATCAATGACGGAAAGGCTCCTTACCTCCACTAATTATTTTTTATGTTATTTGTAACGAGACGAGCGGGTCGTTTGCCTGATGGTAAGCATAACGCCGGCCCATAACAATTGCAGTGCCACTCAGAACTTTGAAACACAAAGGCCTGCGTGGCACTGCAGTGCGCTCGTTACCCTGAGACATTAGGCATTAAGTCTCATAAGACCAGTTATTTTGCTGGCTACTTTGCTCATCAAACCGGAATACAGTAATGCTTGCACATTACTGCTTGGCGGCAGACTTCACGAGCAAAGCGGTGGTACAAACCCAGACGGACACTCGCAGAAGAGTTAGTCCTCCCACTAACTTATTTTTTAACACTAATATTTGTTGTTCCTAACGTTCTACTTCAAATTATTTCAATATAGACATTTGATTCTCGTGGAAAACAAATTAATTGATATCATAACAACAATTGAGTCAAAATCCCCATTACAAACGCAACAGCCAAATCAATCGAACCATTCTCAAGTGATGCTACCTCATACATGTAGCAAGTGATTTTTATTTATATAGACAATTATTAGACATATAAAAATATGCCCTAATATACCATTAAAAGTTATGCTTGTTATGTTTAGTTATAGTAAATTATGCCAAAACAAAATAGGAATTAGAAAGCATGCAAATCAAAGAGATCCCCATTTATTCATTCACTTACTTCCCAAGTGCATCGTCCATATCTCCCCGGCTCGGCGTAATGCCTTTCCATCGCCCTTTGCAGCTAAGAGGCATCAGTTCATCAGCTGGATATGCATTGTCCATGTAAGCGTTGTAGGCATGGTAGAACATCTGTCTAGCTTCTTCCCTGCAAGTATAGGTATGGTTACTAAAAATGGTTGTTTTGTTATAGGTACTGTATATACTTACATATGCATTTAGTAAAAAGCTGTTATTTTGATATTACAAACAGACACTTCAATTTTATTTATTTGTATAGATGACACCATTAGCCAGGAAAAATGAAAAATAAAGATGTCAAACTGGGTATTTTTACTTGCCATCATAATGTACAAAAACTGTGCTTGAGATTTTTATAAAAATAACCCCTAAGTGGATAGAAAACTTTGTATGTAACGTTCGTCAGGATAGGTTTACGACTCTAAAACATACACGTAACTAAATCCTTGATCATAGAACTAAAACGCCATTTTTAATTTTCAAGAAAATATTACATTTGCTAAAATCCAATTTTCGTAACCTTTGACCTCTGATATCTAGTAATGCGGACATAAGATTATATGACACTTTTGAACCATCATATAAAACACCTAAACAAAGATATAATATACAAGTTTATAGCTTATCATCTTCCATTCCAAAGTTTAACCCTTTTTTTTAAACCTGTTTGGATCATTTGTCAGCAGAAGGTCCAAGCAATTAGCCGAGTGGCCTTCAAAAACCCTTTTGTCTTCCGAGACTTTGGTGAGGTTCACCATTAATTTCTATGCCTCTTTACAAGCATGGTAAGTGCTCTGTCGAGGAAAACATAATCTTGGTGGTGAGCATTAAAATCAACCAGAAGCACTAATTGGACAGAAGCTTAACTTTGTTAAGCCACATCAGCAGACTCACTGAGTTATTGGAATGAACTGGATGTCCCCTGATCTCATGTGTGTAAGCGATAAAAACTGGTATAAAGGATTTTCTCTAAGCTGGTGTCAACCAGTATCCATGTACTGGATCCAATAAATATGGATAAAGGAAAAACAGAGGTCTACAAGGTTGCGGAGATGTCTTATACAAATGTCATCATTAGCATGGACACAGATACTGGCATGTGGCTTAACTTTGTGCTCCAGGAAAAAACCTGGTTAGGGCAGGTAGGCTGTACCTCTGTATATTTTATGTGCATCGCTGTAAGTAATAGTAAGTTTGGCTTAGCAGTCTCAATATGTTGGTGGACTGGGTAGATGAGTGAGAGGCTCTAATATATAAATTATAGATGATTTGTAAGGTGCATTTTTAATGAGAGGGTGTGCTTTCTCTTTTTAAACAACTTAATATTTCTTTTGTTGATCAGAGGTAAGTAAAATAGTATTTGGACGAGGCACAAAAATACAAGTAGTGATACCAATAGAAGAGTCAACACTGAAGACTAGTGTGAAGACTGTGGGTATGCCCATATCACCCACTCCCTCAGGGATGTACATGGAATCCTCTCAACAGGTCACCAACCAGCTCCATGGCACATTCTGGGATTGTTCCCAAGATGGCAGAGCAGCCTTTTGGGTGGCCAGGACATAACCTAGCCCCCTCCACCGCCCTATTATCTGTGGTTGGCCAGTGGAAAACCGTTATGGATCCCGTGACCCTCCACAACTAGTTGACGAGTGCATTATACCCTCAGTGGCAGCGCATATGGTCAGTAATAGTAGTGCAACTATCCAGACCCACTTCCAGGAAGGTTTCACCAAATTACATCCTGAAACATGGCTATAGGCTGCTACGCAGCATGGCTTTGATTGATATGTGGTAACTATCCATAGACCGAGTCTACCAATAGAATCTGTTACCTGTTTAGAACCACCCGGAGGCCACATGTAGTTTCAATCAGGGGTACACTCCTACAGATGTGAGTAACTCAGCCTCAAAATACTCCAACCTATTCTTATACATCTTTAACACTTCCTCAAAATGGCATTAAAAACTTTATAAATGTTTTGCTCAACAATTATTAATCTCCGCAGTTTGTGCTTTTGGAATTTGACTGCTTAAATTCAAGGCTATCTGTGATAAAAAACTGAATTTGCAGGCTTATTGAGAAAATACTAAAGTTGAGCCTCTAGTAATTTCACTTACTACTTTACTCATCAAAACAGAATGCAGTAATGCTTGCATATTACTTTTTGGCAGATGATTACAATCATATAAAGTATCCAAGTTCTGATCTATTTTAGCTTTCAGCTTCATAACCTTCATTAATTTTAAAGCTATAGTCATACAAACGAAAATATAATTTATAAGGAAATCAATCATCAAGGAACAATAAGTACTTATAATCAATGACATGTTTGACCAATGCATTAGGGATAAACATTAAGTTCTAGCCTTTTACCTTAAATTAATCCTCTCGAGCCTCGACATACGTGATCCAGCACCTTCTTCTTCAGTCCTAACTGATATTGTTGCTAATATTAAGACTAACAAAACTCGATATGCCATTACTATCAACATTATCATCACATTATCATACACAATCTTCAAATGACTAGCACTTTGTCTCTCAAAATATTACAATAGCTTTTAGCACAATTGAAAAAGCAATATTAAAATTGAGACAACTTCTCCATTTTTACCAACTTGTTCCTCTCTTCTGTTCTGGTAAGAGTTTAGGGTTGAAGCATTAACAGTGAGCAACACAGTGAGAAGTATTTAGATGTTAGATAATTTCTAATAAATAGGTACAGTTTTGGATTTTGGATACTCTAGTGGTGCTCTAGTGTATTTCAATTTGTAATCTCTTCACAAACATAGAGATACTACGTATGACGTATCCCTATCCAAGTATCCACAGATCAGTTATCAGTATGTATATGATGTTTTTTTTTTTTTTTTAATGTATTTCTTGACCTGGATACATAGTCCTTAAGTCGCAATATTAGAAACAATTTTCGAGTCGAAGTGACGCTTCAGTAAAGCGGTGGATACTTTACTGAAGCTTCTATGGAGTTTTGGATAGAATACGAAAATACACGTTTTTCGCCTTTGTACTATTTGCCTTTCACTCATGCACGTTTACGAACACTTAATGGTTAATAATCCACCATGATTACACATTAACACTCGAAGAAACATAGGTTTTAGTAAATAACACAAAATCAACAACAGCACATTTTCGCATTCCCGCTAAAACTCTGTATATGATGTATATGATATGTAGCTAGGACATATCTCTTAGTTAGATTAGATTTCTATTTACCACAGCTAACTAATAATTATTAGCCACTGACGTAGATAGATATGGCCGCGACTATTTTCACGGAATTTGCACACCTACATAACCACAGATAACTAAATTAAACTTTTGTACTGTACTGTACTGCCATGTATAAGATTTTTTAAGTCTTCAAAAAAAGGAGGAGGTTACTAAATGGAGGAAAAATATGACGTACAAATAACGTATTCGAAAATATTTCTAGTGCTAGAGAACTTTGTACTACAGCATAGCTTTAGATCAAAGACAGTGGAGTATTTATTGCTATACAATAAATACTATTAGATTAGATCTTAAGATTCATGTTTATCTTAAGTAATAGAAACGATAAGACACCTGAGAAGAAACAAATGAGGAATAGACATTTTAAAAATATTTACTGAAATACGGCAATTTAGAATTTTTTTTTCCACATTCAACATTACAAATCTGTGATTCAACACCTCAGATTCTTTACGATGGCAACACTGCTTAGTAGTTTGTGGATGCTAATGCTAAAGGTGAAAATACACGGTTCAACCTAATTGAATCACTTTGGTTGAATGGAGCAGAAATGAAAGGAATGCTGTTGTTGCAATGACATTGAATGATTCACTTATAAGTTTACATGGATCAATTTGGTTGCTTCATCCAAATTGAAAGACAAAAGTGAACCGTGTATTTTCACCTTAAGCAATAAGCATGGTTGCCCCTCTGACCCTACCCTTCCTTATTTCCTTAAATCCAATTTTTGTTAATTATTATCGTTTCACCGTTTTCATTGTAAATAAATTGTATATACTACATAATTATGTAAATAATTTGCCTGATGTCCACAAAATTGATTCGACAATTTGAAGCAAATCTTTGAAAAGGCTGAACCTGAGAACACACAGAAGACAGAGAATTGAATTTGAAAACCTGACATTGGCGAATGCATAAGACATGCGAAGCCAAAGCCCCGGAAGAGGGGGAAAAAATGCTAAGCACAGAGTACTATTCTGCACAAGGTACGCTAGCTTCATATTACTGATCTGTGCAAGCTACTAAGCATAGAGTAGTCAACAATGTCAACATATTGTTACGAGCTATAGGGTAACGTTAGATAGAAAGAAGCCGTTAAACAAACAGTTACTTTATTGAACTCAAAAGGAATCACTTGCAACACTATTCACTATAAAAATCACTAGTATTCCACTTTGTCACAGATATCACAATCACTAGTATTTCACTCAGTCACAGATATCGCAATCACTACTAGTCGCTTTGAACTCACTCCGATGTGTATCGCTTGGTATCTCAATCGAAAATGTCCTGGCCGCGTCCCGATCCGCTTATATATGCGCCGCAAATGGTGCTACCAAGTTCCCGAATGATCTAGTTCAAGGTCAAATATGGACATCTCTCTTTTACGCATACAGCCGTCCCTTGCACACACATCGAGAACTTTCCAGATGGTAGTAGATTATGTCCATCTCGTTCTATCACGCGTGTAGCTATCTCTCTCAGATTATTCTGGAACATTCGGTTAGGTAATAGGTACAATTGTTCCTCTCTTTTGCGCATATAGCCATCCTGCTCACACTTTCTTCTGGAAGTTTCCAGAGACATGATCGAGCCTAATCGTCTCTCTCTTCCACACGTATAGGCTGTCCCTCTCACACACCTTCGAGAATGTTCCGCGGACCAGAGGGGTGTAACTTGGCCTGAAACGGCCTGAAAATGGGTTTTCAGGAAATAGTGCCATGTAATTACTCGTGTCCTGAAACGGACTGAAAACATGTTTCAGTCTGCTGAAAACGGCGTAAACTAGGAGTAATTTTTGATTAACTGATATGTGTTAGGCCTTCCTCTGAAACGACCCGAAAACATGTTTCAGCCTGCTGAAAACGCCTATAAGTGGTGGAAAATTAAAAAAAATGTTTCTGCGAGTTCTCCTTTAACCCGTCTCCGTAACAATATTACTGATCGGTGAGAGTAGTACTATAATAAAAGTACTTTAATAGGATTCTTTTCTGTTTATAAATGTACATATTACGCTAGCTACATATTATATTACTGATCTGTGCATATTACCATAGAGTAGTACTATAATAAAAGGAATAAAGTGCGCTCTCTTGTCTAATTCACGATGTATGGCGATCAACGCCACCTACAAAAAGGCGGTGAAACTACTTTACTATCTATGTGTGCGTTCTATATTTTACACACACATTCATACTTTACTATCTATGTGTGCGTTCTGTATTTTATACACACTCATACTTGTCTATCTATGTGTGCATTCTATATTTCACACACACATTCACACCATTTCCATGGTTCCTGCTTAGTTCCTGCGCAAGTAAATGTAGATACATTTACTACTTATATGGAAAATTGCAGCCTTTCCCATGTTTGTGCCTAGGAGTAGGAACAAAATATACAGTATCAAACGTAATAATGTAGATGTAGAGCAGCAAAAACGAAATAACAAAAGCGAACACATAATAATTGAAACTCTTTATATTTAAAACAACAAGAAAAACAATGCTTATTTAGACGGCAAACAATAAAACTGAGCACTTAAAAGTAACAAATAATATAACTAGAACACAACAATTACTTAAACCACTAATTTATATCATTTAAATCGCAAAACATATAAAGAAATCACGTCAAAATAGTGCCACGCCTTTTAACAGGTGGCGTTAGTTCCCGTGTCTCGGGGCTCGACTATGGAATTGGGTTGTTGACTGTATTCAAATAAAAATATAATTTTGCCGCGAAACGGTAGTTTTTGTGACAGAAATCCTATCAAACACAATATTTTTGTTTATTTTTAAGGAATTTAATTTAAACTAAATAATCAAAATGTAATCACATTAATCCGAAGTCACGTGACATAAAACGCCCGTGACGTCACTGTTTCAATCGGAATGAGTATATATATATTTTTTGTTTTGTTTTTGGCTCCACGTGATTTGCGCATTTAATTAGTGTCAAGTTATATACATAATAATATATAATAAATCTCTAGTTTTGGTGCATGAAAGTCATCAAAGTCACGTTAAAGTTTAGTCTAGGCGCGGTCGAGTCGAAGTGACGCTTCAGTAAATTGGTGGATAGTTAGCTTCTATGGAGTTTTGGATAGAATACGAAAATACACGTTTTTCGTCTTTGTACTATTTGCCTTTCACTCATGCAAGTTTACGAACACTTAATGGTTAATAATCCACTATTATTACACATTAACACTCTATAAAACAAAGGTTTTAGTAAATAACACAAAATCAACAAAAGCACATTTTCGCATTCCCGCCAAAACTCCAATGAGTATATAGCTCGTTGCGCTTAACTGCTTAGTATTTTAGAGTGATTTCTGTGATTATTTATCTGTGCTGTGAATTCCGCGCCTATTTTTCTAAATTTATTTCGACTCTTGAATATTCTCCCATGATGGAAAGTGGCTTCATAAAGGCAAATAATTCCAATTTACCGAGAATTGATTGTTTTAAGGTGGCCAATTTCTTCTCGACAAACGATAATTTCTGCTCTGCTGAATTTAGAAATGTGAAGACCTCCGTGTAAGTACTACCTACTTATTATACCAAAAATCATTATTTCTATAAACAACAATGAATATAATAATATATAGTAATCATAGATTCTAAGATCCAAAGTGTATTAATTAACCAAAGCATATATATAAATCAATAAGCTCAAAAAACTTAGAACTCATATTTAATACATAACAATACATACACCTACCTAGTCTGTGACATACACAGAAAGCATCGAATCAACTTGTCACTAAACGTAGCACAGACTAGGTAATAGTGGTTATATTCTCTTTGCTTGTCACTTTACAGTGTTATAGAAAATTACTCTGTGGTAATTGAACACGTGACGTCACTGGCGTTTTGGCGAAAAATTTAAAACGGCATTTAAAATACATGATAATTAAAATATTAGTTGTTTTAAAAAGTAAATTTAAATATTTTGGGTTATATTAGGCCCATACGCATCGTTTTAAACACTTTCCCAAAATCAGTCATCAGTCACAAAGTGTTCCCCCCCTGATATTACTGATCTGTGGCTGATGCATATACTCTTTGGCTAGCTAGCTACATATTATATAGTAATCTGTGGAGTCGGCGTAGATGAGAATTGTTGCTCACAGACTAGGTAGAGATCTGTTATTTTATTGTTATTCCAAAGAAAATTAAGTGAAGCTTGAAAATGGTTAGACCTAGGTGAGTGGTTACAATTTCCTAATAAATTATGTATATCATAAATTGTTTTTCAAAGCTATTCTGTAAAGATACTTGAAATGTTTGATTATTCACAACATTCTCACAAACTACTAAGGGATACTTGAACATTCTGGAATTTCATGGCGTGGGTTTCTGTTGTGTACTTTTATTCATGTTTACTGACAGAACGTCTTTATTGTCTTGTTACTACATAAATACTATAGCAAAATGCGTCTATTTAATGTATAGAAACAGTTCCAACTGTTTTTCTTTAAACTGGTGTAGGGTAAGATAGGCTATAAAGATAATATATACCACGCAGGCGAAGCCGCAGTCAGAAGCTAGCATTACATATATATATACTCGATCCCGATCTACCTGCTGCATTACGCTACACTGGCGCACACAGTAGTCCCATACCTATTGAAAAAATGTGGACTTAAGAACGAAAGTTGGAATTTCATTCTTGAGTTTTTTTTGTAGGACATCTTAACTATCTAAACAACTTTTCTTTTATTCAAAAAATCCGTAGGAAGCATCATAGTTTTCGAGAAATATTTTTTTTAGGGAGAAAAAAACTGTTTTTTTTTAGTTGTGTCAAATAGTGATAGCTTTAACTGTTATTGTATGAAAACTCTAGTCATATTGTACAGAAAAATTTTAAATTTCGTCTCTCATATATGTCTTTATTTCATTTTTATATATTTTATGTAATTTTATTAAGTTTAATAATATTCGTTTATAAACAAATGTTATGTCTTTAAACCTTTTTTTCTATAATTATATTTCAATGTTTCATATTTTGTAACCGGGCAATTATTAATACCATACACTGGCCTCACTTTGACACTGGCAGAAAAACATCAAGCAACGTTTAAAAGCCATAATCTGAAGAAGAAGAAGATTAGTAGATTTCACTTAAAAAGTGATGCACATGATTTAAACTAGAAATAAACATAAAATTAAAATGTAGTACCCGGGTTCAGAAGTAAAACTAATAAATTGTTCCTGGCTAATGGTCTCAGATTCTACAGTAAAATTCCTAAAGCATTAACTGAATTACCACAAGGAAAGTTAAAACATATAGTTAAGAATATATTAATAAAAAAAGTGTATTATAAAATTGAGGATTATGTAGAAGACAAAGATGCAAACAGCTCTGGAGCCTCCTGGCAACTACTGTAATACTTAGACTTAAATTTTAAATATGCATTAGAATCATTGTAAAAAGAATGCTGAGATCAGTTTCTTGCCCTTCTTGCTCGGCCTATACCAATTTACACACAGTTGTTTTATGGTTACTTTTTTTTTGTCCTCTGTTCGAAGTATGGTTACTTAAGCGAGTCCTTAGTCCAGATTTCTTTTGTAAATCTACACTAAGGACTCACTTAAGTAATCATTAAACAACTCTTGAGTATGGTAGTTAGAGGGTTTAATTTTAATCTATGAAATGCTTCATAGAACCATGGTACGTGCCCAGCGCAAGTTTGCTCAAAAAGCGTACATCCCTGGAGCAGTTCACTACAAGTGTGATGCTGCTGCTGCAGAGCAACGCCCTGACCAACAAATTGCAGCACCCGCTTCGCCTGTACAGAAACATCTAAACATGCCAGTTGGTGATCTGCTGGATGCTGTATCTTACCAACGTAAGTGTTATAGCAATTGCTAAGCTGGCTATTACTGGCTCATTACTTTGTGCTGACCTACTAAGCAGGAAGTTTTGATGAATCATTTTATGATCCTATTATGAATAATTTAGAAATTTTAAAATAGTTACTTGATGAGAACTTATAATGAGATCAACATGCCGATTCATGTCAGCAATTCATCTATTTGACAGTTTTCTATGGATATTCATAAAATGGTTTGCAAAATATTAAATGATTAAGAGTCAAGTTGCAGAATTAGAAAAAGTTACTTTAGAGGAACTTATTGCAATTTGTTTCATCAATTTTAATTTAAAATTAATCATACTTACCCTGTTTCTGTTTTTCTTTCTTTTTTAAGTACTCAAAGTAATTTTGATGAACTGATTTTAAGCATGCCAAATAGCAGTGATTGTTTAATTCGTGTCAATAGTGGAAACACAGATTTTTTTAACTTAACAATAAAAAATTTAAAAATCCTCATTTTTGCCATTTAATGAATTCATTTAATTGACGACATTAACTTAGATTAATTTCCCACATATTGCAAAAATTGCAGCTTTTCTTAATTTTTACAAAATACAGGGATAAGTTGTTAACTTAAACATAGGAATTAAAGGAAGGAGCCAGTTTGGAAGACTAGATTTGGTAAATATTAATTGAATAATTTTTTATAGTTAAAAATGTGCTTGATCCCTCAACACTTTATATGTGTGTAGTAAGAAATAATAAAAACAACTAAGTTGGTACTTATTTTTACCGCATAAGTTAACACTTTTGGCACTGACTGTTTATAATGCTGAGTGAGCGGGATGTAAGCATGCATCAAATGTATGCGAGAGATGGAGAAAACTGTTATTCTTCAGTGGATCCCTTCCCATATTGGTCTAGAAGGAAATGAAAAGGTTGATAGTCTAGCCAACGAAGCTTCAGTTGATGGTATTCCCATAGATTACCTACCTTTTTACAGTAATTTTTTATCCAATTCGTATGGGACACATTCCATGCAATAAATTTGGATACCTTATGAGAAAATGTCAGTGTCCAAATTGCTGCGATTGTAATGGTATTGACGATGTGTATCATATGTATATATTAGTGGAAAGTGTCCGTAATGAAAATAGTAGACTAAGATTATTTAGGTCTCAATTGTGTCAACTGGATGTTTGTAATATTATTCTAGCCGAGCCACTTTTAGACTCAGCTAGAATGATATACAAGCTAGCTGAGAGAAATTACTTAAGAATATCTATTTAATCTATAGTTTTTATTTATAGTTTAGGTGAAAATACCAGGGCGGCATATTCGCAATTGCCGAATAAGCCCTTAATTCGTGATTTAAAAAAATCAACATCACCAGTCGCCCAGATCAAGATGTTTTCAAAAGTTAGTGGGAGGACTAACTCTTCTGCGAGTGTCCGTCTGGGTTGTTACCACCGCTTTGCTCGTGAAGTCTGCCGCAAAGCGGTAGTGTGCAAGCATTACTGTGTTCCGGTTTGATGAGCAGAGTATCCAGTGAAATTACTGGGGTAACGAGCGCACTGCAGTGCCGCGCAGGCCTTTGTGTTTCAAAGTTCTGGGCGGCACTGCAAATGTTATGGGCCGGCGTTATGCTTACCATCAGGCAAACGACCAGCTCGTCTCGTTATCAAATAATATAAAAAAAAAAGTTAGAGTCAGATAGGTTACTTACTCAGCCCCGGCTAAAAATACAGTATACAACCTGAGTTAAAATCGGTATGTTATCCCGAATAGGGGTCAATCCTCATATTCCTCGAGATCAACAACATTTGTTTTCTGACTTTTTGAGATTCGGAATTTTTCATTGAAGAAATAGCATTTAAAGTTTACGTCAAATTTCTACTAAAGAATTTCCGGGCAGACAGACCTAGATCAGCTGATTCACTTGAACTATGTTGAACTTTGTTAAGTGATGATGTTGATTAGAAGAGACTTAAAAAATCCCAGAAAATGCCGTACACTTCACGTTTGAAGTTGGAATGACGTATTTCCAAGGAAGTTTCTCACTACTTGTGGACAACCATGGTCCTAGTTACCCCCTTCCGGAATAAAATACCAATTAATACTCACCCTGTATAATAAGTATAGCTACAAATAATGCTGGGCGGTATTAAATAAATGTTATATTGCGAAGGCTAGAAACAACCATTGCCCAACCCTTTGAAAAAAAAAATAGTAAACGCGAATACATTTTTTTTAATCTTATTTGGTAACGATACGAGCTGGTCGTTTGCCTGATGGTAAGCATAACGCCGGCCCATAACAATTGCAGTGCCACCCAGAACTTTGAAACACAAAGGCCTGCGCGGCACTGCAGTGCGCTCGTTACCCTGAGACATTAGGTATTAAGTCTCATAAGCCCAGTAATTTCACTGGATACTCTGCTCATCAAACCGGAACACAGTAATGCTTGCACATTACTGCTTGGCGGCAGACTTCGCGCAAAGCGAAAGCAAATAACCTATATTTTGCAATTCTTGACCTGATTTCTGATAACAATATTTTTTTCTGTCAAATAGGTACGAGGGAGGCATTTCGGAGCAGTAAGTATCTTGTTTAAAGTATTATAGCTACTGTGTCACCTAATGTTAAAATTCGGTGATATTACAAACCCCGTTGATCTCAACCGCCCGCGCCGCGAACTATGCGTGCGAGGTTTGTGACAATTACAAGGCCGCGTTCCAGAAAAGCACATTGCCGAAAATGTCTATTGGATTGTTGACTGTATTCAAATAAAAATATAATTTTGCCGCGAAACGGTAGTTTTTGTGACAGAAATCCTATTAAACACAATATTTTTGTTTATTTTTAAGGAATTTAATTTAAATTAAATAATCAAAATGTAATCACATCACTCCGAAGTCACGTGACATAAAACGCCCGTGACGTCACTGTTTCAATCGGAATGAGTATATATTTTTTTTTGTTTTGTTTTTGGCTCCACGTGATTTGCGCATTTAATTAGTGTCAAGTTATATAAATAATAATATATAATAAATCTCTAGTTTTGGTGCATGAAAGTCGACAAAGTCACGTTAAAGTTTAGTCTAGGCGCGGTCGAGTCGAAGTGACGCTTCAGTAAATTGGTGGATAGTTTACTGAAGCTTCTATGGAGTTTTGGATAGAATACGAAAATACACGTTTTTCGTCTTTGTACTATTTGCCTTTCACTCATGCAAGTTTACGAACACTTAATGGTTAATAATCCACTATTATTACACATTAACACTCTATAAAATAATGGTTTTAGTAAATAACACAAAATCAACAACAGCACATTTTCGCATTCCCGCCAAAACTCCAATGAGTATATAGCTCGTTGCGCTTAAAACTGCTTAGTATTTCAGAGAGATTTCTGTGATTATTTATCTGTGCTGTGAATTCCGCGCCTATTTTTCTAAATTTATTTCGACTCTTGAATATTCTCCCATGATGGAAAGTGGCTTCATAAAGGCAAATAATTCCAATTTGCCGAGAATTGATTGTTTTACGGTGGCCAATTTCTTCTCGGCAAACGATAATTTCTGCTCTGCTGAATTTAGAAATGTGAAGACCTCCGTGTAAGTACCTACTTATTATACCAAAAATCATTATTTCTATAACCAACAATGAAGATATAACAGTAATCATAGATTCTAAGATCCAAAGTGTATTAATTAACCAAAGCATATATATAAATCAACAAGCTCAAAAAACTTAGAACTCATATTTTAATACATAACAATACATACACAGAAAGCATCGAATGAACTTGTCACTAAACGTAGCACAGACTAGGTAGTAGTGGTTATATTCTCTTTGCTTGTCACTTTACAGTGTTATAGAAAATTACTCTGTGGTAATTGAACACGTGACGTCACTGCCGTTTTGGAGCAAAATTTAAAACGGCATTTAAAATACATGATAATTAAAATATTAGTTGTTTTAAAAAGTAAATTTAAATATTTTGGGTTATATTAGGCCCATACGCATCGTTTTAAACACTTTCCCAAAATCAGTCAACATCCCAATTGTAGATCTAAGTTCTGCGCGGCGTTGTTGGCAGTTTATGTAAATTATGGGGGATACGCCTGTCTCGAATTAGACTCGTGGGTCGGTAATCAGCTGGTAATAGTATTTATAATGTTTGTGTTCTTTGCAATAATAAAACCTTTATCGTTTTATATAAAATATGTTTTATAAATAAAAAACCGGGCAAGTGCGAGTTGAATTCGCGTGAAGAGGGTTCTATACAATGAGGGATCTTCGTACGTACAATAGCAGTGCGTGAAGCTGATGCCGATTGAAAGGATACATAATCAACGACGTAAACGCTTTGCTTATTAATGACGAATGCCAAAGATAGCCTCTTGCTCGGATTTCTATCAGAGATCGGACTGTCACGTGCGTAAGCAATATCCGAATTCGGTCCGAGTTTAGTTTCACGGATTCAGATCGGATGTAGTGCGGAACCGCTCTTATTTATCACGAAACTTTTGTTTTAATCATTTTGAGGAATAGTCCTAAATCACGATTCGGTTTATAAGTGAACGTCTATGACAGATGAATGTGTGAACGCTCCCGTTTGTCGATTCGTTCAAGTTTTTATGTACGAGAGCCTAAAAATATTTGTTTTGTTGAGCAAGTCTAATTGAGTAGTGGTTAGTTACATAATTTTATGAGCTCATCTTTTTTAGAAAAATGTGAAAAGGTGTTTGTTGGTTTGTCCCTTCTTTCACTTAGCAACGGACCGACGGGGTTTTTTGCACAGAGATATAGTATATATATATATATGGCTGGTGAGGGTACTTTTACCTTGGGAAAAGACACGAGTCCTGTAGGAATCTCCGTGATGCTGAAACCAGCCAGCATCTAGAGTAAAATATAATGAAAAACTGGGTCTGCGAATGTATATTTTTTTATAAGTCTTGTCTATTATGTAATTAAATTGGTTATATTTTTTTAGGGGTATATCATCAGGATAATGGCTCCCCATTAAGATTAACGAAAAGGGTTCGTGTTCTATTAGAACGTATATCACCTGATAGAGGACTTATTGGAAATGTGGTAACACCTGCAGAGCCAGGCCCATCAAGGCCACCTCAACCCGCAACCAACCGCCGGAAACAAGTCGTTAAACGCCTCGGCGGTACACAAAAACCCATAAAGAAAGTTAACATACGGACCCCATCGCCAGTAGTATCTGAAAAACTGAGAGATCTGACAGTTATGCGCTTGAGGACCCGACAAATTGCAAGAGAATGGCCGGGAGCTTTGAATATTAGAGTAAACCAGCGAGGCGTGACTGGACGTCGGGTTGATTTATCATCACGTCGGCTCAGTGAAACGAGCAATGATGATAATCGACCCCTAGTTTACTTAATAAGGGATCAAAGTGAAGTGAATTTAAAGAAGAAAATATTGCCCCAAAAAAAAATGTCAGCTGTTCAGGAGAAATCTATCAGGAATGTAAAAAAAAACAAAAGCACTAAGCGCAACAAGACCAAGAGACCAAGATCGCGTTCACCCCCAAGGTGTGTCACGCGTTCGCGGTCTAATCAAGAGATTGCCGAGTCAGGCAATCTACCCAAAATGAGTAGGTAAGTAAATAGTTTTTTGTATAATTATGGTATAAAACCAGCATGTTTTTCAGCTAATGTTAAGCTTCAGCCTGTCGGTGATGATTGCAGTTCCACTCAAACCCCCTGTACTGACAAACTTCTGCGCGACTGCCCACCATTCGCCACCATTAGAATTCTGCTCTCATCTATGTTATTATTATTATTCTCTCATATGAATTAATTCCGGGTCTCTGCTCGGTCTTAATGGAGCTGCACTATGAGACCATTTTAGTTTTGATTAATGAGCTATGAGTTAAGGAGGTATTTATGAGTTGGACTATTATAATGAATTTATATCTATTCATATAATAGATATCTAAGCTGTGGTTTCAAATTTCCCAAGTACTTGGTATAAATAGTTGTTAAACAATAGTACTTAATCAAAATCTATGTATGAGTAATAGCCTAATACAATAAAAAGATCATTTTAAGAAAACCAGAATAGGGACACGCACGACACGAGCGACCGGCTGGTTTCAATAAATTGTTTAGAGCGGTGTAGTTAGTGTACCTATCGCCACAAAACATCGAGAGTACAGAAATTAATCTTCGTACTATACGCGCTTGAGCAACGCACACGTAGACATCGCTCACGGGCACGGATCTCGGAACACTTTGAATAGAACCGCGAGTGCGACGAGTTTATCACCATTCACGACTACGTAATAAAGTCCTTTGCAGCGCTGAGTTCGTGTTTATTCGGGGTAATCATAGAAACTACTTTACAGATTTTATGGCTATGCTCGGGGTTTCCTTGCGCGTTAAACTGGCTTACAAATGAAAAAAAGTCTCCTTTGTCGCGCCCTTACATTGCTCGCATCTTTTTTGACGTATTAGAGGCAGCGTAGACGCTTATGCAAACGTACGTTTGCTGTCAGAATAACAACGCTTTTGCGTCAAACGTGGATTTCGTTATACTACTCGAAATGCGCGCTTGACGCTAAAGCGTTGTTATTCTGACAAGCAAACGTACGTTTGCATAAGCGTCTACGCTGCCCCTTAGGCTTATGTGCGTTAGATATCTTTGATAAACATTCACGACATCGCTTCATTTGACGAGTTCCTTGCGCTGCTTGTTAGCATCGATAGACATAAAGAGATATATCTCTACACTACAAAAGGCTCAAATCATAGCCCTACAGGATCAATTTTTCTTTAAAGGTTTTGTATGGCGGCTAGGATTACCATAAAACTTTTCAGATATTTTAAGTGTCGACTTACTTAGTTAGCGACACTTAATTTTAAAGGTCGCTCTCAGTTTAACACGCGAGCGAAGCCGCGGGAAAAAGCTAGTACATTATAAAGAGGTAAAGTTTGTTTGTTACCGCTAATTTCTAGAAGCGAGAGGAAGCTAAATTATCTCTGAGTGCTACTACATTTTGTCATGTATCCACTCATGCGATATCGCAGACAAAAGTGGCTCATTACATACGTCTACCGTTATTACTACCATTTACAATTAAGTTGGAACAGAGTGTAGGCGGATTCAGACTACTGTGTCGGGTGCTATCTGTCGTGTCGCCTACTGTTCGCAGTGATGTGGTGTATCGGGGCGCACTCTGGCTCTTTTTCTAATTATTACAGCAGCGTAGCAGCTGGAGTGTTGCGTACCTAACCCCATCGAGTTTGGGTTTGTTTGATTTGTCTTTACAAATGTTCTGATCCTGGATGATGTCCAGGGTCCGGATGATGGAGCCATAAGATTACAGTACCAATTACGTATTTTATAAAAGGTTGGAAAAATATATTTCTCCACAAAAAACTTGTTTCTCATTTCAAATTTTCTCATTCAGTTTTTATTACATAGGCAGGTCTTTCTTTTTTTCGTAATGACTTCGTGACGAGCGTGTTCTGACACGACAGATGGCGCCCCGACATAACCCAACACAATAGTGTGAATCTGACCATACTAAGGGCCGATTTTTCAATAGTCACATACCGTCCTGTTAGATAATTCCCTGAATCATCTAAGTCTGTGGTGAAGACAGACGTCAATAAATTTTATGGCATTCTAAAGAAATAAACCTTAGTTAGCTACCGGTCCATTAATTTTGAAATGAAAGACCCGAAAAACACATTAATAACACGAAAATTAATCGATTGGATAGCAATCAGTTCGTTAAAGTGCAATTGAAAAATCGGCCCCTAAATGTATGAACTCGATGTCGTTCTGTCGCGCCACGACACACCCCGACAGTAGTGTGAACCCGGCTTAACACACTTAAATTACTATGTAAATACCTATGTTATTGATAACTCATAATAGACTTTTTTTTCAGGGTTGCGACTCTTTCGGATGATGAAGCAAATTTAATTTGTAATACTGCTGAGCCAGATTGTTTAGATGATGGATTTGAAGTAAGTATTTATTTTATTAAATACTAGTACATTATAATACAAGTGTGCTAAGTTGGACATTACACGCGAGGTGTCATTAGTCGAGCGAGCCGTTCAGTGAGCCAAGTGTGTTGAAAAGTAAAATAAAGCTCTGCGGTTTTTCAAGTTTTGGCGTGGTAGTGTTATATAAACATGTTATAGTCTAGTAGGGAGAGCGTTTTAGCTATCAATTTTAAGAAACACCAGAAGAATCTATACATCTATATTCTATACAAATAAATAAAATAGAAGTGTCTGTTTGTAATATCAAAATAACAGCTTTTTACTAAATGCATATGAAAGTATATACGGTACCTACAACATATCAACTATTTTAAAAAATGTTGTGTCTGTTTGTTTATTCCGAGTAATTTCCGAAACGGCTGGACCGATTTGGACGGGACGGGGAATACGAGCACCTGACAGTTTGCAAGATAGTATTGCGTCTGCTGTCGGACTGTTCGGATCTCCCATAGGACCATGCCGCAATAAATGGTTGAGATAAATCGAACTATTAAAGATTTTTCTTTCTACGAGGGGTGAGCGGTCACCATGATGCTGAAGATGGTGACGTCACCCCTGGACCTGCCGCCCCGTCATATACATACAGGCATCCTTAAACTCTTTTTAGCTGCTACTATCTATCCAGTTAACCGTTTTTTCTATGATAGGTACTTAGGGACTCATTTTCCCAAGAACAGTATCGTACAGAATAATACAGTTCCGGTAACAAATACATGTAGACAGTTGACATTCCGATAATATATATTTTTTCCGCAGGCGGAACAAAACGTGCAGACAAACCAAGCAATGGACATTAGTACATACAGCATAGAATCTCAATACGATGTCGAAAAAGCCCAAGAATTGCCCATCGATATAAGAGAAGATAATAATTTGTGTCGTGTCGATTTTACATATTCGATTTTTAAGTGTAAGTCAAATTAAATTATTATAGTTTTGAAATTGGCTGCGGCCTTCATGTTTATCACACTATTGAAAATTGTAGATTGTAGTGTATGCCTCATCATTATGCTGAATATAGGCCTCCCCCATAGAACGCCACTTGGATCAACTGATCGCCTCTTGCATCCAACGGTTCACCGCAGTTTGGACTAGGTCGTCGGTCCATCTAGTGGGGAGCCGGCCTACACTACGTCTTCCGGTTTGACATCGCCAATCAGGAACCTTTCTACCTAACTTGCTAGCTTTTAGAGCTATGTTGGTGACTTTCGCTCTCCTGCGTATCTCCTCATTTCGGATTTTATCACACAGGAAATCCACGAGCGTAGCCCTATCCATAGCTAGTTGCGTGACTATGAACTTATTCTTGAGGCCAACAGTAAGAGACAACGTCTCACTGCCATAAGTCATCACTGGCAGCACACACTGGTTGAAAACTTTGGTTTTCAGGCTCTGGGATATTGTGGATAATCAGATAGGTCGAAGCTTCCCGAACGCTGCCTAGCTGAGTTGGATTCTTCGTGCGACCTCTTTGTCGAAGTTAGACCGGACCTCCCTAGCTGGACAGTTTGTCCTAAATAGATATACTCGTCAAAAACTTCGAGAGTATCGTTTCGTGATGGATTGTCTTGGCTCTGGTCTCCTGAGCTATGTTAATTACGGCTTTTTACGTTTAGACGTTTATAACTGTCCATATATAGGTGTCCATGATAATTTGAAGCAGGAATAGCGGGGCAGAGAGCACTGACCGCTGAGGGACCCAGGCATTAATAGCTATTTGATAGGACGAGCAGCATTCGAAGACTACTCATATAGATCGGTCTCTCAGGAAGTCTGATATCAATTCACATAGGCAAGCCGGATCATGGAAGCTTGTTTACAAAACTGTCATGCCAAACTCTGTCAAAAGCTTTCGAAATATTAAGAGAAAAGGCAAGCACTTCTGCATGTTCGATGGCCTACTACCTCACTCCAAATGTGAGACGTATAAGCTAGAAGGTCCCCAGTAGAGTGGTTTCGGCGAAACCCGTATTGTCGGTCACTGAGAAGATCATTTGCTTCTAGGTATGCCAGTATGTGTTATTCAGAACACGTTCCATAGTCTTACAGAGTATGGAAGTAACTGAGATGGGCCTGTAGTTGGCAGGATCGGCACGACTGTCTTTTTTGGGCACTGGTGGCACGTTAGCTTGCTTCCATGATTTCGGTACGACGAGTCTCTATAGAGAGACGAAATGGGCGTATTAATATCGGAGAGAGCTCAGGCGCACAAGTTGCGAGAACTATGGTTTTAATCCCGTCAGGGCCACGTCTAGGCTTCTTAGTGTTGCACTTTAAGCTGCTATTTAACCGTTCTCTTATTTGTTTTGCTTGCCATAGCTTGTATGAGTATAGATAGGAAGATGGCAGTGGAACTAGACTACGCCGTCAACTCACCGAAACAAGTCGAGAAACAGTGTTTCAGTTTGTAAAACCGCCCATTGTATTTTGATTTTTTAAGACTCTCTGTTACACGTATAGCATATTCAAGCTAATAGATAGTATATCTGGATTTTTTAAAATATTATATGGTTTTCAGCTGAAACATCGCCGTTTGAAGAGTTACGATGTGCGTCAAGTGCCTTTGGTGAGTTACATTTCATACACAATGATAAATTTACTATCCGTACCAGTACAATTACAGTTTAATAAAATGTATTTATTTATTTAAAGACCTGTACCTTTTCTTTATATCGCTCTTTTTTATCTTGATATAGTTCGGTTCGATCGGTACTCGGTAGTGACCACTATCGCGTCTGATCTTGAGCGATGATGTGGGCGAAGGATGTAAATATGCAAGATTAGAACTGATTCTCAAGTGTAGAGGCCGGAACACAAGCACTGATAGGTGCTTAGAGGCAGATTTCAACTTGAGAGTGGTAGCTATATAGGGAGCACTAAGAAATGGCCTGCCACCAAGCTATGGTTGCATTTCATAACAATATTCTCCTTCACCGGAGGTTTAAGCTCATTGTGGTATTCGAGTCATCGACCTAAAGATTGGGACATGTTACAGTTAACCATGGTGTACACATTTCACCATGAAATATGAGAAATGTATTAAATACAGTCCAAAAATGTCACTTAACTTAGTCTAAGTGAAGTACGCAGTAAGTGCTCATACTTCAGTTGGTCCCATAGAGTTTTCTGATCCTTACGAGAAAGTGTATTGAAAGAGATAAAAATAATTTCGTGGTAAAGGTCCATTTTCTTGCTATTTATATGTTCCCAAAATCTGCGAATGCAGATCAAAATGTCTTCAAAAAGCCTATCTTTTTAGAACGTTTTCTTGTAGCTACAAAGGTTAGGGTACCTACCCGGACTGCCCCGTCTAAAAATACATCCTGTATATTATTAGTACCAAAATGAATAGTATAGTAACTAGGCGTTCTCAGTCAGCACTCTCTACTCGTGATTTTGCTTACCCCTCGCTCCCCGCATAGGCCGCATAGACATGCCGTCTCTGGGCACGCCTATTCCACCCTTAAAAACCTTCAATTGATAATTAATTATAATTTAAATTTTTTGCAGGTGAAATAAATCAGATTCCCAATACAACAAGCCCTCTGGCTGGTGAGTTTCATATTTTATATAAGTTGGATAGTGCGTAACAAAACTGATTAAAACAATAAGCGGGTAGGTACATTTTACCCGTTACCACCAGACAGCGAAGTTATTTCGTGTGGGCGTTACTATGGGAGATGTAGGTTCGACCAAACCTGCACTATCATAATTCATAGTTTCGTTCGTCTATTATAGTATATATTAGTATATAGTCTGCTGTCGCTCAGGGTAGCTCGGCAAACCTAGTCCACTTCAAAAACCTTCGATTGATTATTAATTATATTTTATAAAGAATATATTTTTTTCAGATGAAATAAACCAGATTCCAAGTCCAACAAACTCTTTGGCTGGTGAGTTTCATATTTTGTTATAATAAATATATTATTAGTACCTAAATGAACAGTATTCTAGCAAATAGGAGTTCTCAGTCAGAGCTCGCTACTTGTGATGTGGCCTGCATCTCGCTCCCCGCATAGGCCTGCCGTCGCTCGGCACGCCTAGATAATTAATTATATTTTAAGTATACTTTTTTTTCAGGTGATATACCAACAAATCCTGTCGCTGGTGAGTTCCATATATTATACGTATATTATATAGTACATTAATGTCGCGGTCTGCGTTGCTGGCAGCAGCTGATGGTTGAAAGCGCCGCGTAGCGCAGGGCCAGGCCATTACAGCGCGGTCGGCATTAAAGCCCTTGATGGACAAGCATTACCTATAACACGGATAGTAAGGGCTGCAAGGATAACCAAGCTTGAAGGCTGAGAGCGTAGCTAAGGCCTCATAGATTGGCGAGCAGTGCAGTCATTGCGGACCAAGGTTTGTACAGTGCTTTACTCCAAAAATGTGAGTACATAATTTAAAACAATTTTATTTTAATATTATATCAGAAAATTGATGGAAAATTGCAAAAAATTCACCAGGCAGCGCTTTTGTCTCTACTCGCGCTTTTTTTAAATTAGGCAATGATGTTTGTATTGTCTATATCTACACAGCCTAATTTTAAATAAAATCTTTTTGCACCTGACTATTTTTGAAACAAAACTCGATAATAATGGATTTTCAAAGGAAATTGCTGGTGGCTAAAACTTACCAGCAATGTAATTCCGTACAACTTTGCTGGCGCCTATTCGAGTAGCGCGTAAAGGTCGACTTTACTCAAAGAAGGTTGTCAAAATAATGACCACATTACATCAATTTTTGAGTAAAATTCATTATTATTAACTGAACAATTATCACAGTATTCTCAGTCAGAGCTTGCTCATTTTTCGTAATGTTCCTTGTACATCGCTCCCCGCATAGGTCTGCCCGCGCTCACGGTAGCTCGACACGCCTAGTCCACTTGAGAAACCTTTGATTGATAATTAAATATATTTTATAAATATATTTTTTCAGATGAAATTAATCAGATTCCAAGTCCAACAAACCCTTTGGCTGGTGAGTTTCATATTTTATACTTATTAATATATTATTAGTACCTAAATGAACAGTATAGTAGATAGGAGTTCTCAGTCAGAGCTCGCTACTTGTGTTGTTGCCTGCATCTCGCTCCCCGCATAGGCCTGCCGTCGCTCGGCACGCCTAGATAATCCTACTGATCTTATAAATGCGAATGTTTGTTACCACGTATCTCCATCACTACTAAACTTATTTTTTTTTTAATTTGGAATGTAGATAATTTAGATTCTGGAATAACATAAAGGCTTTATAGATATATACCACGCGGCTGAAACCGTGAATTAATTATATGTATTATAAGAATATTTTTTTTCAGGTGAAATAAATCAGATTCCGAGACCAACTAACCCTTTGGCTGGTGAGTTCCATTCTTTCGCTAGCTACTCGTAATGTTCCTTGTACATTGCTCCCCGCATAGGTCTGCCTGCTTAATAAAGGCAATTAGCCCGTTGAAAGTATATATGGTACCTGTAACAAAAACAGAATTTTTAAAATTTTTGCCTGTCTGTCTGTTTGTTCCGTGTAATCTCCGAAACGACGATTTAAAACGATTTTTAAGATTTTGACGGGACTTTAACTGGCAGGTAGCTGATACTATACGGAGTAATTAAGGCCACGTGGGCGAAGCCGCGGGGCACAGGTTGTAATCTTATATAGATCAAAAATAGGTTGTCAAACGCTTTTCTACAACACGCGGTAACCGCTAAAACCTTATAATAAAACTTACACACAACTTTTAGAGGTATAAGCAGAATTGTTTTGCTTGTTAGGAAAGACTGACATACTATACTTAAATCATTTAAAAGAGCAAGTAGCTTGTAAATAAAATATATTTATTTTTGTTTCAGATTTTGTTATCAGTATTTTTAACTGGAATGATGGTGCAGAAAATATGAATAGTGGTAAGATGTAATCCATATTTCCAAACTTATATATAATAAATGAGAAAGTTTGTACGTTTGTTGGTTTGTTATTTTTTCACGCAGCAACGGATTGACGCGATTTTTGGCACAGATATAATTTATGGACCGCAGAGTAACATAGGTGTAGACTTTTTAGCCCGGAAAAATGCACGGTTCGTATGGGAACGCGCCTGAAACCGCGGGCAGAAAGCTAGTTTTCTTATATTTAGTAAATGCGTTTGTTGTTAATAAAAATAGTATCATTTTCGATATACTATAGTTTCCATACATTAAAAGACTAGTAATCATGAAACTTGCCAGTAACTTAGTAAGTTCATCTTAAATATTGTATAACATCTTTTTAATAGCAGTTGCCACATACAGCTTTACAAGTTTTGTTCCTTGGCCTCAACCGGTAGAAAGCAAAAAGCGTTAAAAATATATTGTCTTTTTAGATGCTTGTGTTCAGTCAAGAGAAGATCGCACCGAATTGGACACCATAGAAGAGAATAATTCAGTGACAGGTAAATTGGAATAAGGGCCATAGATTAGCAGTATAACTTTTTGGCGGCTATGTCATCCGCGTCTTTAGTAGCACGTAGTTACGTAGTATATAAATTCCTTGCATAAGTTATCATGAATAATTTAATAAAATACGTTTTTATTTTCATAATTATTGTGTGTTAAATATCTTGTATTATGAGCCTAAAAGCGATATAATAATAACTCACTTTACGAACAAGGGTGTTGAAAAATATACGTGTAAGTTGTTTGTCTAATAACCGATAAAAATTGAATAGTTTATATATTACAATTCCAGATGAGAATATTTTCTTAGTTCATACTTTTAGAGCTTGATTTTTCAGTAGTCGGGTTTTAGTTTTTGAACTTTCTTTTTTATCTATTCCACTTTTTGTTATGCGACGCCGCCAAAACAAGCGTTTTTAATTTCTTTTATCATGTTTAAGGGGTTGACGAATGTATAGAGCGGGTCCAGGAATGGTTGGTGACCAACAATGTAGCGCCTAAACCAAGTGGTGATTCCAGCGCTCAGTTTAAGATCCCAGAAGCGCCACGGCGGGATAACAGGTCGATGATACGTCCACCGCCTTCTGTCTGTTCAACAAGGAGTATCATCCCTACTTTTCTGTCACCAAAAGAAAGGGCGCTTAGGAAAGCGTGTACATCATGGAATTACAACACGCTAAGTAATGCTATGACGAATCCTGAACTTATTAGACGTTTTTGCGCAGAATGTACCCGCTGCAAATTAATGTTCAGATTGGAAAATTCTCATACGCTTCTGGAGAAACGTGGTAGTTTCCCATCTTCTTTAAGGCCGATGTCTGTCGTTTCTGGATCCGTCTCAGACATCTACGAATTTAATTCGGAACGAGACTGTAGTCTTCAAATAACACCATATCGGCCAAATAGAACGGATGGTACTACGCAACTACCAGAATTAGAAAACTCAAAATTTGTTCAAATATCAAACCATCCAGACTATGCGCAAAAGCTTAAGAATTGTATGACAGAAAAGGGCAAAAAAATGCTTAGAGCCGCTAATATCATTAAGCATAAATTACACAACGTACTTAAGTCCACCGATCGATCGGTTTTGGCTCAAGTAATAGGTATTTTGAACGAATGTAACGCGGCTCGAATAGAAGACCGTTTACCCCCAGCACTGCGTGCGACTCCATCACCTCTCGTGACAGAGACGCAACGAGAAAGCAGAGGAGTATCGGGAGACGATCAACCAAAACGGAAAGAATGCAGAGTGGTGTTGAAAGACAGTCAACAGACACCGAGAGAAAGCAGGATAGTTTTGGTAGATTGTCAAGTCAACCAAGGGGTAAATCGAGTCTCACGGATTAGCGACAGTCAACAGCAACAACGGCCCAGTACAAGTCAACGCCTTATGGTTACCGAAGCTGAGGTGTCTCCGGTGAAACGCACTCGGCACGTTACCAACCACGAGCGTGAAAGCTCGATCTTGCAGCCAGGTTTCTTAACATCATCTCCGAAATTTTTCCCGACTCCTAAGGAATTTGCTGAAGTAAGGAACTTAATTATTTAACTACTATTTTTTTCGGCTCTTATGGCTTCAATGTTACTCAAACCTAATCTAAATTCTTTTTGAATTCCAATTTTATTTTTAAATGTGCACATCTTCGCTTTTGTGTACACACATACAAATGTTTATACTGAAAGCTTCTTGCGCTTCTTATACTGTGTCTTCATTATATATTCACCATAGCAACATTTTTCATGTTTATATTTTCCATCTGCAGAGCCCGACTAAGTACGCAATGTATTTGTTGCGGAAACACCCAAATACGAGTCTTTGTGGAATAAAACCGCCTGCTAGTTTCAAACCTACGTTTAAAAATGACGGCCAACAAACTATCAAGCTATCGAATCAGTACATACATCGTATGCTGCAACGCTGGGGCCTTGCTACCAGAGATCTGACTGCTATAAGATCAAAACAGGATCCAAAAATACAACGATCTCCACTCGTAAGTTTAAAAAGAATAATAAGTTTAGAGTAACAGCTGAAACTAATATACATTGAATGACAGATAACGTGCTATACGTTGTCTGTCATTCAAAATGTATAAATGGTTTTATCGTCGTTCGCCACGGTTTTCACACGAAAACCACTTTGGGAAATTAGTTATTCGGTCAATGCAATGAAAATTGAAATTCATTGTATAGAAAATGCAATCGAAAACAGATTTCAAGTTAAATTTGTCGTCGTCGCAAAACTAGTTTCATAGATTAGTTTTCGTTCTCGGGAAAAAGGTTGTGTTACGTTTTCGAAAAAATGCCTGCTACTTCGCAATTCGCAATGTGTGAATCAGCCTTTAAGTAATGCTGCCAAGTAGATAACACGAAAATCGTCGCTCCATTGCGATTTCCGCCGATGGCCTTACTACTGTACTTTGCCTAAACATACCTGCCTACTTATTTTCACTTTAAAACCCATCTTCCTAAACGGCTAATTTTACTATTATGGAAAGTTATAAAGTTCGTTTAATAGTGTCTAATGATTACACATTTCGTTTGTTTTCAGTTTGAAGGGTTGGAGATCGATCTTGTCAGACTGTTTCGTACCGTGCAAGAAGAGGGTGGGATAGAAATATTACAGAATGACCGGGAGAAATGGATTATTGTGGCGAAACGTATGGGCCTCTTGTACTGTAACAAAGGGAGCACCAAATTGGAGAATATATATCTCAAGTATCTCCTCGCGTACAACACGTTAACTAGCAGTAAGTTTTTGCGGAAAAAAGCTGGTTTGCAGTAAATAATCAACGTAAATTTGGCCAGAGTTGGATCCAATTTTTAATGAAAAATGGATTCACGCAGTCTAGCGCTGATGCATGAGAGGTATCGTTGCATGCTTCGTCACATTAGAACAGAAATCGCACATAGTAAACTTAAATGAATGTGAATTGCTACAAAATTCTTTTCTTTTTAAGTTAAAATAGATGGAAATTAGTTACCGTCGCCAGGATGTCTGGTTGGATTCATCAGATGCTTTAATTATTTAAGTGCCTTATTGAAGGTACGTTAGAAGTTAAAACGTAAATAATAAAACTAAAGGAAACTGCATGCTTTTTGCTGTACGGGGAGACGACCAGCAATACGTCAGAATGAAAAATATACAGATTCCCAAGAATATATCACAGGTAGCAATTATTCATGACTTTTGTGATAGGTAGCAATTCTTGAATAAACTCTCACAGACAAACGCCACAGGCGGTTGCCTGTTTCGTGTTACCGCTGCCGCCACCGCCGCCAGCGTTCTGGGGCACCCTCGGATTGGGGACTGGTTATTGCATCGTTTAAATGCTTGGAGGGTATTCCAGGCAGCCAAGATCGGTTGCACGTACTATACAGTTTCTCCCAAAAGTTTGGATTATGGAGTATTGTGTTTTACAGCGGAACGTGACGCTGCTCTCGAGGATGTACAGAAGTGCTGGTTGGCGCGCGAGGAGAAAGCGGTGTTTCGCGCTGAGAAACCGCTGTGGCGGCAGAAACGCATGATTGAGGGCTTGCCGCTGGCCGATGATGACAGTCCAGACTCGCACATTGAGAAGGTCTGCGCGGAGGCCGAGGAGTGCGTCACGCCAGGCCGCACATGCAATGCGGCCGCTTTCAAAAAGGTACATATTATTACATAATGCAATTAGCTGCTGCCCACGGTTTCACCCGCGCGGAGATATTCGATTTCATGTGTTTTATGTTTTTGCGCGGAACCTTAATTCTTTTTCTAAAATAAAAGTAGCCTAAGTTACTCCTTATAACATCAGCTATCTGCCAGTGTAAGTTCCGTCCAAATAGGTCCAGCCGTTTCTGAGATTACCCGGAACAAAAAGACAGACAGACAAAAATTTAAACAATTCTGTATTTGTTATAGGTACCGTAGATACTTTTATATGCATTTAGTAAAAACCTATCTTCATTCGTAAAACTGGTCTATTCCACTATGGTCACCTAGGTGGTCATAGGCAACACTTTAGTGTCCTTCGATCACCTGTGAATATAATGACCTAGGTAATCATAGTCCACTCCATTAAAATTATTATTGCTGTATCCCTTGTAAATCACCTGTAAATGCAAACAAGAAATAGAATACAAACCGTAAAAGTATGCAAAACTGTTAAATTGTGACAAAAAATGAGCTGCGTAATACCACAGAATAAGTAATAGTGTAGGTATACAATAATCGCGTATATAATATTCCAGTTGGCTAATAAAGTACAAAAAACGTATTTCCCCACCACATCTGAGCCTACCCCAGAAGATGTGGAAAAAAAGTACTGGGAAGTCGTGATGTCCGGAAATGATCACGCGTGCATCCACACCGCATCCGTGGACTCGTCTGATCAAAACTGTGGTTTCGAAGACCACCGCTCGGACCCCTCCGCCTGTCATTTCTGGAATCTCAAGGTAAGTTTATTTTCCTTCTGTCTAATTTCCGTCCCGCCACGTCACCTTTGTCTTGTTTAACAGTAATAAGGTACCACACCACAACAAAGTTAAACATAATCTAAACACGTGTTAAGCAGCGTCTAATCCCTAAACATGCCTTAGTCGCGTGTTTAAATATGTACAACCACATATCTTGATTTAAGTAATGTCTGACCGTTGTCCAACTCCATTCTGTTATGATAGTTCTATTTGAGACGTTTACCTTTTGTCTATCTAAACAGGTGCCTAAAAATGGGTTTTACGGTAACACGGTTAGTGTTTAATATTATCAACTTTGTCATTAGCGTCTCGGCATGAGCTCATCGAACCTGCTAAGTTATCTGGGGCCAACGCTGGGAGTATCATCGACGACTCTCCATTACGGCATGCTGTTTGCAACCAGTTGCTGGCATATGGATCCAACAATGGTTCCCTGGATAGAGTACTTACACCAGGGAGCACCTAAAATTTGGTAAGGACTGTAAGAATTAAGAGATAAGTAAATGTAATAAAGAATCATCGATAAAATGTTAGTCTCAGTTACGCTTTATAATTAACAAAATAATTTTTTGTAAAATGCAAATCACGGAATCTTACAGAAGTAATTTTAATGGATAAATATTACAGGTGGTCCAAAAATAGGTTGACAGTTTGGTCAGTAATTTTCGGTTATTATTTATTTGTTATAAATTGTGAGGCATACAAAAAATTTAACTACGTATTTCGTAGTAATGATTACTAATTCTTTGAAATGACCACCCGCAGCTCTGATACAGAAAAAAATTGTAAAAATTTTCAAAGACTCCGCGCTTCTTACGCACTTATTTTGGCCCATTCCTCATTAAGTATTTTCTTCAGCGTTTCAACACTTCTATGCCTAGTGATCTAGGCCCTTGCCTCTAATATAGATTACACATTGTAATCCATTGGGTTTAATCCTAATCTTCTGTGCGCTGTAAACACGAAGGTATCGTTAAATAACGGTATGACGTCATACCGAAATTTTAGGGTACACTTATTTGGCGATACCGCAGCTCCTGTTAAAAAGTAAAAACAAAGAGATCTTGTAATTTTCGAATTTTGAAAATTTTACTTTATAATTTTGTCGACGTTTTTTTGGACCATGGGTACAATTTGTACAGTACCTAACGAATGTTTTTGAAATACAATATAATTATGTTACCCGCGTGCTTTAAAGTGCGTGTATATCTGTCCATATATGTTACGGGAATATTTGTTCTGACCGCAGGTATTCTGTCTCAGCTGATCAGGCAGACCAATTTCGCACCGTGGTAGAAACTTTGTGTCCGACTGCGGTACAAAAGAAAGACATTTGGTTGCCCTGTGACATTGTGATGATCCCGCCAGTGATGCTGGAGCAACACGGGGTAAACGTGGAACGGCACATACAATACGCGGGCGAATACGTCATCATTTACCCGAAGACGTACTGCGCCTGCATTGATACCGGGTTCGTGATCTCCGAAGGGGTGTACTTTGCGCCCTTTTCGTGGATCACGAAAATTGAAAGCGTCTTCATGGTAAGTAAACTAGTGTGTCTAATGGAAAGCGACTACATCACGTTATGACTTGTGATAGTGCTTAGTAGACATTATAGTTAACTAGATCTACTGCGATATATTATATTGCCTTCCTCTCTTCTAAACTATATAGTTTAGAAGAGAGGAAGGCAAAGAGATTCATAGACATTTTTTATTTTTTTTTATTTTATTTGGTAACGAGACGAGCTGGTCGTTTGCCTGATGATAAGCATAACGCCGGCCCATAACAATTGCAGTGCCACCCAGAACTTTGAAACACAAAGGCCTGCGCGGCACTGCAGTGCGCTCGTTACCCTGAGACATTAGTTATTAAGTCTCTTATACTGAATTACAGTTCAATATAGCTACCTATACCTGCAGACATTTGATTCTCATGATATATTGGGAATTTTGTTAATGGTAGAACTAACTCTTCTGCGAGTGTCCGTCTCGGTTGTTAGGACCGCTTTGCTCGTGAAGTCTGCCGCCAAGCAGTAATGTGCAAGCATTACTGTGTTGCGGTTTGGTGAGCAAAGTAGCCCGTGAAATTACTGGGCTTATGTCTCAGGGTAACGAGCGCACTGCAGTGCAACGCAGGCCTTTGTGTTTCATAGTTCTGGGTGGCACTGCAATTGTAATGGGCCGGCGTTTTCCTTTCCATATTCAGGCCAACGATCAGCTCGTCTCGTTACCAAATAACATAAAAAAACGAATTGACTGACATCATAACAAAAATGGAGTCAACATCCCCATTATTATGAAAATTTTGTATGTGTGTACAGAACCTGCGTAGTTGCTGTGAGCCGAGTCTCTTTTCCTTGGAAAAGCTTCTGGTCGTGCTTTCGAAAGACCCGCGCACCCCAATCAGCGTGCTGCAGCAAACCCACACCGTGCTGACGTCACTGTTGCAGTCAGAACTGTCTTACCGCCAGCGCTTGATCAGCCGTGGAATTGAACTCATGACTCCACAAGTAATTATATTTGCTTATTAAGTGATTAAAGCTGCTTAGCGATGACATTTGCATTAATTGCCTGTTAGCAAACAACATACATTTTCGAGTCTGCTAAGCGAATTAATGTATTTAGCGATTTCAGAGATTAATTTCCATGAATATCTAGGGGCAACAAAATCCTCCAATACCGACAAAAACAGGTTTTATTATTTCTAATTTAGATGGTTTCGTCTTTTACAGCATAATTCATGTACATGTAGATGTTTCAACAGGTATTCCGCATGCAGAACAGCCGATCCACGGCGGCTTCTTGGCAGATCCAGCAGATGGGTGAATGCGCTTACTGCCGCTGCCACATCTATCTTTCTAGGGTCAGTGTCCATACCATAATAATATTTTATTTATTTCTAAAATACCAATAGCACAAATTATACACGGATACGTACATAAAAAGTTTCGAAATACAGCCAATAATAGGTCTCAATAATACACATTAAAAAAGTCTAAGCTGCATGTTGTAACTTTGTTGGAATAAAATTTTGGTTGTTGATTTTCATGGCACATCAAACTTTCTTTGGATATCCAACTCCAAACAAATCAACAAATTAATTCTGGCAGGGTATTTCAATAAATTATGTCGTAACAAGTCGATGAAACAAAAGATACATAAAAACACGAAGCCCCTAGCCAGTGCCACTCGGGATGATATAAGGATTCTAACGCAACCGAGATACTACTCTATGAGGTCTGCCAGCGTCAAATAACAAACAACCCAGTTTTGTCGATCTACTATTGTCTGTTTAAAGCAGCGCTGCATTAAAACTAAAAAGCTACACGGTCGGAAGTAGCCACACACAGGCATTCCCCTCTGTCAAAGTATAAGTCCAGGTGGACATGCACGTTATAAAATAATATGTAGATATATATCTATTTTTGTCTATTTCCAAGTCACTAGTTTGACGTGTAAAAGTGTGCGATGTTATATGTTCAGTCCTTTAAACATATTCTACAAATTCGCTGATTACTTATTACTAATTATTATTATTACACATTTATTCGGCTCCTATTGACGGACATTATCTACGCAAACAAATGAGTCATGTTTGATACTCGGCTGTGATTGTCTCCGCTGTCGAGTTTTTTGCCCTTTTTCTCAATGGTGTTGGCTTTGGAACGAGGCAACTAGTCACTACAAATTCCGCGAGCGGCCACCTCGGGCCCGCGAGAATTTAGCTTTAGCTAGAGATTAGGGCCCACTTGAAATGGTCGCACTCGTGCGCCGGGGCCGTTGTGTCCGACCCCCCTTTATTTCGGCGACGGCCTAAGCCGAGGACCGTACCTCATGATTCAACTCACGCGGTGCCCTTGAGCTAGTCGCCAAATCACCACTTCGCTAGGGCTGAGCGCCTTCTGCGATCTCCCGCCGTTCGGCGACTACAGGATATGTGCGCGAGTGAAACTGCGAGGTGAGCCTAGTAATTTAATAAATAAAAGATTTCCTGTTGATTCCAGGTGTTAGGATTGACGGAAGGACAGACTGGCCTGTGCGCGTTGCATGGCGTACATATGTTCGAGCATGCTTCGCGGCGCGGCGACGATATGACCGGGGTCTGCTGTGTTGTACTCGTAACCGAGGAAGAAATCACAGAGATCATCGGGAACCTCAAGGCGCGCTTAAGCGTATTTAAATTGAGTCAACTGCGTTGAACCGAAATGCCTAGTTTTCACCCAAATTTTGACCCAATGGTCAACTGCGTGGAACTGAAAACTGTTCGGGCATCTGTGCGCTCGACGCGCGCGGCCCAACGTAGTCTTGTTGTTTTTTTTGTATTGGGTACTTTAGATTTATTATTGAAATGAGTGCCTATTTCTTTTTTGGTTAAAATAAATAAATTAAGTACCTAAGTAAAGAACTAGAAAGTGAAACATCACGTTTAAAAAAGGAGTTGAATACTTTAAATTCACGTTTATTGTCAGTGGAGAGAATGAATAGAAGCCAGAACATTGAGATCCAGGCCGTGGCTGAAGGCAAAAATGAAAATCCCATAGGGCTCTTCAATAATCTATGCAGGACTTTGAATTGGCAAATTGACCAGGATCAAGTCCATTCTTGCCGCAGGGTGGCAAAGGTGAATGCTTCGTCGAACAGACCTAGAAACCTTCTATTAACGCTCATCAACCTACGTTTGAGAGAGCATGCTATCAGCCTGCCACCGCCACAATAAAACACATAAAGATGATACCTTAAATACTTCTCACCTTGGTCTTACTACACTAAAACAAAAGATCTACGTTACTGAACACCTTTCACCGGATTGTAAGGCTCTTCATGCTGCGGCGAGGAAGGCTGCCAAGGACAAATCTTATAAGTACACACATCAAATAAAGTTTGAGATCACTTTGAAGATACGAAATCTTTTTTGTTATGTTAGAATAAAACGTTTTTTCTTTTTCTTCTAAGATTCTTCATTTAAAAATCAAATCTTTTAATAACAAAATAATTTAAAATATCAATGGTTTATCGGTATAAAAAGAGATTAAATCCTTGTTTACGCTCATTCAGAAATCTGACAAACTTGATTCAAGCGTTTTTTCTGACTTTTCGAAGAAGGAGTTCATTCAAAAAGATGCTGAGAGGATTATCTGAAGTTTTACGTGCAAGAATTGTTACTTTGGGGGAAGAAGGACATTCTACGAGAGAAATAGCACGCAGAGTGGCTGTAGCCCAATCCTGTGTCGTGAACACGTTACCTACGGAGGTATCGCGGCGTGGATAACTTTGCTGATCAACCTCGCAGTGGTCGGCCAACTGTTCTTACTGCTGCTCAGAAGCGTTACATCAGATTGCTGACTGCCCGAGACCCAACAATCAATGCCACTAAAATAAGAGTTGAGTTGCGGGCTGCTACTGGACTAGAAATTAGCAATCAGACCATCAGGAATTGCTTACACCAGGTTGGTTTACGGGCGAGGAGATACTGGCGAGCACCCCAGAACTCACAGCAACGACAGCGACGCAAATTGCATATGGCGGAATTGTCTCTTCGTTGACGAGTCCAGAATTAGCACTCATCCGGACAACCGACGTCTCCGTGTCTGGAGAAGACCTGGGAACGCTGAAAGACAAATAACTGCCACCGGAACCGTTCAACAAGGCGGGAAATCGTTATCCTTTTGGGGCGGTATAATGATTGGTGCTATAGAACGCCGTTGATCCCGTATCGTGGCTGGATGACTGCAGCTTTGTACCAAACCATTGCTATTGATGGAATTGTCAGGTCATTTAGAATAAACCATGGCCCTCGATTCGTATTGGTTGACGATAATGCACCCGCACATCGAGCTCAACGAATCAACGCTGCTCTGCGTGAATACGACATTACCAGATTAGGCAGGCCACTGCCGGCTCGCCTGACTTAAACCCGATAGAACACGCGTGGGATGCTGTCAAGCGAGCTGTTTGGAACCGTCAGTCACCTCCCCAGACAGTGCCAGAGATCAGGGAAGCCGTTATTCAAGAATGGGACAGGTTACCGCAACAAATGCTGGATAACTTAATTCTCAGCATACCAAGAAGGACTGCCGCATGTGTTCGAGTCAGGGGAGGAGTTAGCTTATACTAAATAGAAACAATTTAATAATAAATGTTGATAATATTTAGTTAAATCATCTTTTTCTTTCAATTATTTATTAGTCAAAATTGCACTACATAGCACTTTTAAATTCAAAAAATTTTTTTTTTTTATTTCGTCAAGTGTATCTTTTTTATAAAAAGATGTTACGTAAGCAACATTCTTTTAAAAAAGTAAAATTAAAAAAAAAACATCTTTTGCTAGTGATCTCAAACTTTATTTTATGTGTGTACGTCTGGGTGAAGTACGGACGTGTGTATTTGCGCAAGGACGACACTTCAAACTGCATTCTACTAAAAAATATGGACATTTTAGATATATTAGTGTAATTTCTCCTTTTCTTGGTAAATAATATTGAGATTTTTTCTTATTTTTAATGTTACTCTACTATCAAAATGTTAACCGTATAAGATCCAAAATTAAAAACTTTTGTAAATGTCGATACAACAGCACCGATTATAATAACAGCACCGGTATCGATTAATGTACTATTATGTCAGTAGATCAGACATAACTTTATCCAAATAGCTATATTTAGTGGATAAAAAACAATCAAGTTGTTTTCTAAAAGTCAGCATTTATTTGCAAATATCACTTTTTAAACCGACTTCACAAACGAAGTTTATCTATAAATCAATATCTATTATTTACAAGTATTACACATATTATTAAAATCACTTGTGTAGGTGTATATTATATACTCTATACATAAAGATAAATAAAATTGAAGTGTCTGTTTGTAATATCAAAATAACAGCTTTTTACTAAATGCTTTTGAAAGTAGGTATACAGGTACCTATAACAAAACAACAAGTTTTAAAATTTTTATATCTACGTCTGTCTGTCAGTGTGTTTGTCTCCGAAACGGCCGGACATATTTTGACGGGACTTTGGCAGATAGCTGATGTTATAGGGAGTAACTTAGGCTACGTGGGCAAAGCCACGGGGCACAACGCAAGTTTGTTTATATGTGTATGTTTGTTAAAGTTTGTTATATATATAGTGGCAGCTTTTCCCGGAAACCAGTTCGGTCCTCTTCCGCACGCATCTATCCATGTTTCTTTAATTTTAGCTTCTGATGAAAATCTGGGGTAATAATAAGTGATTAATATTACCCGTGTTACCACAAAAAACGCCTGCTTAGCTGGACAGTGTCTAAAGATAAAGATTTACAATGATCAGAAATGTCTTTATGGATAGATCATACTGAAAATATTTGTTGTAGGTATATATATTATATGTTGTAACTTTGGTTAGGATAACTAAGTAGGTAAGTGATTATATTTATGATTAAAAATACTACTACAGCCGCTGATTATAACCAATATTGTATGTAGAAGTAACGAATGCTTGGGGGGTCATACCATTTATGATTGTTGGTTTTGTTTAGCAATTCTGGTTAATATAACTAAGTAAACAGTATTAAAAAATATTATATACTCCACTTTCTACTCCGTATCGCTATTCTATAACACCAATCAACTGCAGTGGAAAAATTTCTCAAGGACTCCTCACCTATGGGATCTATTCGAAAATAAATTTTCGGTATTTCTTCCACTAGCTAGGCAAAGAAGGATAATATGGCAGTGGGGAGAATACGAATACATAATAAAAAATACTTGTACCCATCTAAAAATACAATCTTATAGTGACTATTTCCATTTAAATTTTTAATTAATAATTTCAAAATCTAACATGACGTCATAATAGGGTTAAACACTTCGGTTTTTATATAGATTGCCGAAATAAAATAACATTATTTAACTTAGACATTGATAACAAAACACATTTGGGATTTTGACTGATTTTGGGAAAGTGTTTAAAAAGATGCGAATGGGCCTAAAATAACCCAAAATATTTAAAATTACTTTTTGAATATACAGCTAATACTTTAATTTTCATGTATGTATTTTAAATGCCATTTCATGTTTCGCTCCAAAACGCCAATACTGGTCACGTGGTCGATGTGACGTCACGATTCCTGGCACAGATAACTATATTCACAGAAATCACTCTAAAATACTAGGCAGAAAGAGCAAAATACTCATTCCGATTGAGAAAGTGACGTCACGCGCGTTATATATAACGTGACTTCGGAGTGATGTGATTACATTTTGATTATTAAATTAAAATTATATTCCTTAAAAATAAACAAAAACATTGTACTACAACAATGGACCGTCTATGCAGTATTGGCCAAAACAGTGAATCTAGTTATTACATGATCGTAAATCTTTGACAACGTTTCTTCATCACAATATGTATGAACAGTATGCCTTTTCATGGAAGGTTCTTCGTAAGTATTTTCTGGGAAAAAAAAACACTTCTTTAAAACTTCTTCATTTTAATACAATGGGCACATAATATGGAATATGTCTACTATACTATACTTACGAATACCTTCAATAGGTAACCTTGGAACTCCATTGGAAATTTCCTCAGGGATGAAGAGATGGGTAGGCACCATATATCATACGTGAATTGTGCCGGATAAATCATTCCTCAAAGTGTATATGGCATACCGAAAGCCTTGCTAGTTTTTGTTTCGGGAAACTACTAAGAATCTCAGAGTTAATACATTTCAACCACTTGTTTATATATATATATATATATATATATATATAAACAAGTGGTATTATGTAGTGGTATATTATAAACAAGTGGTGGTATTATATATATATATATATATATATATATAAACAAGTAGTATATATATATATATATATATTTTGTTTATACAGGTATACACAATGTGGCCGTAGCCGCGGGCTGACACTAGTAGCATAAAGAATTAGGAAATTCATAGGAAATACATGGAGGTGGTGCCGTTATTAAAGTAAATGAAGGGGTCGTGAGGTATAGGAAGCGTGTATGAGTAGAATTAATAGCTTTAGCAAAATATATATAGGAAATACGTATATTATATGAAAGTATAGTATCAATAGAATATAACAAGAAGTGACAGTTTTTACAATCAACATAAACTGTTACTATGGCAACATAGCCATAGTGGCCCATTCTATAGGTTGGATATATATACAAAGAGTATCATCTCCTTAACATCCACCCCTGATTGAAGATGTGTGGTCAGCTACTTGTCTGGTTGCTGGGATGCATATTGACATGCTACCATCTTGAACACAAGTTCGACCAGCTCCCACGTTTGGTTATATCTCAGCGAGTTAATTTCACTTTCAATGGCCTTTTTCCAACGTTCTTTGTCTTTACATGACATTGCCTGTTTGAAGGTTTGGGGTTTATACATATTTTTAGCATCTAGAGCCATAATATGATCATTGAACCTTACAGGAGGCTTAATGTTTGCTCTGTCTCTGAGAACCATCCGACTTCCTTCTCTTTCGTCATCTTCATTAGACAGTTCAGGATCATCGGTCTCGTTCTCTTCATCTGGGCCATCGTTTTCTTCATCAGAGTGAAGGGATTCATAATTTGAATCATCAAGATCGGTTCTTGGTTCATCTACATCTTCATCGGATTCGTGACGCACCCTTGATGAAGATGGCTCTGCAATCACTTCAACTCCATTCTCTGTAACGACTCGCTCTTCAACATCTCTGTTGATATTCATTTCATGTTTCTGGAAACTTGGGAAATTATGAAATGTACTTTTCCTTAGAATAGATTTCGGCTCTTCTGGTTTAGGTACATCCTCTTTTGATTTACCCAATAACGGCACCTCTTCAAATAACACGTCTCTGGATATTATCAATTTTAAGGATTCCTTTTTGAGCTTTTCTTTGCAGCGTCTTGCGATTAGCTTTAGGAATGTGGGCATAGCATGTGCAACCTAATATCCTTAGATGTTTGATCGCTGGCTTCTTTCCGTACCACAGCTCATGTGGAGACTTAGATGGCACGCTAGACGGCCCTGTACGATTCAACACGTAGACTGTCGCATTCACTATCTCTGCCCATAAGCCATCAGGAATTTTTTCATGTGCATGCATGATGGCCCGTGCGGCTTCTACTACCGTCCTGTTTTCACGCTCTACGCAACCTGCTTGTTCAGGAGTGTGTGGCATCGTGAACCTTTGCTTTATGCCGTTTTCTGTTAAGATATTTTTAAATTCCTCACTGACAAATTCTCCTCCGTTGTCACTCAACATTTCTTTAATGACGTGTCCTGCAACTTTAGCTTCTTTTAAGAATATCTTTAGCTTTGAAGCTGCTTCTGACTTTTGTCTAAGAAAATAGATGTGTCGACATCGTGTGAAATCATCTTTAAACAAAACGTAATATCTTAACTTTGAAATAGAGTATGGAAATGGTCCACATATATCGGTGTGGATTAATTCTCCAGGCTTAGTGGCTCTAACTCTCGTTCCAAATGAATGCCTGTGAGCCTTTCCATACACGCAGCCTTCACAAATGTCCGATTGCGCGTTCTCCACTTTTAATCCTAGCTCGTTTTCTATTACCTGACGAACATGTCTCTTGTTCTGATGTGCTAGCCTTTCATGATATACTTGTAAAGGATTTGACAATAGCTGATTGACTTCCCAATTTTTAGGCGCTACACATTTAAGCTCTAGCTTATATAGCCCACCTCTTATCGTTCTGGTTCCAATTACTTTCGTGTCTCCATTTACATTGATCTTGCATTTATTTGGCGTAGACTCGAACGTACTAGTTGATGAGTTGTCATGCACAGACAGCACAGAGAATAGGTTTCGTTTAATTTTTGGAACATACCAAACATCCTTCAATAGTACGTGCTCAACTCTACCATTGACGTTGGCTTCAGCTCGAATGTTGCCTATGCCGATGGCTTCGATGGTTTGCCCGTTTGCCGCAGTCACCGTATGTGAACTCTTGAAGTGCTTGAAGCTCTCGAAGAAGTCGCCTCTATTAGTAACATGGCTTGTTGCTCCTTTATCAACGTACCAGTTATCTTTATCGATTGGCAATCCATCTTCCAACGCTAACACTGTCAGGTTGACATTTAATCTTTGACTCTCATTTGACGGCTTTGGTGGCCGTCCATCGTTCATCCATTTTTGACATTTACGCACCATATGAAATGAAATGAAATTATTTATTTGTCAGAATTTTGGGTACAATGTTTGCAGAGATGTCATAGCATATAAATATCCATCAAAATTCTGCCTGGTTAGGCGTACAAATGTTTTTAATTTTATATGTGACATTTATTATTCGAAGTAAATAATTAGTTATACAAAAAAAAACATGATGTGAAATAAATTACATTAATGACGATTAAAAAAAAAAAAATAAGAATAAATACACTAAGTGAAAAGTCAGAGGGAAATTAAATTAATGTCAGATTTATAAACATAATTACTAATTAATGGATCCAATTTTATCATTTAAATAATCTTTTACTGAGTAATAGCATTTATCCAACAGGAAGTCAAACAGTTTTCTTTTAAATTGAGCGAAATTATACTCTTTGAGCATGTCAGGTAATTTGTTTAATATTCTAATTGCCATACAGTTTACATTTTGACTATTTAATCGAAGCCTTTGCACTGGAACATAAAGCCTGTTGTCATTTCGACAACTTCTTTTAATAACGTCGTGATTTTTTTAAACAGGTTTGGGTTTCTCTTAACAAATAAGCAGATTTCATAAATGTATAGTGAGGGGAATGGTAGGATTTTTAACTTGTTAAATAAAGGCTTACAGCTGTCTAGATAATCTGCGCCACAAAGCGAACGTATGCATTTTTTTTGTAAAAGAAACGCTCTTTCTGCGTCGACCGAAAATCCCCATAAGACAATCCCATATGTCCAGCTTCTCCACAATAATTACATTTGAAAACTTTTTTATTCTTCTTCTGTGTCTTAACTGTCAAAACTTCTTCAGCATTGTCTGTTTCTGCATTAGTAGTCAATGCTTTTTCATAGGCACTTAGTTGCGACGTTAGATTCTCCACTGTTCGATCCTTTTTTGTTATTAGGAGCCAACTTGATTTGAAAGCAAAATACTCCTTTGGTAGAGTTCCAAGAATCTTACAAATCAGCATTATCTCAGGAAGATTTGTTTCGATTTGGCTGTTCAACTCATGCCATATATTCTTTAATGCAGATATATGCTTTCTTATATCATTTGCGGGGTCCTTTGTATAATCAAAAAATTTCAGACAGAGATCGTAACTTTTGTCTTCACTACTTCCGCTGTAGAGGCGTTCTAGCTCGTCCCATACCTCTTTAGCACTTTTGTACCGCATGACTTGATCCAGAATCTCATCCGTCATGTTCGTTGTCATCAGGGTTAAAACTATACAATCAACATATCTATATTGCTGTAAATCCTTTTCATATGTTGCTTTAGCAATAGCATCGGCAGTCGCTGCTTGTTTGACGGGTTCGTGACTTTTCCCTTCTGGAATCTCAAGAGCGCCGGGAACTGCCCTGCATACAGTTTCTACTCTATACCTCCAGTTGTTAGAATAAAAAGAGTCTTTATGTTTTTATATATCGATCTTTTTGTTCTGTTTCAATTTATTTTTCTACGTGTCTTTTGTTATTATTCCGTCAATATATTCCTTTGAAGGTGTCACAAAATAATAAAACGAAAAATATAAGTTTTATCTAAACTTTTATTTCAACTACGTTTTATATAGCAGTTTTCATCTCTCCTGTATCCACATCATTTTTAAGCACTCTGCACGCTAGTGGGACTTAAGGAGGAGTACACACTAACAGGTTATGGGCCCAGATATATAACAGCAAACTAACAGGTCATTGACCCAGAGTTGCAGGGAGATGTCTAACAAGAGTTCTCATAGAGAGCAGAACTCAACAATGGCACACAATACGGAGTCTTCAGGTAGTAGTGGGTTACCGTCTATAGAGAAATTGGATGGTAACAGCAATTACGCCACATGGAAGTTTTTGATGGAACTACACCTTGTTCACGATGACTTGTGGGAGTATACAAGAGTTACACCTGAAACGACGGATGTGCAAGGTATGAGAAAAGACCAGAAAGCTAGAGCAAAGATTTGCTTGATGATTAGACCTCATTGCTTAGTGCATGTACGCAAAGCTAAAACAGCGAAAGATGCTTGGGAAGCATTAATGAGTGCGTTCGAGGACAAAGGTCTGAATAACCGCTGCCGGCTACTTTCAAAGCTAGTGAGCATGAAGCTGGAGCAATTCCCTTCGGTTAGGGATTATGTCACATCTGTGATGATGGTATCTCAGGAACTTCAAGACCTAGGAAAGGAGGTTGACGATGAACTGTTGGCTGCTTTACTTCTACAAGGCCTTACCATAGAGTTCCAACCAATGAGATTAGCCATCGAAAATAGTAATGTCGTACTTACTACTGATTATGTAAAGACGAAGCTCTTTCAAATGGAGGATACCTATTTGGCAAGCACGAGTGCAAGCCAACAGACATCAGCACTATTATCAAATAAGCATAAGGGTAAGAGTGTACCCAAGAAGATCAAACAGAAGATCAAATGCTTCATTTGTGATGGACCACACAAGGCGCATGAGTGTCCAGATAATCCAAAAGGGAAGAAGGAAGCTCTTCAAGCCTTTGCGTTCGGCACGTCGATTCCACAAGCAGAAGACTGGATCATCGATTCTGGAGCGTCGACGCACATGACGAATCGCAAATCTTGGTTTAAAAACTTAAAGGATACTCCTAAGTCTTTGAGAGTGACTTGTGCAGATGGTAATGAGGTATTCGGTGCAGGTGAGGGTACGGTAGTATGTGAGTCAGGGTTGACAGTCAGCGACGTTACGTATGTACCTAAGTTAGCTTCTAACTTATTGAGTGTGAATGCAATTGCGAGAAAGGGTAACGTGGTAGTATTCACAGATAAATGTTGCAACATCTACAAGAGTAATGAGTGTGAGGTACGAGGTAAGCCTGTTGTGAAAGGTGTGGAAGAACGCGGCATTTATAAAATTAAGTGCTGTTCACAGGGTTCTGCGCTGGCAACAGCAGAGCTTGACCAGCAGATGTTATGGCATCGGAGGATGGGACATCTTGGTATGCATAACCTCAAACTACTGAGAGATAAGATGGCAACAGGGGTAAGTTTTCCTGACAGTTCTTCTAAACTGGAGTGTATATCTTGCATTATGGGAAAGCAAACGAAACAGCCGTTTCGCAAAACTGATGCAACGAGAGCTACAGAAGCGTTAGGTTTAGTGCACTCAGACGTGTGCGGACCTATGAGTATACCTTCTATTAGCGGATTCCAATATTTTTTGACGTTTATTGACGATTTTACGCGAAAAACGTTTATTTATTTTTTGAAACAAAAAAGTGAAGTTTTTGAAAAATTTAAGGATTTTAAGGCGTTTGCAGAAAATCAATGCGGCAAGAAAATAAAGATCCTGCGCACCGACAATGGGACCGAGTATGTCAATAAACGGATGAATGATTTTCTGAAGAATTGCGGAATCCAGCATCAACTGACGGTCGAGTATACGCCAGAGCAGAATGGTGTAGCTGAACGGGCTAATCGCACAATCTGCGATAAAGCAAGAAGCATGCTACATGAGTCCGGATTAGGAAAACGTTTTTGGGCTGAAGCTGTCCATCACGCCGTGTTCTTAAAGAACAAGTCACCAACGATTGCGGTGAAGAATATGACTCCGGATGAGAAATGGTCAGGGAGGAAGTGTGACCTGAGCATGCTAAAAACTTTTGGGTGCAAAGCATTTATGCACATTCCTGATCAAAAGAGGACTAAGTGGGATGTTAAGAGTAGAGAACTTATTCATACAGGCTTTGACGACAACGCGAAAGCGTATCGTCTTGTGCATTCTAGTTCCGGAAAAATATTTAAGGCAAAAGATGTTGTATTTTTGGAGAATCAGAAATGCATAGAGCCACAAGGGGAACCTGAAATAATACTCCTGCAAGATGAACCAGATGTTCTGGAACATCATCAAGAGGATGATGTTGTTGTAAATGTTCCTAGAGTGGATCAAAAACAAGAGAATTTTGGTGAAAATCATGTTCAACATGAAGTAGTTATTGAAGAACCCGAGGATATGGAGTTTCAAGATTGTGAATCGGATGCTACTGAGGTTCGATTACAAGAGGTGGAACGGAGGTACCCACTAAGAGATAGGAAACCCAAAGAGTTCCCGGATCATGTTCTGTACCATGCAGTGGAAACAGAACATGATCCTATTACAGTGGAAGATGCACTGTCAAGGCCTGACAGTACAAAATGGAAAGCTGCAATTCAGGAGGAGTTTGATGCTCTAAAGAAAAACGGTACTTGGATTTTGGTAAAACCTGAACAAGCGAGCAACCTGGTAGATTCGAAATGGATTTTTCGTATCAAAGAAGAGGCGGGAAATAAACGTAGATACAAAGCTCGGCTTGTTGCCAGAGGTTTTAGCCAAAGATGGGGCATCGATTATGACGAGACATTCTCTCCAGTGGTGAGACATAGCTCACTGAGAGTCCTCCTAGCGTTAGCAGCTAAGAATGGCCTAAACATTGACCAAATGGACGTAAAAACAGCTTTCCTGAATGGAGATTTGTCAGAGACAGTCTACATGAAGCAACCGGAGGGTTACGAGGAAAAAGGAAAGGAAGATTACGTGTGTCTCCTTAAACGTTCGCTTTACGGGCTGAAGCAATCCCCCAGAACTTGGAATAATAAGCTAAATAATGAGTTATTGAAGTTGTCGTTCAAACGATCAAAAAATGAGCCATGTGTTTACATGAGATCCCAGGACAAGAAGATCATCATTTTAGCAGTGTATGTTGATGATCTGCTGATTTTTTGGAACGACGCGGAAGAGCTGCGGAAAGTAAAGAGAGACCTTATGTCAAAATTTGAAATGAAGGATTTTGGAAAGGCAGAGCATATTTTGGGAATGCACATAACGCAGAACGATATTGGAATCAAAGTTGACCAAGAGAAGTATGTCGACAAAGTTTTGAAGGTTTTTGGGATGGCTGATTGCAAAGTTGCTTCAACCCCATCAATTCCAGGGCAAAAGCTTGTGAAACCTGGACTAGAACATAAACCTGATCCGAGGATTCCATATCAAAATCTAATCGGTTCGCTGATGTACATATCTGTTTGCACGAGGCCAGATATTGCACATGCAGTTAACTATCTGAGCCAGTTCAACGCTTGTTATGCTGAAGAACATTGGATAGCCGCAAAAAGGGTGCTCAGATATTTAAAGGGTACTAAATGCCTTGGGCTACAGTACAAGAAGACAGAAATGCATAAGGTACAGGGCTATGCAGATGCTAGTCATGCCACTTGTCATGATAGGAGATCATACTCGGGTATGGTTTTTCTGCATATGGGAGCTGCAATATGTTGGGAAAGCAGAAAACAGAGGACGATTGCTCTATCCACAGCGGAGGCTGAATATGTGGCTATGTCAGAAGCTGCTAGAGAAGCAATTTTCTTAAAGAGATTGATTGCAGAGATCACTGGCAAAGTTGAGGTGCCAATAAAGATCTTCAGTGACAGTCAATCTGCTGTTGCTATTGCGCAGAACCCTGTACACCATCAACGCACAAAGCACATAGATGTGCGACACCACTTTGTAAGAGAGGCAGTTGAGCATGGCCATATTGAATTAGAGTATGTAGAGACAGGTCGTATGGTTGCGGATGCTTTAACGAAACCTCTGTTGAAAGGGAAGTTTAACTGGTGTACGCTAGGTATGGGTGTTGTGTGATTATGTGATATGTGATGGATGATAGTAGAGAAATGAATTTAAGGAGGAGTGTTAGAATAAAAAGAGTCTTTATGTTTTTATATATCGATCTTTTTGTTCTGTTTCAATTTATTTTTCTACGTGTCTTTTGTTATTATTCCGTCAATATATTCCTTTGAAGGTGTCACAAAATAATAAAACGAAAAATATAAGTTTTATCTAAACTTTTATTTCAACTACGTTTTATATAGCAGTTTTCATCTCTCCTGTATCCACATCATTTTTAAGCACTCTGCACGCTAGTGGGACTTAAGGAGGAGTACACACTAACACCAGTGCTTGTAGTTTTTCCCATCCAGGTGCATAATTTGCACTTTCGAGGCCTCCGCAATCGCCTTATCCATTATGACGTTGTCGTTACCAGGTACAAATTTTTATGCGAGAATATTTAACAATTCTTTCCAGGAAGAAAATCTTTCGTAGCACCTTCTCTTCGGAACTTTTATTTCTCTGCTACCATATTAAAGTAAATGAAGGGGTCGTGAGGTATAGGAAGCGTGTATGAGTAGAATTAATAGCTTTAGCAAAATATATATAGGAAATACGTATATTATATGAAAGTATAGTATCAATAGAATATAACAAGAAGTGACAGTTTTTACAATCAACATAAACTGTTACTATGGAGTTTTGGCGGGAATGCGAAAATGTGCTGTTGTTGTGTTTGTGTTATTTACTAAAACCTGTGTTTTATCGAGTGTTAATGTGTAATAATGGTGGATTATTAACCATTAAGTGTTCGTAAACGTGCATAAGTGAAAGGCAAATTGTACAAAGACGAAAAACGTGTATTTTCGTATTCTATCCAAAACTCCATAGAAGCTTCAGTAAAGTATCCACCGCTTTACTGAAGCGTCACTTCGACTCGACTGCGCCTAGACTAAACTTTAACGTGACTTTGACGACTTTTACATACCAAAACTAGAGATTTATTACATATTAATATATTTTATATAACTTGTCACTGGCTAAATACGCAAATCGCGTGGAGCCAAAAACAAAACAAAAAAAAAAAAACTGTTACTATGGCAACATAGCCATAGTGGCCCATTCTATAGGTTGGATATATGTGTTATTCTATAAAGTTTTCTGTAAAGTTTCATTAAAAATCCGTTAATAAGTTTTTACGTGAATGAGTAACAGGTATCACTCCAGTGGCAGTGTGATGTGATTGATTGAGACTTTTTTTTTTAATGTTATTAGGTAACGAGACGAGCTGGTCGTTTGCCTGATGGTAATCATAACGCTGGCCCATAATAATTGCAGTGCCACCCAGAACTTTGAAACACAAAGGCCTGCGCGGCACTGCAATGCGCTCGTTACCCTGAGACATTAGGTATTAAGTCATGTTAAGAAAGCAATGTATTTTTTTAATAAAACTCTTTTTGATAAAAAGTGTTTATTATTTGACTTACTACCCATATATGTGCGGCCTAAAGAAGGAACCAAGAGAAAGTTCTTTCTGATCAACAACATATTTTCTTAATGTTATTTGATAGCGAGACGAGCTGGTCGTTTGCCTAACGCATGGGAAGCATAAGGCCGCCCCATAACAATTGCAGTGCCACTCAGAATTTTGAAACAAAGTCCTGCGCGGCACCTCAGTGCGCCCGCTACCCTGCAACATAGTATTAAGTCGCATAAGCCCAGTAATTTCACTGGCTACTCTGCTCATCAAACCGGAACACAGTAATACACACACATTACTGCTTGGCGGCAGACTTCACGAGCAAAGCGGAGGTACCAACCCAGACGGACACTCGCAGAAGAGCTAGTCCTACCAACAAGTAAAGATATAGCAATGTTATTTCTGATTCACTGGCATTACTGTTTCTTACTTCAGTGATTATTTTTCTCGATAGGTATCGCCTTTGAGTATATTGCTGTCTGTACTAAATAATTGAAATGAAATAGAATCGTTTTTACTACAACACATGGTCTAAAATCTGTCCCGTTTAGTTCATAAAATAAGGTCGCCCTTTTAGAAAGAGACACACCATATTTAGTCTCTTTCGGATCGCGTTTTTAGTATCAGTGATTATTCTAGTTACATCACAGATTATTTAGAGTTACATAGTATATAATTTCCTTGCTCCAACTCACAAACTACTAAGGGATACTACGTATCAGACGGTCATGTTACCTACATCGACGATGTATCGTTGCAATTTTAGAAGATGACAGTTGAGGCCGTGCTATATATACATATTTGTATATATTTTCATAGGTATATGATTATTTATTATTATTTCTTGATATTTTCCTACTAGTTCTATTTGTAATATTATCTATTCTGTGCTAGTTCCTACTTCCTACACTATAGAATAGTAAATAAATATGGACAATAATGGACATGGGTTAAGAAAAAAAGAAACAAGCAAATGACTCGGTATTTTTTTAATACACATAATAACGTCACTAAACAATGTTAGATGTAGTGTTTATAGCACACAAACAGTACACATTTTGTTAGGCGCTATCCATTCAATCCATAAATAAAAGCTTTTTCACAGTTAACACATTTTAACCTCTGGTTCCGTTTTCCCAAGAAATCGTATGTACCTAATTTAACGCCCTGTCGTTGGCTATCACGCTTAGGAACACAACCCTTACGATACATTTTGTTTTGCGGTAGTCAAGTCACGTTGTTACTGAATATTATGTGGATTAAAATGATTAATCGACGCAAACACGTGGCAAACACTTCGCATCGACACAAACACAAATCACAATATGACCGCCGGCACCGAGCAGAGGCGGCAGCGACGGCAACCGCGGGGGTGAAGAAAGAGAAGAGACGAGACACTGACGTCATTTTCTAATCTTGCACCTCAATTCCCTACGGCTATAGATTTTACTAGGCAGATTAACAGGCGTCCTCCAACTCCAATCCAAGAAAGGAAGACGCCATATTGGATCAATAATTGGATGTGTGTTGTGTTGTGTGTTTACGGCTATGGTCAAGCTATGGTTTACGGACTGGTCTGAGGATTGACGTATTTTACTATATATAAGACAAAATTACGTACAGCACCCACAGTTAAATACATATTTTCCATAATTGAGAATGTTTAGAGGCTTGAACAGAGATGTGGGATTCCTAGGATACTGAATGAGGACTTGTCGGACTTTACTACATAGCAGACCTAGGTCAAGAGTCAGCTTGCTGAAACCGGCTAATAATAATAAATATATTCGTGTTCTCGTATGATTCCATGAATGGTGCGTATTAAAATAACTTATCGTTTTAGTTTTGGGATACCCAGTAATCCTGCCGGCACATATTTAATTTGTATTAAATTTGTTTACAAATATTTTAAAATAGTTCCATGTATCGGAAATTATGCATAAAAAGATATATATTTTAGAATATGTACGAAAAAGGTGAGCTGCTGATTATCTGAATGTGCCAAAAACAAAATAAATGTTCAATTTAGGTTGTAACACTCGCAATTCGCCAGTTACCTGGATCATGGTGTTTTGGGAGTCATTTTTTGGTTATGATTACAGTTTCATTCTTTGTTATAAAGAAATTGGATTTTTAGTCTCCTAATGTATTTGTTACTTACTGACTACTACTTTTATGTAAGTCAGTCAAATGCAATAATTGATACAGATGTATCTACACGCCATTTTGTTTCTTTTCGTCATGCTAAAGGGGAGGACCGAGGAGGGGATTGGGAAAGGGGTACCTACCTAAAATGCTTCAATCATTATTGGTGTCTTGCTCGTGATCACCAGAATGCTAATCTAAATATAATAAACATGGTTGTATTGTTTCTTATTTCCAGGGTCTGTTTTACAGAAGTAACACCATTAGTGATTTTAAGCCAATATGAATGGTGATACTAGTGGGACAATGGGTGAACCCATAAATATAATTGTTCAAAATAAACAAGGCAGCATGTCTGAGCCAAAGAAAATGAACTCTGAAAGTGGTAAAATTGGAACTTGCTGTGAAAACAGTCATACTGATAATGGTAACTATGAAAACGGACACTTGATGGATGTTAAGAGTAATAACAGTGATGAGGTTTTTGTAGATGATCAGGATATTGAGACTGATAATACAGATCATACTCAAAAATTTGCACAAAATAAAAAGAAAAAAGACACATTAGCAGACTGCAAAGATGGAGATGGAGATTCAGGAGAAAAAGGCTTGCAGGGAGATTTTACCAGTGAAAATGATGAATATCCAGAAGATAGAAATAGACTGGATGATAAGACTAACAATTATGAAAACTCTATAGATGATGATCTCTCCCAAGGTGATGCTTTCACCCAAGATGAGGAGACCAAAAATAGTCATGATGATAATCCATATTTATCTGATCAAGAAACCGGTGTCAATGAGTTGACACACAATCGCAAATCTGATGAATCAAGCGGAGAAGATACTGTGGGGGATACAATGTCTAGTGGGGAGACTGAGAGAGAACGGCAACAAAACATTACAGACACATTACATAGTGCAACTCCAAAAATGGAAACCTTTAAGATAGTTGATCTAAATAGACACGTAAGTTTGGGCTATGAAGTGTATAATTTCATAATTTTTCTGGTTTATTCTACTAGCTATTGTATGCGGCTTTGCACATATGGAATCAGTATACAATGTGTTATTCCAAGATCTAATCTATACTAATATTATAAAGCAGTATTGTGAGTTTGTTTATATTCCTGATTCTATAAATTCTTTCACTAATAGGAAGCTACATTACCCTTGTGCTATAGGCTACATTTTATTCTGATTCCACATATTATGAATATAAAATAAATGATTACATACAAAACTATCAATATTTGTTAATTATATTTTATAGAGTTGACAACAATTGAGTTGACAATATTTTGTAGAGTTGGTAACACAACATAACGCAAGCGTAAGCAAGCTCTTGATTTGGGTAGACAAATGTTACAGAGACCCGCTGTTAGAGCCATTTATTTTAACCTTCATGAGTGCTCCCTTGGGGCCTATATGAATAAAGCATTTTGAATTTGAATTTGTAGCCCAGTGTGAAAGTCCAGTGTGCCTTGCTTGTGTCACTGGGGGATAATGTTTACAGTCTTTTAAATTCAACTCATCTTTTTTAGCTCACTTCAAAAAGAAGTGAGCTATCTACCGCAGTTTTATATCAAGTATCATGATTAAATATTTAGCCTTATTATCATAAGGTATTATCCTATCCTACAATAATATTATAAATGCGAAAGTTTGTGTGTGAATGTTTGTTACCAGGTATTTCCGTAACTACTAGACCGATTTTGATTAAATTTGGAATAACACATGAGCTATAAAGATATATATATCAAGTGGGCGAAGCTGCTGGCGGAAGTTAGTTTCTTTATATAGATGAGAATACTGGTATTTTTTATTCCTATAGTCTGTGACAAAATATTGCCAATAATTAAAAACGAAGATTACTAAACAAAAATAGATTGAAATATTATATTTGTGCTTATGATTGTACAAATATAATATTGTTTTATAAAACACAATAACAGTTAGGGCATATGAATATATTACATATAAAAATGTATACTAATAACAGTATAACACAAAGTATAACCATTATACTCATTATAGATATGTACCAAATAATACAGCAACATATAAGTATAACAATGACAAAAATGCACATCCAATTATATGACTACTATATAATATTATGACAAAATATGTTTTATTATGAGTTTAAAATGTGTTTGTTATACATGTAGTATTATGCGAATGAACAGATATTTTTTTATCCTATTTTTCACCTAATACTTGTAGATAACTATACAAATGTATTTTCAGCATTCTGATGACGAAATAGGATCAGTAATTTCCTCAGATGATTGTGATTCTGAAGAGGAACCTCTTGCCGAAGATGCTCTCAGCATAAATTCTGACAGTGATGGCTCTACAACAGGTGACCTCAAAAAAGATAAAGAGTTATTTATTTTAGGACCTGATGGGACTGAAAAACAGACTGGTATTTTAAAAACGACTGAAATTCATGAGATAGAAGAAGGTAGTGATAATGATGATTGTGTGATGACTGTTGTAGAAAAAATACCCATAAAAATGATTTCTCCAGTAGTTGTTAAGACAAAAAAAGGACCTAAAGCTATTGATACCAATTTAGAGTTACGTCGCAGTAGTCGAACTATAAAACGTAAGAAGTATGATGATGACATGCAAGCTCTTGATGATGAGTCTGACATAGAAGAAGTTACTATGGAAGATCCTATGAAACACAAATCTAAGCAATTTTGTATTAAAAACACTAAAATGTATAAAGATACAGAAAAACAATCCAAACCGAAAAATAATCAAAAGAAGCTGACTACTGTAGTTATCATAGATTCACCAACAAAAAACCGTACATCTGAAAATAAAATGGCTAACTCAAATCAAAGTATTTATCAGAGGATTGCAGCGCGTGGTACCAGTGTGACTCCAGTCACCACTAAGAATATGTCTACAGAAGCTACTCAGTCAGTCAGTCCACCTTCTGTTACACCGTTGCTGCCTACTTTGACAGATGAAATGTACGTTGTTGAAGCACCTTCATTTATAGTTCCATATGTTTATGAAAAACCTGCAGTCATACCATTTAAAGAGTTTGTGGATAAGTTGGGCAAGGAACTTGAAGAGGAGAAAGCCATAGAAGAAAAGGAATTATTGGACAAGAAGAAAGAAGAAAAGGCAAAACAAAAAGAAGAGATTCAAGAGAAGAGTGAGAAGTGTGAAGAAGGGGTAGAATCTGGGGACGAAATTAAAAAAAAGAAAGCTGACAAGGCTGTAAGAAAAGGTATGCATAAATATGTTAATAAGTATTTTAGTCCAGTCAAATAGGAATTCGTCCTCGGAATTGATGATCGTAAATAATAAATATATATATACTTGTATATGCCTTGGTTTTGGCATTTTATATTTTGGCTCAAAATACATTTCATATAATGTCTCCACATCACAAGATACAAAAGATTAAAGGTAATAAAAATGGATTTTTTGCACTAAGCTTTTTTCTCTCAAAATGACAATTGAGGGTGCACAAAAGTTGTAGAGATACCTATTTCTAAAGTTACCTTATCGAACTGTCAATTTATCGATCGTACGGACGTAGTAAGGATCGTACGGAAGTACGGAACTTTTCGATCCATATGATCGAAAAGTTCCGTACTTGCGCTGCAGATCAGAATTAATCTCATTCGAAGCATCTCAATATGTAGAGTCTGTTCAGAAAGAGTGCTGTCGCGGCTAAATTGTGAACTAACATATTTCAACAAAAATTAGGAGCTGGTTTCTTTCTGTCGGCATTCATCATAAACTAAAGAAATAGTTTGTAATAGTATTAAAACGGAACAGACGCGTTATTGTATTGCCCGCTACACAAAAAAGGTAACTAAGCACAGCAAGACCCTCAAATCCCACGACGGGTCTCTTTGCGAACAGACTAGATATGTTTTTACCATGGCGACATTCTTATCTTAGGTTTCCCCGGAATTTGGGTTTAAAAATTAACGGTCTTACCACAAAAACATTAAATACTCCTTAAACCTGTGTTAAACAGCGTTTAACTGCTAAACATGCCTTGGTCGGCATTGGTGGCGTGTGTAAATATGAGCAACCACAAATATTGATTTAAGTAGTGTCTAAACGTTGTCTAACTCCATTCTATTATGACATTTTTCTAATCTTTGTAAAAGTTTATCTTTAGACACTGTCTAGCTAATCAGGCTTAAAGTGTTTTTTGTGGTAACATGGATAATTGGATATGTTTTCGACAACGGGAATTACCATCCCCACAAACGTTTTCTTTAAGAATTATTCACTTCTTGCCCATAGTACGGTTCAATTGTTGCAAGAATCCGGAGAAAACGCTGACCCCATTGGAACTCATAAGCAAGGTATCTATCTGAAGTTATGCATTGGAAAAAATAGTGAATATTAAATAATTAATTGATAAGAATCTTGGCTTTATAATTAATCTTTATTTATTTTTACCTAACACTTTAAGTTTGAATCCCCTTTGAGTTTCTTCCTATATACCTATCAAAAAATTAAAAAAAGGCAACCGGATCATGTGGAATACTTATTTTTCAGACAATAACACTTCTATAATGTTTTTGTTGTATAACCATAGAAAATATTTCTTTCCGTAGTCTGGTTGACCGGACAACTGAATCGTACTATGGACAAAAAGCGGAATTAATTGTCTTGGACAACACTAATTTGTATTTTTGTGAGAGGATGGTTTTTTCCGTTCTGGACATGCAAGGTTATAAAATGTAATATCTCCGTTTCCAGAGAGGCGACGTCGTAAAAAAGAAGACGATGATGTGTCTTGGGACGGATCCAGCTCTGATGATTCCGAGGATGATACCATTAGCGACGAAGACAGTCAGGCAATCTTGATGACCGATAAAGCCGATTGTATCAAAGAAATCAAGGACGCCATAGATCCCGCAGTTGGCCCGGCAACGAAGTCCGGTAGCTACTTTGACCTTTCTCTTGGAAAATTCTTTATGGATATTGGTTTAAACCTCGCTACAGAATATGTTCAAACTGATCTACTTAATCAACAAAACAGAAAACTGCAAAAGGAATTAAAGGCCGGACATAATACAAATCATAGACAAGTTTCGATTGCTCTTTTGACAAGAAATTTAGAACAAAGTCAGGAATCAAATAATTCATTTATATTTGAGCAGAAAAAATGTCAATTTTGTGCCTTTAAAACAGAATCTGCTTTGGCAATGGCTAATCATATGGAGACACCTCACATGAAGAATAATCAGTTTAAATGCAATTTCTGTCCTTTCGAAATACGAAGCCCACACGACATTTTGTATCATATGGATAAAGAGCATGGCGTGAGAGGTAAACTGGAGCGGACGCCTGCTCCGCACCAATGCCCCAACTGCCCGTTCGAAGACCACGGCAAAGGCAAGCTGGCGCGCCATCTTATAGCTTGCGCTAAGAAATTCAAACCTCCAATTAATTGTGCCCCACCAATGGAGTGGGAACATCCCGCAAAAATCACGAAGGTGCGTTTAGCATAATATAATACTATTTCTACTATTATTACGTCAAGTTACCTATGAGAAAGGGATAGAGCAGGTAACACAGTTTAAGTATATTTTTATCTTAAATATTAAGTATCCTGTATCTGTCGGCCAATACTTTCTAAACCTGTAACAATTTGCACATAGTTGAATGTCAAAATATCATTTGTTAACTTTTATGCAAACGTAATCGTATTCTGTTTTTTAATCAAGCATTCTTTAATTTAAGGCCTTGCGACCACGCAACAGCGCTACTACGTACCCAACTCGGTACATAGGCGACAACAATATGGTGACAAACGTGCGTATCCCCATAGTTAACGCACTTCACCCACTGGCGCCGCGGCCACGAGGGCAGAACCCCGTGTGGCGCCCCCAGCACCCCATCCCCGTGCTCCGCACCGGTGGCGCTCAAGCCAGCCAGAGTCCAGCCGCGCAACCCAGATACACCATTCCTGTAAGTTTACTTATTGACATGTGGCTCAAATAACTTGAACCTAAACAAACTATATCCAGACATAGCTCAGATGAAGCCTACACGAACCACCAATATTTGAGTGATATCTATACAAGTTGAAGTGTTGATATTACAAACAGTGTAATATCAAAATAACAGCTTTTTACTAAATGCATATGAAAGTATATACGGTACCTATAGCAAAACAACCATTTTTTAATTTTTGTCTGTCTGTCTGTTTGTTCCGGATAATCACCGAAACGGCTGGACCGATTTTGACGGGACTTTCACTGGCAGATACCTGATATTATATTTTAGAAAAAGAATTAGGGTTCCGCGCATCAAAATAAAAACCATGAAATCCAATATCTCCGCGCGGTTGAAACCGCGTGTGGCAGCTATTAAACAGTAAAACTTGTATTAATGTGGTTGAAAATGTGGTCTAGTAGTGTTCTAGTTGACAAATGCTTGTAACATGATGCGTTCGTCGTGATGAGTTCCGACTGAAAATCAGTGACTAGGGTCGTTGACCTTAGTTATGTGCTGAGTCGGGACCTTTTCCTGACATCACAATATTATATTGTGCATTCTTAGTGTTAAATTCTGTTGTGTTATTGTACTCTAATGTAATGTTGTGTTGTCCGGAAATAAATGAAATTTCTTTCTTTCTAACAAAAAAAAACGATTGATTTTCAGAACAATAAGAAGCCGATGAATAATTCAATATCAATCACTGCGCTGCCGCGGCAGTCAGGTACAGTGCAGTCGCTGCAGACTGCCAACGCCAAAGGCTTCGTGATGTGCGAGATCTGCGATGGGTATATCAAAGATCTCGAACAGCTACGCAATCACATGCAGTGGATTCATAAAGTCAAGATTCATCCCAAGATGATATACAACAGACCACCACTCAATTGTCAGAAGTGTCAATTCAGGTAATTGTAATACTCTTGCCAAGTTAACTAAATAAATAATAAACAAAGTGGTTCGAATATTTTCTTTTGGAGGAAGGCTATAAGAGTCAGCTGCCATCTGGATTTTTTTTTCAAATCAGCGGTGCACATTAAATTTTTGTGTTATATGGATAGAAGTCGCAAACACAAATAGAAATCATAGCGTCACACTCCGAAGTGTGCTTCGGAGTGGTATATCCACTATTGCTGAGATAATTGGGACGAGAAAATGTGAAAAAATGTTTTTGTTTTCGGTAAATAATAAACTATTTACTGGCGCCCGCGTGAGTTCTAGCGGATGCCCTAAACTCCTTGCGCCAAGATAAATTAAGACACCGTGTAGTGTGGTAGATGTTATAGGCAGGTATGACGCTTTATACCATCGGGCGAACGACTTGTTAATTCATACATTGTAATGGGATATTTATCATGTTACCGGGAATACTATATGAGTATTCCCACTCCTGTGAGCCATCATACGTGGGATTAGCTGCGGCAGTTGGCATTCAGTGAAATAACATTGCCTACAACATGTATTTCAGGTTCTTCACCGACCAAGGGTTGGAGAGACATCTCCTGGGCTCGCACGGTCTTGTTACTAGCTCCATTCAGGAGGCGGCAAACAGAGGCAAGGACTCGGGTCGTTGCCCCGTCTGTGGAAGGGTATGTGTTCTATGCAAGAAGTTCCATGAAGAAAGTTCACTGTAGCCACATTGGCATCCAAATCGCTAATGACAATATTGATTTTAGGTGTATCAGTGGAAACTACTTGTGCACGTGTCTCGCGATCACAACTTGTTCCTGAAGCCAGCTCACCTGTCCTACAAATGCACAGTATGCACGGCGACATTCGCACTGTACCGTCAATTCGAAAACCATGTGTACTCAGTACACAGCGTGGTCGCCAAAAAGGTTATCGAGAAGAAGTCGGGTTCTGCAACAGCCAGAGCTAATGCTAATGATATAGCAGCGAAACAACTCAAAATCAATAATGAGATTACCATCACCCCGCAACCAGCTAAGATGTCCATTTCCGCTAAGGGAAAATAAGGTAAAAAATTGTTTTAGGTATCACATAAATGATAAGCGTTCTTAATAGTTGGGCCACACTCAAGCAAGACAAGTGCGATCTATTTTCCAATCTGACTTAGGGATTTGATGATATTTTTTTAATATATTTATTATTTATTCAGGTTCTTTTTGCTTTTTATATGTTGTACCATAAAACCGCTGACGGTTTGTCTTGGTACTCAATTACCGAGACTTATTAGCCTTACTTAGGCTCAATTTACTCAATTTGACTCGTTATTTGTAAAATATGAAGTATACACAAACAGCTAAGATATTAAGATACTACCCCATTTGTGTTTAGTGAATACAAAAACCACATTGCCTTTGGGCACTGCTTCGCGAGACGTACATTCGTTAGAGCCAGAATGTAAGAAAACCTGTGTCATAGAGCTGTTAATCTGAACGCGCCTGAATAAAAATTGAGAACGCTTTGCGGCGTATGATTTTATAATAATACGAGCTTTATAAAAATGTGATTTGAACTGATTAGACTACCCCAAGTTCCAATCTCAGGATTGTCCAATATAAATTTGGTGTAGATCTGGTGATACACGCTGAAAACAACATAATGAAAGTTGTTCGATTACAGCGGTTCATAGGTAATGTGTGGCTAATTTTGACGACCCTCTAATGATATTTTAATATTTATACAATTAAGTACCTTGACTGTTTATGCTTAGTATGCAATTGTATCTTGATGTTGCTAGCATGCAAAAACATTTCTGCAGGATTAAGTTTGGTATGATGCTGGCTTTTCTATTTTTATTTAAATATATTTGAATAATATGAAAAAGATTGTATTACAGCATTTTTTACATTCAAATCAATGAAAAATGATATTTTCAAAACAATAAATGAAAAAGGCTATATATATTACTGCTTTTTTTATTGATTTGCCTGTTTTATGTTTTGTCGCACATTGCGAAAATATCTAGCAAGCAGGAGCGAGCGGTGTGCCATGTCATATACTGTTCCATACATTACAACGCAGTGATATGTGCACATCTACGTACATGGATCCTGTGCGCTACAGCCTTTATTTTTTTATTTTTTCCTATTTTAAGATTATATAAATTTTTAAATATTTTATCTGTAATGTTCCATAATAATCCATAGTTGTATAATATTACGAATTGGGGAACTGTAACGCCCAACCAAAGCTGTACTTGTTACTTTAAATAAATAAATAATCAGCTAATTTTTATCTTGATTCTAAGAGTAGTGATTTTGCATTGCTGTGCGAGATTATATATTAATACAATCATCTTTATCACATCAAAATATATAATTTTATAGTAATTTTAAATACATAATTTTGTATATGTTAGGAAAAGAGAAATTTGCCTGCCGCGCTTTACCGTCGTAAAAGCATAAAACAGCCCATAACCAGTGCAACTCAAAACTTTCAAAAGGAAAGGCCTGCGTGGCACTGCAGTGCGCAAACGTCTCGTAAGTTCAGTCCAACTGAATCGTCTGAGTCCAACTGAGTCCGACTGAACCGTCCTACAATTTTCATCGAACATAATATCTAAGGACCATTGCATTGATATTAGCAACGATAGAATTAAGTCGAATATAATCGCGTTACATTCGGTTCTGAACTACCACTTGAGGTAAAGACATACAGACAGTGTTAAAACATTTAAACCTACCTTTTTGACGAAGGGTTGAAAGTTGCTGGCGTCAAAAGTGTACTACATCAAAAAGTGATGCGTTTTCATATAGGAGAACTTCATATTTTTCATAGGTGAAGCTGGCGCGCATTCCTCACAGTGGCATTCATACTTCTAAATTAAACGAAAATATGCATTTGCACGCTGGTTCTGTTTATAATCTAGCTCCTGCAGGCCTTTGCAATTTGTTGCTGTTGTGATGTAGGTGTACATTAGCTACAAAAGCAAAGCACCGGCCGCCATCTAGATTGGTTCATTAGCTGCGCGTAAAAGTATTACTTGATTATTTAAAACACGAAATTAGTAAGACTTTGTTTTTGGGTTCGAATCTGTGATATCTAAACCACAGTAAGTACACAAGTATCTGCTGATCGCGCTAAACTATTGAGCGCTGTGGTGTAAAATGTTATCGTGCGTTGTCATAGTAAGAGATGATGCGATTAATGGTGCATTGACCACGCTTGCTTCTAAGATATATTTTCATCGAGAGGGATCTCAAAATAATTATACCGTGGGAAAATTCATGTTTGATTACATTTTTTTCCTGTTTGGTAACGAAACGAGCTGGTCGTTTGCCTGATGGTAAGCATAACGCCGGCCTATAACAATTGCAGTGCCACCCAGAACTTTGAAACACAGTGGCCTGCGCGGCACTGCAGTGCGCTCGTTACCCTGAGACATTAGCTGACCCTGAGACACTGGCTACTCTACTCTGCTCATCAAACCAGAACACAGTAATGCTTGCACATTACTGCTTGCCGGCAGACTTCACGAGCAAAGCGGTGGTAACGACCCAGACGGACACTCGCAGAAGAGTTAGTCCTACCACTAACTAACATAACGTCTGACCACAGTCGCACCTGATGTGATCAAATTTTGGTGACACTTCAAGAGACTCTAATCAGGATCTTTCTCTATAATAATGTCTGTTAAGTGCAGCTCTTTGGTGACAGCTTTGACTAAAACTAAACTTCTAAATGTAGCGAAACTTTAGCATTTATTTTTATCCCTTTGGTTTAATATGAAAGTACCTAAGTATAATTTCTACTATTATTATGATGCATAATTGGTGCATGCGATTAATTATTAATTTTGCGAATTTATTAATTTTGGTTGCAATAGTAATAAACCGTAATCGGAATCGTAGTAAACCGTATGTACGTATGTATGTGTTATTATAAAGTAGCATTGCCGTAAGATAGTTCCCCATATGTTTTTTTTTAATATATTTTTTTGGTAACGAGGCGAGCTGGTCGTTTGCCTGATGGTAAGCATAACGCCGGCCCATAACAATTGCAGTGCCACCCAGAACTTTGAAACACAAACGCCTGTGCGGTACTGCAATGCGCTCGTTACCCTGAGACATTAGGTATTAAGTCTCATAAGCCCAGTAATTTCACTGGATACTCTGCTCATCAAACCGGAACACAGTAATGCTTGCACACTACTGCTTGGCGGCAGACTTCACGAGCAAAGCGGTGGTAACAACCCAGACGGACACTGGCAGAAGAGTTAGTCCTACCACTAACAAAAAATGTATAGCAGATGTGTTTATAATTATGGCAAATTTATTATGAACTGAAGGTTAAGGGTCCTATGCTGGCGTACATCACTACTTGTACACTGAAAAAATCAAGTATATCACGATTTGTCTGAGAGTTGTAGAATCATGGCTCTCATAGTAAGGTCAGGGTGACCGCAGAAAAAGGAACTATGCATAATGATTGTCCCTTTTACTATGCATATCGTTATACCGCCTAACTCATATCTAAATGAATTTACAGCTGGACATAAGTAACAATAAATAATAATAAATACTGCTGACATTGGCAATGGCAAGTTTAGATAAGTAATTGAATCTTCTTGATATCTACAAGAATATTATTGTCCGTAATGTTTGTCATATTGTTTTACATTAATTTTTATTCTCATAGATCTATTTTTCAATTTATTTTTACAATTATTTAAGTTTGATTTCAATTATTCATTTATAACTTAATTTATACATTTACACCAATTTGCAATACGCAATCTTATAGATACACAATAGGGCTGAGCTGCAGTTTTGTATTATATCTATATTCCAATTAAAAACATCAAAATGAATACAAAAAAGATATTAAGTATGAGTGATTGTAATTTCATGATTACATTTGTTTCAGAAAAAATTTACAACCGTCAAGTAATAACAGAGGCGGTTACTTCAGGCTGCAAGCCTGTTCCACGTCACCGCTCACAGGAACGCGTGGCGAGACCCCGAGTGTACATTCCAATACCAAACCGAAAATAGCATTATCCCCCTAACTCTTAGATCCCTTATTCGTTAATTTTTATTGCCCTAAAAGAGCACTTAAAAACTGCCTGCAAGTGCTCTTACTAACAATATGCTATTTTATAAATAAATATTACTGTTCTCTTTGTAAATATATACTTCTGATGTTTAGTCTTTCGTCTTTTATAGTGCCGCTCGGAATATGAAACTATAAAATATGAATTTACCTAAACCAGTTTGGTAATATTGTGTGACGTATCACAAACTCAAGGTCCAACTGATGATACGTTAAGTTTTGGTTCTATAGAGCCGATATTGCGGCTATAAAGCCTATTTTGTAGTGATTACAGATTAAAGTTCTTTTCTATGTACTATAGCTCGTGGCCAAAAAGCCTATATTTAGTTTGTCCTTCCATGGATAAAACAAATGTTTGGATAACAACTATGTAGTTGAATGTTTGACTAGAATACCTCTATTGATTGTATCTTTCCGTGGATATCATTGTTTCGTATTAAGAATACGTTCGTATGGTTATAGAGCCTATATTTATTACGTCATTCTAAGTCCTCGTCTAGAGTGCGCGTCCTAGCCTGGCGACGGCAGGCGCAAAATATCAAACGTAAGAAAGCGCCGTATGGGGCGGGGCTATAGTGAAGGGACTACGGCTCTGAGCCTAATATTGCGCGGAAATTTCAAACGAACCTATCCGTTTGTTGCGGCTACTTTTATTCCAGTTGTGCGCGTTAGGCCTGCACTGACGTCCCGCTGGGGGTGTATTATGAAAATCCCCCTGCCGGCGCCTACCTAAGCCATCCCAGATCCTTTATACAGCTGAGTATGGCCTTGGGTAGCCGACAAAGCTGCTCCAGTGTTACAGTGTAGTTGGAGGCGATATGGTATTAATAAATGTTGAGGTCGTTGTAGTTAGTCGGTTTGCTAGTGCCAAAGACTATAAATCCTGTTGACTAATGATACAACTTCCCCTCATGCGAAAACGAACTATTTAAATGCACTACTCGCCACTGCGAGTACGAGTGCAGACTTATAACTTATCGATATTCAATGTATACTTTACAATTAATATATATACTACTATTATTAATTATTTTGGAAAAATAATAACCTTTCGTTTGGATTTGTTAACCGACTTCGAAAAAAGAGGAGGAGGTTAAATGTTCGACTGTATGTATTTTTTTAAGTATTTTAACTGATTTCTCCGTCAATTGCGGACCGATTTTGAAAATTATTTTTGTTGTTTGAAAGTGTATCATCTCAAGATGGTCCCATATACATTTTATGGAAGAACATCTAAAGATGAAAATATGGTACTTGAATTTTCATATATCGCGATATTTTCATCGAAGTAGGTTCCCGGTTTTTTTAAAGTATTTCTGCTTTTTGTTGTTAGATTTCCAGACATCCCAGAAATAAAGGAAAAGTGGATAGAAGCGACTCAAAAAGAGAATTGGTTCCATACATCGCAAGTCATGGAATCCATTCAGTAGCTTCGACGTGATGCGTGGCCAAAATACAGACAGACAGACAAAAATAAAAATACAGTTTTGGCTTCAGTATAGATAGGAGTGCCATCCAAAAAAGATGTGACCTGGAGTTTTATTATAAGTAGTATTATAGATTAATTTATAAAGTAAGTATGTATTGTCTAGGTTTTCCATATAATTATTTATTATTAATCGTATATGTCAGGGAATCAAGAATGCGATGCTAACTACCTATTCAATTTTATCGATATTATTCTGTTCAGTAGTAGTCGTACCACATCACTAAATTACGTCATCCAAATGATCGGCCAATTGCAACCATAGAATATTACCTCGTCCCCTGCCCGCGCCGGTGAGATATGTTTGTATGAGGAATTGTGTTTATGAGCTATCAACAGGCTAAATAATCTGTGGCTAGTGCAAACCGATTGCAACTATTACTTCCTCTGTGGCGTTGCAATGCCATATCACGTGCTCCAAAGTCTCTTCCTCTTGCATGCACTCTCGACATAGTTGCGGGCCACACTGGCAGGCCTAGCTAACGAGTTGCGCTCGGCGAAACGTTATAAATTGAAAATTAAAGTTTAAAATGAAAAGTTACAACAACTCGCGGGGCACTGTGTTCACGTGGTGCTGCCTCATCACGTCGCTAGCCCTAGCCACCGCGCGCTCACTCTGGACGAGGCCTAATGAGAGTAATTTGTCTATATAGTCGATACAGAAGCAAATAGCTTGTATTCAATGTTCTTATAATATTACGACTTTACATTATTATGAAATCGTCAAATCGAACATCTTTCATAGCCTAAAGGCATCGTGTGCATGGTATTTGTAATGTAACGTCTATAACAACCTGCAAAAATGTATTTAGAGAACTCATATTTTTAACTTTTCCGTTTATAAGTATACTTTTTATAAGTTTATTAGTTGTAAATTTAATACAAGGTCATTTAACAAATTAGTTCATAAAAATTGAAATTTGCAACTGAGACAGCTACGCAATGTGTGTAAGGGTGGAAAACAAAATTCTCGGGTCGATTAAAGAGTTCCTGCAATTCGAATTAAAATAACTCTTTTGTAAATTACTCATTGACATATACTTTAATTAATTAATTTAATAATATATGGAATGGTTTCCTTGTAATAGTAATTGTTTAAAATGTTAATTTTTGGTGCGCATGTCAAATAGCGTATAATGTCTGGTCTGAGATAAGAGCCAGACTAGACATTACACATTATTATAAGAAACCGATCTGTTAAAGACCACTAATTTACCAGATTGTAAACTGTAACTAATATCACATGAAAGCAAATAAATATATAAATAAATATAAAATCAATAAAGTTAAAAAGCCTGTATTTGCAACATTTCTTTCACCAATTATATATATTTCGCTTGCCGTAAATGTTAATGTACGTACAAGAGGGCGTCTTGTACTACGATGACACAAGCCCTTTGAGGTTTGAGATTGTTTTTTTTATTTTAGTATATTTACAAAATACCAATAAAATGATATGTGATATCAGTGATTACTCGGCAGTTAGCGAGATAACCGCTAAATATATGTTCATGATTTCAAATGTAAGGTTATAAATCTAATATAATTAATATTTTAGTTCACTTCCACTACAACTTTTGGCATCACTAAAATTAGTTTAAAGCTTAATTTGCTATTGGAAATTATGTTAAGCCTACGTTAGGTGTAGAAGGGATAGGTATAATTCGTACGAAACTAATCTCAGTTACAAGCTGGAGCGTTGAGTGGGTGTGTGACATCGTGTGAGCGGGCGGTACCCTTTTCCGATCCATTTCTTCTTCGCTTCGACATGTCTACAATAAGCGTCTGCGCAGCCTGTTTCGCTTACATCAAAGTGCTCAAAAGAATTATGTAAACTATACAACCGTATCTATCACTCAATTTTCTTGCCCCGTTACAATTTTTAGGATACTGAAATATTAACAATTCAGTGGCGGTAATACTATATCAAATCCCGCATTGTGATAAAAGATCGATAGCAAATCGTCAGAAACTCGGAAATAAAAGAACCCCCAAATGTAACGTGCGTGAAGTTCACTACTGACAGTCAGCGTGGTTGAATAAGAGTTGTACTCCGTCTTATATATAAAACCTTCGAGTACCAGTCCTATGGGTATTTAGTTGAACCTTAAAGGTGTGAGAGGAGGAAGACGATATTTTTCATCGTCAATCCTCATTTTACAAATCATCATCTTTATGTAACTAATGCCACAACAAACGTTTTTTAGCCTAGTTGTTAGTCGGTTATCAGCCATTTTAACTACATAAATTCCTACTAAGAAATAAATATGGTACCTACAATATAGAACACATCTTTACGTAAAACAGTATTTATATGGAGTAATTTTTTTGCAATATAAAAATATCTTCAAAACGATTTGCTATTATAATAATTGTATGTAATAATAACTCATTGTGTTTCTTTTAAAATTGACCATTCCCATAACAAATGAAATAGAGCTTTGATATTTGGTTTAAAATGACAATATTCTTGAAAGTGATGGAGGGTCATTGAGCTCGAAGCGTTGGCTGTCAGGAACAGATTTGTCCAATAATTAAAAATTAAAAAGTAGATTATGCACCAAGGGGATAAAGTAATATCTTAGTCACGGGCGCATCTTTAATCCCGAGCGTAACGAGGGAACTAGATTTAACTTTTTAATTAAGACTTTTTAGTTAAGATACACATACATACATCATACATAAGTAACTCATGTATTATTTACCAACTCCAATAAGAACTGTTTCTTTATATCCTTATTCATTTATTAAAATTAAATGTAATTTATTAGTTAAGTTTTGCGACGTTCGCTTTTTTTATTCTGCTTGTGGCAAAGGCGCCAAAGGCGGGCCGTTCGATTTTCGAATAAGAACCCCTTGGTGTAGTATCTTTGCTAAAAGTTTTCATACAAAATGATGAGGTTACAAATACAAATGCGAATATTAAAAAAAACGCAGTACCAACTTAATTCCCTTGGGAGTAAAGTACCTTAGTTATTCCCTCTTCGTTTTTATTAAATGTTATTAACTTACAAAGGTAGAATGAATTTAGGTTAAGTAGGTATGATACATAAATGGAATAAATAAATAAAAACATTGTCCAGCAGGTGGTGTATATAATTTATTACAAGTTTTCTAATAGGTGAGGATGTCATAGTCCATGTAGAAGCTGATTGTTTTAATTAAATTTTAATTCGTAGAACGAGGTGCTCAGGGCTATTTATTTAGTGATGAACATCGAATTCTATCAATTTATTAGTTAAAGATAAAGATAGCGGTCCCGACACTATACAAAAATATGCGTTTTTTGCGAACAATCACAAAATAGTTATTATATTTACATAGTATAGACTATTATTAGACTATTCCTTGCATATATTGTACATATATTTGTACTTATAGAATTATTGTAGTCCAACCAGTGTAATATACGGCCAGGGGCCTGTTTCATAAAAAATATTAGTCTAATATGAGTATTTGCCTCATATTTTATATGAAAAACAAAAAAAGCTCATAATATTGGACTAATATTTTTTATGAAACAGGCCCCTAAGCTTGAATTGGTATGTTATCCCGAATACTCCTGGAAGTCAACAACAATTGTTTTACCACTTTTTGAAATTCTGAATTTTTCATTGAAGAAATGGCATTTATAGCCCCCATATACGAGCGCTGCAATACACAACATTCTAATCCAACGTTCTAAAAACAGCCCGTGTGTGGGAATCTCTTAAATTACGGATTACGTGGATTGATAGGAATATTTAAAATCCAGACGTTCCGAATCGAACGTTACAACTCATTGTATGTGCTCGATACAACGATCTAATCCGAAAAAATGGAGTGGTGCGCCCGGAACGGAGTGACCGTCTGTGGGCTCGAAATTGGAACATCGCTCCACTGAACACACGAGTGATCGCAGAGCGGATTTGTGACGCTCGTGTATGGAGGCACTTACGTCAAAATTCTACCAAAGAATTTCCGGGCAGTCCTAGATCAGCTGATTCACTTGAACTATGTTAAACTTTACCAAAGTGATCATGTTGATTAGAAGAGATTTCGAAACAATTCCTGAAAATGCCACGCACTTCAGTATAAAGTCGAATTTATTTTTTTGTATGGAAATTTGGAATGACATACGTCATTGGTGTCCAAGGGGGGTTCTCAGAACTTGTGGACAACTATGGTTATAATCACCCCCTTCCGGTGTAACAGCAAATTCAAACTCACCCTGTACATCAAAACTGTCCCGTACTGTGTTATCGAATTAGTAAGAATTTCAAAAACTAGATAATGGTATTGTAGTTTGATTGGTAAATTGGTATAGTTATTATTAAAATTGATTATAATCTCACATATTTTACTTTGACTATTGTGATTTATAAATCGTATGCTTATAATAATAATTATTGTTGTATATTATACAGTATACCCAAGTATCCAAGTAGTACTAGTATACAACTACTTTTATATTATTTTTTTGTTTCGAATAGTGACCAAAAAATCAGAATTTTTGTTATTTAGTTACATACGGAAGGCTAAGGATAAGATTAGTTTTGACTTATAAAGCCGTTGTGCACCGCAGCTTATGCAGGTCGTCTGAGCAAAATAATATGTTTAAAAATCCTTAATCTTGATTATGCACACATTATAGGGACGAAAAATTTACTTTGTTTTTTATCTAGTTTATTAGACTATTATATATGTAAGTTCAATTGTAATTTATATGATTTGGAGATGATGAATAAATATGCGTATTGTGACAAGTGTGATGATTATGCAAACTATGATACTCCAATGTAATTAGACCGAAAAAATATGAAACCACAACCTGGGGCCTTACCGGCTAACAAAATTGTTTTCGACTCCAACCTGATTAAAACCAGCGGTCGCTGGGTACTCGGCTGGAAGGAATTGTTTTAGAAATACAAACTGTATATACGCCGATTTTTCTACCTTCGTTTAAATTCTTCAGCATAAATTAGTTTTCATGGTGTAAAATCTAAGTTTGTATTGTTTTGACGCACTATTCAATATTCAATTAACTCCCTAGCCTAGTAGGTACCTACTACTATATTAATTTATGGATTTATGCTATAAGTTCTATCTCTCACCGTAATATCATCCTACTAGTTTTTTGTAAGGCTACATTCCTTGCTTATTTTTCGACTGTCCTTTTTGTAAGTAATAATGTGTGAATTGATGTGGATGGGAAATATTTATTTTTAATCATTAAGTTTTTTCTGAAATTAATGTTTAGAAAAGTAAACGTAAATTGTTTAAAATAATTTAAATCGACGTATAAGTCTATAATAAAAGATCCCGAATTGTTTACAGGTATTTAAGATTACAAATATTTCGCTAAAATTACTGAAAAAAAACCAGTGTTTAGAAGTTTTTTATGTTTCGTTATGATTCTGTCATTAAGTAGGTGTCCTTTGGAATACCATTTGTAATAAAGATATCTAATTGTACTGGATGTTTCAATTTTATTATCTTTTAAATTTATTTGCTATTTGTAGGTGACTGCTCCGTGGCTAATTGGGGAACGGGTTCGAACCCCGGTGTAGACAAACTTTGTATTATGAGATCAATATTCGCGCTCACAAATTTCCGTGCAATCGTAATCACCTTTCACCCTACGAACTGTGCTTATAACTACCTCACAAGGGTAGAATCCATCAAATAGGTACCTTAGATTGACTATTGACCACAAAATGACTTGGAACTCTGTTTCTAAGCGTATTAGGAGGCTCATATACTTTTCAAGTCGTTTTCAGTCGCTTTCAAGTCGCAACAAGATTATCGTTAATATGGTGAATAATTATTAATATTGTTTCCAGTTAGAGATCTGTTTCCAGTGCCTGAAGCTCATCTGATTTTGCTAAATAAATCTTTTATGTGAAGGTATTTAGCTGCAGTATGTGCCTTAAATAGCATTTTATTTGGCTTCAGCCCCGTTTCCGAAAAATTATCGTATTATCGGGGTCAATAATTCACAATACTAACTGGTAACATTTTACGCTGTGTTTCAGCGCAAACCTACTTCCAGCCTCACGAAAATTAAGCAGTTATTATCTATTATTATTGTTGACAAAAATAAGCGTTAAGCTCATAGAGAACCGGCTGCTCCATTTAAAAGTCTCTTCCCATTCTTTTCTTAATTTGACTTTGACTTTTTTTCACTAGGTATATTATAACCTAAGAAATTTAATATTACGTTAGCTTTTAAGCAAAGTAAAGGACCAAAGGCCCTTCAGGACTATAACTGTTATTTGCTACCGCCTATAGTAGAGAAAACTGACTGGGGACACGAAAACACAACATATTATATGATGAAACGTTATACAAATTGAGTCATATTCTCTCATCACACAGTGGTAGCGAATGACCTTTAAGTCTTAAGATTTGATTAGACTTAAGTCTAAGAAAGAATTATTTACCAATAGATTCGTCAGTAATTAGTGAGAGCTCCCTTCCACAGAGTACTCATAAGTGCAAAAGTAAACTAACGAGCGAATATATAGGTTGACAAAAGAAACGCCATCCCCGACAGCAGGAGAGGGGCTGGTGTTGGCAGAGGGCGATGACACGCACTCAGTTGAACTAAGATGTGGCTGTGGTCGGTACTGTGCCAGGCCTCTGCACTGCTCCTGGTCAGCGGGACCCTGAACATTGGGTTCTTTGCCCAGAAACGTCAGGTTGTTCCGCCGTCCTCAACACAGGTATGTTCACATTTAAGTTGTTTTTGTTACTTACCTTTTTCTCTCAAGTTAGAGTTCGTTATTGTTGCGAGGAAAATTATTGATTATTTATTTGGTTTATTTAATATTTTACTGCTCAACTGAAATATCGAAGCATGCGGGAAGTGAATCCGTTTGTACAAATAGGTATAATTATGATTCATAACTCATACCTACTTACGGAAATTTTAACCAATAAGTTATCTACGCATTGTTTACTAAAAACTACTACACTGTGTTTGATAACGATAACGTTTACTGACTTGAGCTTGTTACATTAATACCTACTCATTTGGAACTATCGCTGGTTAGTTGGATTTCCGATTTGAACACAACGAATTTTATTTCGATATGATTCTGATTCGATGTATTATTTCGTAGGAGTATAACGTAACCACAAATGTTTGCATGTATTGATATGTGCCGCTACTTTTCTATTACGCGTTCGTTTCAGTTTCGTTTTGAAATAAAAATAAAGTAGCTTCTTCATAACTTGGTTTTTATGTAATTTAAAATTAGTTTTTATTATTGATAGATTATAAAAGAATAGGTTTTTATAGAAAGACTTACTGACCTTAACACGTATTGAGGATGCGGTATTTTATTTTATTTGGTATGTAACGTACGCTAAAATTCTCAAGGTCTTGTACCTAGGTCTAGGTCTCAATTAAAAATGTCTTGTAGGTAACAAGCCCAATAGATTTAAATGAGTAATTCGTAAGATTAAAGAAACCGTGTACTCGTACACCTATACTCTCTTCAAAGTTAATGATACTGATTAGTAGGTACCTATAACATTCGTTATATGTATAATAGATGAGTATCAAATGGCGACAGTGCATTTTTCAATTTCGTATAGTGTAAGTAGTTATAATTATTTTATTTATACTATTTGGGTTTGCGTTTGATCGCAATCCCACCTGATGTTAAGCGACGGTGCAGGTGCAGCACGCAATAAAATGCGAAGGTATTAATCATGCTGTCTTATTTATTTTTATTTTTTGTTTACTAGACCAACTATATCTCGTGTGTCTCACCAGTGAATATAATGTGTTACAGAGAAATTATGTGGTGTCAAATAAATGATACCACCATGACATAAAGCGATCAAAAGTTCATCAAGCCGATGTAACTTATGTTGATTTCCAGCGATTTTAAACTACCAAAGCACTACGGAAATGGCTTCTTACACAACCAGCTATTTGAATGTCAGAAAAAATAGCATGTGCGTTAATTGCGTGCTCGGAAATTAGGGGCACCTACCGCAAAATTGATAACGTGTTAATTTATGACTATTTTAATTACTAGTGACAAGCGAAATTACAAGACAGCAAACGTGCTACATATGTCCATGATACGTTATACGATAGGTAATTAAGATGGCCATTTTCAGGAAAATGAAACAGTTAGAATTCACACGCTACATTACATGCATGATATAGGTAACCGCTTTATGTACCTACTAGGTTACAATACATCATTATCAGCTTTAATAGTCTCATTAACTCTACTTTTGTAATGTAAGTATGTAGTTCGATATTATAGTACTTAAGTACCTATATTTTTGTAGCTAGATATACAGCCTGAGTTTGAATAAGTATGTTAATCCCGATAGGGGGTCAATCTAATCCTTGAGGTCAGCTACATTTGTGTTACGACTTTTTGAAATTAGGAATTTTTTATTGAAGAAAGTGCATTTAAAGTTTACGTCAATATTTTACTACAGAATTTCCCGGCAAACCTAGATCCGCTGATTCACTTGAACTATGTTGAACTTTGTTAAATGATTATGGTGATTAGAACAGACGAAGAAAAATTTCAGAAAATGCCGCGCATTTCATGTTTGAAGTTGAGTTAATTTTTTGTATAGAAAATGGAATGACTTATTTTCAGGGGAGTTTCTCACTTGTTATCAACCATGGTCCTAATCACCTCCTTCCGGGATAACATACCTATTCAAACTCACCTTGTATACAT